>CATQJL010000001.1:56112161-56712161 GCA_958299035.1 Cylicocyclus nassatus
GCGGCTTACCGGCCTCTTACTTCGGTGCCACACCCTTTCAGGGATATCAAGGCGATTTTACCAGGTATTATAAACATTTTGATGAGTAGAAAAGTATGCCTTCCTTCCAGCTATATGACCAATCCTGGATCGTGGTATGGAGGCGGCGATCCTCGATTTGCTGCTTGTAAGTTTGAACGTAGGGTGCAAGGCAAATGTATTAGTTTACGATTACAGTACTCCCCTGCGGAATCGATCCATCACGAGCCGCAGTGCATGGCATACAATTACCGATGTCTCAACGAAGGAAAAGAAGAGTTCTTTTCAGTCAAGCGCAGGTCACCTCCACAACTCGGTCGCAGTGGATACCTCTCATCTTTGCGTTTAGGTTTACGAACTAGAACGGCGCTTCAAACAGGCAAAATACCTGACAGCTCCCGAACGTGAGCAGTTGGCAAACTCAATTCACCTCACTCCAACACAGGTATGATTACTGTAATTGTTTACCAATTGCTCTTCCCCAATCTTTGTTAGGCCGCAGTAAAGTGATACACTACAAATTACTTCGTATTATCACTGTACATATAGCGAGGAAAAATGTCAACTCTAAACCAAAGATGTTCTGCATCTAAAGATTTGCGATAAAGCAGGCAAAGTACAATCGCTTTGTCTGTTCGCATATGTCAACTTAGATTCTCAAAACAAAACGAATCACCTATATTACTGCAGGATTACGGTCACCACTCAAAAGTGTTCTAAGCCAATGAGAGCCAAAACCTACTCCAAAAAAATCCGACAGGGAACTTTGTTATCACGTTTCAATTAGCATAGCAGCCTCTATATCTGAGCTTTTTGACCTTATCAGTATGAAAGTCACAAGAGGTGTAACTTTACAGCAATTTATTGTTAGCGATTTTTAAAAATCAGATTATATTTAAAATTGCTCTATAAACTTATGAAGTTATTCACTAAAATCAGCGTGTTTAATCTCACCATGAGTGCTTGCAATTTTCAAAAATAGCATTCGTTGCAATGAAGACATTGTGCTGGAAGTTCCTACCGTAATCTCTAATTAAAAGCGATGGGTGACTCGTTTTGTGGGGTAAATCTATGTGAATCCAGCCCTACAGTGTGCTACCTAAAGATCCGCTAACGAAGATGGAAAGAAGAGTAGAGCGATCAAACATTTGTAATATTGCAAGACCCATTACCTGAAAATAGCATAGTTGAAACGTCGTCTAAAACTTGCTCTTTTTTCTTATTCATACGATAGTATTTAGGTCAAGATATGGTTCCAAAATCATCGCTACAAGTGTAAAAGGCAGGAGAAAGAGAAAGCGATGACAGGTGGACTCAGTCATCGTGATGATTCAGCAAGTCCACAGTCAGTGGATGGGGATGGGTTTGTGGTGAACATTTGCCTTTCATGTGCTTGTCCTACCTAGAGCATGATTCCTGACACGCACCACGGTTGCTCGAATAAAAATACTTGTGTTTAGGAAATGCTCACCGGCGTTGAACAACTCAAAGGAGGAACCGTCATGTTCAGAGGCGGAGCCTAGCCAATCTTCTGCCGAGCCCTTACCTGACATCAAAAGCGGCATGTTTACGGCGGTTGGTGTGGATAAGGTCGATTAAATTTTGTAAAAAGATTATTCTAGGTGCCGTCCTCTGTTTATCCTCCGCAACCACCCGCCTTCGCATTTCCTTTTGGGTCTCAATCGTATTCCGCCGCTCAGTCAGCATATTATAACCAAATTCGTGGAGTAGGATGGTGAAGAACTTCAGCTCAAGAGAGCCTGTCCATCGTCACGATGATATCTGCTATTTTCGGTGAAAACTAATATCTAGCCTCGCTCCTAGTCAACCCTCTTCCAAACTAGTCTCAACTAATGAGTATCTTGATTTTATGCAATCTTCTTGCCACATTCCATAAGGCCCAAGACATGCACCATGCAAAGTTCAATATTTGAATCTGGATAAGTGTTGTGAGAAACCTCGTAAAACGTCAGATTTGTGTCATCGACTACATTATCGTCATAAGTCGTCAAAAAAGTCACCGACCTACATCGGAGATTACCGTAATCCGCGGCACATCGCCATATTTTGACCCTAGTTTCCAATCCAAGGGCATCGTTCGACTCAGCTCGGCGAGGCGCATCTAAGGTATAGAAGTGCTTTTTCGATAGTTATGGGCACGGTAGGCGGTCAGATTTCACGAATTTTTTCTATATTGTTGCTTACAGTAGGTCATCCTGTGTGCTTATTCATTGCACAGTGAGTAATCTACCGTAGGCAAAAATCTGAGACCTGAGCGCCTTCCGTATTCAAACAGGCACTTCTGTAAGTCAGAAGATGCGCTTCGCCGAACTGAGTCGAACTGCCCTTGGATTCGAATCATTCCCTGAACCAAGATTTGGCGATGCGGATCTCGGTAAACTCCTATGGAGTTCAAAACTTTTCTGGCGAGATATGAGCGGATTAGTATATGTCTTGAGTCATGCTTCACTAGTTTTCAATGGTGCAAAAATCTGATCTGCCTTAGCCCATTCCTTGAATCACATAATGTTCAGACTTACATTTATTCATCATTTTTGTTTTCTATGAACAACTGCTCGAAGAAATCACCCTCGGGTTGTTTTATCTCACACTATATAGCAAATCACAGTGTAATAGTGAGCTTGATCTCCTTGAAAGTATAAAGTGTGCAATGTTTACATTCATAAAAATTCACAAAGCATGGAAATTCATATCTGCCCTTTATGGCGTCTTGATATGTGAACCCGTAAATTGTATGGATGAGTGAAGGCATGGTTGCAGAACTGACATTTGTACGACTTCTCACCTGGAAAAAACTAAGATCAGTTTTAACAGTAGACAATATGCATCTGGAACAAGAAGGTTTCAATATGTTGTTTTCTTGGCAAAAGGTCAGGAAATCGCAGATATATGCGAAAAATTATGGCAAAAAATCTACTGACAATCGTTATATTCAAATTTCTTTAATGCCGAGTCTTGCGGCACAGATTTCCTAGAATTTCTCAAGGCTGCCACGTGTGAGAAGAAGTTGCAGGATTTCTCGGGCAAACATATGATGTATAGAATTCAACAAGCTGCACCATCAGTGAATGCACGCAAAATTGATCTACTCTGGTGCTAAAAGTTTGGCCTGAGAACAGCACTGTTGCAGATTATAAACGTACTAAAAAAGAGATAAATATGAACTCCGAAAACGTCCAAAGCGGCCTATGCTCAAAAAAGACTGCTCGTTTACTTGGTCCACCAGACCGTCAAAATGTGACGATTTCAGAACTGGACGAACTGGACCGCAATATGTTTACATGCATTTAAACTCCAGACATACTCTAAAATCTCACAGATAGGTTCCTCCCATCAGGTAAGCCCGTCTGCAGATAAGTCCGCAGTTATCTGACAAGATTTTAGGGTAGTTATAATAGACGAAAAACGGACTTATCTGAAAGCCCTTATATGGGTCAAAAAAGCGGACTCATCTGTAAGATATTAGTGTAAGTAAAAAATTGGTGGTTTTCTCTGTAGGTTTAGCGGATAAGCCTCTGTAGGCCGATGTTGTTCATGTATGAACTCAATAAAGGAAAAGAAGATGGTAAATTTACAGTAAAATACGTAGAAGACCAAAAGTAGAGCTTTTCTGCCACAAATAAATTTAGTTCTTACCACAGCGCAGCTGTATCCACTCATTTTGATCTTTTTTTTTCATGACACGAAGAAATTTCTACCGTTTTCAGCAAACTTGCTAGATGATGCGTGGTGATTTTTCGTTAACAAGAGAGCGAAAACCGACCTGTATGAGTTTTGATATGTGATTTCAAGTTTGCTTCCAATGAGAAGGCCTTATCGCAACCCTCGTAATCGCACTGAATAACATTGCACAGGTGATTAACCAGATATTGCTTTAGATTCGTGAATCTAGCTACGAATTATACCTTAAAAGCTCTTTGACCAGTGTGAGTGAGCATATGGCGATTCAGCTTCGTCCTTTCAGCAAAACTCTTCCCACATACATTGCAGGAGAATTTACGCTCTGCATGAACGAGGGAGTGTTTTCGCAAGGCAGTGCGAGTTCGTAAAATAGAGGAGCAGCCCTAAATAGAATCTATTAATGTGATCTTATCGTTAGACACAATGGGATAAATTACAACCTCCACTGGACATGGAAACTCCGATTGTGTTCGTTGTAATGAAGCAGACTTAGTCCTGCAAAGATGCTTTTCTGAAATACAGCCAAGGTAATGAGAGCCAAACAGGACATACCCAGAAGATCCAGGATAAACCTTTAGCGGTACGCTAAAGTGCTGGACCTCAACGGCAAACTTTCTTGCTTCTGTAGGAGGCTGCAAAAAAAACATAAAATAAACGGTACATGTCAACAGTAGCAAAGAGGCAGTTATGATAAACCTATTTCTAGTATATTTTAAAAGTTACAGGATTTTTGGTCTGAGCCTTTTCTAGAGAGGATTAGCATATTAGCTCCAAATCATTTAATATATCCAGTGAATTTTTATACCCGAACTGCTCTAGACATAAAGCACAAGCAGGACTTAACCTATCACTGAAAGCGAGTACAATTCACAGGCTTTTGTACTCATCTATCCCCAGGAGGTAAAGCCATCTAATTCGCACCTCTTACAAAATGACAACATCAGACAATATCATTAGCCAATTAAGCCCATCTTTAGCACTTCTTACTTTACAGTCAAAAGGAAAAATGATATCCCTTGGTGATTATGTAAAACGTACTTCATCAGCTTCAGCTCGCACAACACCATCTCCAGCTTGACCTGACCTGCATAACGAGTTAGAGTCTCCTTTGGATACCTCGGAGCTGAAAATAATACGCTGTACACGAATGGTAAAATTTTCGTCATGTGTAGACGTCTTGTAATTGTAGCTCACTCTATTTGAAATCCCTCTGAAGACTCTGATGATGTGGAGGGCATGGAAGAACTTCGTGGAGTGTACCAGGGTGCATTGACGGATGACAAAGAAGGGTCGCAGTCCTAAACTACCATTTACCTCAGAAAAATCTTGGTAAAAAAATACCTTCGAGGAGGTGCAAGGAGTGATATCCAAGTCATCCAAAACGGTGGACTCATTCACTTGCGCCTAGAAGTACACATTCAATCTTGAAGATGAAGGTGTTCGGAATGTTTGAATTGCATTGAGACATCATGAAGAAAATGGTAGAAGCTTGACGTTTCACGCAAATAATGTTTTTGCACCAAGACGATATTTCAAAAGTATAGTAGAAGAATAAAAGTTGAAGGATCTTTTTATCGATGAGTTGAATGTCTCAATATAAGTAATATAAATTACCAGAGAAAGGTTGTTCCGCGAATCGTCATCGAGAAAGGCTGCTCGTGTTGGACTCGGACGACTAAGCTGGTTCCCTAAAATATTTGATGCACGGATCAGGGCTCGGCATGAGGTGGCTTTTGGAAAATGCAAAAAACAAGTCCCCTTTGACCTTCCTAAAATTTTACGAAGGCCCCTTTAACCCCAAACCATAATCCTAAAAAATCTCCAAAAAACGAAACGTCGACAAAAGTCGCAATTGTGTTTTTCAAGCCACAAAAACAAAACCCCTTTGCTTTTTGTCTCAAAAACGATATCCAGCTTGCTTACCAAGCCACCTGTGCCGAGTCCTAACAAGGATGTCTTCTCTAAGCGAAACACCTTACCTAGCACGACAACCTATCTGTTGAATATAAATCCAGCAAAAATATGACACAAGGAGTAAACAATGACGCGAAATAGTAAGACTCTCTCAAATACTGCTTCCAATGGCGAAGAACGAAAATCGCGTATGTCAAAAATCTGCAAATTTCTGGTTTTTTGATAATGACATATTAAATTTATGGCGCTTCCTGTTATGCGCAAATGGAACCATTATTGAACTATTCTCAGTTCACGGCTATACTCTGAATGTTTTTGAGTTGATACAGTGCAACATGTGCTAATGATTTTTTTGACTTGAAGTGTTTGCGCTGATATTCTCCTCATCACTGGACGCAATACTGTAATGTGGAGTTGATGTGAGAGTGAGGTGGTAGTGCCTCATAGAGGAAATGAATGCACAAACTTCAGCGAAACGGAATTCTAACAATAAGGAGTGAGTGAGTCGACAATAAACTGCAAAGGTGAAGATCTCGATTTTGACATGAGATAGGTTCGCCCAGCGCAGTCCGGAATGTTAATTCAAAAAATTGCCTTCGACTACTTTAAAGCGAATCTGAAATTATTTGCGGGAATTTTACGGGAGTAGCCAGAACTATGATCGGCATTTTGGCGCTCAAAACTAGCTGGGACTCTCATCTATGCTTAATGTCCCAAACTCTTTTGAAATTACCCCTTCATGTACAAGGCTAGACAACTCGTATAATGTTCGTCACTCTAAATTATACAAATTTTGGTGTTATTAATGTCTACGGCTCTAAGTCAGATTTGTTCAGCAGCCATCGAAGGTAGTCTTGAAGTCTCGCAGAAAATGCGTTGTGCTTATTTCTCATAGACCATTGCAACCTCTTGGCTTTCCTTTGAAAATGTCTATTAGGTCAAACCGAAAATCTCTTTTTCAAACAATAATAATTTCCCTTCGTCTTTACGGATTTCTGTCTTATCTTAAAAAGAGGATACCATGTTTTTTTTACAACGCTACCTTAGATTGGTACGAGGAATTCCGAGAGTCAGAAGCAGTTAAGGAAAATTGCTCGAGGTCGGCATTTTTCAAGCAGAGTCAAGAAAAATTCTGGAAGTATTTTTGTCTGATAGTGAAAATAGTGCTCAATTGACATTAACTAAAACGCCAACATGCAAAGTAGAAGCATGGTAGAGAATTGCTTCAATTTGAAATTACGCATGCTCGAAAAAATCTAAAAAGTCACAGCACTAAAACAGTCATGAACTTGTTTTATGAACTCCTCTTCCTAGCTGAGCGAAATTCATGCTAATCGAAAACAAAGTCGATTTTTGTAGAATCTTCGAATTTTGTGTCTGCTTCAAAAAGAGGTGGTCATTAAACCCATGTTGTGACTGAAAACTTTCTGCTGTGATTTTAGATCTTTCAAACATGCCCAAATTTGAAGTAATTCACTTCATTAACTTCTCTCTTTATGCGTTTTCATTCATAGCAAAGCCACTAAATTAACACGCATAATTTTCCCTACTGAACAAAAATGCAAAAAATTTTTGTTATCATGCTTGAAAAATGCCAATCATGAGTAATTTTCTCTAACTGCTTCTAACTCTCGAAATTTCTCATACCAAACTATGGCAGAGGTAGCGCTGTCAACAGCATGGTTTCATCTTTCAAGCAAAAATATTTTGGAATAAATGATAGGGATGAAAAGAAGCTATTATTTTTTGAAAAAGCGTCGAACGGACTTTCGGACAGACCTGACAGTTGTACTAAGTTGTCCCAAAAGTAAACTTCTTTTTTAAATAAATTAAGCTGTTTTTGTTATAGCAGAGGGTACCATTTGAAAAAGCGAAGTAAGCTCTACAAAAGGGCTACCAAATTTGAAGCTAATAATCAGAATTTTTCAACTACCCTAAAAATCGGATCTCCTTCCAAAAATTCCTCGACCTCTAACTAGGTCTTTATACAGTAAGCGAGTGGTACCCAAAAATGTCCTGGTAGATTTTTGCGGAGCTCAACAAACTTGGATTTCTCGAATACCAGGCTTATTGAGACCTGTGGTATACAATGACATATGTGGGAGGGGCGAGAAGCTGAATTTGCCACTTTAGACTATCTTCCTTCTCGCTTTCTATGCACGGAAAAAAACCGAGTAAAGGCATATTGGAGTATTACTATGACAAGTATAATGAACAACAATTCTCAGGTGATAGAATTTTGCTGATAAAGTTCACCTGTGGCCGTATTCATCAACGAACCGAGTGGGTTCCACTACTCGTGGATAAGAAAATAGTCCCGCTGGGTTGGATTGATATTCACAAAAAGCATTGCTGGATTCGCGAACCCATTAGCTTCGTGCATACCAATCTCTTGGGTTAAGCCTACCCAGTGGGTTTCGTTGATGAACGGCCACTGGAT
This sequence comes from Cylicocyclus nassatus, assembly GCA_958299035.1. Lineage (NCBI taxonomy): Eukaryota > Metazoa > Nematoda > Chromadorea > Rhabditida > Strongylidae > Cylicocyclus > Cylicocyclus nassatus. The sequence goes on from CATQJL010000001.1 coordinate 56,120,236, forward strand.
TACGACTTAGGCGGATCTCTGGTGGTAATCTAGTAAAGCTTGCTTCGCTCATCGAATGATACCTAAGTCTACTAGGAAAACAAAAACAGCTTGATTTATTTGGAAAGAGTTTACATTTGGGGCAACCTAACATTCTGTATTTAGGGGTTCCTGCTACTATAATTTGTGTTCGTGGCTAGCCAGAAAGTTCTTATGGACATGATCAAGAATCAAATAATGACCAACCTTCTTCCAAGAGGTAGCTACTATTATTCTGTTACCACGAACACAAATTATAGTAGTATGGCATGGCTTTGAGAATGCGCGGAAGTCTTCGGCGCTAAAAAAATTGCCTTCTGTGACGCTCCTTCGCTGCCCGTCTACGCCTCTTTTTGTGCGCTGCTTTTCCAACTCCAAAAATTGGTATAAATTCAATGTGGTATAGTTTCTTTGGTTCAATTTGAATTAACTTTGGCAGATGCCGTGTTGTGGAGCTGTCAGAGTCTACTGCTGACCGATTGTAGCAGAGCTCACATTTCAAATGCTATATTTTGGATAAACTGCAAAGTACACTTTTCTTGAAATTGCTCTACGTGCTCGTAGCTTACTTTTTCGAACCAAACGTTCCCAAAGCAAGCGACAACAGGGTAAAAACAATTTCCTTCTTTAGCGTGAGCTTCACTTTTCTTGATGCAATTTTCCTCTCTGCACACGAAAATAAGGAATCTATATGTGAATGACCAGAGGTGGTATACACAAAGTTCAGTTTCTAGATTTTATTATTAGTGTCAAAATAGCAGACAAACCTGAACTATGAGCCCAAGCCATTGTCTCGATCCTTCGTTTGCCGGTCGAGACAACAACTTTTTTGGGAAACCAAGGGCTAGTATTCGGTGAAGACGATCGAATCTTTCTTATCACAGACACATTTAGGCTCTGAAATCTTCCTGGTGTAACATAGATCAAATAAAAAACAGTGTTCTTACAATTTTCGACGACAGTCGGTCAGTCCGACACGTTTCATCGTCATCTACACTGACGGAATAATTTCTTGTGACAATTCTAGGCTCAGACGACTTCTTCTCACAGCTATAGACTACTTCTTCTCCGGCAACCAACTGAAAAAAGCTTGCTAGGTAATACATCCGATCAGCTTTGCAACTAGAATATTGAAAATAATTTTATACATTATATTATCACTACGTAATATATTCTGGATTCGTTGTTTACCGCTTGGCTACCCCTAATCCGTGGAACACGGCAAACGAGGAGAGCGCAGACGGAGAAATTACGATGAAATGTACAGATGTTCATTCTTGAATTGCTGCCAAGTGGCATGCGTTTTGGAATGCTGCCAAATTTCATAACGAGTGACCAAGCATATTTTCGTAAAAGGGACACACGTATTTCGAAAGGCAATCATGAGTGTCGCAATGATTTTGAGACTGCGTCGCCAGTGTCCGAGTGAGTTATTTGTACCTGCTTTTTTTTTTTGATCCCAGAATCCTGTTATCCCAGAAAGTGTCTTTCAAATATGTTGTATTCCTATTAGTTGCTTTTGAAGTAATGCCAAATTGCGTAACAGCGTGACTTGGGCTAAATTCATCTATGCGTTTTCAACTCTTGGTAAAAATGCTCTGACTAAGAACAGTCACATTAGGATTATCTTGCTTCGGCGTGAAGACAAGAGAGTGCGTGAGTAACTTGGTCTCGCTGGTACTTTTGGAAGCGTTTATCTAACGACAGCCTTGTTGCTTGTGTAACTGGGTTCCGCTGGTGCTTTCAACTAGATATCGGAGTGTAAGCGGCCGTAGGGCAACTCGATCGGGCAGGGAAACAGATTTTTTTACGTACGTTTGAGGCAGTTCTCAAAATTGAAGGTCCTGAAGTGGCATGCAACAACAGCCTTGTTTTTGCTTCTGTAACTGGGTCCCGCTGGTGCTTCCAACTAGGACTACAACCAAATCTATCCCTGAGCATAGGAACACTTTCATATCGCCCCCTATCCGCCGTTTTTACCCTCTTTTTTTCGAAAATCTCTTTGTATGCGTCCTCCTTCGAATTTTCATTTTCAATTCCAGCTTTTTTTTTCAATATTTTGGTGATTTCTTTCTTTCTTCTTTCTTCTTCTTTTTCTTACTCGTGATCTATCTCTATCTACCTTGGGGGAGGGGGGGGGGGGGTAGAGCAAGGATCAAAGGGGACTCCGTAAAGTTCTCAAAAGTTAGGAGAACTTCGTTCTCAGAAAGCCAAGAAACGGACTCGTGCCGGGCCCTGGCGCTGATCGTTCAGGGAAGGACCCAGGTTCGAGTTGTTTCATACTGCCGCACTGACTGCAACAGACTGCAGCTGACCACTGCGTAAAAAGAAAGAACGACCTCGATTACGACCGAGACACTCTGAATGACGCTTAGGAAAATCAAAATTTACGATTTCTCCTCAGTCGAGTTTTTGTTTTATTAGGGACCCGTCATACTTCGCCGAAAAAGGTCAAAAGCGGCGAAAAAAGCCCAAAAAGCCCAAAAGCGCCAGAAAGAGCCGGAACGCCCCTGCCGTTTTAGCGCTGGCATGTGTGTTGATTTCGCAACCGAGTCTTTTTGGTTCATTTTCTGTTGTCTGCACGTCAAAATAATGTCAGTATTCGACCAAAAGTTCGTTTCTGCGTTCCGGCTCTTTCGGGCTTTTCGGCTTTTTTGGGCTTTTCTCGGTGAAGTATGACGGGTCTCTTGCGCAAACGTGCTACGGCCGCAACGGTCGATGCGGTCAGCTGCGACTACGGCATTCTGAGACAGCCCTTGCATTTATCCATTGCTACGATGCTGTAGTGATGCAGCCATTCCATCTCCCGCTGGCAGGGGCGATACGATCTCGGGGACGCGGAGATCTTGCTAGGTGTGTTGTGGAGCCATCCCTTATGTTGGAACTTGCTCGCTCACTGTAGGCTAGATGTATGTGGTCTCTGTGGTTGCGGCGTACCCGCCGCACGTTGATATATTTGCGTGTTGTTATGGAACTATTCCTAGTGAACCCTTGGCATGTACGCCGATATGTAGAGGGAGAACTCTTGTGTTTTTGTAATCAGTCGTCAACGGATCAACGCGTTCCACAGTAGGGTGTGTGTGAAGTTACTGGAGCGGGACGAGAGAGGAACACGGGCCAAAGCAAGACAATCCGCGAACCTTCGTTTTGTGGACGACATATTCCCCACTTTGTGCAGCAAAAGAGCAAGATATGCTGAAAGGAACTGAACGGAGCAGGGCAGGATCGGACTGCGAATAAATCGGAAGAAGACCCATGAGTTCATGAAAACCTTTGCGAAGATGCGGAAATAAAACCGGAAGGTCCTCACAGAGAATGTGCTTGCTTGTATCCATAGACGTTCGATGAACATGGACAACTTGAGAACTCATAAGGGGAAAAAGAGCAGCGTGGACCAATTTTGGGCCTTTGAAGAAAGCCAACGACAAGCTCACGGACTCAGAGCTTCGAGCCCACCTATTTGACTCAACTTCTCCCGGAGCTTTGTTACGCAACTGTGACTTGCCCCGACACTGCAGCCGCATTGAAAGCTTTACAGAACATCCACATGGCGCTTAAACGCAGTCTTGTACAAACCCGACACAAGCAAAACCTCGACGAACTTCGCACTACAAATATAAGAAGAATGTCCCTCCTTCGTGATCCAGTGAAATAAGCTGCGAGAGCGAAACTCGAATGGCCGGTCACATTAGGAGAACAGACGACAGATAGACACTAAGGACATCTGAATGTTAGTGTGAACTGCTGACCTGGGTAGAACCTGCAAACATTTGGTCTGTAATGCTCCAATCAATAACCCTTGATTCAACGGGGTTGCCGGCGGAAAACGACCGTTCGCGCCCGTGACGCACTCTGCATCTCTCGAGAGCGTCCCCTCTGATCACTCTCTTGATTAAGCTTCGAGGCCCCGCCTTCCAGCCGCCAATCCCAGTTAATGCAAAGGTAGCTGGGGAAAGATACCACGTCGAAAACTGTCTTTTCAACAAGGAAGGAGCGTAACAGAAGTTGAGAAAAAGAGTGCAGTCTGTGTCAACTACGTACTACATATTTACTCCCTTCCGTATAGGAACTACGCATGCCCATCTCAAAGGCCTTGCGTGCGAATTTCCAATCGATGAGACCAATCTGGATACCCGAGTCATACCCAGCGAACATTGCGCAAAGCTCTGGCGTGTTGAATGCGCTTACGGAAAAGGGACACGTGATTGGCTCAGGCTATATATATGTTTGGGTGGAGGACATTAGGTCGCCGAATTTGGAAGAATCCTGCGCGGATTCCCTGCAGGAACGCATATCCCCGTATGTACAAGGGTGCGTATTTGTCGCAAATGACTGCGGGGACCGCCCTCTTTCGGCGACCTAATGTCCTCCACCCTATATGTTTCAGCGTGCATGTTTCTCTTCCCGAGTTGGGGCGTAGCTTGTTGGCGTTCTAATAGCCGAAAGCAATGCGTTCGAGTGGGGATCAAGTTCATCACGTCATCGCGGTTCAAAATGCTCTGCCCATCGCGTGCAGGCATTTTCGAGCCCCCGAATTCCTGACTTGTTGATACTTCCTCCGTATGATGCCTTACAAGTTTTATCCACGCCTTTACCTATATTGAATTTCCAAATTGCCTTTATGCCACAATAACGGCTCCGCATGTGGTTGGAAACAATATTGGTTCTCAAACGTGGAGTCGCACATGATGATATAGCGTCTGTACGATGTACGATATACGTCTATCTATTCGCACACACTCACTGATTCTCAAAATGGGGAAGATTGTGTTGGATGCGATGACATTTTCATAATTACTTTCGGTCGTTCAATTAAAATAAACATTAGGTAATGGGAAAACAGTAATGGGATCCTGTCCGGATTTTTACTGATATTTGTTGTTGAAATTTTCTGGAAGTGAAATCAAAAAAGTTTGCAAAGGAGGGTGTGCCTTTCTTGCCACCTTCATCTTGAGACGAAAAGTCCAACTAATGCTGCAACGACTAAGATACGAAAATCAATGACAGACAGTCTCATCAGATTTCTGCCTTGACGAATATTTTCGAAAAATACTCACAATTCCGCTCGGTTCAATCTCATATGGAGGAAGTATCGAAGCAATGTCAGAAGCTGAGTAAGGTTCAGAGGAATACATGTGCAGTATCAGTTCCGTCCGAATGGCTTCCCGTTGATGAAGTATTCATATAAAATGCATGCGGACGTTGAAGAATCGAAAATAGCGCGCTTCGATGGGAAACGCGTGCTCCACACTAGCGCGATATCGCGCGCAGATCGCGTATTCGCGAGCGACTTGCTCCTGTGACATCATCAATCGAACGTTAGCCGTTCCATTTCATTCGTTTTCTTGGCCGCTTACACGTCGCCGCTCGTATGAATTATCTTTTTCAAGTCATTCTGGCCTAGGTCGGCCCGTATCTCATCACGCATTTTGAATTTGACCAAATGTGATGGTGGTAGGGTTATACAAGAGAAGGGTTGGAAGTTGAAGCGGTAATCGGAAAGAAGCTGCATGTCTTTGAGGAGGTATGGAGGCAATAACATTCACTCCAAACTTTCTCGCTGTAGAACTGAGACAGAGACATACAGGCAAGTGTAAATGAAGTGATAGGTGGATCTGTATTTTGTTTCGATCGCATAAAGTCGTTTGTCTGCGTGTTGTCGGTGGTTCCATGCAGAGTACCAAAAAAGCATTTGTGTGACTAGTTTTAGACTTTGACATACGCTAAATCTGGTACGCATACACCATTTTTTCTGTAAAGTTGCTTGGACCTTCATCTATTAACGCATTTGACAGGTAGAGTGTCACTACCACTAGTACTCAGTTCGTTATATATGTCTTCAACCGACCATTCCAGTCTTTTGCTTGATATATTTTCTATAAAGCACGATGATAGAGTAAGGAAGCAATGCATATATAAACAAAAGAAAGCAATGTATATACATATATAAACAATTTTCTTTTAGGTTTTCTTTTGGCATGAAGCGTATAATTAACTTGACATAATGAAGCCTTGTAGAAGTAAATTGATGCTACTAATTCAATTGTTCCCAAAAACCTGCACAAGTATGCTTGCTTCAATTTTCGTCAGCAGATTTGCAAAGATGGCATCCACTGTTTTCACCGTTTCGATTAAGTGAGAAAATTCTCTGAATTCGTAAAGGGCTGGATTTGACAGATACTGGCCTGCGAATGAGTCAGTATTCGCCTTGTCTCGCACAATTTCGATCGATCGTCTGTGTCTTCGTGCAATGTAATGCGTTCAGTTCTGCTCACGAATTTACTTTGTCATCATTTTAGAACCTCAGCAAATTGCTTAGTCTTTTGTCAGATGTTCATCTCAATCTAGCTAGCGTTTGTACAGCAATAGGTGATGGATAGCTCCACGGGAGAATGTGCGACATCATATAAATCACCACCAACTTCACAGAGTTCTGTTGAAGACATCGCAGAAGAAGTTGGCACACTGCATGAGTCTGTCGAAGAGAAGCAGGTATGTGAACCATTTTGTGCGCAAGCAATCATCAGATAATACTTTTTTGTCTGTCTTATTTTTGTGGGAGGGCCTGGGGTAGGGGACTATATGTCGCCGAAAAGGGGCGCGCGCGACAAACCCAATTTTTTGGACCCCAAAGAACTCCCCGTGCAAAACGTCTCCTCCCCAAAAACAGGGGGGTGGGGGTCGGGGCCTATACATTACCCGATGCCAATGAAAAAATGATGCATAGTTTTGAGTTACGGGATTCACGTTGCTTGCGTTTTGCACGGCACATGCAAGGAGAATTTTTCCTGCAGGAAATCCGAGCGGGACACTCCCACGTTCGGCGACATATAATCCTTCACCCGGGAGCCTGTAGTGATCAGGTTTGAGACCGACCATACTATTCCTGCGATTCCTGCGATTCTTGTGATTTCTGTGGGTTCCGTAACAATGTATATTGCGAAAAAGCAATATATACTGAAATTCGCAAAGGGCTCCGTAGTGCAACACATCGGAAGCCGAGAAATCGCAAGATTTGCAGGAATTACAGGAATCGCAGGAATCACCTTCTGGAATAGTATGGCCGGTCCCTTTATGCCAGAGTTATGACGACGGTACCTTCCCACATTCGCCGACATACGCCTATATATTCTTCTACCCCATGTTGCAGCCTGCGGCGTACGTTGTTGCAGTCGCAGCGAAGATATGCAAAAACAAGAAAATATAGTGATCTCATAAGAAGTATAGTTCATTTATAAAATCGTGACGATGGCTGTTGCTGCGAACTTTGCGCCCACAGGAGCCCAAAATGCTCATACAAGAGGGCATCACCTCAACGTTCAGCTCAGTCACTGCCAGTGTCTAAATATTACCTTACGTAAGCAAAAAACCATTCGACTAGCGATAAAAGCAAGAAAGTGCGGTTTCCGGATGTGACGTGGTGTCGCGCGCGGTCGCGCCATCGTCATGATTTTCCAAATGATGTAGGGATCGGCCATAGTATTCCTGCTATTCCTACGACTCCTGCGAATCCTGCGATTCCTGTGAGTCCCGCACAGTTTAGGTAGGTGCTAGAGTAAGCGAATATTTTGTTCAAGTTGGGGTCCCGCGCAGAACTGGCATCACTAATCTGTGGCATAATGCCAACTTGGCGTTGTGCCACAATGATTAGTAACGCCAGTTCTGCGCGGGACCCCAACTTGAACAAAATATTCGCTTACTCTGGCACCTACCTTAGACGCCGCTTAAATGAGCGCGTGTTGCGTAAAACAACACGTAACACGCAACACCCGCTCATTTGGCCGATCCCGTAGAGTCCCTTCATTTCATATGATCATGTGTGTCATCGCCTACACAGTTCACCTTTGGTGTCCCCATCCTGGATTCGTGGGAGAAACAAGCCTTCAGGTAAGTGTTTCCAAGATGTTCTTAGCATTTTCTTTTCTTTTTAGTTACTAGTTACCTCAAATTGATGTAATCGATAACAATCGATAAGTTTCTCGCGTTTTTGCGATTGCAAGTCCAGGATGAGGACGCCAAAGTGGACTGTGTGTGCAATGGCACACATGATCATATGAAATGAAGCGACTGTATACTAGACAGAATAGCGCACTGAAGTCATTGACTGAAATCTAACTGAAGCGAAACAAGTTTGGTGAGATTGAGAACGCACCCAAATTCAACCTGATAAAAACTGAACTCATGATGAGACAAGGCAAAAGAGGAGGAAGACTGCTAATTCTATTGACAACTCTCTACGAATGCGAACGTGCACAGAAGAGGAACATCAAAGCAATACTGCGGTGGCATAAGCAAATCTTCGCTGCGCTGCAACGGCGCACGCTGTATGCTGCCGCGTCCTGCGGCATGTATGAAGGAACACTGAGCGTTCTTTAGTTTATATATAACTTCGTAATTTCAACAATCTCAGTGCATCTCAATACAAATGCTATCTATACTTGAAGTTTCCGTTTCACTGTGCCTCAATTGCTCTCAATAGACGCAGCCCTTTATAAGTTGGCATCTCGTTTGAGCGCTTTCAAAAACTTTTGGAACTAAGTCGATTTTTATTTCTATAGTCACATCTGGTTTTATTTGAAAAATTTCCTGCGAAACAGTCTTTCAGAACTCCTCTAAGCGCAAATCTCCCATGGATGTCTCGTCGCAGGGAAAACGATACGCGAGAAGTCCGAGGTGAGCAGTCGTTTGTCTCATACTTTTCATCGTTTTATAGATTTATATTGCTTCACACCTTCTTCATCTTATCCATTTTCCCCTGTATGGGAGGGCAATCGCTGCGACAGCTTGAGTATACTCGCTATGAGACTAGTCGGGAAGGCTGTGCGATTTTGCTTTACGGGTTCTATTCTTCTTTGCAGTCTAATTATAAATTGCAATTTCTAGGCAAATCGAAGCACATGCAAGCAAGCAAAAAACGATTTATCTGCTACCGAGATATCTATCGCCAAACTGCTCTAAACCGCTGAAGTGTGTTAGTAGTTTGCCTTTGCGAATGTTGGTTTTTTTGCACAGATCATAGCTTACCTCGTTGACTGTTCGTTCCCGTACCGCTATAACCTCTTTCGAATGTGCTCGGCTCCCAGATTTATAGAGACGGAAACTTTCCAGTTCAGAGCGTGGCGTTTTTGGTAGGGACGGAATCGAATAAGCAATACTTAATGTGGAGGTTTAACAAGTTTAAAGGCCGATTCAAGATATAGGAACGGCTTGCAATGTGCTTGCTCTTGCCTTTTTGGCGACGACTAATCGCTCTCAGATGGACTCTGCGCGAAAGATGCGTATAGAGTAGGTTTTTTTGAGCAGTGCTTTAGTCGCTATCTTCATTTCCAGCAGGAAAAACCTGTGCTTAGGTCCTGGCCAGACTTCGCTCAAAAGCGCTTAAAAGCGCTCAAATTTCGAGAAAGTGAGGAGACATTAGAAAAATTTAGGCGCTTTTGAGCGCTTTTGAGCGAAGTCTGGCCGGAGCCTTAGATTTAAGACACTACCTTTGAAACATTTAGAATGAGATGATGCACAAATTGCAACATATTGAGCACATATGAGCACGGCAGATTCCAGTCTTTGAAAATAAATGATACATGGCGGCAGCCCCATTTGAACATGTGTAATACACATTTCTCACGTTCATACGTGTCAAATGCGCGTCTTTATATAATTCGTGATTCATTTTGACATCAATCCATACAATGGCCAGCAGAAAGAGTGTTTTTGGTTTACTAAAATTGTTCAATTTTCTCTTTGTCACAGTTTCATAACCTTATCATTTCTAGTGCACCTTAATTCTTCCATGTTCATCGTTTGACTCCCATTGCTTCGGTAGGATGTAAGCAAGTATGACTACCTGTAACTTTAGACTTGCAAGCTGTTTAAAGTCGGTGCTTAGGCATGTTTGCCTCTGACTTTCTGCCTCGGGATACTCTTCGGGGAATTTAAACATAAAGTTATGCGCACAAAGGCTGAAATCGAAATGTTTTTTTCCTAGATGGCCTAGAGATACTTCAAAAGAGGAATGCGTGATTTTCGCAAGGAGCCCTTGTCCCAATTTTTTTCAAAAGGAAACTGAGGGTAGAGAATCAAATGTCGGCGCGGAGAATGCAGTAGATATCAGCCTTTGAATGTATGAGAATGAGTATTTGTTGTAGGTGTCCGGCGGGACCTCCCACTTTCGGCGACATATAGTCTCCTGCCTTTATCTTTATTGATACGCGTTATAACTAACACGTGAGGTAAATCCAGAAAAGATGAACCTGAGAGTCTCCTGCCTGGGAAATGGTGAGGATCGGGCAGTTATTATGCATCCATGGCTTGCGAAATTGTGAGTGAACGGGCCAGTAGGAGGATAGGGTTTTGGTCTGAAGCTCTACCGCACGCTTAGATATAGGCACTATTGGAGATATACTTCAGCTGTGCGTGAGATAATCGACCTGCTCAATCTCACTCTAACACTGACTAGAAGTGGCGAACCGGGGGCAGGGAGAGGAGAGAACTCTTTCCATCGTTCTTGCGCGGAAGTAGTAAAGAATGTGGCAGTATTTGTTGATTCATCACTTAAACGCAACTTCTTTACAGGTATCTTTGTCAAAGCATTTTTTTGCAGTTACTCTATGGACTCCGATGAGGAATCTTCTACGCATGCTACCGTTGAGGATGCACATCTAATTCGACCTTGGGTAGATCAGTTTCAAGTATGTTCTTGTATGAAGATGTTTTCATCCGATGTTACTTAGTACATCTCACGGGCAGCTGACAATCTTATTCTTGTGTAAATATCTAACTATCCTTGAGTGTTGAAGATGGAAGCTTTAATTTTGTTGACCTGTTTTCGTGAACAAGTTTCAAAGCTGAGCTCAAAGGCAGTGTCTCGGCAGAATTTAGTATTTCAGAGAATATGGTAAATGAAACTTTGCCGAGACACCGCCTTTAATGACAAGTAATATACAATTTAGTTGCACTTCAAAAAGCAAACATGATATAGTGCAGCTTACCTTTTATTTCTTCAGGCAATGTCACGAAGATGTCAGCGCAGTGCACTACTGCAGTTGATAAGTACGTGCGGGCTACAACATGTGCGTCATGTGCGTCAGCTGATCGAGCCTCATTTCCAGAAGGATTTCCTTTCTTGTCTACCAGTTGAGGTATTCAACTCCTGATTTCACGATTTACCATCTTATCTGTCTACAAAAAGAAGTGGCATCTGTCATGATCTGAAACCTGTGCTGTGCATTTGAAATTGAAAAAAAAAACATATTTGGAGCCATTTTTGTTTACTCAACCAGATCACGATTCCAACCAAAGACAAAATTAGCAGATCAATAGCATAGCTGTTTTTGAAAAGCATCAAGCGAAGAGACTATCATTTGGCTCACAAGGGAGGTCCGCTAAGTCGAAGTGGCCTTTCGAATAAGTCTCATACCACTTTGAAGAGCATTAAACGGCGATTCCATTTGGCTTTATTATCTGCCGAGCGCCTCTGCATGCCGAGTTATGAATTTATTCTTGGTGCGAAAAATGAATGCAAAATTTTGGCAAAATCAAATTTCACGGTCTTTTCAGCAGACAGAGCATTGTTAAGTATGGGCCGTCTGCGCTGCGCACGGAGAGCAACGCTATTGCGTCCACTGAAGATAGTTCATGACTGGAAGAAGCGCAGAGAAAACAAGCGGCGAGAGTGCACGGTGAGAGAGGAGTGATGCGCAGTAGACACGTTGCGCACTCTCCGCGCTCTGCGCGGACGCCTATTTGAAGTGTTTGAACAAAAGGTATTGTTAAATGGAGTGCTCTGGTAATTAACATTGGACATAGGACATTTATGCAGTTCTGACGATTTTTGTTCCAATCATGCATTTGATTTTTCAACTCAAAAAACGCTCATAACTCGACGTTCGGAGGCGCTCGGCGGACAGTGACGTTGGATGCCCTTTATAGTCGTATCAGTTTCATATGAAAAGGCCACTTCGACCAAACGGAACTCCCTTATCAGTGCTGAATCAGCTCAAGGGATTGGCGCGATGTAATACAGGACACAAAGAAAGCCAAATTTGGCATAGCGACTCATTGTTCGAATGCTTCGGCTGGCAATCCTTTCCACTTTGTGTTCTTCCCCTGTTAGTAGAAATTGCGCTGTCTCCCTGGATAGATTGGCTACGTAAAAGACAGCTGCGGACTTACGGAGGACAATATCCAAGTCCGATTTGCACGACATCGGCACGGCATTCAGACATCTTATCGAGTATTGTCAATAAGATGGTGCAGGAGAGTGGGCTATATTTTCAGTCTGTCTTAATTCAAGTCTAAAGAGGAACGGAAATTCATTAGCAATTTGGGCATTTCTCACAAACTCAACCGAAACAACTGTATTCAGCAAATAGTTCGATTGGTGGCAGCGTAGCTGTTGATTGCTTGAGCTATACTTGAACTCGACGACTGCAGAGTTACCTTATTTAGCTTGCGATACAAATTGTTGCAAATCTACCGATGGCAGACATTGTGCGTGCTGCAAGGGTATCACGTTTTTGGCGTGATATATGTGAAGACGATCGTATGTGGCGGCTGAAATGTGAACGCGAAGGACTTGAACCCCTTCCTTTGCCTAGGTCTGTCTTGGGTTTGAGCTTTTTCTATTTTACACGCTACATCTCTCACTTCAGTGAACGTGTTGCTGGAGCTTGGGAACAAACAGCTATGGGTAATGGTGTGACCATTGTGGATCACTATAAGGGAGCTGAGTTGGAGCAACATAGGAAGGCAAGAGAGCAAAGCTATGGAAGGTATTTCTAGAACTTGTTTTGCCATTTTGCTTATTTTTAATAGATTGCTCATGTTTTGGTGAAATGATATGCAATTTTTCAAGTGTATACTCACGATCCGTATGGAAAGCCACCTATCTGAGGCGTTGTCGAATTGCAGCTAACTGGAGACGTTTGCCTATAGGTGGAAGCATGGTGTTGAGAGGACATGAGGAACATGTTATAACGTGCTTACAGGTGTGCATGTGAAATTTCTTTTCTCTTAGAAGGTACATATCGCTGGATCTTGATTTCAGATACAAGGAGATATGCTGGTCACCGGATCTGATGACAACACTCTCAGAGTGTGGAGCATCGAACAAGGGAAGGTGAGAATTTATGTCCCAGCATCTCACATTACTTTTAGATCAATCATTGTTCATCGTAAAGTTAGTATGACTTCAGCGTGTGTTCCGGTCGTAGGTATATAAGTCTTATCTTCTCCCATGAGACCAAATAACTGGCGAAAAATTGTGAGCGGGTGGTGCATGTTTCTATGTAGTACTTGAGTTCATGCTCTTCTTAACAATTCTTGAAATGACATTTAAATATAATTTTCAGCTACTTTTTACGCTTGTGGGACATACGGGAGGAGTATGGACATCACAGCTGTCGACTGACGGAAAGTATATCATTAGTGGCTCGACTGATAGGACTGTAAAAGTTTGGTCAGCAAAAGATGGCTCACTTATCCATACATTACATGGACACACAAGTACAGTGCGATGCATGAGTCTGTGCCGAAACACGTGAGATTTTATTTTCTTGACTACAAATCAGTTTCCCTTCTTTCTTACTACTGTCCTCTCATGCAAGTTTACGATTTCAAATCCCATGTCTGGCTATCAAAACTCTCATGGAGTGTAGCCGTTATTGCAACTACGACGTTGTGAGTAGATCCGAGTAGTCAAAAAGCTTCACAGCTTCACATTAGAATCTTAAAAGTGCGAGAAAATGTGGCATTGCAGAGGGAGTGAGGCAGAATACATGGCACTAAGTAGTATAGGCGAAGCTTACCCATACTGTGTTCGTGTTAGTTCAGAGAGACAGTCTTCATTTAGTACGCAAAGTTAATATTATCATGTGACTGATACTGACAAGGAAAGTAGTTTTTTTTTTTCGGAATAACGTGTGCCAAAACCACATGTGAGCTGATTTTGAACCCATCTTCTCGATCTGCGCTCTGCATTTTGGAGACTATAATTTTGGGAGCATTGCGTAGTTCTGCTGCAGAAACAAGTGGTGAACTATGATAAAATTCTTCATGCAGAGCGTTTGCCATACTTTTTCCTTTAGGGACGCGTCATACTTCGCCAAGGAAAGCCCAAAAGCGCCTGAAACAGCCCAAAAAAAGCCGAAAGCGCCAGAAAGAGCCGGAATACAGAAACGAACTTTGGTAGAATTCTGAAATATTTTGATATGCAGACGGCAGAAAATGAACCAAAAAGACTCGGTTGCTAATCAACACCCACGGCTTAGCGCCAAAATGTGCGCGCGGAAGGGAGCGTTCCGGCTCTTTCTGGCGCCTTCGGGGTTTTTTGGGCTTTTTTCGGCGAAGTATGACGGGTCCCTCACAGTATTCATCTCATTGACAAGTTCGACTCAAATACGGTTTTGATGTATGCGTTTATGACGGACTGCATTGGTTCTTTTTTCACTACAGTGCGAGCTTGGTAACGGTACAGAACGTAATGCATCATCTCGGTTCTCTCATCATGGGGCGAAATTTGGACACAGTCGAACAGCTTCAGATCTGGGCGTTTAGACCGGTGAGATTTGACGACCAAGATTAAGGTCAGGGATTTTTTAAGTAGCTGAGAAGTCGATTTCAGCAACTTTCAGATTTTCTCCAGTGTACAGCTTCTAATGTCGCGGTAGTTGCACAGCGCGCTATACATATTCTTCTTCACAAAGGACTTGTTTCTTTCATTTCTCTCATGTGTCTGCTATATTGGTATGAGTATACAAAATGCTGAAAGGAATTCCTTGAACGCGATCTTTTCCAAACTCTTTCATGTTAGCTGTACAGGGTAGTCCACATGAAGTGTGACACAACAAAAAAATAACTTTGCAAGGACTGAGCGGAATGAAAATTTCTGTCCTCACCTGATAGAGAAGAGAATTTTCTTGTCCGAGCAGAAAATACTTTTTCACCAAAGCCGAAGGTGTATTTCTTAAAGGCAGCGTCCGGGCAAGATCTATCCACCCGAGTTAGCACATAGTTGTAAAGAGGGGCCCATGAGTATCCGATCTGCGTTGGTCCGAATCTTTAAAGTGGCCTTTAAAAGGAGATACGGGCTTGTGATACGTATCACAAACTGTCCCTTCGTATCACAAACCACCGCTGAGGACGAGTGCTCACGCAGGTGTACGGTTGCATTGCAGTTGCATTGCAGTTGCACTGCATCCGTGCAGTTGCAGCTCCTCTCGCTGGCATGCGATGGGGACGAGCAATCCGAAACTCGTCCGCTTCTTGAAGAGAGGGTCCCCCAAGAATCGGGGTTTTTGGGGGGTGTTGAACAATTTGGACTTTACAACTGTATTCAGGGCCACGGGAAGGCACCAGAATGGCAGAAACATGAGAGGCGAAATTTTGCCCGGACGCTGCCTTTAAAAGTAATCTACAATATCTTATACGGAATTTTCTTGTCTGTCAGATAGAAACAAGAGCTTTTAATTTTATTAAGTTCTAGCAAAGCTATGAAAGCTTTTGTGCGTCACATTTCATGTGGACCACCCTGTATACTGGCTTCGGAGAAGTGAGAACAACCCTCTACATCTGACCTCTCTAACTCAAGTCGACCTGTTCGCAATGAAAAAAAATTTTTTTCAAGTAAAAATACGTGTCATAACAACTCTTGTTCTAGACTGGTATCTGGATCACGCGACACAACCGTCAGAGCGTGGAATATCGAAACTGGTAGGTGCGAACAATATCTGACTGGTCATGTAGCAGCAGTGCGCTGCGTGCAATTGGATCTTGATGGGGGACGTGTGATTTCGGGTGCATACGACTTCACAATCAAGGTTTGTAAATGCGACACAGTGTAAAAAATTTGTAATTCCTTACAGGTTCCGCCAGTCATGGTTTCTTTGGTATCTTGAATAGCATAACTTAAGTTTATAGTCCAGGCTAATTACTAGAAGTAACATTGTACCTCGCTCCTATCCGTGCATAGTCATTTTGTAGGCATGAATGAATGGGGCCATAGAGTCATTCGCGATTGGGTTGTTGAAGAACGTGCTACTTGCAATCGACGCTTAGTGTTTCTTAGTTAACGTTGCGATCTTACCAATCTTCTGAAAGTTCTCCGCTATGCTACGCACGCAGACTATCGTGTTTGTCGTAACCTGTGGAAGCCCTATCCTTGTATCAATTCTAAGCTTTTCAGGGTGATACGAAAAGGCGTGAAGCTTACTAGAGCTAAAGAATTTCTCAATCGGCTATCACTTTGTTTATCTATCATTGTGCTAATCTGGATTCTAGGCTGAAGAAATCTTACCAGTCTAACCCATATAATACAAATTACAAATCAGCAGATCATTATTAATCGGCAAGCAAAAGTAGCCTATGTTACCCGCCGCGTTTTGATTATCTGTATGCGTCTGGTCCTAAAGTCGCATAGTCTCATTAGCAGAACATAAAAACATGCAAATATACATGTGCTTTTTATTAAAGAGAGTTGTTTCACGTTTGTATGTTACACTTTTTTGTGATCCTGTTGACTTAGTCTATTTATACTGGCAAATACTTCATGGGAACTTTGATTATGCTTTTTGAAGTTTTGAGCCGATAGCCACTATGGCCTCAGGCGGAGTACACGCGATTTGATCGTCGCGATTGATCGCGATAAGGCAAGCGACATACCTCACGCGATTTCAGTCGCCACGCGATCTGGCAATTTGCCAGATGTTTTCAAATTCAATACTGGTAGACCCCAAATGCACAGCATGTATAACTTTCGTAGGTTGATAAAATGCCTCATCTTCCGTACATTCGGAAATCCCGTACGATGAGTTATGAACATTTGGAGTATTGCCAAATCGCGTCGCGATTGAAATCGCGTGAGGTATGTTCGAGGCCTAAGACAACTGTAACAATATCATTGCATGCTGATCTAACTCGGTTGTGATAGTTTTCCGAGACGACTAGTCGTGACTAACTATCACAATTGAAAAACAAGAAAATCGGCATGCAATGAACTTGTAACACTTGTCTTGTAGCGATTGAATCGCGACGATCAAATCTCGTGAACTGCGCGAGGCCTATCACAATCCGTGTTGAATATTTTTGGGGGCATGGGGCACATTTTTGAGATGCTAACATCTGAATCGAGAAGTGATTGTATAAGTAGGAGGTGGCGGTTACACTTTTTGTAAATATGGAATATCGTGTTAAAGAGCATCGGCACCATTTAGTGTGTATCGTATTGACTTGATGTATCCAAGTTGTGGATATTGGCTGCATCATGTTGTCATTCGTATATTTTAGGTTTGGGATTACGAAACTGGTTCCTGCACGTATACACTGACTGGCCATACCAATAGGGTTTATTCTTTGTTGGTGAGTCGTAATGTTTGTATTAGGTTGTCAAGAAATAATGTCGTTTTTTTCGTTTTTTTTTTCGAGTAGAATTGATATTACTCGAGAACTAAAGCATATCCGAGGCCAAAATTTTATGGTAAAAGTTACGAAGCTTTGTAGTATACAAAGGCATATGTGGGAGAGGCCCAGTACTACTGGGGGGCGGACTCTGCCATTTTACATTTTCCAATTTTTTCTTGGTTTCTAAGCCTGAAAAAATATAGCAAGTGTACCTATGGATAAGTGCTTGTGTCTTTCATATGCTGGAGCAAGTGAGAGGCTCGCAGAATTTTTAGGGCGGAAATCCAATTTTGGCATCACAAGTTGCTCGTATGTTTTGGCTCTGAACTTTGCGTAAACAAGAAGTTTCGCGAAAGTTCGGATGTCATCTTGTAGAGTTTCCTTTGCTCTATCGAACAGTACCCCTCACATTTTTTTGAATTTGTCTTATGGCTTTGCTATGAAAAACGACATTATTTTCTTGACAATCTAATAGCATTGATGCTCGTAATTTGCATATTGAGTTTCTGAGATTGTAGATTAGT
The DNA here is from genome assembly GCA_958299035.1 of Cylicocyclus nassatus. NCBI lineage: Eukaryota > Metazoa > Nematoda > Chromadorea > Rhabditida > Strongylidae > Cylicocyclus > Cylicocyclus nassatus. The sequence goes on from CATQJL010000001.1 coordinate 56,138,169, forward strand.
GGATCGACAACTGTTTTTCTTGTAAAAACGTAATTTATATGTTCAAGCTGGATGCCCCGCGCAACATAGTTGTCAGTGGTAGTCTCGACACCACTATAAGGGTTTGGGACATTGCAAAAGGCACGTGCATTTGTGTTCTTTCTGGACACCATTCACTGACATCGGGCATGCAGCTTAGAGGTGACATACTGGTATCATGCAATGCTGATAGTGACGTCAGGGTGAGTTTCTCTGACATTCTTGCAGTGTCCACATTGTCTCGTGTACTCATGAACGCATTTTAGGTATGGAATATTCGGGATGGATCCTGCATGTATCGCCTTCATGGTCCCAATGGTCACACGTCAGCCATCACTTCGTTGCAGTTTCTGGATAATGGTATCGTTGTAACTAGTGGAGATGATGGAGCTGTCAAGCTCTGGGATGTCATGAAAGGTACTACTCTTTTTATTTGCTTACTATACTGGCTATAGTCGTCCTCACCCCACTAGTCGGTCGGTGGTCGAATTTGAATTCGAACTGGAGCAGGCCGACCGCGCCAGAGCGCGGCAGACCGCCCCTCAGCCAACCGCTTGCACGAACTTTTTTCTTAATTTCTTCGTGTTTCTTTGCTATCTCTCGTATTACGACAATGTTCCTAATCAGATTTTTAGATTTCATACCGAACTTTTTGAAACAAACACTTTTTGAGAAGATTTCAGCCCTATCGCAAAAAAATAGTCTAGAATTCTAATGAAAAACTTGACACAATCATCACAAACTCATCAGATCACATTTGTGTCTATTTCACTTACCGAAAAAGATATTTCTTATTCAAAAATCTCTATTCTTCCCGGTTTACCTGGAGAAATTGTAAAACAAACGAGAACAATCGCACAAAACAATAGTTAGCTGTACGAAATCTAAAAATCTGATCAAGAACATTGCCGCAATACGAGAGATAGCAATGAAACACGAAGAAATCAAGAGGAAAGCTCATGTGCAAGCGGTTGGCTGAGAAGCGATCTGCCGCGCTCTGCCGCGGGTGGCCTGCTACAATTCGAATTTGAATTCGACCACCGACCGACTAGTGGGGTGAGGACGACTATATATATGGTCGTCATGTTTAGGTGAATTTATTCGTGATCTCGTGAGGCTTTCATCTGGAGGTAGCGGGGGTTGCATCTGGCGTCTCAAGGCTACTAACAATCTTCTCGCTTGTGCTGCTGGGTCCAGAAATGGTACTGAGGATACCAAGGTCATACTATTAGATTTTGACGCTGGGTATCCATGAAGGTATCAGGTGTTTCTACAGTTCGGTGAATGCTCCTTACTATGTTCTCCTAGGAATGGGTTTGCTTTTTATGGTTAAAATAGATCTGGGCTTTGATCTTTCGCATCATTTTGCTGTGCAAGGCAATGATGATAGTATTATTTGTGGTCGAATCATTCTTTCATCGCTGCCTTTTGCACTGAGGTTTTGTTATCTGTGAGAAATTACTGCTGGTAGTGTAATCCAGTTCTCATGATCGAAGTCACTTCGCTCCTACGGATGCTTAATTCATTTATTTTTCATAACTCTTTTTTTCACAGATTGTTTTGTTGCATCGCTAGTTGCGCTATATGTATTTTTCTTGCGACAGTCATTCATTTGCCAATCTGCTTAAGTCATTCGTTCCCCTTTCCGCGTTTTTCTATATTTTTTTGGTGAAATTTTCACTAGGTTTTGATATTTTCTTTGTTTTTTTCACTAACCCAGTTTTGACAGCGTTCTAGTCAGTGCCTAACCATATTATTCATAGCATACTTTATCTTTTCTGTTCACTCCAACGTATTCCGATCGAACGGCAGCTAACCATCGGGCTTGAGCTTTACAGTGCTGTTATGTTCGATTTCTTATGGAAATTTCATAAGCAAAACATGTTTGATAGGATCGCGATTATGGTGCATTTTATTCTTGTCAGATGGAAGTTTATTTCCTAGGTTTGTGTGTTTTTCGTGTTTTGCTGGTGTGTTGTCTTTCATTCATGCCCTTGCTATCGGATGTGCCGAACTTTCTTGTAACTATTGGCGACTCTGTATAATGACTGGTCCAATAAACATTGTAGATGCTCGCTACACACATGATTTTGATCTCACTGCTAGAACTCTACGCAATATCTATATTTCCATTTCTTACATGACGCTGTACAAAGTGCCTCTTCTAGCTGTATGGTTTTGATGACATCGCATGCAATTGAAAAGTATCTTCCGCAAGTTTGCTAGTTCGTTCATCCGCCCTGTAATAGCTAAACATAGAATAGATCCAAAGACAATGAAGCTTGATACACCAGAGTTCAGGTGAGTTTTTCATTTGATAGGTATTCCTTTTTGATGCTTAGATCACAACCATTTGATCATCTATTGAATAGCTGTCTAACACTTTGAAAGTGCAGTAGTCTCGGTATCATTACAACTGTTAGGTTGTGCAATTAGTTCTGTCCCATTTTTTTATTGATTTTTTCTCAATATTTTTTATGGTGTTTTGCAAAATGTATGTATGCAGAAAGCTTCAAGTCTGCTCTGAAAATTCATATGCGTCATTCCCCAACTTAGATAAAAATGGAAGAGAATTTTGACTATAAAACAGAAACCCAAAGAGGCAAAAAATCTTTCTTCGACATCTTTCTCTCCAGGAAATTTCCCAATTTTCCAATGGTAAAATTTATTCAAAAAGCTTAACAACAAACAAAACAACCTAATCGATTCTTATGTTTGCACTGTCACTGTTTGTGCTTGTTCTCTTCTTTCTACCGACTTTTCAATATCTTTTTTTTTTAAAAACGGCGAAGCGAGACTTTGCCGCGGTGATGTTCGTCGTCTTGCGTATCCGAGATGTGACCCATCCCCCCCCCCCCCAAACTTTGAATTTTTGGAATAATTGATTTAAAAATTGACGATTTTCTGCCAAAAACCTCCCTTCTGTTTTCCTGGAAAATCCTCTGTCGTCCTCTATTTCTTCATTGTGACGCCTTTATGTAGTGCGTAAGTGATCATCTCAACGACATTGGTGACTATAATCAAAACAGTGCAAGTTTTGGTGGCAAGAAATATTCATTTTTTCGGAAGAGCGCACAGCAGATACGTAAGGCAAATTTGGCAGAGCTGCAAGATGCATTCAATAGTGCAGAACCCATTTCAAAAGGCCTGAGCAATGGTTCCGCTAGTGCTCTGGTAAATCCCTATAGCTTGTGATAGAATCTGTCTCTTTTCTCTCACTACAAACAATATGATGAGCGATTCGGCATATTCAATCCTCGTTCGGATGAATGGCTTGTTGCCCAGTGGACGAGAACTACATATTGGTCTCACGGTCATAGCAGTTTCGGAGCTCAGAAGAAATCACCATGTCTCAGTGGTTTGTGCAGTCGGTTACTCCATTCAAATTACCAGTGGAAATGATGTTACTTAGTGGTGATAACATTTTTCTACTATGGCATTGCCAGGACCAATAATTAGGCCTAGAGAATTGCTGAAAGTCGACGGCAAAATGTGCATGTGCGAAATCTGGGGTTTTGATTACAACAAAAGATTTTTTAAATCAATTATGCATGGACAAAATTTCTGCTCCACATCGGTATGCCTTTAGATCGTTGTTCACACCCCAACTCAATACTTTATCGGAACTTTTCAAGAGAAATAGTTATGAATTGAGGTACGTTTAAATCTCTACGTAATGTTACCATAGGCATTTTTAAAATACATACCTAGTTTGTCTAATCTGATTTAACGAACTTCGCCAATGCTTCTGTTTCAAGAATAGCTGGTGGCGCAGTAAGAGACTTATTGATGCACATACGACCAGCTGATGTGGATTTTGCGACTACAGCTACTCCTACTCAGATGAAGGTATTCAACTCGTAAACATTCCCAGTACCGTCTAGAAAGTTCATCAACAGTTGTGTTTGCCTAGCCTGTCTTCGATTATTACAAGCTTTTTTCTGTTATAACCACCTATTTTATGGCTTTTGTGAAAAAGCAAAAATTACAAATTTGACTCAAAAGGCTTTCGAAGTTGTTTTGCGTGGAAGAAAGCCTTGCCTATCAGAGTAACTGTTGCTGTTTGAAATGGCGCAATATGAGCTGTAAAATCATCTCGAGACTCTCCAAAAAAATCATTCCTGAATTAGGGCAGATTTATAAATATTAGAAGTTGCTCCGCAAAGTTTGAAATTTGCGTTAATTTTTCTAGGACTCTCTTTTCCAAGCTCTCAGTCTGATCTGTTAAGAGCCGGCATGGCTATAAAATCGAAAAATGTTATACATTTGAAAATCGGTTTGACAAACTCATCTAGATTACGTTCAGATTTTTCGCGGATTTCGAAGCCTCCCCCGGTTCGCCACTGCAGTTAAAAGGCAGTGTCCGAGCTAAAAGTGGATTTTGAGATTTTGTGCTTACCCGGGCCTATTCGCTATGGTGAATCCGAAAGTTCACACGGAGAGCGCGAAGGCGAAAAAGTACTCTAATGCAGGAGGGAAAACAGCGGGTGGGCGGGGTGTTCCGTGAATTTAGCTCCCTGCTTCAGGAGCGATCTTCTCGGTTACGATCTCAAGTCGCGCGTTCGCACTTGGCTGGTGGCGATGTCAGGGCGGTTAGCGGAATCGAGAAGATCGCTTTTGAAGCTGAGAGCGTGAGTACAATGGGGAAGACTTCCCCCTCTAACCCACCTGCTGATTTCTCTCCTGTGTTCGGGTCCTTTTTCGACATTTTCGCGCTTTCTAGTATGGATTTTCGGATTTAGCATAGCGAATAGGCGCGGGTAAATACAAAATCTCAAACATCGATTTTTTGCCCGGACGCTGCTTTCAAAATGTACACCTAGCCGCTATTTGCTGAATTTGGTATTAGTGAAAGTCGGTTTAGAGAGAAAAAAGGTTTTCCGTTTTGTTTGATGACTTTAAATTCATTGAATTCATAACTGATGTTCTATCACTCCTGCTGTTGTATACGTTTTGGAATATGCTAAGTGATATGGCAGAATGACAATGAATCAATTCATTGTCATTCTGACAAACCTTCATTGAGAGCAACCTGCTAATTAAATCGTTCATGATCATGGCATAGCATTTGCACTACTCTTTTTTAGGAAATGTTCGAAAAAGAGCAAATCCGCATGTTACACAAACGCGGAGAAGAGCATGGAACTATAACTTGTCGGATAGACGAAAAGGAAAATTTTGAAATTACTACTTTGAGGTCGGTAGTAATAGGATTCGGATCTTGAGTAATGTTTGAAAAAATAAATGGTGATCTTATCGTTCCAGGGTTGATGTAGTATGTGACGGTCGCCGTGCCCAAGTAGAATACACTACTGATTGGCAACTTGATGCAAATAGAAGAGATCTCACAATCAACTCGCTTTTTCTAGGTGAGCAATGAATAGGTTTAGAGAAGGGGAGGGGAAAGAGGAAACTGACTGCGAGTAAACCTGATGTGCTCCTCATAAATCCAGTTTCGAGGATTTTGTACACATGTTTGAGGATTTTTGGGTACAAACAATTTAATATGAACTATCTCTGCTTGCCAATCACGATCCATGCTTGATAAAATATCTGGTGACCAGGAACGGTTGAAGCTCTTGGAACATTGTTAGAGCAAGGCGAAAATTTGCGCAGATGTAATACACGTTATTTACAAGACTTTTTTTCCGCGCTGTGTTCCGCTTCGTTTTACCAGAGTTGTGACGCTTCCTAAATTTTGCAGTGTGGAACGGGAAGGGAAACAATTTCCGCCGTTAGGCGCCTCTTTCACGGATTACTGCTCCTGATAAGGTATGCGATAACATGTGGGGGACTAGCAGTCTGCGGAAGCGGCGCCCGTTCGCGGATTTCGTTCCTTTAGCCACAGGGAAGAGACGCTATTCGCAAATATTGGTAGTCACGCGGATCGAAAGCAATTTTTTACTTTACAAGTCTTGTAACTTGTGTAGGCATAGGAAATGAACATATGAGCACATGATTTCAAATGGAAGAAAATAAACAGGAAATTGATAATAGGAGTTTCTCGGGCAATATGCTTAGTGTTAGTGATGTATTAGAGCGTGTAGAATTTGGGCATGGGATGCGCTCAATGATGATAGCGCTGTGCTTCGCCACCAACACTCATCATCATCTGAGTCTATCCTGCTTCATTTGGCTAGAAATCTGATGTTGCCGACGCTGAGAACAGTGAGCCACAAAAGGGTTACTAAAATTGGATTGTGGTTATGTTGAGCTGGTGGCTTTCCCTCTTTCTTTTTGGAAATTCTGAGACTTAGCCAGTGTCATTTATAGGCTGTACCAACCAGCATCGGTTATGCGACGTCGCGACTGCGGCGACTTGCGACGATGCGATCTGGCGCGCCAACTCTGCCACGCGTTATGGCACGCCGAATGCGACGGTGCGTCGTCGCAAGGCCTGCTGGCGCGGGACCGATGCCGGCTGATACAGCCTATATGTTGATTCTACCTGACCAATCACCCATTCGTATCCTAGGCCGCTGTTTACATTTTAGAAGGATTGAAGCACACTTTTTTTGACTTGGTGTTTGGGTTATTCAAAACGTGTAGAAAATCCGCAGAGAATCTGCAGTGGTAGTCTACATGAAAGGCAAATAAATCGAATTGACAGCTTCAGTATCTAGTGCTTGTTTTTTTTTCTTTTTTGAAAATCAAAATGTATGGTTTTTGAGATTTGGACGGGAATGTGATAGACTACTTCGGAGGTATTCAAGATGTTGAGAGGAGACGAGTAGCTTTCGTAGGTGATGCTGTGCAGCGAATACAAGAAGATTATCTTAGAATTCTCAGGTAGCAGTTGAACTTCTGCAAGAAGTTTACTGACTACCTTTCCTAGCTTACTTTCAGATACTTCCGGTTTTTCGGTCGTATCTCTGCATCTACAGAACACGAAATCGCTACGTTAGAGGCTATCAAGCAAAATAGTCATGGACTGGCGGTGATTATTCCATCATTCTACTCTAAGTATCTTGCAGCTGTTTGCAATGTTTTCTTCTTGCAGAATATTAGTGCCGAACGAATATGGGCAGAAATGAAACGAATCGTAATTGGTCGTATGGCTGATCATGTACGTTTGCCTACATGAATTTGATTCAAAAGCTTTGGTGCTTAGTTAGTGCTTCTTTCGGCAACTATTGATACCGAAAGACGATTACCATGACTGTAGTGCCGGCAATACTTGCGCGTGAGAAGTGGCTGTGTGGCGCAGGTCCCCAAAGTTTGCACACTTTTTATGCGAAAGCGTCGATGCGCAAAAAGTCTATCAACTGCCATCTATTCAACCACATTGTCAAAGGTAGCGGCTCGACAGAATGACAAATCTGGGATATTCATCGTTTTCGGTTTCCTTGGAGCTAATTCCAAAACTGTGCTTTGTAGCTTCAAAAGATACCAATAATCCGCTTTTCCAGAAGTGAAAAGTGCTATTGGGGCGGACGGTATATGCCTGCCCTCGAGCGATCAAGGGCAGGCATATGCCGTTCGATCGGGGCTCGTGGGTACGGTAGGTACGGTGTCTCCACTCATAAGCCAATCGCGCTCTAGAAAGCAGGATACGCGATCCGCCCGAATAGCACTTTTCACGTCTGGAAAAGCGGGTTATTGATATCTTTTGAAGCTACAAAACACAGCCTTGGACTTATCGTTAGCTCGTCCAGATGGAACCCAGAACGATGAACATTCCAAAGTTGTCATTCTGCCGAGCTGCTGCCTCTAAGTCTCTGGCATAGCACAAGCCGCGAACATTGCAACGCAATTTATGCTTAGAGATCTTAAACAGAAATCATAACTTATCTGTCGCATGATCGGGGCTTGTATATGTACGCGGTGATTGAACTATATACCATTTCTTTGCTCAGACTGCTTTCTAGGTCGTTCGGTGTATGCTGGAAGAGTGTAAACTTCAACAGTATCTGGGACTTCCGGAACACTCAAATGTGGATCGTTTTGCAAAAGTGTGTGCTTTATCTATTTACTAAACAAGCTTTCAACTGATGGTCAGACTACTGCAGACGCGGAGAAACCTTTCGTTAATGTTTCTCAGTGCAGTTGTACATATCACTTTCAGGTTTTTGCGAAGTACGAAGGAAGTTTGGAGCCGATGACCATGGTTGCTTCGTTGTGCGAAAAACCTGAAGACATCGCTTGTTTTCATAAGAAGACCAAGGTATGTTTCCCATTCAATTTGGCAAAGACATCGACGAGGCGCAATTGAAAGAAAGGCCGACGGCAGTGTCTCTGCAAAGTGGAAGGGGGAGGGGGAGGGTAGAGGCTGCCAGGAGTTTTTGAGTTGCAATGTCAGCAACTGAGGAATCATGAAGTCTGAAGTGGAGCGAAAAAAGCTTACAGAACCTTGAATCTACTCGCAAGTTGTTCCGGATCCAGGTCCACTCCGGAATCCGCCCATCCACCGAATCTCAAGTTGCAGGCTGTGATGAGCATATCGCGCACATCAAAGTCATCGTCACATCATTCGATTATTTCGATGGTCCGGATTCTAAATAATCAACGGTGTGAAAAGCACAGAAAACCTTTCTTTGTGGCCTTTCTTTCAAGAACGCGAAGCGCAAATCTCTGCTCCGGAGGTGCGCCATATTTGGGAGAGCCGCGGAGCACCAAAATGGGTGAAATGGCAGGGCTCCGGAGCGCTCCAGAGCGCGAAGTGGCAGACTCGCGCCATTTGCCCGCCGGAGGTACAGTCGAGTAGATTTAGCGGTAAATATAGTGTGCCTGCACAGAAGGTGAAATGCGGTGAAATTTGCGCGTGAACAAGTAGCCACGTCAGTACCGCGGGCATCTTGCGCGCGCAATTGGCCGGCGTCACAGTCGAAACTATTTCTTCACGCGCCAATTTTACCGCATTTCACCTTCTGTGCAAGCACACTATATTTACCGCTAAATCTACTCGACTGTATCCCTTCGACTGTTTGAGCAAGTGCTTTCCCTTGTGCACGTCACGTCGAACCGTCAAGGAAATATAGCGGGATTGGCGGGCACGGAGTCACATGGCATGATGGAGGCGTAATCGGACTCACTTATCGTTAGGGGGACCTGGGCAATGCTTTTAACACAACGACAAAGCCGATTTTTCGATGAATGCCATTTCGGACCAGAACATATTCCGCGATATTGAGTTTGTGTAATATTTTCTGGCCGCTGATGGGTCCTATGGTCTGAAGCGTCAGTCTTTTGGGAGGTATTCCAAAAGATGTATACAAGAGTTTATTCATTCCGAAAAAGTTTGATTATAAACTAGCAGAATCAAAAACTTCAGAATGCATATGATCCACCGGTGGGTCGTATTGTCGTGAATGTGTTAAAGAGCATAGGTTTCCACAACGATTTTGCATCTCGATTTCGGCGAGCTTCACCTGTCAAAATTCACCTGTAGAACCGGTAAACTGGACTCATTTTCATATTGTACAAGCTACATTTTCGGATACCTAACGGGTGAACCCCAATCAGCAAGAAAAAAAAACTGAGTTCAAATGGTGTCCACGCGCTCTTTTGAGGAAAAGTGAGCGAGTTAGAGCGCGCAGAGTTAGGTTGCTGCGGACACATCGGTGCATGAGCTTTGTCGACGTAATTTGTTTTGACTTCCATGGTTTGCCAACAGCCAACATTGGGACAGGCCCAAATTCTTCTCTAGAGCACGTTAGGGGACCGGGGCAACTTAGTGAATTTATTGTAAGGTCTGCTGGTAGACTGCATACCTATCTTGGGAGCCAAGTTTTTTTGACTTTGTTCAAGCCTTCTCATCGCTTATATAGTCTACTCTTTTTTTGCAAACTGTCTTACAGGGGCGGATACCCAGCAGCAGATCGAAAAGAAATGTTCCTCACTTAAATCTACTGAACTTTATGAATAAAGATGGGGCCGTTTGGCGTTGTAAGCTCGTTGCAGCCTATTAGTTAGATATGTCAAAGGTCACCTGTTTTTGGTTAGGAATAATTAAAATCATCTTATGACTTTGTAAAATAGACCAACTTTATACAACTTTGTTGAGTCTTTGCCGCCGCTTTCATCTCTTGGATTCGGTAAGCCGCGAAAAATTTGGGAGCATCTTTCGGGGGGGGGGGGGAGGGGTATAACGATATTACTCCAGAATTTCCTCCCACCACACTTCCATCTTTATTCACTTCACTTGTCTCTGAATTACCATTGCTTCAAGTTAGCCTTACTCACATGAAATAATTGGTCATATTCGTTCATCAAAAGTTTTGTGATTATTGTAAGAGCAAACGATCACTAGAATTTTAACACTCAAATTAAGGCCATTTATAGTGTTGCACAGTCGACAATGTACTTGAAGTACTCCTGAAAAATAAGGGTAATTAAGGGCATTTGGATGCTTTAGGCGTCGGACAGAGTTCATTCGATTTCATCGCCGCGATTCTACCAACAAGACAAGTTACGAGTCTTTACATGCCGATCGTATCTTGCAGTTCGGTTGTGATCCTCAATATGGCCAATCGTGACTTACTATAACATGATCAGAATGCAATGAGCTCGTAACTGTTCGTCTTGTTGGAAGAATCGCGGCGATGAAATCGCGTGAACTCTGCAGGATTCAATAAAATTGGCGAGGATGCCTAGAAGCTGAGACACGTTGTGTTCTTTACCCAGCTTTGTGTGCGGACATAGGATTGTTTAGAAACGATGAAACTTTTTTCTTTTTTGTGCAGTTTGATCGATTACGGATTGCACACTATGTACCGGTGTTTTTGATTGAGTAAAGCCAAAAATAAACGTACACTTAGACCTGAAGAAACTTTGGTAGAGAGATGATTGAAGGCGATGTTGTATTTGATAATGATTCCACAAAATCATTTTGGCTGTACTGCACGTATATGTTAATATTGACTGCGTATATGCAATCATTTAGCTATCAAATGCGGAACGCGTGCTTGGAGAATTTGTTGTCAGTCATCGCAAAGAGGCTGAGAACGCGTTAGTGAATGGAGATATGGATTGGTGGAAGGACTTAATCGTGGAGTTGGACGTTTCACCCGGCCATGGTAAAAACATCCTCATTTGGATATCTGATGGTTTCTTCTTTCAAGATCAACAAAAAATATCTGGATTGGAATTGGTCACACAACTTGCAAAAGCTGTCTGTGCTGAGCGAAAGTTAATTGAAGAACTCGATTCATGGCCCTTGCCACAATTTCCTGTGAAAGGTTGCTTGCAAATAGCATTTCCATCAGAGTATATCGTCAACTTTTCATTTTAGGACTAGATCTCATGTCATGTGGTGTAGATCGAGGGCCTAAAATGAAGCTCACCCTGACGTATCTGTTCGGCATTTGGCAAAAAGTCAGTGTCATTCCGATGTTACCTTCATCAAAATCTGACCACTATTTGTTTATAGAGTCGGTATGAGATGACTAAGGAAGAATTGCTTAAGCATGCTCATGATGACGGTATCCCAAGTCCCCCAGCTTCTGTAAAAATGACTAAGAAACGTCGCCATGAAGAAGAAGCTTGACAATGGAACAAAATCATATTAATTGCAAGGCGTAGCCAATACAAATCCTTTCAACAACCTCAAGTTGACGGCTGGTGAATCCCTTCTTTGTCCTCAGCTCATCCAAAACTATGACTTTTGTGTTATAATGCGGTGCAGTTATCAAAGTTAAATGAATTATATAAGTCTACTCTCATCTAAGCATGCTTCATTCACATGTGCCGAACATGAGAGCGGTTTGGATTTTTGGCATTTTTCCTATCAGTGAGTACTCCATTCTGTTGAAATACATCTGAATGTGGGCTACGAAAATTTGCAAAAATTCACGACTTTTTCGAAAGTTAAACCCTTCGCACCATCCTTCACTCCCAGATTATGCTACCATTTTGCACCAGTAGAACCGCACCAACCTTTTTCGATTCAAGCGTCGACGGTGACACATGTGGCTTGTCCCTCATATGAAACAAGAAGCATACTGTGTGCAGAGATTATTCTCTTGACCATTTTAGGCCTCACTTTTTCAAGTCCGCCCTCGAACCCTCCTCTAAACCTTTCTCCCCTTTCGGTGTAGGTATAGTCGTCCTCACCCCACTAGTCGGTCAGTGGACGGATTTGAATTCGAACAAGAGCAGGCCAGAGGCGGCAGAGTGCGACATCTCAACCCTCGTTCAGGCTTTGCGCATATTTCTTTATGGTTTTTTTACTGTAGTCGTTTGTTAATCTTCGTGTTATAAGAATGTTCGTTTTCAACATACTATTTTATTGTCGTCTTGTATACTGCTGTGCTCGTCACTTCAAGTCTGAATACAAATAATTACAGAAACAATACAGATGGGAAACCTCTGCTGTAAATCTTTTTCTTTTGTAGTAACATGTGCAGAAGTATTGTTCTAGTAATCATTGTCACAAAAATTTGCCATCTGCGTTTTTAGAAGCTTAAATAAAATCACCTAGACGAAAACCGAGCATAACTGCGCGAAACAACACTCAACAATAACAAAACGCAAATTTGACTAGATCACTGACATAGTATAGGGGCCTGCAGGATCGCGAGAGTCGGACGTGCGTACGGCCATTGCGCCGCGCACGTCTGATGTCACTAAGGCGGGTGCCAGACTTATCCGCTCCAGTCGGTTCGTTCGGTTCATAGGTCAAATCATTACACTGTTCAAGAGCAAAGATGGTGAATCGAATGAACCTGTTCAGGATAAGCCTGGTATCTACCTGAATCGTCGGACGTCATCTGACGTGCGCGACGCAATGGCCGTACGCACGTCCGACTCTCGCGATCCTGCAGGCTCTTATACATGAATCAACGAGCAGCGATGTAAAAAACCAAAGAGAAATATGCGCAGTTTTGAATTGAGGGTTCGGGTGCTCTGCCGCGACCGGCCTGCTCCAGTTTGAATTCGAATTCCTCCACTGATCCGACTAGTGGAGTGAGGACGACTATATAGCATCCGGTCGTTTGTCAAGCCTCAGTTGATGCACAGGACGCATACATGAAGCTTCCTCTGCATTTCAACTTGTTTTTTCGGCGATCTCAGCCCTCAGGCTGATAATCAGAGCTACAGTTTCTTTTTGTACACTGTCTGATGTATCAAGGTTCTTATATTATTTTAACGGTGACTGTGGGACTTGAGTGTGTTGCCACGCTGGATTGCACGCATGAGTGAGCAATCAAACTTGGTGACTAAACTTTTATCTCTAACAACTATTTAATCAGTGATAATGCGTCGATAAATAACAAGTAAATATAAACGCAACTAATTCTAGAAATAAAGTAACGAGACAGCAAGAAAACAGAATGAAGAGACAGAAATGCAAAGACTGTGATTACGGCCAGTATCGGAAAACTGTGCCCAGACACTCGCACCGGTCGGCGGCTGCGCTATGAATTTGGAAGCTAAATGTCGGCCGGTGACCGCTCTTGGGAACATACCGAAAGACGAGAAAAAGCGCGCCTCATAATTATTTGAGGCGCTATTCCCACATATCGGCTGGCGCCCGTGCCTTTCCGGCCGGCAGTCAAGCTCATACCGGCTGGCGGGCATAGACTTCGCGGCTGAGTGAAATCAACACCATCTTTACCAGCCGGTGCGAGTGTCTGTAGTGATTCTGTGAGTATTAGAAGATAGGTCTCTGTGTGCTGTGGCCAAGAGGATAGTGTAATATAAGAAACTAGCTGGCTTACCCGGCTCCGCCGTATGTTCCGAATAGAAAATTCCATTTCTTAACCGATCCAGACCAAACTTGCCACACATACACTTCGGGCCCCGGCGGGTGTCACAGTCCACTTTTCGTTATCGATCGATGTCGAAAAGTAGCCTATGACACCCGCCGAGGCCCGTAGTGTATGTGTGCCAAGTTTGGTCCGGATCGGTTCAGAAATGGAATTTTCTATTCGGAACATACGTACAGACAGACATACAGACAGACAGACATACAGACAGACAAACAGACATTCAGCTTTATATATAAGATTTCAAGACCACGAAAATGCTGGCAAGAGAAGAATGGAAAGAAAAGTGATACACACATTTTAAGCTTGCTATGATCTACTTTTATACTGAAGCAAAAAAAGATAAACAAACTGTCAGCGAGCCTTTGAAATCTTCTCCTATGATATAAACCCATCCCAAAAAACACGACGGCTAGATTGGTCCGCCAGCATGTGCGGCATGAACGTTTGTTTTGAATAGACGCCAAGCACAGAACAACGCCCAAGCGAGAGATCACGACACGCACGGTTCGCTTTGCTGCTGCAGTAGATTTGTTGAAATACGCAAGCGCAAGTGTGGTTGAAATATGGAGATGGTGATCGTCAGTAAGGATAGGAATGGAAGCATACCATCATTGTACCTCTCACATCCCATCTCAATATTCAATATGCTCTCGTTCGTTTCTCAAGCTCTTCCCAATCATGTCAACTGAGCTAATTTTGGAATTATTCTCCACTTCCCTTCAGATTTTAAAATTTTTTTAAAGAATCTCGCTTTTGAGAATAATTGCTCCGTTTGAGTTCGCTTTTTCTCTCCAATATGTGAGCGTGAACGCCAGAATCATAGTGGATGAGCACTATGCAGTGATACTTAGAGCAAAACGCTATTTTAGACAATGTTATTCACGGTGAAATGTTGAGAAAATCTCCGAAAATTTCGCTTTTGGGAGCAGTTGCTCTGCTTGAATTCGATTTTTCTCTACAAAATGTGAGCGTAAGTGCCCGAACGACATTGTGAAAGGAAACATTATAGCGATGCTCAGGGCAAAAAGCTATTTCAGACCGATACCCACTTTCCGCCCAAATTTTGTGAAAATCTCCGGAAGTCTCGCTTTTGGGAGCAATTGCTTTGCTTAAATTCGATTTTTTTCACAAAATGTGAGCGTGTTATCTCTGAATACACTTCGGGCGGGGCGGGTGTCATAGGCTACTTTTCATCACCGATCGATATCGATTTTATCGACTTTTTGCAGAGTTCACCTATGGGGTTGGATTTGGCACAGGGAGGTAATCGAGCATGCTGATTATGAACACAATATTAGTTTTTGGGACTATCCATTACTTTTATCGATTTCGTTGATTTTTTTGCAAAGTTTAAAGGCAGTGGCTCGGCAAATCTCAACCTAGTCAAATTTTCGCTTATCCTGGGGTTCAATACGCTGATTCCAAAAATGCACTATTAAGAGCTTGTAAACGGCGAAATTGAGCGTTTTTCAATGCCCTTCTCTTTGGAATTGGACGAGTGGAGCAAGGCCGATGACGCTAAATCGTTGCGGGAACCAACGGTTATAGCGTTGTGGCGGGCAGCCTCCAATGGTGAGAAGGAAATTGCCAACTCGTCCAGATGCGTGTAAGATTGGCCTGCGCGTGTAAGTTTGAGAGCGATTTTCTTGGCAGGGTAAGCATGCTGTGCAATCGGGATTCCACTGTTTTCATACTTGGGCAATAAAGAGCCTACCGCGTTGAAATTTTTAGTTCTTTAATTTGCCGAACCATTGCCTTTAAGCTACGGGGCTGGGAGTTGGCACAGGGGGGTGATCGAGCATGTTGATCACTAAAACAGCGGGAATAGGGAGTTGGCATGTATAATCGGGCAGAGGGAAAGGTTGTACAGGGATAGGAATAGGACCTTTATCATAGTGTTTTGTCAGGGCCGGGCGGAGCCGGGTAAGCCAGCTGATCACTAATAGCTGCATCATGAGAGAAGTTGTTCTTTGACCGCATCTTTCGCGGCACAAGAACGCAAATGGTAATTCGTGTACCCCGGCCTCGCATTAAGAATATAGTGTAAGGAAATTTTTGAATACGCACGAAATGCTTTTGATCGTACTCAGAAGCCGTGATCATGTGCGTAAGCGGAACCGAGGAAAAACTGATTGCTTCTTAGAAGCTGCGACAACATCTGAATTGGAAAGGAGGAAAAAGCTGCCTTTAGAAGTTTTAGCAGGACAATTATGTCGACACCATACGATTTATGACGGTTGGTAACTTAGCATTCAGAAGAAGAAGGAGCAGAAGAACTTGTAGCATCCTGTTTATGGAGCGCTATATAAGCTCCTAGTAGATAGCTGTTGTATGTTATGCTATGTAGTCGTCTCTTTTGACTTCTGCTACACTTTTCTATTCTCCTTCTGAGAAGGGGTCTCAGTTCGGGACCCTATCGATGTTTCCGGAATAATGTTGCTTCTCCGCATGCTGTACCTTCTCATACTGTTTCCGTAAGGGAATCTTCTCTCTCTCTTTGCTAAGTGTGCTTTCTAATACTAGGGATTAGCGTGGATCTTAAGATAAACTAGTGTGTCTGTATGTGTGAGTGTGCGTTCTCCGCTCCAGTAATAAATGGTTGTTGGGAGATTGTGTTCCGTTGACCCGAAACGATTGCAACATAGCGTACTATTAGCTTCTTATGGTTGTTTATGGGGTGTGCCCGCCGTCAGAAAAAGCAGCGTTACAACGTTTTTCTTTGAACGGTAGCGTATTGCTTAACGGCCACTCGGGTCATCCCCGACGTAGATTGATAGTTATGGGCTAAGGTCGCGCGCCCTATAGAGAACGGCAAACAGTAGAATTTAGAGTAAAAATCCACCACTACGGAACTGAGCGCGTACCTTACAATAGGGACCTGGGCTGTCATCGCTGTGAACTGTGACGTGGTCTCCACGTAGTTGATCTTCTACAGTTCTTGTTGATATCCGCGAACATTCTCAAGGTTCTCTTAGGATTCCGCAGCCGTTAGACTTCGTCTGACAATGGGCAGGTCCCTGCATGGATTATAGACGGTAGTACGGCCGATATTTCTTACGATAGAAGAATAATGTGGACTTTCAGCATGCATTCAGGTGCCGTTCCAGACAGCGATGGCATTGTCCTTCACTACCCAAAAATGGTACTCGGCCAGTGATTGAGGTCCCTTGGACAGGCGTCTGAATAGTGCTGTCCGCAGTGCTTGCAGAAGACATACATAATGAGCTGGCTAAATTTCAACTCTCCGCCACCTAGTCGTCGTGCCGGAGAAACTTCAGCCAGTCTCCCTGTGCTCTTTCAACCACTTCCTTGGCAAGAAGTTCCTTGTAGCGCTGACGTTTGTCTATGGTATGGTCCTCTGCTTTGAGCGCCTTCGCTTTCGGCTTCCTATGTGGTGGTGATGTCCTCTCTGATCGCTGAAGCTATCCTTCGTTATTCTACTATGGCCGTGGACTGAGAGCGTCTGCATGTCTTCGGGCGTCGGTCCTCCAGCGGTATACCCTCCATACGGTGTCTAGCCCTCTCTTTTGAAGTCTCGACCGTCAGATGACCTAAAGTTTTGAATATTCTCTGCCTCTCCGGTCCACTTTTGAAGTGAACTTAAGGCCTAGAAACCGCTGCTTCAGGCAAGAGATCTTTTGATGTACTCGTACGAGCTTACCTTGGATTTTTTCCTTTATGCCTTACACTCCCCCTCCTCTTTCCATCGCCATTTGCCTCGCTACCGTTATACGCTTTTTCAATCCGTTTTCGAGTTTGATCATGTTTTAGCGGACTTCGTGTTTGAGGTGTGAGATCGCATCGGCGCGCATCCGATCCCCGTAAGAACTCTGTTACTCGGTTCAGTGCCTTCCCATCAAGTTGTTTTTTTTGGCGGCATCATTCATTCGTGAAGGTTGAGAGGGTTTGTTGGATGTCCTGCACGGTGCTGCTCCTGGTAGTTTCGTACTATACATTGTGAAGTTCCTCCTTCTTTCATGCGTGGGTGTCTCTTATCCCATACGATAGATTTGGACAATCGGTCACACATTATCCCTTATGTGAGTGTGTGACGGCTTCTGGCTGTGGGTAGCCTCTGTTTGTGGGCGTTGTGAGCCTCATAGTGTCGTTTTGTCCAAAAGCGCCCTGATAGAGCAGGCAAATTTCCTCTACATCGCCCACCGCAACAAGAATTTCGTATCATTCATGGGCCGTGAATTGATCCGTGCAGTGAATCAATTCTTCCAGCTCTTTGAATGCTCGAGTCGCATGTCCTTCAACATCAGTATGTACAGGGTGTCGCGAAAGTTTTGTAGCCTAGTATTTCTTTTGAAAAAACAGGAAAAAACAACAACATGGGGCGCGGAATTTCATAAGAACTTTATTCAACCAATAACAAGTACAATGCATCAATCAAACTTCGAAGTAGCTTCCTTTGACCTTGACGCAGGCCTTCAGACGTTGGTGAATGCAACCGTCGTAGCTCGCAGGTAATCTTCGTCAAGTTCGTCCTACTTCTGAAGGGCACGCTTTAAACTAATCAAATTTTTATGGGGTGTAGCGCAGACCTTGCTCTCAAGGACTGCCCATACAGAATAGTTAAGCGGGTTGAAGTCAGGCAAATTTGGAGCTTATTTGAAATCGTGATCAAAGCGGAGTTGTCCTGCACTATCACTGGACGACCTTGGCTTTGTGGGCTGGCGCTGAGCCTTGCTGGAACGTCCATTTGCGACCATCAAAGCGATTCTGGCTCCAAGGAGGTACTTCCTTTACGAGAATATCATTTAGATAAATTTCAGCATTGACTTGGTCGACAAAAATCAGTGGTTTTTTGCCGGTTGATGTTACCACGGTTCAAGCCATAAACTGAGCAGGGTGTCCCTTTGTAGGCAGCGGCCGACCCCATTTGCTTCCTTAACCGATCGAGCAAGTAATCTGTCCTTTTTTGTAGGCTTGTTCAGTCGTGGAAAATGACTGGTCCACTTCTCCTACTGTCCTCGACATTGCCTGTCTCAGGGAGCAACGGACTGTATATTGGACGATTCTACGTGAAATGCCGGTAATTGCTCCAGTCTCTGAATCATACCTGACTGGCTCGACGCAAAAAGGATAGCTCTATCAACTTCGGACACCATACTTCAAGAGCTAAACAATGATTTTTTTTTTGAATTTTGGGGGGAATTTTGAGAACATTTCACAGAATGTAGTGCAGAAAGGGCGAAAATATCCAAAACGAAATAAATTATGTCACTGCAAAATTAGGCTACAAGATTTTTGGGACACCCTACATGATCAACTCTTGACTGTTTGCGTCATCTCGTAATGGTTGTTTTTCAGCTCGATATAATCGAGCTTCGTTTGCGTCAACCGCTCTTTGAGTTCGTAGCACTAAGCGCCGAACTTTGTCTTCTGCTGCACTGAGCCTCCGTCGGCCATGCCGGTGTTAGCTTGATAATAGTCATTGTCCTCTCGAGCTCCCGTCTAAGTTTTCTTTCAATTCTTCGATGACAGCCATTAGAGAAATCCTTGTCAAATTACGCTCCTCCCCTGCGACCATCTGCGTGGTGAGTCTCGGCTTGGAAAGCCGTGCCATTCAATCTGCAAAGGAAGCTTTGAACTTGCAAGCGACAGATCACCATCCCTCCGGCCTTAGCAACAAAAGTTGCTTTTTATCTGAGTTTCTGTGACCCGAAGCCTTATTTATCGTTGGCTTATATCTTCATCAGACTGGTGATTATCTAGGGCATTGAGGGCTTACCATCGATTGTCATCTTCGTGAATGCATGCGTAGTAATCGCACGTGCGATCGGCCATGTTACGTATAGCCTGTCTGAAGTTGGCTTTCACTATTGTCAGGTTTCGTCGCAGTTTCCAGGCTTTTTTTTAGCACGTCTTTTCAGTTTTTTTTTCTGCTGGCTAGCCCTTCATCCCTTCGGCGACTTCCCATTCCTCCCCCCCCCCCCCCCCTCCGCCCCACCCTCTTTTATAATCTTACGGGAGTGATGGTCATGGAACCGTGGAAGGAGACAGTGCCCGAACGTGGCAATGGGATATGAAATTTTGAATTTACAAGTGCACACTAATATGCTGCCATCTGGAATGATCTCATCGGCGACAGCATGTCGTAAAATTAAATAGTATCTAGACTTCTGTGGGCAGATGGCTGGCCGGGAAAATCGGAAAAAAGAAGAAGAAAGGGAATGCAATGGCAAAGTAATTGAGGCTTGGCAATATGCCCGGGCAATGAACATGAATAGCAAACGCGGCGTAGAGTTTAGGCTAGGCGGCCTGTGGAACCGGAGTTGCTGGGGCACTCGACACGCCGTTGAAATAGCCTATGCGGTGCATTGCCGGACGAGTTCGACCCGCCAGCTTAGCTAAGCTGGAATCGCCCACTCCAGTTAAGTGGGTGCAAATAGTGGAGGAATGGTTGTGAATTGCGCCTTAGGTCTTAGAACGTACGCTTGTGAGGGTACGACTTTTGTCCGGGACCTTAGGTGTGGTTTGGTATTGCATTGCCGTCAACCTTACCGTGGTGCATGGTGCATCTTTTTACCCAAGTTTGTTGACATTACAAGCAAACATGCAAATGTCATTGGGCAATACATGTACTACATTCGCTGATTCTGCCAAGTTATATGTGCATTCAGTTATTTTGCCAGTTTGCGGAATCTCTCCAGCACAGGAAGATCTAGTATTGTCAGCGAACGGGACTGAAACAAATCTGCAGGTGGTTTGTTCTTCCTGGAATCTGTTGACTTCCACTCAGAACTCAGTTGTTCCCAAATTTCTTTTGAAATTTTATAATAAGCTTCTCCGTAATAATAAAGTTAAGTTGAGATGCTTTCCGATGGTGCTTGTATTGTAAGATATTCCGGAGTTTGTGGAAACTATGACTCCGTCTCCTGTATGATTAGCATGTCGTTGTTTATATGAAATCTTGATGCAAGTCTTTTTTCATTTTTTTACTAATGTTACAGAAGTATGAAGAAATAGTGATTTTGAATGGTAGAATCAAATTAGAGAACGCTTCCATCGAAAGGTTTTTTCTACCTGAACTTACCAAAATTAAATGCAATTCAAGTGAGTTTTCGTGAGAATATCAAGCAATTTTGTTATAGTTATTATCGAAGCTAAGGCATACTCTACGATGCTGTTACCCTGGTCTCCGTTCCTGGTCTGCACATGGTTGACATGTATGCAACATGCTACAATATGTTTTTTTTCCGTATTACTTTATGTTCAATTCATATCGTATTCTGCTTTAACTACAGGTTTTTACGGTTCACTTACTTACACATCATATACACTCTATACGTCTCACTCACAGCATATCCCTCACCGTAGCCCAGTCCCACCCCCACCTCTGTCGGATATCAGTCGCGCATAGTTGTTAGACGTTCATCCCTGCAACCCCCAGTGAATCTTGCTCTCTTCTAAAGCAACTATTCAGCCGGGGTTACGTCAGCTAGCTTTTACCGGGGGGCTCGCTGACACCCAAAAACAGGGTCTTCATTAACTTTAGAAGAAGCAAGATTCTACAGATTGTCTGGACATAGCGCTTTTTCCTTTGGTATGCTGCAATCAATGGCTACATCGTCATTATCGAGCTTCGGTAATTGTCTTGTTTAGTTTTGTTTCCCATTTATATCTCTTCTTGCTTCTGTGACTGAGGATTGGCTGGTTTCTTGTCTTAATTCTGTGTTACCTTGATTTCCTGTTCGATTTTGATTTTTTAAGGGTGCACCGCGAGTGTATGCATAAAATAAAAATAAAATAAAAATAAAATATACCTCTCCAGCGGCTCTCATACGTGACATAGTGTCCTTTTCGTTTTTTCATTCGTGAGGTTTCAAATTATTTAGAACTTCCTTATGTATTATCCCTTCTACATGGTAGCGATGTAAGAGGAGGTTGAAAGAGGCTGCACAGTTGCCCTCCGAGTTCGCATGGATTAGCCCGTTTGTTTGGTGCTCTCCTCTTTAGATTCGCTCGCAAGTTATAAACTCAAAGCTCTCACACCATGATACACATCAAGTTGTTTTACTTCAAATGATATGTCTTCATTATGGTAGCGATGTAAGATGAAATGAAAGAGGTTGCCCGCCAAGCACGCATGGTTTCGCCCATTCTTTTGGTGTTTTCCTCTTTAGATCCGTTTGTAAGTGATAAGTTCAAGAATTACACACCATGGCTCTGGAAGAGCGGAAGTTTTATCCGTTTTTTTAAACAAATGTACATATACCTCAAAAAGGACATATTTGACTCAAAGTGTTCCCTAAGACTCATAGCATAAGACCACTGGCGATGCATATGATTATCTTAATTATCTTGAATATCTTGACATTGTGTTATTTGATGTTCATTTCTCATAACCACGTTCCTTTGGCGCATCAGTGGATGCACTCAAATAAATGAATAATAATTATGTTGGTAACAAGGCGTTGGTTATAGTTGACTACAAGGAATCGACCAGGCTGAAAACGCGCTCATGTGTCTCTTGCAGGCTAACATTGGCATTCGCGCGCATGATCATCATAGCGCCAGTACTCGGTAGCCGCGTTGCAGGCACGCTCGCGTTTCAGCCTACAGCGACCCGGGCCGTTTCGTGTAGCCGACTCTGCTAATGTTGAGGCCAACATGTTGTTGCATGTTGCGATAGGTGTCACAGGTCAGAAATGCAGTGTAGCAGCAGTCGTGGAAAGGACTGTGTGCTTTTGAATAATTTCCCGTCGCTTTCATTTTAGAGCGCTTACCAACACGTCTAACATGTTTAAAGCTTACAACACGAACAGTAATTTGAATGAGCTATGGTGCATCATAGCGTTGGGCCTCGGGCATAGTCCACATATACCACGTAACAGTGTCTTGTTAGGAGTCCATTGCATGTCGATCCTCCAAAATTTCGGCTGTGACAGTTTTCCGACACGATTAATCATGACTAGCTACCTGTTCCGTTGAAATGCTTGTGCAGAAATTTGTTAGCAGCCACGTTCACGAATTAGAGGGATTTGACTCTGAACTTAGAGATTTTTCATGTCAGAATCCTTCAATTCTCCTCTTGCAATTTCTAGGACCTTGTATATCAATTCGTAACAATGCAAAGCTCAAATCAATTTGGTTGCCGAAGTTAGAAGAAATTGATACTAATGATGCAAGAGCTCATATTCCTGTGAGTTTCGCTACCTTTTATCTGAGCAGCATTTATATCAGGTTGTCCCATAAGTTCCGTCCGTTTCGATTTTCAATCGCAATAAGTCATGAACTTCTTGGTTTTAGACAGATTCCAAGGTACCAGTGGCGTACCGAGGGGGGGGGGGCGGGGGGGGCGCGCGCCCCCCCCCCCGAGAATGGGTCGCGAAATTTTTGAAAGTTACTTATATGGGTTACAAAAATGTGTAAGTGACTTGTTTATTTTTGTAAATAATTAAAATAATTTTTAAAAATTTTTAAAAATTCAAATTAGCCTTGTAAAAAATTTTTTTTCGGGGGCGTGGCTGACGCCACGCCCCCTTTTTCCAAATTTTAGGGGTCGGGGACCCGAAAAAACTTTGGGAAGCACCCCCAAAAATTTTTCGGAGTGCGTGGCTAACGCCACGCACCTTCTTTAGAAAAAAATTTTTGTCGCGCCCCCCCCGAGCCGAAATCCTGGGTACGCCACTGCAAGGTACCATTTGATAGAGCAAAGCAAGCTCTACAAGATAACTTTCTTGCTTTCGCACCAGTTTAAATCCATCTCAAGTTTGAAGCCAAAATCCAAAAAGATCCAACCGCCCGAAAAATAAAGAAAAAATCGTAACTCCGTTTAGAAAAATCCTAGAAAATTCCTAACTTGCTCACAGATACCCTATCCACATCAGACGTTTATATATACTGTTGCTGTATTTTTTACTTAAATAGAAATCGAGAAAACGAAAATTTTCATGTTTTTGCCAAGGTGATGCTGTGCTGTTCTCACACAAGTAGTTGTATACTGCAGACCAGTACAAGTACAGACACAAATTTTCAGCGCTCTAAAGGCTTTAGTTCTCGAGGAACATTGAATTTAGCTTCGTACAGTCGGGTGTTTCGTCTTAAAACGATTATTTCTCAAGAACTAAAGCCTTTAGAGCGCTGAAAATTTGTGTCTGTACTTGTACTGGTCTGTAGTATACAACTACTTGTGTGAGAACAGCACAGCATCACCTTGGCAAAAACATGAAAATTTTCGTTTTTTCGATTTCTATCTAAGTAAAAAATACAGCAACAGTATATATAAACGTCTGATGTGGATAGGGTATCTGTGAGCAAGTTAGGAATTTTCTAGGATTTTTCTAAACGAAGTTACGATTTTTTCTTTATTTTTCGGGCGGTTGGATCTTTTTGGTTTTTGGCTTCAAACTTGAGATGGATTCAAACTAGTGCGAAAGCAAGAGAGTTATCTTGTAGAGCTTGCTTTGCTCTATCAAATGGTACCTTGACGCCTGTCTAAAACCAAGAAGTTCATGACTTGTTGTGATTGAAAGTTGAAACGGACGGAACTTATGGGACAACCTGATACTAACATGATTTAGATGATTGCGTTGCAAGGTGATGCACTTGAGCTCACCAATGATGAAATCGAAAGATTGAGATATCTTACCTCAAACTCGCTCACTATTGAAGATTTGAAGAATATCACGAGTGTGGACGAACCCACTATCGGCAACAGTGAGGAGCCTGATAGTTTTAAAAATTTTGCGCTGGTCATATATACTTGACATTAGAAGATGTTGATGAATTCTGGCTTATCTTGTATTACGCTTAGAGCTTTGCCTTACTTCTCCATAATCTCGAGGAATCGAAAAAAACCCTTCAAATACATTTGACACGTTTCGGACCGCGAAATCGCGCGCGGCGAAAAAGAGTGTACTTTCGGCCGTTAGCCAGCAAAGGAACCTTATTCCGCAAACTCTAGACTACATCTGTAATCAGCATGATGGATAAGCTCCATATCCAAAGTTCTGAGTGAATTCGAAGTGTTTGAATTTTGTCGCTTGAAGGGGCTTTTGTGCTTTCTTGAAGGATAGAAACAAGAACTCAGATTCTAATAGTATTCAAAAGTATTTATGTTGTACACGGTACACATCAGTATTGAAACTACGGTTTTTCTCTTTGATATCGAAACAAAGGAAAGTTGCGACGTCGCACGCGTCGTTCGGGTCGCCGCACTTCGTTGCAACTGTTGTTCGATTTGTGCTCATATCTTCTAAACAAATATCGGCGGCACAACTCTACAGAGTCATTTGAAAAGTAGCAGCTTAGACCTTTGACTTAACAACTTTAGACTAAAAGGAAACCTGCAAACGCCAGAAACATCCCTCAAAGCAGCGTGCTGCACCATGTGCAGCACCGGTTCGAAACGTGTTAATTGCTGTAAGAAAGCGCAGAGAGAAAAGTGAGGAGAGTGCACGAAAGACGAGGAGTCATCCCGCGCAGCAATTGTGCTCCCTGTGCAGATGCCCTAACACTTATATGTGCTGTAAAGTTGACCGATTCGGGCTGATTTTACTGCTTTTAATTTCTTTTAGTTCCTCTCTATGCAGACATTGTGCTGCTTTTTGCGTGTGTAGCATTACTGTTATCATACTTTTGCCAATTAATAGTCCTTGCAATCACCTTATTTAGCGGAAGACAGTATAAGGTCAGTTGGTGTCTTCGAACATTGCCAAAGTTATACAAAGCGATATACGATCCTTTAAGCGTCAAGAATCGTCAATGATCAATGAAATGCTGCAAGTTCGTCAAGTTAGCATAGATGCTAAGACAACACGGTAGTGATGTTTGAAGTTCAAAAACTATAGATTTTCAAGTTTCAGTATAGTCCATGGTTTTCCACTTTGAAATAGTGGCTCAATCGAGTATCTTGTTTGGTGATCTTCAGAGAAAAGTTTTAATAAGGCTTTGAATTTCGTAATTCAAGTTTTGTCTCAGAATACACCAAAGTGCCCCTAATTAGCCCGAAAAACTATGAATCACTATGGCAACCACCGATCTTGCATAAAAGGCAATTTTTTCTGCAAAAAGTTGGCACCCTAAAAACATTTTCTAATTTTGGCCAATTTCTGATTTAGAGCTACCATCTGAGAAGAAAATGAGGGAATAGGAAATTTTTTTCTATAAATGACACAAATTCTTGTCTTTGTACGTGAGACTAATGCTTGCCACAGTGCTGCATGGACCAATAAACCAAAACATTTTTTGGTTATTTGGAGCTAGCTCGGCACTTGTACTTTTTGAGATCGACTTCAAAATGAAAATACTGAAGTCTCGTTTTTGGAAGCTTGGTTCTCTAAAGGGTGCGCCAAAATTATGTGCGCCGAAAGTGAAGTAAACCCACAACAAGCCAATCATAAAATTGATATGGATTGTATGTCACAGAATGCCGTAAGCATGCTCTATTAGAAGATCAAAATCCCAAAACGGTTCTAACTCAAAAAAGTCAGAAGTGCAGAAATCAGTATTTGTGAAAGAAAAAACGCATGCTAACGCGTATGATTAAAGTGTAAGAAACTCTGTTTTGAACTCTCCAAACATTCCGGTACCCAGCGATTTTAAAGATAAAAGTCAACCGAATTTCAATCGAGAACCTTTACCTGAGAGAAGTGCTAATCATAAAGATACATGCTGGACAATTTTTGAGAGCCTCTACCGGGTGCAGCGCACGCGACGAAGTCGGAGAAATTTGATATTAGATTGCCTTATAAGTCTTTTTATATCTGAACCTTTGAACTGATATTTATCAATACATAGAGCACAAGACTGCAAAATTGTGGATTATTCCTGAGTGAGTTAAACTATACAACACATATTTGCGAGGAACACAAACAGCTACAGGCAAAGTTTGAAAATTCAGCTCATTATTTTTTTTTGATTTCTCGCCATCATTTTTTTAGCCAGAAGCAACAAGTATATGTGTAGATATCTGATGGGGAGTGTATGTGTGTGAGCGAGTAGGAATTTCGCAGAGTTTTTTTGAAGTGAGACGATTATTTTCGTTTTTTCGGGAATTCGGATTTTTTTTATTTTGGCTCGAAACGCAATGCGGATCAAGCTTGGTACAAACTCTTGAAGGCTTCTTGTAGAGCTTGCTTTGATCTGCAGGGTACTATGCAACTACTAAAAATACAGAAAGAACTGGCTTTGGCGGTGAAAATTCGGATATGAAAAGATTCATTCATGAGACAGCCTAATAAATTTTCAGCAAGAAGTAAAATAGGCAAATTTACATCTTTCAGTCACAGAACAAAATCAAGCTTGATTCCTCGCTGAACCGGTTTTATGTTCGCTAGCGCTTAGGACAACACGCGCAAATAATTATGATGCACCCTATGATAGTTGAAGAAAAGTTGCATTTTGATTACATTCGTACACCGTAAGCCTTTTTTTCTACAATAAATCATGAAACTGGAATTGAAATTCAATAGCCAACAAATTTTTGCGAATCACGTTCGAAGGTTCCTAGAAACCTATTCTAGTCCGGCGAAGTTGTCAGATGGAGGTAATCATCAGTGTAGTGATTTTGATTTCTAGGAGTATACGGATTGGAATTCAAGTGCATAACTGCACATTCTTGCTTGATGACCTTTAAGAGACTAATCTCCCAGCTCTTTAACACTAAATTCACCGGACGTGCACAAAACTGCAGGTTTACAATTCTTTATTAGAATAATAAACTTAACAACATTTAGCTATCTGGTCGAAGATTTTCAGAAAAAGAATCCTTCAAAGAATTTTACTGAGGTATAATTTTGAATTTACGTAATTTTTTGGAATTTATATATACAATGTAGGCTTTACAAGCTGTTAAGAAGAATATCTCAGTGAGTTCCACATCTTTATTGAAACTTATTCAAGTGTAAACGCATCCGCAAATCATCTTTCAGAATATGCCTTCCATTCCAACGCGTAGTAGCCGTATGGCACTAAATGAAGTTATTGTAAATAAGAAGAAAGAAAAGCCTGCATAACCAAATTTATGAAAAAGTAATCAATGCAATGTCTTCTTAACACTTTTTCCAAATCTTAACGTACATGAACATTTGAAAAATAAATCTCGCCAAATAATGTACATCGCAAAAGAAGCTGTATTTTGACAATGTAATTCTGCATTGTGGTGCTTAAAAAAAAACAATCTTTTGAAATTCGAAAAAACTATAGTTTGCTTGCGGATGCGAGTCCCGGTCATCACCACATATAGGTAATTCCGTATAATTTCACACAAATGTGAAAAAATTGTTGAATGGTCAAACAGTAGCAGATTTAATCCCTGCTTATCACTATGAAATTCTGTGGGTGAGATTAACCAGACTATTTTGGTTTCAAGCACTGACCAATGACCCTGTAAGAGACTGATCTTAGTTTGCAAAAAAAAAGTGAGTGGAGCAATGTAATTGCGGAGCATGCTGAAGTCTTCATACTGAAATTCTGGAGCGGAAGCAGCATTCAGATGAGAGCATTTTGGAAAAAAGTTTGGGAAACATTACAAATAAATGCCTGTCCTTAGGAGGTATATCTCATGGAGAGAACTGTAAAAGGGAGGCTGCATCCCCTCAAGATCGTATTTTCCTCGCACTAGTTTTAAGCGCAAGTTCTACCAAATGCTTACCCGCCGCGGCATTGCTTTCTCATATTTTTAGCCGCAGAAGCATGACAGCGGAGAGAGGGCGATTAAGGGGAAGGTACTCGATCGAAGTGGCTCTTCTTTGTGAGCTGTATTCTGTTTCATAGAACATGGAACGCTGATTTCAAACTGGTTCTGATCTGCAAAGCGCTTTCGGGAGGAGAGTTATGGGAATTTTGAAAAGAACGCGCGATTACAGTGGAATCAATCAAATTTGTAGAGCTCAAGTGGGGTCATAATTACTGCCAGGGCGCTTTGTGCAATTTGTCTAATAAACTCATTCTAGTCATTTCTCCTTTTAAGCGCCGGATAGACCCCAACACTTGTTATCTTGGCCACACCCTTGAATTTTTTTACTTTCAAATTCCCTTAACTTCTCTTTCAAAAACGCATTATGGATAGCGAAAGCAGATTAGGGAATTAGCACTCCATGCTTTATAAGACAACACATTTCATATGGAGGCACCACTTCGACCAAGTATCCTTCCCTTGTTAACATAGGAAAAGCAATAAGAGAGTGGGTCGTATATTGGAGAAATCAAGCATATCTCTGGACTGCCTGAAGTGCCTGTTCTGGGAAACGGCTAAATTGGCTTGGATCTATTGGCTGTCCAACATGTTTCTTGTTCGATTCACCAAGGTTGCTCAACAAGTACTGTCGGGAGTGGGGCATTTGAAGGCGACCGCTCGCAAGACCACTACCCGGGCTTGATTGGCGACCAAAGCCCTGCCTCCCGCCCCCCCCCCTTCCCCCACTCCCGATGAATCAAGGGTTATAGGACATCTACGGTAAGTTTCACCTCAGTTTAGGCGGAAATCGAACTGGCGGAAGTCCGCTTCGCAATGATCCGCGCCGCTTCGCAGTCTGCGCCTCTTCATTCTAATCTATCTCGCTCAGCCAGTGGCGGTGAGGACGCGCTGCTCCACTTGAAGTTTTCGCCTACTCTGGGTTGAATAAGACTATAAAGTCCAATTGCCCGCGCCTAGCCGTGAACACTTACGCGCAGAGCGGTTGGAGACGTGGGGTTCCTGTGCGATAAAGGCTGTTCACATCCGATTATGAGCATACACTCCATTCAGACGTGATCTTGTGAACTTTTGTGGACTCATGTAGTTTTCATGCTGTTTTTCATGTTGACCGGAATATCATGAGCGAATGAGACCGCCTTTAGTGCCTTCGAAAACCAGTCGTCTGCTGGTGTTCAAGGCACGGCGCGAGCAGTTAGGTTAGGTGGCCTGTACATATCCTTCACGCCTTGCTATGCTTCTACCCTCCTGATGTTGTGTGTTACAGAAACGGTTATCTTCTGAAATATCCGACTTAGAAATGGTAATCGATTTGCCATTTGATTCACCTACCTAATCAGGATGGAAAAAGGTGTAAGGTCTGCTGTGTGGATTAGTAACTTCATGTTATATGATAACGTTACGACTTTCTTCGTACAACATCAAACAACAGACAAAATTGGGTCAGCAGTCTAAGGTAGTTACTGCAATTTTGAAGTAGTAAGTCATAAATAGGGTGTTTTCGCATGCTTGGAAATGTCATGATTTGACCTGGTCTAGACTTTCATCTTTTTCATCTCTTCTGCTATTTTACAATAGTACTGCTCGATTTTGAGAAGAGCCTAAACTACATTTGAATGAAAAAATTTGCTTGCTACGTGGATGAATCTCATTAGTGAACTGACATAATGTGAAAAATGGAAAATGTGAAAAAAGTCTAATAATTCGCTGCCTAGGCACCACGGCACAAAACACCTTTTTCTAACTCTTAATTATATGCGTGCTTAATGCTAGCACGTCCACATCAACTGCTTTTCTAACACGACATAAGCCGCTGTGCTCATAGTAGTAGATCAGATTAGAGTAATACTCTAAAGGACGTTGTTGACATGGAAATCTGCATAAAAAGGCATAGATGTAACAAACACTTGAGCATTCGCAAAAGTGTGATCTTTCCTTACAGCTCATATCCGTTTAGAGTAAAAGCAGTAAACTCTAGCAAGAAAAGATGCGCAAAGTTAAGACTGAGTTTTCTTTACTAGAATCGTCTAAGCAAACATCAACGTAAATGAGTCTGCTACGTTCGTTTAGTTTTGAATTCGCTTAAATTGTTCATAGTTCTCAAAATAAGCTGTTGCTAGTCCACAATATCAAATTAGGAGAACATTTGGGTGTTGAAAAAAAATGCCAAACAGACAGATCCTTAACCAGATTCTACGAAACTCGTTTCATATCTTTTTTGTTATCATAAAGCTTGTCGACCAATTGACGTCAAATATCTTAACCTATGACCAATTGTAGTTGAAAACTAGCATAAGATCGGACATGTACCTTACTCGAGTTTCTCGGGCCAATATATGTCCTAAGCTTAAAGGCAGCGCCCAGGCAAAGGACATATGGGGATGTGGGTAGTTTTGGGACCATAACGAAGACGGCCCGACCGGCAGTTCAAATGGCTTTCTAACGGCTGAGATATTCGCCTCCAAACTGGACCCCAGGATAAAATTTCGCATGGATTCATGGCGCAACATATCAGTTTCGCGTGTCGTCACGCGAAAGCATGCAAACACGCAAGTCACCCGATAATACGTTCCGTCCAGTCTTGAGGCTTATATCTCAGCCGTTAATGAGTCACTAGTGAACCAGTAATCAAGGGTGCCAGATTGCATCCGCGCACTGATACCGCCACGCGGTTTTCCGCTATTTGCTTTTTTTGAATTCCGCTTACGTTTCTTTATATGATAGATTTGCGCTGCCGTTTGGGCCGCGCCTTAGTAAGGGCCCCAAAATTACCTTCTACGTAAAATCCCTCATAGGTCCAGATTTGCCCGGACCACGCATTTAAGCTGTTTCTACAGAATCGCTGACGTCTCCATGGGATAAGTTCACATAGGATATCTCTAATTGCTCCTCCTTTCTCAATTATCTTCCACTAAAAGTGCCAGTAGTGGGAAGGCAACGGCAGGTTTTCCTCCACGATTCTACAAAGAACGTCAGTTCGCAATTCACCATATCGGCTGCGGACTTATTCCATGCAGCGCTGCTGTCCTGCAAAAATGTTACTTGACATTATATGTGACATCTTATACTAGTTGTGCGACTCAAGGACCTTTCAAAGAGCAACGACGGGGCCTGCCAAATACGAAACGCTAGCTCTCTATTGACGTGAGGTAAGGAACCCTTCCAACTACCATCGAGTGAGCGATTTTATAGAAAAGTTGTAAGAAAAACAGATCTGCACTTGTACGAGATTGCCAATAGAACCTTCTTCTAAGGAGCTGGTGCAGAATCTAGCAAGGCCGCCAAGAATATGAATATGAACATGCGGTGAGGAAACTGCGAAAAAAAGCTTGCAAAAATCAAACAGAGCCAATAAATTGCTTTGAGTATGTGCTGATTCTATTCTAATATTTATTATTAAATCATACTTTACGATATATTACAGTGCAACAAAGTTGATGATCTTACATAATTGTTAATAGTGGAACTGTATAGGACTTCGAAATCGTTCCACTGATGAAAAGCTATAACTTCTTCCTGACAGCGAGGAGCTGCAGAGATCGCGAGTTCCGTTTGGCTTACCTTTCTTAGAATCATAAATCAAAGTACTAACGAGGTAAATTCCTAGAACATATTAGCATGCATTCACGAAGTTACATGGCTCTGCTATTTGAACGAAATTGACTTACCGTATAGAGAGGAACACCTTCGTTAGCTGATTCAAAATGCTGATTTGCGACGCAACCTTTAACACCCAAAGATTGCTGGAGATAGAGATTGCTGTTCAAAAAGCCGGGCATACATCATACGATTTCATCGCCTCGCGATTCTTTCGACAGGACAACTGTCACAAGTCCGTTGCATACCGATTATCTTCTATTTCGGTAGTGATACTTAGTCGCGATTAATCGCATACGAAAACCACCACAACAGAAATGCAAGATGATCAGCTTGCGCTGGGCTCGTAAAAGTTGTCGGGTTGTCTGGTAGAAACGCGAGGCGATGAGATTCTGTGATGTATGCCCGGCCTTTAATAAATAAAACAATAAAGCACCCCTAGCAACAATAAAGTTTCACGTAACATTGTAAGCTTCTTTCAAAGCTTTCTTGTCATTCCCTTCCCCTCATGGGAGTTCTGGATAAGCTTGTGGTAAGTTGAATACGAGAGATAATCTTTTATGATAATCCAGTGAGCCCTTTGAGATTTGGCCTTAGTTGTCACTGAAGGCATTCAGATATACTCACGTAGTAGTATGACGAAGATAAAATCTGTAGCGATCGTTCTTATAAAACAGTCATGTATGCGAATTGCTATAAAGATTGACGGTTGTTACATGGCCAAGGACTTTTCCACAGAAAGGACAAGAGACGCTGTAAACTTTTTTCGATAAGAATTTTCAGTAGGTAATCTGCTCTGTAGCTGTAGTGTCAGTTACGTATCTTTCAGGCAATGCAGCTGTTTAAATTGCAGCAGTTCTGTGAAGCGGTTCCTCTAAAACTACAAATACAGAGTATCCCAAAAGTAGTTTGGGACATTTTTCAATCCTTGGTAACCCTTCACAAAGTCCTTTGCTTTCTTTCAAGCACCATTTAGAAGAGCACACCTCATACGGTTGCAAATCCCAGCATATAATGACAGTGTAGAATAGGGTGTTTAAATGGGTTGCAAAAATTTTCGAACCTTGTATAGGAGTGTTTTGAGATATGCTGACTTTATTGAGCAACTTTTTACGAGTTTTTCAAGCTTTTTAAACGGTTCACTCACATCTTGAAAAATGCTGAAGAAACTTGTTGCAGTTTACTTGTGAAAACTTGTGAAGAAAAACCTTGCGATAAAATAATTTCGCAGGCAATACTTAGTCACTGACGGCTTACTATCCTCTTCAAATCCTACCGTAATCCTTGAGCAATGAAAAGCGGTGATTCGCTCCGTACCGTTGATCTAAATTGGAGCCAAAGTTGAGCAAGAGGTCAGGCACAAGTCTCAAGTCGAAAACGCCCCCCTCCCTTCCCTGAAAGCCCCAAGCAACCCCTTCTTTCTCCTCTTTACCTCCGGAACCTCACAACTTGTGGTGATCCGTGGAGGTGAGGCGCTTAGAGTGTAAAACCTAGTGGTTAAAATCTTGACAACACTTTTCAGTACTATTTGAAATATGAAGTCTGATTTCTGGCCCAGGCTCATAGAGAGCATTGCTTTATCTTAGCCATAAAAAAGCTGACTTTTTTCATTTCTGAACCAAGTTAATCATGTTTGACAATTACGATTTTTAGACATTAGGAAACACTAGCAAATGCAATAGGTGATGGTTTGTAGAACCTTTAGAGGTATGACATGCTAATCATAAAATCAGGACCACTTACAGGACAAGCTTCTCTGGTGAGCTCACGGTATGTAAAAGGTAAGAGATGGACAATTGAAAGACTGGAATGACTGTCGGAGTTAATCATTATACAGTTCACAGTCATTCCTTTTCTGATGGAGTTGTTTTATTCACCAATCTAACGCTTATCTTCTTCACCATCGCAGTAATTCCTCAGTATTCTGAGGAAAACCCGCACTTGATTGCCCCCCTCCCCCCCCCCCCACCCCGTCTTACGCCCGATACGACACCGAGTCGGGCACGCCTGTTCCCTCGCCCGACGCTGGTTGGAGCCTGCTCTACATGGTATCGAAAACTACGGAAAACACTTTGTGGGAAGAGATTCACCAAAAATCAAAAAGTGTATACTTACCTTTAGGACACCTTGTATACAAGGTGAGCTCACAAATTTCTGAACCTGCTCTTACCTCACGAACTTGGTAAAATTGGCTCCACACAGGGAATATGATATCTGCGCAATATTAGAATGTGCAGATATGATACAAAACATAACAGACTTAAAGAGTATGGTCTACCATCTACCAAAAACTCAACTTCGCAATTTTTTTCAGATGACAGCTTTGATAGTCACAAATTGTTGACAGATAATCTTGGAATTTCAAAGCAATGGCTGGTCCAGTATTGAACTTATCTATTCACAGGAGATAAAATAAAGTAGAAGAACGGCCTAAGCATGCATACTGTAATCGTTGCCACCTCACTAGCCAGGCAAATTGTCTAGTGTGCTATGTCAGGTAGAGCCACGAAATAACACAAAGTTATGGGCATGAAAAAAGCCAAACGAATTCGAGTGTTTGTTCGATGGATGGCTGAACAATGGCGGAGAAAATGTCATATGTAAAATTATTAAATTCGAACCCGACGAAATCATATGTTAGATGACAAATAAAGGATATTGGCTATGGTACGTGAAAATTTTGACACTGCTCAAAGCAGCATGCGTATATATAGGCCGCCAAACCGTACAATTCTTCATTCGACCCAATGCGCTTGTTATTGGGTGTGTTGGTGGTAAGTGCTACAGTTTTCTTCATAATTATGTTATCAGAATGAGCAACATTTCAGATTACCTTAGTGCTAAGCACTGTCGCAGAAGACAATGCGAAGACTGCGTCACCGGGTCCGAATGAGCCAGTTATACCTGGCACAGGCGCGCCAGAACTGTTAACCGGAATGCCAGATCACAAGGGAGAATGGATGACAGAGTGGGAGTGGGGGACAGGAGTGTGGCATGGAGGAGTTTCATTGGAACCAGGAAAATATTCCGGAGAACCACTGGGGCCAGAAGGAATTTCTGGAGCACCAATAGGACCAGAAGGATTTTCTGGAGAACCAATAGGACCAGAAGGATTTTCTGGAGAACCATTAGGACCAGGAGGAATTTCTGGAAAACCAGTGAGTCCTGGAAAAATCTCGGGTAAACTGGAGGAAGGAGGTGAAACGGTCACTATGCATGGACCTGTGACAACAGGACCTCCAGGTAAACATGTACCATTGCTCGACATGCAGTGCGATCGTAAGTCACATTCCTACCGTATTCAGAGGTTCTAGGAATGTGCCCTAATAGTGATATGGAGGATGACTTTAGAGTGAAAATAGTAGCAGCGCACAATAAGCTGAGGTAGAAAATTCCGGTCTCCTCATCAGTGGAAAGATTTATCGTGAGTTCAGAGGTCAACTTGCAAATGGGACAGTATGTAACGGTCCAGGTGGTGACGCTTGCATAAAACTGCGAAAGGCAAATAAGATGATGCAAGTGGTAAGTCAAGTTCAGGGAACAAACAGTCTCCGCTAGCGAATTTTTTCAGAAGTACAACTGCGATAGTGAGAAAACTGCTCGTGCAATCCTACCATCATCACCACCCTCCACATGCGATTTCTCAGATTTCCAAGGAAATTTGTATAAAACAGCAGGAGATGTTGCGTTTGGACCGCTCATAGAGCAGGTATGTATGATCAGCCACTGATACTTTTCGATACCCGTCTAACCCTTTGACGATGAGATTTGCGAGCTTTACTTATGAGTACGTGACCATTCACGTCAGCATAGGTTGCTTTCTTGAGTGATACTGATGTAAGCATAATATTCAAAACATCTTAGTTGTTTGGAAAATGCTCACCTTGTTTGAAAGTTCCTTGGGCTTAAAATGTTAGGAAAATTACATAGTCAAAAACTACTACTTATAGACAAGAAAAAAAACTACTTTTTCTGACAAGGGAGGTCCGTAGTCGAAGTGGCCTTTTCAAACAAGTCCTATACTACTTTGAAGAGCACCAAATCTGATTTCATTGGCTGCCGAGCGCTTCTGCACGCCAGGTTATGAACATTTTTTGGTGCAAAAAATGAACGCATAATCTCGGTAAAATTAAATTTTATGGTTTTTTTTAGCGCAAATAGAGCAGTTTTGATTATGGCTATTTTGGAAAGAAGATATTGTTCAAATGGAGTGTGCTCTAATAATTAACATTGGACCTGACAATTCTGGCGGATTTTGTGCCAATCATGCATTCAATTTTCCAATTCAAGAACGCTAATAATTCGACGTCCAGAGGAGCTTGGCAGATAACGAAGACAGATTTGGAATCGGCGTTCGATGCTCTTTTAAGTCGTACCAATTTCGTGTGAAAAGGCCTTTTCGACCAATCAAACCTCCCTTGTGAGACATACTTATTCAATCGGCAATATGCAAATATTCAGGCGACCGTTGAATGGTGGTCACAAATATATGCCAGGAAAATAGATCAGACCCAAAATCTATACTACACACACCTTGGTATTGCAAAGTTTGCGTTGGTAAGTATGAATGCCTAGGAAGAAGCAAATTTGCAATGACTGAAAATTGTTTTTCAATGAACAGATGGCATCCGATCTCACCACCGAAATTGGTTGTGCGCACTTCAAGTGCGGTGCAGACTCATATCTAGCTTGCTCGTACAAGACGTAAGTGTTCTGAAAGTTTTGATCTATCATAAGTGTGGAGGAGGTTATGTTGTCGATAAACGCTGCTGGCACGGGTATCTGCTACAAATTGTGCAACTGTGTACGTAGCAGTCTCTACAGTTGTTCGCGCAGGCAGACTCCATCAATTACATACCGTTTTTTACCCGGTTTCAACACTATATTGACTACTTTGTTAAGGGAACTGGCGAATGCGAAGAAATTGTATAATATGGGTCCTACCTGCAAACAATGTCCGGAAGGATTGGAGTCTTGTGTTGATAGCTTGTGTCCCGTCAAACAACTCGAACCTCCTACAAAGCCACCCGAGGGTTAGTTACAAATATCGTACTTTGATTTGTTGTTATTGAATTTCGTGGAAAACACTCGAAAACAAGGATTCTAGTAGAAGATCGCTGTAAAGCATAAAGTAGAAGTAAATTGCTTCAGTACTAAAACCTACGTGTCCTGACAATGCAGAAGTGCAGGAAGCTTTCAGAAGAGCAATCTGGGGGGTACATAATGAACACAGGTAAATAATCAGCATTTTTGATTCTTGGAAATCACTTTATACCTATAGAGCCGTACTCGCGTTGGGAGGGACCAGAAATGGTAAACGAAGGATTCCGGACATCCTTCTGATGCGAAAAGCAAATCAAATGGGTGAACTGGTAAGTTAAAACAGACAAGGCGTAGACCTTTTGGTCTATCAAGTTTTATACAGAAGTACAACTGCGAGCTGGAGATGAAAGCTCTAGAGAGAGCCAGACAGGGTCCAGCGCAAGCTGATAACTCAGAAGGACTTGTTGAGAATGTCTTTGTCTGGGATAAAAAGAAGATTCCAAAATGGGACAAGCTAGCCAGAAGAGTGCGTTATTATTTACTTTATTTCAACCTTGACTGTTAGTAATTTCAACGTCTGTTGAGTTTTTCAATAAGAATACGCAGCGTACAGCACACACTAATAACACAGTTACGCCCAAAAAAATCCATCATATCATAGAGATTCTCAAAATAATCGTCATTCTCAGTAGTAGCTTAGAATATTTAGGCAGCCTCAATGTGGTGGTCCGAAATCCTCAGACGTGAGACACCCTTCGATCAAGTTCAAAATATTTTCTACACTCATTTGGGGATTACGAGCTTTGCCATGGTAAGTTATAAATACACGCTATTATATAGCTATTTCCCATTTTCTGACAGATGGCGTCCGATCTGACTACAGAACTTGGTTGTGCCCATTTTCCAACTGAAGGGAACATCGTCGTAGTCTGCCATTACCAAACGTTAGTGACTCGGTAAAATTACTTAAAATTTATTCTGCTTTTCAAGAACACTGAAACACGCAACAAAACTCTACAATATGGGTCCGACATGCAAAAAATGCCCACTTGGTATTGA
This sequence comes from Cylicocyclus nassatus, assembly GCA_958299035.1. Classification (NCBI taxonomy): domain Eukaryota; kingdom Metazoa; phylum Nematoda; class Chromadorea; order Rhabditida; family Strongylidae; genus Cylicocyclus; species Cylicocyclus nassatus. The sequence goes on from CATQJL010000001.1 coordinate 56,176,242, forward strand.
TTCTTGTGTGAATGGTTTGTGCCCTACCATAATTCCTCCAAAACCACCGGAGCCAGGTCAGTGAACATACTCCTGCTAGAATTAGCTTGTTCAGATTTAAGAAATTGAAAAAGTTGCTTGAGAACCAGCAAAATGAAAGTTTGTGCCCGATGATTGCTTATTAAGTTCTCGTAAGCTCATGCCCATCCAACACTGAAATGCCCGAAAAATTCCGAAGAGCTATATGGTTAAAACACAATGAGCACAGGTAAAGTCTGGAGCTTACTGGGAAACCTATCAATGCTGAATGTTCGTTTTTGTAGAGCAGTCCTTGCTTTGGGAGCCGCAAGTAATGGTCACGTGAGGGTTCCAGATATCAAGCTTATGAGAAAGGCAAATCAGATGAGCGAGTTGGTAAGCCCTTGCTTGATTCAAGCACTTTCCACTTTTACGTACCACTTTCGTTTGTCTAGAGGTACAATTGCGCACTGGAGACACAAGCTCTGGTGAAGGCAAAGCTGTGCGAAGAAAATCCCACACCAGAGCAGAATCTAAACGCATTTATGTTTGTGCCGAAACCTGCGAGGAAGCACCAACCTACCATTGAAAAGATAGGACGCCGAGTGAGCTTTTTTGATTATGAGTATCCTTCATTATACATGCAAATTCTAAGAGTTGTTCTTTAGGCAGTTTCAAAGTGGTGGTCTGAACTCAAGAAGCTCAATACACCTTTTGATCAGACCCAGAATCTCTACTACGACCACAGTGGAATCCCTTCTTTCGCTAAGGTAATTTGGAGAACACCAGACACTTTTGTGTGAAATTTTCTGAACAGATAGCATCGGATTTGACTACGGAGGTTGGCTGCGCTTACGCCACATGTGGATCAAACACTAACGTAGTTTGTCTATATACAACGTAAGTGGTTTGAAGTGAAAAATAGCTTTTCTTATACCAACGAATTTTAGCACATTGGCGAGCGCCAAAAAGCTTTACAATAACGGACCAACATGCAATAAATGCGCAGGAGGTGTGGGCGTTTGCATGAATGGATTGTGCCCAGTCAATGTGACAATAACAGTAGAAATTGCATAATGCAGTAGTTTTTTTGCCCTATCTATTTGGAGAATAAACAGCACTTTACGCTAGCTACATATATGTTTCAACAGATAAACACACTTCACACAATTCCATCGAGCTACCGTAAGCAGAAGTAAGCGAAAAAAGCCGATAAGAGGCAAAATACCGCCTCACTATGGCATTCATATTCGAATCAAGAAGCCAAATTTTTGTTTTCTAATAAAAAAAATCAGATCAGACATTGAAGTAGTACGTTGACTGAATGCTTCGCTCAAACAAACAGCATTATTATTTTGACAAAGAGCTTCAAAAACAGTAGAAAAGGTTTTAGGCTGCAACTACTATAAAAGCTTCTGACTTAAGGTTTAGAAGACGATACTTATATTTATGGCATGAAGTAGGTACATACAGTTTCTATCGCCCTATTTGTAAGAATAGAAGAGGTGCGGCGTTTTCAACCTGTTCACGAGGTAAGATTGAAAGACTTGCGCGAACAGAAAAGAAAATGAAATCATAGGAACATAAACGGAAGGAAGCTTGCTGCTTTTTACTGTAGAACTTCGAAGAGACTCATTTGCTGTTATTTTTTGTGTTTTTTAGTAATTGCTCCACTTTTTGGTGAAAAAAAAAGTTAAAAAAGAAATGTTGGAATTCAAACTCGAATCACCTGAAGATGAAGTATTACTACTTTGATACTCAGTCTTGTATAACTATAGTCAAGTCTAAAATATTGCCTCATTTCCGCGTATCAAAGTAAATGGCATTAGATTTTACACCCCAAAACACTATTGCAGTCATGATTTACCAAAAAATTTACTCGATTTACCAAGCTCTCAACTATATTTAGCTACTGTGCTAAATTCTGCTAATTCTCCTCGATAAATGCCCTGGCAGGAGCCTGAAGTAATTTTTGCGTCTAAAAAATCTTCTTACTAAATGGTGGGTAGGTTCCAAGGGATCGGACCTGGAATGACCAGCGGAGTCTAGTCGTGTTCAGGTCGTTTGGGATAAAAATAAGGCCTTTTGGTACGACAAGCAGAAGGTGATGGACCCATTAAAGAGTTCCGCAATTCAAAGCTGTTGAGAGCAAGGATTGAAAATCAAATATTCAGAGAATAATACTGCAATAGTGGCATAAGAGCGAACACTTGCTATAGAAAACACCAAATTCAGCTACGAATCGGAACTTTTTATTTCAAAGGCTTTTCAAACTCCACTAAATCTCCATTTCGACGATCTACAAGAACGAGTGTAGCCTGCATCAGCAAAACCGTTACACTAAGCTTACAAGGAAAGTGGATGATTTTGAGAGGTTTCATCTAGATGAGAACGAAATCTCCAACGTTGACAATGGCAAAAATTATCGTTATAACGGCTTGCGAAAATTTCGTACTGTAATTTATCAGATAGCTGGCAAACCCAGCTCCGCTTGGCCCTGTCATTAATAATTTCATCAGCATGCTCACTTACCCCCTTGTGAAACCTTCCAGCCTCGTAGGTAAAACTTCGCAAAAAATCGATGAAACTGGTACTGATCAATAAGGAAAAGTAACCTATGACAAGGTCCCGCCCCGCTCCAAAGTGTATGTGTCCCAAGTTTGATCCGGAATCGTAAGTAAAAATTTCTGTTCGGAACATACGTGCAGACAGACATACAGACAAATAGATATTCAGCTTTATTTATAACATGTTGCTGGTGTGCATAAGAAAGTCTTAAGAGCAGCTTTTCTAAGGATTCCGCAATTCAAACGTTAAAAGCCTTATCACAAAAGCTCTATCACCGCCCACTTCTCGCTTAACCCACAATACTCTGATTTCCTGAGCATGGTATACTCTTCATATTTCATCTGAGTAGCCCAGCCACATCACTGTGATCCGCGGATTACTCAGACGAGTCACCGAAGGTTCTTAGAACGTTTGGGAAAGTTCTGGCGGGTCATCTGCGGAAGTTCTCGTCTTCAACCAGTGTGATGTGAAAATTCTGCGAAATACCCTCAACGTTTCCATTTCTTTAACAGTAGAAAGAATCCTGCGAAGCCTCTACCGATTTCGCTTGTCGTGTGGAGGCTCCGGTGAAATGTCTGAGCGCTGTGCCGCATAATTGTAGGCTACTGCATGATGAAGGCGCAATACCTTCGGGTGCGAACGCGGTATTTTTAGCCGCAGAGCGCATAGGCGCAAAACAACGGTGGATATACGCGCTTGCCGAGTTCGTGCCCGCTTAACTTATACCGCTTCTGCGCTTTCGTCATGCAATAGCCTTTAAGTAAGGCGCAGCAGGCAATAGGGTCCTTTTGCCGTGTTTTGAGCTGGTCAGATTCAGAGGAAAAGAGTGCGCCTTGTGTCTCAAAATTAGGGCACATACTTATTTTCCATTGATTTCTTCTGAAATATCCTTCCTTTGTAACTTGATATGTGTGTTGCACACCATGCGTGCTACTCGATGAACTTCCAAGACTAAAGCCTGTCCTTTTTAGTGGTTTCCTTTATTTCTTTTCTCTTTTGATTTAAATGGATATGTAGCTGGTAGTACACACTCTTACAGTCAGTTACGCAGCTAACGCTTTTACTGAGAAGTAGAAGAAGTACTGTCGGTCGCTGCGCATTATGTGCAGACTCACATATTAATTTACGAATGACTCGACGATACTAGCACAAGCTACTTATCGTCTTGGGAGATCAGAGGGATATCGTTGTTGCGGGATTCGGGATGGAGATTCGAGACAAACCAAACTGCACCCGCAAAAAACAGGAATAACGTCATGAGATAATTCCTCTGGAAAAGTTGGGTATACCTTCTTTGAATTTATTTCTTTTCATTTTTCGTCTTTGGTAAATTTATCTGAAAAGTTGGGTATACCTTCTTTAAATTTATTTCTTTTCATTTTTCGTCTTTGGTAGTAAAATTAGCATGCGCAGGTGGATGAGTATCCTAAGGATGAACAAGATATTCTTCAGTTCACTGCGGATCATACTCATTTTTTTTGTGTGGGAACTCAAGTACACTGCGCAATTCTATATGCTAATCATGCGTCAAATATTTTCAGAAGATGTTATCAATCGGCGAACTTATCGAAAGTGCTTAGCGTTAGTAGATCAGCTGTAACCTTCAAATAAGTTTATATGTAAGCATTATAATTACAAACCAACTACGAAAATGTCAAGATTAGCCAGCGATTGAAGAGATGCATAGTATTTCTAAGTTGACTTTATTTCTTGGTATGTAGGACCTATGCACTAAAGCTTGCCTCAGTGGCAATGATACAGCATCAACGCCTCAGGAAATGTATGTCAAGAGGTGCGGTTCTTGTTTTGAGTCTCAAAAAGTTGTTACCCTCTGCGGACGTTCGCCGAATACGTTTACTCCATGGTCACTCTTTACTTCCCTTCCGCCTTTCTCGCTACTTATCCAAGTGAATAACCCAAAAATTGAAGTAGAAAAAGCGAACTGAAAGGAAGAGGCAAATATTCTACTATAATAATGCAATAAGGTCCGTTTATGGTGAGTCAGTCTGTTAGGTCCACCATACACAAGGACGAGACGATCTGATTCACAGATTTTTTGAAATCGCGCATGAAACGGACATTAGTGCACTGCACGCTCTGCATTAGCAAGCTTGTGGAGAGTACTCTGAGGCGCTGAGATTATAAGTACGCTTTGGGGAAATATTATTTCAGGTGAAATTTCGGAAGATTCTAACATCTTTTTGTTCCATTGTCATCTGAAAACGCTGAAATGAATGCCAATGCGTAATCTTTCTCTCTCAATCATGACATCAAAGTAGGCAACACGTAGAAATCATCTACGGATTTCCATTTATGAGGCAGGTAACTCATTTTTTACGTATCGTAGGATCGTCAACCGCAAGGACTTGTCGTAGACGGAACACACGGCTCGGCTGAAAACAATATTAAGATTTAGTTGACATTTGACCAGTACTGTTGAAGAGCGTAGTTAATTAGCTCACAACTCCTATGTCTGCATATGGCAGTGACAACAAGTTTTTCGTTTGATTTCAAGGGACTAAGGTATGGATTTTGAAGTAGCTTTTCCATATAATATGCACACTATGTATCTTGAAGAGCATGAAACGCTGACTTCGATTTTGCCTTTGGTATCTGCAGAACGACTATGAGAGAGGAGTTACGAGAATTTTTTGAGGTAAAAATAGCTAGGGTAAAAAAGTTTTTGAAATTTTTCCATCGCCTGAAAGGAGCAGTGAAAAGCATTTGTTTGTCAGACTAAAGATATTTATTGCATGCAGTGCACTAGGGTCAGAATCGCACTAATTTTGATCACGGAGTATGATTTCGAAAGATTTTTACGTGGCCGCGATTTTGAAATCCCTAAGAAACTCCCATAGCTCCTCTCGCAAAAGCGCTTTGCAAGTATCGAAGACAGATTTGAAATCAGCATTTCATGCGCTGCAAAGTAAATAGTACACATCTTATATGGAAAGGTTACCTCGACTGTGTATCCTCCTTGTTAGACACGGTGTACGCTAGGCAACGATCTTGGATCACTCATAATAGACAAGTCGATGGGGGGTAGCCAACATGGATTATGCCAGCCACAGATCATCACATTTTCTCAAATCTTATATTTACGTCAAGATGATATTTGAAGATTTGGAAAACGTTGGGAGCTTCACAGACCCTATAACCTACATTTCCATCCTTTCTCCAAGACAGCAAAGAGCTTATCTTCAAAAGTACAGGTTTGTGTAAGATTTATTGACAACCGCAGATGTACAGAATAACAATTTTAACCTATCGTTTACTGTGGCATACACCTCAAATTGATGCCTGTTCACCGTGGTTACACAAACAGAAATACGTATTGGCTTTTTGAGCTGAGAAATGTTCTTCTGTTGTATGGGCCGTATATTTCAATCGCGATCGTCTAATCACAAACTGTCTTCTATATGAAAATAACGTTTTGAGAAGGACAGTGGTTTTTGAAGGGGGAGGGCGAAGAAAACATACAGCACGTAAGATGGGAAAGCTGGCCTCATCCCTGACTGGCGAGGAACCCGGTAACTTGTGGATTTTTCACTAGGTAAGGTATGGCAAATTTTTTGGAATAGCTGGTTATTATGAGAAGTATAAATGGCAGTAGTTTGTGCTTTTCTGTGAATAAATTTTTTTATTGAAAATCGTGTTTTCAACTAGAAAATCGTACTGGAGTAATGCGAATAAAGGGTAAATTATTGGAGAAGCAATAACTTCCGCAGTTGAAACTGTTAACAACGACTATCGATGCCGCCAAGAAAAACTTCCTACAATTTGACTTCTTTTCGTTATTGTCGGCCTTCCAACATTGAAATCATTTTCTTGATTAAGAGAGCGATTATCCTGTTGTTTGGTTCTTTGTAGATTCGATGGAAGTTCTTGTTTTCTTGTCGAGGTACAATGAGGAATTAATAAATATTCCCATTATTTCTGTGCTCTAAATTAAATGATAGTGCTTGTGTTATTGTAATTCATTGGTAACTTAACTTTGAAGCTTACGTCACAATGGTTGAATATGTCCTTCAAAAACATCAAATGTGATTCCCAACGTTTCAGGGTGTTCAAATCATTACACAGTAACAGATAATCCAGTTTTATCATCTTTAGAGACGCTTCAGGCTTTTTGCTCACTGCTCCGACTCCGATTTTTGTTGCATGCTTCACACTTATACGACCAGACCAAAAATTCAAAAGTCGAGAAATTTTCTTTTCTGGCTGCGCTCTCCCGATCTTCCTTTTAACAATAGGTCATTTCAGAAACTAATAGAAGGAACATTATTTTCTCATTTGAAAACAAAAATCTGCGAGTTGGCTCAAAACGAAGTTATGAATTTTTGAAAATGGTGCAGACAAAAAACTTTTATGAGAACCATATATGCTACAAGCACAAGAAGAAAAGATGTTTTGAACTGCATACATTTTGCGCATTACGCAAGTATTAAACTCTGTCATCCCTCAAAGATAAGGAGCATTAGTTCTGGCTTTATTTTTGAAAGTCGTTCGCCTAGTCTATTCCAAATAATCTTATCAAATGCAGCATAAACTAAGCACGCTTATGCTTATATTTCATGTTCTCACCTCGATCAAGCGTATATTTTGATTGTTTGCAAATACAGGTTAAAGATTTCTTATCTGAAATCTTGCCACTATCTCATTCAAAACTCTTTTGCTAAGCATGTATGGTACAAGGAAGAAAGGTTGGTGTTCGCTTTAACATTACTGTATGCGCTGGTTACGGTAGCTCGTGCTTTTTTCGAATGACATGTTTTTTTGAGAAACGGACACATGATCGCTTCGCTTATTTTCTATGATCCATTGTCAGAAAATTTGGCATTTATTCGATTATTTGAAAATTGAGATCAAATGTGATTACAATTTTTTGTAGTGACATTTCAGTTAACTGTCAGCATAAAACGAAATTAAAAATCTAGTGGTGTTTTACATACATAACCAAGCATTAACAATAGACAATTGTCTCCTCTCAACATATGAAATTGTTGACAGAAAGAACGATCACATAGCGTAAGTTATTTTCAGCTTTGTTAAAATTGAGTACTGTTTAAGTAACAAACGTTAAGAAGATTTTGAACATGAGTGCAGGCATACTTGGTTCTAAAAATTTGACTATGAATGGAGAAAATGAAAATTACCCAGTGGCTATTAAGCAGAGGAAAAAATGACAGCTAATATCGATAACTTCTTTTTTAAAGCTCAAAGGCACCCTCCACTCACATTCTCAGCTTCCATGTTTTTGTCGATCCAGGGCCTTCTCATGTCTCTGATTCCGAATCTCAAGTGGAGAACCGCGAAAACTTCGACAATCCCCGCTCCGAAGAACCCGCAGCGCGAGTTGATCGGTTTAGTGCGCGCGGATGGGTGGGGCAAGCGTCACACCCACTCAAAGGGCAGGAGTCAGCATGGCGAATCGCCATTACAAGCGTTTTCCGAACAGTTTTTCGCTTCGGAAGCAATTCGGCGTGAATTGCGCGAGTATACAGTTAGGAGGCCATCGTTAGGCATCAAATTCATCGATCCCACCTGCGTTCACGGTGCCTTTAAGAGAAAGAATTAAACTGGCTTATATAGCTTTAGTAGCTCGGATTACTTCTGAGCGCAACAGAAAGTTGTTGACAATGTACCAAATTCATTATATTAGGTTGGCTCAATTTCGGTGGCTTTGGAACTACTACAAAAGCTGCAGACAAATTTTTCTTCGACTTTCTCTTTGATATCTCCGGAAAGGACACTTCATTGAGAAGTGGATATAAGTACTGTTTAAATGTGCAATTCCCTAGAAAAGGCGCAAAATAGTGAGAAACTCCGATTTTCTTATCGTGCGCAAATGTGAGAGAATTTCGCTTTTTAACTAAAGAATTTCAAAAGAACGGATACAAGCACGACTGTTATTCTCTAAATAGAGTAGTTTGTTTGTATACAAATACCAAATCATCCATCTCTACATCCATCTAACAAGGGAAGGAAGGTTGGTCGAAGTGGCCTTTCGAAATGAGGTGTATACTGCCTCGTAGAGCTTGGAGCGCTAATTCCAAATCTATCTTTGCTATCTGCTGCGGGCTTCTGGGCGAGGAGTTATGAAAGTTTTTGTGAGTAAAAATCTGAATGCAAAAACAGGGTAAAATCGGTCGTAACCTTTTCCTAATGTTCAAATGAGGCAGCAGCGAATTGGTTTATTTAAATCAAGAATATTTGTTGCACCGAGTGACCCGACTACCAATTAAGCCTTATAAAAAATGTTACGACCGATTTTAGCCTACTCTTGCATTCAGATTTTTACTCACAAAAACCTTCATAACTCCTCGCCCAGAAGCCCGCAGCAGGTGGCAAAGGTAGATTTGGAATCAGCGTTCCAAGCTCTACAAGGCAGTATACATTTCGTTTCAAAAGGCCACTTCGACCAACCTTCCTTTCCTTGTAAGAAAATAAAGCTTAAATAGTCAGACAACATTCGTGTGCCAGCTTGTTAGCTTTAGACTGGTTAGGTTTACGTCAATTCGAGAAAAGGATATTGCTCAAAGCAAAGATCATGTCAACCACCTCTCGAACCGTCAAAGTGTATTATCTTTGACGGTTCCAAAGGTGGTCGACGTACTAGAATTATACATTTATCCTATCAAACCCTAATAAAAGCTGAAAAACATATGGTTCAAAAGTTGTGCCATAAAAGAAAATAAGACCTCATTATGACTGCAACTCTTCTTGAGATATTCGATAACGCAAACTTCAGGAGGAATAAACTGTAAAACCCAAATTTACCGCGCATTTTGTTGCTTCTAACTATTTTGCGCCTGCTTTAAACTAAATATATTTTCCACCCTTAAGTCTACCCCACTATCTGTTTGTAGTGATCTTGATGTGTGTTGTTGGAAAGAGTGTGACATGTGTGAAGTAAGGAAATCAAAAGAGACTTGATAAAGGAGAGATAATCCGGGAAACAGAACTTGCAGGCAATCAATAGATTATGTAATATCAAGTTGTTATTAGAATCTCTCGACCTGATTTATAAGTAAGTGTCCATCATCTTAAAGAACGTGAGCGTATTTTTGTTAGCTCTAGACGCTCGGCGTAGGTGGTTTTATAAGCAAGCTGTATATCGTTTTTGGGACAGAATGCAAAGGGGATATCGTTTTTGTGGGTCCAAAATTAGTTTTTTTAGTCGATTTCATTTTTTGGTCGACTTGGATGTTTGGGATAAAACAAAGAGGATATCGTTTTTGTGGGTTCAAAAGCAGGTTTTTCTTTTAATCGAGTCCTTTTTTTGGTCGATTTGAATGTTTGGAATAACTTCGTGAAATTTTTGCATCAGGGGGATTTGTTCTTTGCATTTCCGGCAACCCACCTCGTGCCGAGCCCAGGCTCTAGAAAACGAAAACAATTGAGTTCGGCAAGTCAAGTCAGGGCAGAAAGGGTGCTCAACGATCTGCTTGGAACCGGCGGCGTGGCAGGAGTTCCCAAGACCTCGCCGACTTTCCTTGCAGGAGTGATTGGCACCTTCAGAGAAACGTGGAAGGGCCATCCCACCTTCACAGCTCGAGGAACGGCTCCGCCTTCTAACTAAGTGCGCTCATTCTAGATTGTGCAAGCGCAGTGGAATCTTTGTATTTATGAAAAGTGAGGACCACTTAAGCTGATTCGAGAAATTTCGTTAATCAAATTCAATTTCCTTTCAAACATTAGAAACAGCGAATGCGTGCAGATGAATTCGCAATCTTGGTTATCAGTGTTAGTTCTGTCTTAAAGAAAAGTAAAGCAACACTCTCCTGGCCACCTTTACCTGCTCCCCTAGAAATCTATTGTTATGCTTATGCTATAAATGATTACCTTGTGTCAAGCGCCCGAATCTCCAAACAACAATCTTTCTAGAATTACTAAAATTTATTTTCTGAAGTGATCAAATTTTATATTTGGCTCATCAACCTCGCAGAATCAGACGCTGAACAGTTTAGGTACCATTCGATGCATCTTTTCCTCCTCTTTCTGATAGCTACCTTTTCTTTGCGAGACATGTGACTTTTGCAGACAAAATCGCTGTAATTTCCAATTTTACGGGTGCCCAAGGGTGTAGTGGAAATTCCAAAGTCAATCCATTTTCACGCCATAATCGCTCACTTACTTCGTAATACTAGTGATATTAATAATCGAGTTCCAGAACTTCAATATTTTGGGGATTTCGCAGTGTTTGGTGCAATTATGTGTCTTGCAAATTTTTCAAAATTCAATGCTCTCGTAAGATAATTCAGCAAAATTCTAAAAAGGAGGTTGAAATAATGCAAAAAGTTGCATTAATTTGCAAAAGATTTGCCCTAGAAGGTGGTTATTAGAACGCCTTCAAAAACTCAAAACGAAATAAGTTAAACATGGTAAAAATGATGGGCTCTAGTTTTCGGCGATTATCTCAGTGCTTATCGAAATAGTCACATCGAAAACATCGCTGTTGAAAAGAAGAAGAAATTTTGCATCGGATAATGCTTACAGCGTTTCTCTATCTTCTAAGTGTTTTGAGCATGGGTCTGAAAAACTGCGCAAACTTTTGTAGCGACCTAATACAGGGTGTCCCAAAAAAATGTATCGAACGTTTGATCGTTAATATCTTTCTTCCCAAGAAGTCTTTTGGCTTGCTTCAGGTACCGTTTAGTAGAGATGGCTTCAACTTAGATTTGCATTATAAAACGAATCACCCATCTCTCTTCATTACTGTAGGATTACGGTGGAAACTTGAAACATATGGTGTCAATGTGGAAAAAGCTGCCATTTCAAAATTTCAAAAAAATATGAAAACATGTGTAATAGGGTTTTTATGGACGCTGAGTTCAATATTCAACTATTCACAAGATTACAAAGCATTCTAAATGGTTTAATCGCACTTTTTAAGAACATTGAAAAAATGGCCGCTACCTCTTACTGGCATAACTCTTCAATGAAGCATCATAACAAGTTGGGAACTTTATAGTTATAATCAGCAACTCTAATTAGCCTAGTGTAAAAGTTTTCAGGCTGTTTTATTTCTTTTCTGAGGCAAAATATGGCCTTTCATTGCTTAAAACCCTTTTTGAAGTTTCTACCGTAATGCTACAGTAATGAAGAGAGATGGGTGATTCGCTCTATAATGCAAATCTAAGTTGAAGCCAGCTCTATAGAACGGCACCTGAAGCAAGCCAAAAGACTTCTTGGGAAGAGAGATATTAACGATCAAACGTCCGATCCTTTTTTTTGGGACACTCTGTATTTTTGAGCAGCCGATTTTTCACTCTAAACAATCAAATTTTCAAATCGAACTATTCAGGAGTGGCAAGATTTATTCCGAAATAGTTTTTATAGGAACTGGTAACCGTCTATTTGAAAAAAAAAAAGAAAACTGGGCGCTGCATTCACACTAAATTTTATACTAACTTGAATAAAGCGTACTTATTACTGAAGTTTGTAATCAGTGAAAATTACATGTTCATAGTTATTTCCATATGGTTCAACTATGAAATGACAACTTCTTTTTTTCCAATTTTTTCTTTTTCAGTACTTCAATTTTTAACTCTCTGTTTTCTCTACTTGCTTACCTCACAATGAGGGCAGTTAATGGGTGGAGCAATGGGCGGTCCCTGACCTCTGAGATGCGTAGGTGCTAGAACCCTCCTGGGTGCGATGGATGGTGCGAACTTGGTGCGATGAAAGGTGCTAGGAACTCCTTGGCCCTCCCTTGGAACCAGATTCTCCCCTACTTCCACTAGGTTGGGTTAAGGTAACTGAGCGCATATGACCGTAGGCTATACTAACTAACAAGGTATCATTGATGATAAGATGGGCCGTCATCCTTTGAAATGCTCAAGCGTTTGAGTAGTAAAAGTAGACAAATTTTTTGACATTTCAATATCCATACCTCGGAAATGAGAAGTTGAGCGACACTAAGTGCTTTTACTTTCTTATGGGAAATTCATCAGATCCGATCAGTACATTTCAGACATTTTACAAGATTTCATGTAGCTTTATCTCGTTGAAATGATTTTTGCAAAGGGGAAAGTTCACTAAGAAAAATTAGCCTAAGCTGTTTATAAGAGAAGATTCTCTAAGAAATGCTTCAGTTTAGTACTAATGTGTTGCCTACTTGCTCATCGACATCCTTGATTTGGTATTTGCCTTGATTTGGTCAGAGTCATGTCTTTACTGAAGACGATATTAACGTTTCATTTCAAAATTGGCCAAGTTTACGTCAGTCATCGCTTTGAAAACATTGATCCGATTTGTTTTATGCTATTGCCTTTTCCTTACAGATAATTTGTGCAAATAGTTTTGCAAAAAAAAACAGCTTTATGTTATTCAAGAAACCTCTTTTTCTAATCTATGTGTTTGGCTCAGATTATGTTATGTGTGGAACACTTAAATGCATGCATTTATTCACACCTGTTTAAACATAGGTGGACCAACTTCATGAGCTGTAGTATTTTGCGGGGCACAAACCGGGATATGGTTCCGCTTGGCAATCTGCCATGCCCGCTCCAGCAGAGCACTGCTTGCAAGTGGGACCCATGTTGTAAATCTTTTCGCCGTTCTTCAGGATTCTGTGATGGGAATTTACTTTTTACTGGTATTTAATTTTGTCTGATATTCGCCAAAAATTCTAAGAAACATACCCTTCATATTTGCACACAACACGCACACCTTTATCGCACTTGACTGCAGCGCAACCAACTTTTTTCGTTTTATCGGTTGCCATCTGAATTTCTCGTAGAGTAGTTTTCGCAGTGGATTTATCAGCTTAGAACTGGCGTTACGAGGAAGGTATACTTGTGTTGTTTACCTTAGAGAAATGTTGTTTGAGGCTGTGATCGTAGTACAGGTTTTGGATTTGGTCGATCACAGGATCTTTCGTAATTTCGTTCCACCATTCCTCTAGGGCCTCAAAAGTAAAGTTCAATCTGGAGCTTCAAAACCTTTTCAACTTCTTACCTTGTTTTGAGCTTCTGCCAGATCGGTTGCACCTTCCACCATCTTCATATTAAACTCCCGGCCAGTCAAGTCATCCGTTTCTTCACATTTCTGTGCTTCCTCTAGGGCCGTCTTTTCGAGATCGCAGTCAATTTCCTGAGCAGATCTACGTTTGAGCTTAGCAACTTGTACAGTTTTTGATTTAGCAAATGTAACAGTAATTTTGACTGTTCTTTTTGCACGTAACTTACTAGTTCTGGCATATTGTTTGCTTTTCGCATTTTGGTACCAGCACTCCCCATAGCCGTGTTTCCACTAGCAAGCTCTGCTCTGAACATAAATCAATCTGTATGTTTGAAAGTAGCTGGGTTCACTACCTTTTCTGATTGTGCAGCTCCAGCGAGGCATTTCTGAGTGCGTCATTCATTCCATCATTGTCCGAACAAATCGTATTGGGTTCCGATGCTGCAGCTTTCAGTTAAAACCTTGTTTTGCTTGGCTGGAAAAAACAAAACCTTCAGTTGTGGTGGTCGTTCCTTCAGTTGTTTGAGTGATCACAGGGCAAGTCGTTCCCACTTCCTCGTCATCTGGCGGCACTGTATTAGCACCAGTAGAATCCTGTGCTTTGACCACCAAAAGCACAGCGAAGAAAACCTGCGGATGTGTTATCACATCTTCTAACAAAAGCAAAATAAAGTATACAAGAGCACTTACAGCTAGATATTCAAACATCGAACGCATTTTGTCGATATGGACGTCTCTGCGCACGTCTATTTATACGCAAGCAAGACGACCAAATCCTTATCGTCATGTGATCCATGGCACTTTTTCAGCTTTATCTCTTTTATGTCAAAGCTTCTAAACTGAAAATTAACACCAATATTGGGTGACATTTGTCATGACTTCGACGTGTCAAACAACTCTTTCACAGAGTGAACGTTTGTTAGGGACTAACTTCGAAATTATTAGTTCGGAAACGGTAGAAGATTGCGCAAAAACCGAGTACGTGGATGAGCTACGTGAATGTTTGAATTTTTCGATAGCCACTTCCTCTCTTAGAATGGACATTTCGCCATTAACATAGATACTGGTAAACCTTCTCCATCCATGGTATTATTTCTTAGATCATCAAAGTGGAAAACTAGGCAAATTTAAGGTCATAGTGGGCTAATGAGAGCCACTGATTTTCGCTCATTTTCACTGTATGTGACATACCTATATACGCACCGTTTACTAAAGGCGAATTTGAACGATTTCCCTGATAAATAAACGCAAGGGAATTTTGAGGAAGACAACTTTGAGTTGACTTTATAAGACATATTTGCCAGCTTTGATACTCCCACTGTTATTTGAAAAATCCCAAACCCTAGTAAGTTCAAAGGTAAAAATGCCAATAAGAAGTGAAAGAATTTTTAAACCCGCTTTGTAATGTAAAAAAAGTGAATACTTTACATATGAGGGTAAATTTATCATTGATTCATCATTTTCTATACTGAAGATTGTCTGTCGCTCCTCAGGACACTCGCCCTTGTAAGAGCGAAAAGGACCAATGTTTCCCGTTCTTCTATTTGTGGAACTACTTTCATAGCTGAAAATTGAGTATTACTTCATATGTGTATGGCTAGATGGGAGCTAACACTTCCTTTTCTATTCTGATGCTAGTTGATTTCTGAGTAGAAGGGAAATTATTCGGTTTTCTTGCACATTCGAGGCTACAATTAATTTTTTCAGAATCTAGAGCTTACATGACCAACTTCAATTTTTGAAGATAGAAGGCATGTACTATAGTGCATATAGAATATGAGATGAGCCCAACTAGAAGCAAGATTTGCCATTTGCCACTTTCCGTTCTTTTCGATTTCTGGTTTCGAAGCGGCATAAGTGTATACAAATAACTCTTTGAGCTAACTGTAGTACCGCCACCTATACCTTTACACTTTTTCTCAGGAAGCGTCTATTCTTGTGACCAATTTTGCCTATTATGCTACACTTATTTGTAAGAATACTATACTAAACTATTAGGTTGGTCCAAAAGTTCTTGCGCAACATTTTCAAAAAGTCATAACTTCCTTGACACTCGATGGATTTCGTTGAAGTTATATCTGTTCGAAAGAGGAGTCCATGCTCTTTACAGCTGTACCTTCGCCGTGAATTACTTTGAGAAATTGCGAGAGTTACAAGCATTTGAAGGAAATCAGTCAAAATTGGCATTTTTCGAGCTGGGTCACGAAAAATCCTGGAAGTATTTTTATATGATAGAGAAAATTATGCTCAATACAATGGTACTTTTCCCATGAGCTGAAACGAAAAAGATCGAGAGTTAGAACCAAATGAAGAGAATTCCTTCAGTTTTGTAATTTTTGAGCATGCTCAAAAAAGCCCAGAAACGTCATAGAAAATACGAAATAGTCATGAACTGGGTATTGTGACATTCTCTTTTTAGATGAGCAATTTTCGAGCTAATCGAGAGCAATTTTGTTTTTCGCGATTTTTTCGGATTTTCGGGCCTGCATTTTTCACGAAAATCAAAATTGCTCTCGATTAGCACGATTTCTGCTCAATTAGAAAGATAAGGTTACAAAACCCATGTTCATGACATTTGCGTATTTTCTGTGACGTTTCTGGGCTTTTTTGAGCATGCTCAAAAATTACAAAACTGAAGGAATTCTCTTTATTTGCTCCTAACTCTCGATCTCTTTCGTTTCAACTTATGGGAAAAGTACCATTGTATTTCATATAAAAATACTTCCAGAATTTTTCGTGACCCAGCTCGAAAAATGCCAATTTTGACTGATTTCCTTCAATTGCTTGTAACTCTCGCA
Source organism: Cylicocyclus nassatus (assembly GCA_958299035.1). Lineage (NCBI taxonomy): Eukaryota > Metazoa > Nematoda > Chromadorea > Rhabditida > Strongylidae > Cylicocyclus > Cylicocyclus nassatus. The sequence continues at coordinate 56,192,570 of CATQJL010000001.1, forward strand.
GTTTCTCAAAGTAATTCACGGCGAAGGTACAACTGTAAAGAGCATGGACTCCTCTTTCGAACAGATATAACTTCAACGAAATCCATCGAGTGTCAAGGAAGTTATGATTTTTTGAAAATGATGCGCAAGAACTTTCGGACCAACCTAATATAATGTTAATTAACTGTCGTATCGCGTTACAACCTAGTCTCAAAAAGAATTTCATTGATTATGCTTACAAATTTAGTAAGGCAAAAGTTGTATTTCGGCTGTGTTGTGCAGAAAACTACAAGTTTTCATGAAGCTTCCGGTTTTTTACAAAATTACACAAAAAGTGCACCAGAAATTATTGCCAAACTAGACGTGCTGCTTAATTCTTGGCATGCGTAGGCTCCATCATCCGAACTACATTATTCTGGGAAAATTTGCTGTGTATCTCGGGTGTGAGGTTTCACCTAAGCTCCATCTCTTTGTTCATCATGGAGACGAAGTTTTAGCACGTCAGTAAATCGCATTCTCAAAGTGGGCACTTCTTGAACATTGTAGTAAGTATAGAATATAATTGTCAATACTTCTAACACGACAAGAAGATAGCGATAGCTGTATTAGCTATATGTTTCAAGCCTTAAAAAGCTTTCTCAGATGTGTCATGAACTGTTATGAACCATTTAAAGCTAACTTTTCAAAGATAAAAGCTGCTCCACCATTCAAAAAAAAAGGTGGACTTCTAACTGCAACGTGGTCTGCAGTATCATGTTGAAGTCTGACAAGAAATTCGAAAGTTTTTTGAGCTCTTTTTATGAGCTGGCTAAATCCCGCTGGCAATTCTTTTCATACCTCATCAACACACTAACAGCACTGCTGAAGGGGGTTTTTAGGCTTACTTCTGCAGTAAGGCCTACAAAATCGCAAAAGAAGGGCTAAAGTCACCGTTTGCGCTCATTGTCAGAAAATATATGGAAGAGTTTGAAAAGCTTTTGACCGATATATAACAAGGCTTATTGTTTTTCAGGTTCATGTTGGTTCTCTAATTTTGATGAAATTCTAAAGAATAGTCAAACTTATGCGCAGGATTTAAGGCAATCAGAATATGTCTCAAAACAAATTTGACTTCTAAAGGAAAACTTATGCAGCAGGCTGCTTAACACCTTGTGACAATCAGTATGTTTCACAGTGCAAGAGCCTTTATTTTCATACAAATGTATATAATGGATATATTCCTATTTTCGAGAGCCCGATTCCTTTGGTAGTTCGACCGCTTGAACATGTGAGCTCAGTTTCGATAGATATCGATTGTAATCGTCACTGAAACGACGGGAATGTAGTTCGCTAATTTAGTCCCGTAGTCTTCTCTCATTCACAGTACTGAAATGTTTTTACCAACTACTAGTGGTTACAACAACCAACAATGAGTCTTGATTTTTTGCTTTTATGTTAATTTACATTACAATTGCCTGATTGATACTCCAACTTACGCACATCCCGTAATAATTCAACAAGGTTTCATGTAAAACGGCTTATGATTGATATCAGCAAGTCGAATAACATTTGGGCCGACTTCCGGCGAAGTTCCTCACTTTGTACCTACTTAACCACAGGGAGGTGTTCTCGTGCACATTAGGTGCGATATCCATGATCAGCGGGTCAAATATCCATTCCCGAGGCGATTTTCAGCGAAATCCATGACTTTGGACCCCTACCGTGTACTCATCTGACCCCGGGAATTAGAGCTTCCATACAAAATAAATATGATATTCGACATCAGCGGGTCAGATCATCCCCTAGCCAGTTTTCGACAAAATCATGATTTTGAATTATTGGGGCCCTTTGTGGAGCATGGCGATCGGGCAGGAGGCAGCAAAGGCCTGCCGCTTCTGGTTTTGGAAGTACCTGAGGAGCTGCAGAGTTCCTCGCTCTTCTAATTATTTCTTCGCACCTCTAAGAATCTATTCGATATGACCTATGCCCAATTATTCGTAAACTTTACAATTGAGGTAGATTGCGAGATGTAGGTTTCATGTTTCATATTCAAAACGAATGAAATTGTAAGTTTCAAAAAAGATTCATAGAATTAGGCTAATTCGACATCGAAGGTGGTATAAAGGTCAGAATTTTGAGCGTATATGGAAGTATAAATCGGCCTATCAAATCTTCAAAAAGGATTAAGCATATTCTTGTAACTTTTTCGTCATGATAATTCCGATCGAAAACAAGGAATCCAGAAACTGATAGCCACGGTCTTTATTTTGCGACAGTCTTAATCCCTTCTACTCCAAGAATTTGAAGGAAACTGATTGAACCCGATTTCTATAGGCTGAAACCGATTATAGCTGAGAGTGAAAGAAATTGCAAGATTTTTAACTCGATCCGAAGTAAAATACTCTTCAAGAAGCTTCTTGTTTGATTTTCCTGCTTGTAATGTAATCAAAGGTGCGAAGAATGATTAGAGGCGCGATAAAGTCTGGGGCTCCCCAGGCACTTCCAGAAGCAAATGCGGGCTTTGCTGCCTCCTGCCTGACGTCCGTGGAGCAGTACCGTGTAGAAATTATATAGATTATGTGAATCTATAGAAGCCAGCTAGTAAAGCATGTTTTGAGTATCAACTAGTTGCCCCATCCACTTGGAAAATCTTGCTTCAGGAAGATGGAATTCTCTTCCATTTCCAATAAGAGAGCAAATAAATATGTGCATATGTGATTATGATATGTGATTATATGATTGTCCCAGGATTTCCGTTCGGGGGGGGGGGTGGGAGAAGTGGCGACGAAAGTCTGTCTTCGAGTAAAGGTGCTTGACCTTAATTATGCACTTCAAAATTTCTTTGGAATGCTTCCCAGAGGTCCTTAAAATTTTTACAGGGCTAATTTATTTTTTTTTGAAGTTATTGTGATTATTTACAAACATAAATAAGTACCTTGCCCATTTTTATAACACAGTAAATAGCTCTTCAGAAATCTTGGCATTCTCTCCCCCTCCCCCCCCCCCCCCGTACATAGTTTATTTTGAAAAATTTTTCCGGGAACTGTAAAAGTGAACCTATAGCATGTAATGCACTTCGTGGAAAACTTCTCAGTGCGCACAGGCGCAGAACTACAACTTTGATTTGTCATTTTCTCTGACCCTAGCTGGTGTTTGATGCAGGATTAATGAAGGTGTGTTGATATACCTGCAAGACACGGTTATCTGCGCCATTCCAGTTCGACGATTGAGTAAATTCTTAGTCATCCCAGGGCTATGAGAAAGATTCTTTCAATTTCTGAGCTTTTTACCTACAATAACTGATTCAGATGTTTTTCTTTTGGAAAGTTAACTCTGATTATACCAAGTAGTTTTCGCTTCCAATCTTCAAATTGAGGAAACGCTCGTAAAATAGCAAATAAATTCGATCGTCAATTTGTTCCTCACAGTGGTTGGGATTAACAATGCCTGTAAATAGTCATAGTTTATGAACCCTATCTTGCCCCAAAACTCAGGAAATGGGGCATTAAATCTCGTCATTCGTCTAAAAACGAGACTTTCACACCAACATAGGAAGGTTCTCATCCAAAAGTGTCTAGGTGGAAGTAAAAAGTGCATTAGTTGAACACATTCATATCAGCATCCAGTACAAGCGTCCAGTCAGGTCACACAAGTACTTCGAAACGGCGCAATGCTTTTTGAAGGAAAACTGGAAGTTGACAAAGTGTGAATCAAGGTGTCTGTGGAGTTATGAAAAGCAAATTTTCCAAGCATGAAGCAGACAGTGTTTTTGGAATGAGCAATTTGATAGAATTTTCGCAATGATTCAAGGTCTTGAACGCAATTCAAGCAGTTTTTTCGTTGATGTTGAATGTTTGCAGAATGAATGTAAAGGTGAGGCTTCTTTCACTTGACCCCCTAAATCAGCTTACTATTGAAGCATTGTCATCAAAGCCGACGTGGAGAGGTAAGGAACACTAGCCACAGTCGGCCGCGTAAGAAAGTTGAAAGTTGGTTGCCGAAAATAAAATCTTGATTGAGCTCCAAATGAAAGTTTTTTAATTTATGCTTGGGTATGGAGAAAAAAAACTACAATATGATGGGAGTAGTGTAAAGTGATAATTCAATAAATTAGTGAGAATTTGGATAACTTTTCACGAAAGGGTAACTTGGTAACAGGGTAACTTTTCTGTTGCTGATACTAATTGTAAGGATCTATAAAGAAACTTTTTAGGGTTTTGTGCAATTGCAGCAATAATTATTTTTACAATGAAAGAAAAAGGAGTCTCAAAGATAACACTCAAAGCCAATTTTCAAGTTCTAGTGCATATCAGAACGTTCACTGCAATCGTTTCTCTTCCACAAAGTTCAAAATCAATTTTAGGAAAACTCGACTTAGAATGGCAAAAGCTGCAAAAAATGGAAATATAGGATTACCAGTAAAAGGGGCTTACCTCGTATTCCGATTCATTCCTTACAATCAGAATTTGTCAGCAAATTGAACTTGTCTCCTTCAAAGTACAGTCGTCCTCACTCCAGCACTTAATTTGCGTAATTGCAAGATTTTGGGCTTGTACTGGCAATTTCTTGGTATCAGTATGCAGGTAGCCATTTGATTTCTTCGCGCAAACTTTTATTTTATTCTTCGTTATTGTATATTGGATCTCGCATTATAATAAATGACTTTGAGTCCCCAATGAGTAGATGAACGAAGTCCATATAGGCTCCGGGTTGCGAACTACTGATACTTCCAGTTCGTTTTTGCATACCCAGCGAGGACTATAGTCCGCAGCGGTTTTAAAAGATAATTTTTTCTCTAAACCCACTAATGAGGGCGACTGCACGTTTAGTTTAGATGTATAGAAGCTCTAAGTGAATAATGAATAACGGAAGGCCCACCTGTTGATATTTAAGACTTCGCTTTCACACGAGGATCTTTATCAAGATCTACCGTTATAACAGCGTGAATGACGGGTTTAAGACAGCATTAGAGAGATTGTTGAGCAACTTTATGATGCCTAAAGGACGCATTTTAGCGGCACCGTTCTTAAATTTCTCTCGGATTACGGCGCAGCTCACTACTTTGAGCATGACGATGGAGGTATTATATCACAGATACAAAAATAAAATTATTGTCTTCCCATGCTATATGATGTCAAAAAGATAGTGTACTGGCATAGCCCTTCTACCGTCATCTGTCGAAATTTTTAATAAAGGTCAATCTTCCCTTTTAAAGCAATTCAGGTAAAATAGATCTATGGCTATCACATCCACATGCAAGATCGGAAATCTTGATTGTCACTCTGGAAACTAGGCTAGCATTAAAAAATCTCACATTCCTCTTTCAAAAAGCTCTGCTACTGACAATTTCTGGCGGAGTATAAGTTTGGAGTTCCTTTGGAAAAACAAAAGCATTTTGTGCTGAATGAAGTGTATTGCTCTTGTATGAAAATGGCTGCAGTCAATCTCTTCAAACAAAATCCGTCACAAGCGGAGAGTCTGAGGGCCGCATGCATTTACTCTCCGCCGGGGAGGGGATCGCGGCGGAAAAGAACACTACATATCCTGAAGCTTCAGATATCTAGGTTTCACGCTGTCTACCTACTCGTAAGCATTCCTTCCGTCCTTCACTATGTACATAATGAAGAAGGCAAGGAGCTGGACATGCCTCATTTTTCAGCTTTTTCTTTGGTCCCCTGATGATCTCGGCGACCGAAGGTCCTTTTTCAGAGCCACTTTTCTTCCTTTAGCGCCATCGAAAACGTGCGAGAATTTTGCATTTTATTAGGTTGTCAAGAAAATAATGTCCGTTTTTATTTGCTTGCTTTGACAAAGCAATCAAACTCAACCCAACAAAGGGTAACGGGTACTGTTCGAAAGAGCAAAGCAAGCTCTATTAGATGGCACTCATGTCTTTGCGCCACGCTCGATCCACGGAGAGTTCGAACTCAAAATCTAAAGATTTCCAAATGCCCAAAAAATCGAAAAAAATCAGATCTTCGTCCAAATAATTTCTACGGACCTCCCACTCGCTCACATCAATACTATCGATATCTGATATCCATATGTGCGATTGCCGTATTTTTTCCGTGACTAGAAACTGAGAAAACGAAAATTTCCCTGATTTTCTCAAAGCAATGCTGAGCCGTTTTTGCATATGTAGTTCTATACTACAAGCCTAGGTAAGCATAACTGTAGATTTTCAGCCCATTCCACGCGGTAGTTTTCGAAAATTAACGAATTCGGATTTTTTCGTTTCAGTTTCAGTGCTAAAATCGACATTTCGCGAAAAGTACCGCTCGAAATAGGCTGAGAACCTACAGTTATGCTTACCTAGGCTTGTAGTATAGAACTACATATGCAAAAACGGCTCAGCATTGCTTTGAGAAAATCAGGGAAATTTTCGTTTTCTCAGTTTCTAGTCAAGGAAAAAATACGGCAATCGCACATATGGATATCAGATATCGATAGTATTGATGTGAGCGAGTGGGAGGTCCGTAGAAATTATTTGGACGAAGATCTGATTTTTTTCGATTTTTTGGGCATTTGGAAATCTTTAGATTTTGAGTTCGAACTCTCCGTGGATCGGCATGGCGCAAAGACATGAGTGCCATCTTGTAGAGCTTGCTTTGCTCTATCGAACAGTACCCCTTATCCTTTGTTGGGCTGAGTCTGGTTGCTTTGTTAAAGCAAGCAAATTAAAACGGACATTATTTTCTTGACAACCTAATATCTAACCGAAAAGTGCCAAGCACGCTGATAAGAAGAGATAGGTTTTTTGAAATATCGAATTTTTCAATAAAGCCCGACTTTTGACTTGTTGTTCAACGGAAATTTCATGATTCCAATACATCATTTGTTCTTATCAAGCACATGCTTAGCATTGTAGGGTTAGAACAATCAGTAAAACTTTGGAATGTTCTCATTATTTTAAAGAGAGAAAAATGACTTTGAAGAAAATGGTGGGCACCGTTCACTCAGATTCTCGACTTCCATGTCTTGATCCCGGGGCCTTCTCATGTCCCTGATTCCGAATATGAAGTCGGTTTCTGTGAAAACCCCAATGATACCCGTTCCGGAGATCCCGCAGGCCGGCTTTCCGGAACGGTGATTGGCTGGGCGCGCACGAATGGGCGGGCATGAATGGAGAGGGCGGTGCCGTCTGAGGGTCCTCGTGCATCTTCGTTATTCCGGAGCGATTTTCTCGCTTTCAAAGCGACATTTTGCGCTGCGACTTGGGCATTGGCTTGATAGGGGGATTAATATCATAAGCTACCGAAAGCTCAAGACGCTCAACTTAGGATAACGTGCCTTTAATGCATGTGGCGTCCGTATGCAGGTACATTCGGATCTGAGAGGGAGGCATCATATATCGCTACATTAGATATCATTCTTCTTCTTTTTCTACCTGGGTATGAAAGTTCTCATATATTGATAGCTGCGGATAATAGTTGCAAGGGTTCGGTCATACAAGATCAGATTTTCACTACTTTGTATGATTCCCTGGATATCTCACCTCTCAATTTCAAAATAATTTATCTTCATGAAAACTTGGTGAAAACGCGGCAAAATTGTACGGGGATATACTGCGACACTGCTGAGCATGTTTTCGACGGGACAAATGAAATCTGAAGGTTGTGAATTTTACGATAAGCCCTAGCTCATGAGCAGTGGTTCATTGAAGATTTCGACAATTGAAGATTTCACTTATTTCTAATACAAACATGTTTAGCAGTGCCACATTATATCACCAGCGCAATTTTACAACATTTTCATTAAATTTACAGGAAGATAAACGACTTCAAAATTGGGAGATGATTCAACTTAAAGGCACCGTCCACCCAAATTGGGGTTGGTGAGATTATGATACCTAGCAGCTGCGAGGCCCCCGACTGTATGATTGCCCAACTCGCGCTGCCTAAAGTTGCTTCCGAAGCGAGAAACTTGCTTCGGAAATCGCTTCAGGTGACGGTTCGCCACGTTGGCTCCTCCCCTTTCGGGTGGGCGTGACGTTCGTCCCGCCCATCCGTGCGCGCCCAACCAATCACCGTACCGAAGAAATAGCTCTGTGGGTTCTGAAAACGGGGTTTTTCGTGGTTTTCGCGGATTTTCAACTTGATATTCGGAATCAGGGGTATGAGAAGGCCCTGGAACGGCAAGAACATGGACGGCGAGATTTTGGGTGGACGGTGCGTTTAAAGATAGCGGCTCGGCAGAATGACATTGGGATATTCATCGTTCTGGGTCCTTCTGGGTGAGCTGAGTCTAAGGCTGTACTTTGCAGCTTAAAAAGATATCAATAACCTGCTTTTCCAAATGTGAAAAGTGCTATTTTAGGGCGGACCGCGTAAGCCTGTCTTCGAGCGCGATAGGCTCATGAGTGGAGATACCGTACCTACAGTACCCACGGGCCAATCGCGCTCGAGGACAGGCTTACGCGGTCCGCCTTCAATTAGCGCTTTTGAGCGCTATTTGAAGGCGGACCGCGTAAGCCTGTCCTCGAGCGCTAAATGTCTGGAAAAGAGGGGTGGTGCTATCTTTTTAAGCTGCAAAGTACAGTCTTAGACTCAGCTCATCCAGAAGGACCGAGAACGATAAATAAACGAAAGTTGTCATTTTGCCGAGCCGCTGCCTTTAAGCGATAAATAGTAATACTTTGCCAAAAAGTGGCACATGGTCCCTTAACTTTCCAGTGTGCATAATCCTGCACAAAATTTTTGCCTTTTAGGATTGGAAATGCATTTTCCACTTACGATGGATTCGACTTCCTTTCTCTTCCTTTGGCTTTTTTGACTGCTTTTGTAATACTGTCTCCAGTAAAGATACAGAAGGTAAATCACATATTTGCAAAGTGCTCGGAGTGCGTCAAAATGCTTAAAAAGTGTCAAAAATTTTCTTTCATCCATCGCTACAGATTGAATTCTTCGAGGAATTCTGATTTCTTGGCTGCTTCCAAAGTTGCTCGTGCCAGTTCCGTTCTAGCGCCGTTCAAGTACTGTGCCTGATGGTCTATGAAGAGCAAATGCAAAAAACTTGGTTTCTGCACCGCTGGCACGGCGCTGGTGCAATGAAGGCACACGAGCAACTGTGGACGCTGACTAACAACTTGTAAGAAACGCAGTTGGAGTAGACCTTGCATTTCCTATGTGCTTTTTGGGCGAATAAAAACACTTTCTGAGAATTTCCGGCAAATACGGTCCTAAAAATTTAGCTTCACAAGCATCCGATTTTGCGTTTTCAGAAGAAGGAATTAGTAAGGTTTTTACGAGATGAGCATGTAAGAGTTACAGAAATTGACCAGCCTACTTCTTACCTCAACTCACATCAGGGACAATCTACACACGACTGTTCGCATGTAGACTGTCCCTGGTGTGAGTCGAGGTAAGAATAAGATGACAGCAGCAATAGGGGTAAAAAATATCACAGCGTTTACTCAGAAATGCCAAGAGTGTAGCTAACCGCTGTATAAACACATTGTGGCTGAAATGGTGCTAGTCAACGTTCTATTCTGCTGACCTTTTTTAAGTGTAGTAGCAGAAAGGTGAAGTGAAGTTTTCAAGAGATGGAGCTGCATTTGATAAATAACGGAGAAGAAGGGCGATACGAATCATTACTTCTATCAGTGTATTGATTGAAACAGAATTTCTCTTTTTGATGCGTTGTGCTTATGGAATTCATCTCAAATCATGTGACTACCGGAAACATCCGATTTTGAAAATGCAACCTTTTGTGAACTTATTCGAAAAAAAAAGGATTTTTTCAACGGCTTACTTTTCCGATTTGAATAACGCTAACAAGGACAGTTTTATTGTAGAGGTAAGACGCGCAAATGTTGCTTCTTGCGTTCGAACATAGTCCACCACGTAACGTAGCTTCACAACTGATGCGAAAAGAGAGACAGCGCACAAAAAACTTTTTGCTTCCTATAATCTGTTCGTTCTGCCTAGAAGATAGAAGAGAATACATTATAGCGAAAGAAGAAACAGCGAAATTATCAAAATTCGGTAATTACTGCACTGAGAAGTCGATACTATATGGTTTATGATGATGTATAGGCTGCTGCATGACGAAGGCGCAATATCTTCGGGTTTTATTAGCCGCAGAGCGCAAGAGGCGCAGGCTCTACAACGGTGAACATACGCGCGCGCCGCGCTCGCGGCCGCTCAGCTAAGACTGCTTATGCGCCTTCGTCATGCAGCAGCCTTTATGTATACACCAAATCCCCACATACAAACAAGCTCAAACAATGCACACTTAAGCGTTAGTTTTGCTGTCTTCATGAATGTAAAAAGATTTGTAAACATAAATAGTGGAAACTTGTGGAAAATCAGCAAACAATGGATGCGCGTGGGTTGTTAAAACACGCACACGTTGTAAAAATACAGTTCTTTCATTTTTTTCGAACAAAACTCCGAACTTTTTCCCAAAAAAGTTTGAAAACCGCCCACTCTATCGATAATTGGGATGCATTAGCCTCGCAAGTCCATTGCTCCAAAATCACCGATCAGCGAGCTGTACCACTAGCCTTACCATGGCTTTGAGATCTAACTACATATTATAGCGTATTCAGAGTGGTCCACATAAAGTGTGACCAGGGCCCGGCGGAGGTGGCGCTTTCACAAGCTGGATATCGTTTTTGGCCCAAAAAAGCAAAGGGGAAGTCGTATTAAGATTCTGTGCTCCGATCGCTAGCCTGCCCGCAGGCGGGAATTCAAATCGCAATTCTTGTAAGAGGAAAATAACAAAATAGGCTCGTTTTCAATGCACAAGTAACGATACGGCACCAAATTTGCTGTATAGTCGGAGGACCATGAGCACAAAAAAAGTATGAAGAACTGTGAGAAACTTATGTGAATTTAAAAAATGGTAAGCGTTTTTCGAAATTAGGTGGTTCCCGCGCCACCTGGGAGCCACCTGGGGTGGCTCCCTGCTTCCCTTCACATAATTTCCCGGATTTCTTTACATAAATGTGGACTAGGTCGAGAGTATTACTATATGTTCAAATCCGCTTCCAAAACCACCAAGGCACCGCTTCGATACAGCCCCAAATAGGGTTCACAGCGTTATGATCGGCCTCGGAAAGCGCGCTCCAATCGCAATCGGTTATTGTAAATTGTAAAGTTTTGCAGCTGACTAATAAATGAGTAGTATCTTAGATATATAAACGTCAAAGTTTGTGCAAATCTTGACCCTATGTTTTTTTATAGATTCCTTTGCGGATGAACCCATTGAGCTAAAACCTTGAAAACATATGTTTTCGGCCTCGGTAGATGGTTTTAAGCTACCCTTCGAAGCAATTCGTGGAATCCTTTTATCGATTTGATGATTTTTGGCACCTTGCAAGGAAAGTGAACATTTACCAGCCGCTAACAAACTGCTTGCACATTTTGGTGTGAACAATGCAGTGAAGTTCATTTCCACTTTAAAATTAGAAGGTGCAGTCCCTCCAATAAGCCTTTCTGGGGTAAGCTCGTGCAGGAGGGTAAGGGGGAGGGCTGCAGTGCAGTATTGATACTGCAGAAAAGGGGTGGAGAATATGGCCCCAAAAGGAAGGGAAGGTAGAATGACAAAGTGTGGTTTTTGGCCATCCCTCCCCTCAAACGATGACCCGGGCTGGACCAGGAAAGCCAGGTAGTACTACTATAATAAGGGCTGAGGCCGCCCATCTTATTATTCGTGTATATCTGTTTGTCAGGGACTTACGGGGGTCAAAAATAGGGTCAAAGGGGAAGTCGTAAGAAATTTTGGCTTCAAAGGGGATATCGTTTTCAAAATTCTGAAATGCCACCTCCTGCCGGGCCCTGAGTGTGACACAAAAAGAAAATATTATAACTTGGCAAGGACTGAATGAAATCGGAAGCTTTTGTCCCCATCTGATAGAGAATTTGCCTTCGATTGCTTTTCATAGGATTTTGACCTTCATCGTTTTGTTTGAATCAAATACGCAGTATTAAGAATGAACAGCAACAGCTTGATAGATTTCCTCTTGTGTGAATTTATTAGGTTGTTGACTAAGTTCTGCAACATTTGACATCTTCTCTCTCACTGAGTACACGCTCGAAATTTTGCAGTTATATAAGTTATGACAGAGTTAAAAATGCAACTAATGTTGTACCAAATTCTGTCGTCGCAGTGGGGGTTACGGTAGGTATGCGGTATTTTGCAGGAAAACTTTACATCATTACAGTATTGGCTGAAACTTAGCCTAGCATACTCCGACATACTCATCGAAAAAACACTACTGACTTCACGTGATGGGATTTTTGCCAAGATTGTGGAAAATTCACCAAATGGTGCGTCGCCCTAAAAAAAGAAGCGTTGCATTCACAGTTCTAATGAATCCGCTATCCAAGTCTCGGCAAATTCAGAGTTTGCGAATCCCTAGTATTCACTGATGTTCCCCATCAGCCTCGTGTATAGCAAATCTTCAACTTAGTGAAGGTGCTAGCGCACATCCATATAAATACTTCTATTTTTCATGGCAACAAAAAAAATGAAATAGCGAACTCTGTTTTCAGCAGCTTTGATTTTCTTATACATATGCATTTGTATGCAAACCTTCGAGACCTCAAACATGAATTTTTGGCCTTATACATGCTGTATTTCTTGAGAAACAATCTAAGCTGAGGAAAAAGCGACATTTTTTTCATCTTAAAAAGCTAAAGGCATTTTTTTACCGTCCAATGTATGTACAAAAATCTAAACGTTTGCTTACAGTCACTTGTTGGGAAGACGTGTTGAACGTACATACAAAAATATACTAAATAGTGTTATTTCAAAGATGTAATCTGTAGATTAAGTTCGTACTCTAAAAACTCGAGTTCGACTCTCGATTTTCATTATACTTTGTTGCTTTAATAAAATACATATATTTATTGCAAGAAAATGTTTCAACAAAGCAATATTTATAACAATCTTCATAGCATCAAGGTGCTGCAACTGTGACAAACAAAGCAGACTGGCCTGACAATTATATAGGAACAATTTGCAAGAAAGTAGCCAACTTCACCGAGATAACCGACATTCGCGTCGCATCGCCATATCTTGGTAAGGAGTGGACGTATTCCGATTTTAAGCACGCGTTCGACTCAGCTCGGGGAGACGCATTTTTTACATAGGAAAACTCGTTTGGATACGGTAATCGCACGGTAAGCGTTAAATCCGAGTTATTTTTCAGATTTTTGAAGGTAGCTCTTCTGCGCTTAATCATTGCACACTAAAAAACCTCTCGTAGACAGAAATTCATGAAATCTGAGCTTTTACCGTTCTACATGGGTACTTCTATATATCGAAAGACATACATCGGCGAGGTGAGTTGAACAGTGGCTTTGGATTTGGATTAAATTCACCCTGAACCAAGATGATGCGACGCAAATTTCGGTGGAGTTCGTTGGCTTTTTGACAACTTATTAGCGGGAAACAGTACGCAATAATCAACAATTTCCATATGTACATTCACATGTTTAATGGAGGCCATATCAGTTATCAGCCATATCAGTAACGCGTTGATGACGGGATAGAACTGAGCCTTTGACAGAAGATTCTTGCTTATGAAAAAATGTGATTGGACTATCAAAATTAGTATGATCCTATATATATATATGTAATGGCTAATAACCTTCCGCAGTTCTTTTTGCGGCTTCTTCACGAGCTCTTCTGTTCACGACTTTTTGATAGAGGAGGCGAACTACAAAGATGGACACAATAGTTGCAGCAAATACGATAACGATTATAAGAGCCACTATCCAGTTCCATGACTCTGGAAAAACAAGCGTTAGGATTTGATGGACACGCCAATGCCACCCGAATACACATAATAAAGTAAACTGTACACCTTAGTGCTCTTGCGCTACCTATTTATGTGCTTAATTTTAGGCCTGGCTACAAATTATCATAGTATAACATGGAATTCCTCGTTACGTGGGAACGGGCAGGGTATCATGTCGCCGAAACTGTGGTCCCATGCGGACATCGCGACAGCCACGCAGTCCACACATCACGAATTTCGAATTTGTACCAGGTATCCGCGTGGGGTCGAGCCTATCGGTGACGTATAGTCCCTTACCCCGTGGAAACTTTCAATGAATGAAGGCCGTGATAAGTACTGTTCAGAAAATTGAAAGAAAGCTTGAAATAGTGTGCTATTAGTTTTTGAACATGGTGATGTTACAGTAAGAAAAGTACTTTGAGCTTCGTAGGGCCTCAAATTAAAAACAAACTTTCTAAAGCTATCAAGAAAACGCTACGGTATATCAAGTGCAAATTTGAATGACAAATCGTTGGATGCAGAACCCATATTCAGGATCAGCTATTCAGTTTTACTTAATGATGGAGTTTCAGCTCTTTCCGAGTTTTAATTGCTACATTTTTCAACTCTTAAAGGCGCAAAAAACTATGAGATTCTTATCATTACTCGACATCAAAGAAGAATGCTTAGTGAGACACTTTGTACTATGAATTAAGTTAGACGTAGCCCTACATCATTGTACCCGAATGTCAGCGAAAGCTGATAAACACAGGAGAGTTATTGACGGTCAAACACCTGGTCAATTCATTGGGGTGGTGGATAAGATAGGAAATAACGGTAAGCAAAACAGTCTAAGGTAAATCTACCAGCAAACGGCAAATACTTTTTTTGGATTAAATTATAAGTCAGATATACATAGTAAAATTAGATTAATACTTACCATTGGCACCAGAAGAAAAATCAGCCACTTCAATCAACTCTGGGCCCCAAGTCGTATTTGAGATGCCCGGATCCTCGGTCGGATTCATAGCTCACAATCAGTCGTAGATAGAAATATTTCACAAAGGGAATTCACAGCAAGAAGAGCGTACGCCAAAAGCGCAAGATTTTGTGCAAAATGTTCCAAATAAGTAAAACGAGTAGGAAATGCTGAATAGCAAATGTCAACTTATGCTGGATAATAGGATTATGGAGTTGTTTTCGCCAAAAAATTCAAATGTCTAACTCACATGATATTCTGTGATAACAAATATAGTGGTATTGCTACAATAACAAAGACTACGAGGTGTTTGTTAATTTTTCTAGCTACATGATAAGTGTATAAACCAAGTTATGTACAGTAAACAGCATTGCCAGTGAGAAGAGAAATTTTCAGAAATACTTGAGAAGGTTTTCTAATTTTTGGTTATCGACAAATGTCCACATTTTTATTTATCGTTCATTTATGGTTTTTCAAACATTGTGAGTATGCGCCTTATCTCGACATAGTGCAGATCGGAGGGAACAGGAACACGGAAAAGGCAAATATTTTTTTTGACTTTCGTTTGATAAACATAACGTAGAACAAACACATGAATTCGGCTTTCATCTTGCAGCCATGGCTCATTGCAGCGAAGTATTATACCAATGATAGTTTGAGAAAAGTATGTAAACTATTGTATAGTATTATACTTGCTATTTATATCCGAACTACTAGAAAAACTCTCGTAAGTGGATGGAATCGTCCATAAAACATTTCGACCAACTCAATATCCTCTCATCATATTGTATCTTATACCGTTTTCTTAGATTTTGAGCAGATGCATATCTCAAATTCTCAGCATGAATGCCAAAGACTCTTATCTTCTCTGTATTCCTGTGAGATTAGCTTCCAAGTGACGGGCTTGTGCAGATGCACTGTTTGAAGTAAGGTCTTATCTAAACCAAGTTATAACAAGTCGAACCGCTTAAAGGCAGCTTCCAGGCAGATTCTCGACTTCTATATTTTTGTGTTATCCAGACCTTTCCATGGCGTTGATTCCGAATATGGAACTCAAGAAGCGTGAATTACTCAGAAAACCACCTTCTGGGGCTATTTCGGGAAAACCCGGACGAGTGCTTCTGATGTTATCCTTGTCGAAAGCAAGTATTAACAGGTAAACCTGTAAGTTCGACTGTGTTGGTCATGTGAAAAACGTCAAGGCTGAGGAGATTTTGTTCATAAGGAATTGGCCGTCCGAGGGAAGTGGGCGTGGTCGTCGAACTCGGATCTGCCTGGGTGCTGCCTTTAACAGTATCTGAGTGGTTCTTGGTAGGATCACACGTGATAATGACACTTGTATCACAGTTGAGTTTTTTTACAAGTTTGGGTTCAGTTACCTAACTTGGAAGAAAAACACGAATTTTTTCGTTTAGTTTGAAAAAAATGTGGTAAAAAGGTTTTTTTCCAGCAGCTGTGTTGAATACTACTTCTTGTTGTACAATTTTCAAAAATATTTGACAATAATGGAGTATAAGAGATCTTATTTTACAATTCTTTGCTGGCATATGCACTTTACGTCAAAGTAGACGATTCACTGAATAAACCTTTATAGTAAGTTGCTGGAATTTCTAACTACCAGGTGTAAAACCTTTAAGATTACTCTGACATAAGTATACCGAATCGGGTAGCGGGTAAGGTTGACCCAGCGGCGAGGATCGAAACCTGGTCCGACCTGGTTATAGAGACGCCTCATACCCCTATGTTTTTCGTCATAAAATGAAAAATAGGGCCAGTCAGGCCTTATTTTCGTAGCTTAAGAAGTGTTCCGTCCTATTCTCAATTGCTTGATTCATTCATTCAGTCGGCCCCAGTAACGTTTCTTGTTTTCATCACTCAAGTTTTGCTAGCGTCAAATTTGGATTTCTGATTGAATACATGAAGATGACCTTTCTGCCAAGTCCGGAAGTGTATGTGCAACCTTCTGTATTGCTTCAGTTTATTCTCCAAAGTTGGAAGGAAGATGAAGCGCACGCTACCAGGCTACAAATCGAGTTTGGGAATTTTTGAACACCAGCAGTCATCTCAGTGAAAGGTTTTTCATCAAATAAACAGGTTTTTTGTAGCTACCATTACGCTTTTGGGCCTTGAATGGTACCAATACCGCAAAGGTAGCAAAAATTCTTTTTAGATCTGAATAAAATGTAGTTTGTTCGCATAAAGAATTTTGTTTGAAATGAATCAAAAATATGAACCTTTTTGTCAAATAGTTTCAATTATAACAGAGAGGACAGAGATTTGATAGAAAAGAGGCACAAGACAAATTAAGGTACGTCCGTTTATTTTTGATGGCATCATTGCACTTTTCTGACAGGACTCAAGCATTGATTCGATGGGCATCTGAAACTTTAGTGAAGCATCGCGATGGGCCGATAAATAGCGTAGGAGACATAAAATGCAGAAATCTTGCAGTTTAGTAAAGAAAGCTTAAACTCACAAAGAAGATGACTTCAGTTATACGAAAGTTTAAGATTTAGTTGACGGTTTTTTTGCGAGATCTAGAAAAGGTGATAAAGCCTCACCTTTCTAGCATTCTGTCATACTTCTTCAGTTGGTTGTACAAAGAAAATGTTTGTACTGAGGTGGTACCGAGATTTCGCCTTTTTGGAGAGCATCAATTGCTAGCCATATCTGTCTTTGTTATCTGCTGTTCTCCTTTAGAAATGCTTTCTTTCCAACATACACATGCCCACCGTTGCTCCAACTAAAAGAGTTAAAGAGATAATTCATTCTATTCATGTTTTCGTTAATAATTCATTCTATCCAAAGCTTGCGTCCAAATCTTTATTCTGACACCTTCCTCAACATCCAGAAGCACACAACATCTAAGGCACTGAAACCAGCTCTATATAGTATGAAATTCACCTGGGCAGTTTGAGTTGACTTTTAGCATAAGTCTTGTCCATTGCGGACAAGGGAGGGGGGGGGGACCAAGATGGCTTGCTTCACTTGTAACTTATTAAGAACTTGTACTGAGCTTAAAATTTCAAAAGTCTTTTAAGAAAACTGGCCTTTTTAACATAACATAACCTTTTTAACATAACATAACATATCATAACCTTTTTAACCCTTAACACATACACATACACATACACATACACATACACATACACATACACATACACATACACATACACATACACACACACATACACATACACATACACATACACATACACATACACATACACATACACATACACATACACATACACATACACATACACATACACATACACATACACATACACATACACATACACATACACATACACATACACATACACATACACATACACATACACATTCACATACACATACACATACACATACACATACACATACACATACACATACACATACACATACACATACACATACACATACACATACACATACACATACACATACACATACACATACACATACACATACACATACACATACACATACACATACACATTCACATACACATACACATACACATACACATACACATACACATACACATACACATACACATACACATACACATACACATACACATACACATACACATACACATACACATACACATACACATTCACATACACATACACATACACATACACATACACATACACATACACATACACATACACACAATGTCTTTGGCCCATTTACTGTGGACAAAATTTCTGTAAGTGAACTTGCTATTACGAATATATTATTGACAGGGCGGGGCGGAGTTGAGTTAGTCACTAATAATGTTGGGTACAAAATTTATTTCTCACTCTAGCAGTGAAGTTTCCATTTTGAGGTCTTTGATGGCCTCTCGAGTAATCGTCGGAACCCAACTTATCGCTCCTATCCACCCTGTCTCGAAAATTTTTCAAAAATTTTCATCTCAGTTATTTGAAAGGGCTTGATGACAATTCTGCAGAGTAAACAAAGTCCAGCATATTACATTCTTTTGACAATTATAGCTAGCTTTTGAAATTTTGAAAATCACTTTTTGATGCAACCAAGCTCTATATTTGATCGTCCCAAACCTCAAAGGACATCAAACAGAGAGCAACCACGTGTTATTCGACGCAGCCTTTTCTCTCCTTCCTGACAGGTTTCTTTCATTCTTTTTTGTAAATGCTTGAAGGACAAAACACCAATTTCTTGATCCTGAACGCGCCTCAGGCTAAACCCGAACATGCAAAATTTGATACTTCGAAGCGGTAGCTCAGCTGTGTAAAATTGATGTTTAGTCTTCGGCTTTAAAAGTTTCAAATTCCGAAGATTTTTTAGTGTTTGGCTTTTGTGTATTTTACGAATTCAAAAAAATGGAGAACTCGTGAAAAATTCCTCAAAAGTACTCCGGAGCCATTTTAAGATGCCCAAATATTTTATTGTCTTGTACTTTGTTTACTCTATCCCCCACAATGGTCGGTCGCCTCATCGTGGCGTGGGGGTGACACTGGGTGTCGTACTGCGATGCACAGCCGAGTGTATACTCTGGTAGGGCCTCCCAAGCTGTGAAGGAGTTCGACGTTTCCGGTTTCGGCCGGATGCCTAGCTAAGAACTGGCCACGCCAGGTCCTCCGCCGTCTGGCTTCTTCTGGTCGCTAGGCGGTCCCTCCCCGCTCCAAGCCCGGAGTCAGCGATCGCCCCGTGGAAATCAAGAGTAGGCCTAGTAAGCCACCTCTTGTAGGGGAACAAATTTTATTACTCAGACAGCAAGAAGATTTAGAAAAAACCCTGTACATCGGATCCCGCCTACGGCGCCGGGTGGTAGCAAGAACGATGTCAGGGTACTCAGGGCGCCTTTCGGATTGGACAAAAACGACACGTCTGCCCGGACGACACGCCATGGAGATTGCCTCATGCTCTGCACCTACAACGCCAGGACAGTCTCCACAAACGCCGACCTACACGCTCTTCTCGACGCTGCAGAGCACATCAACTACCACATCATCGCTCTGCAGGAAACGAAGTCCAGGAAGAAGGACGTGCGACAGATGAGTGATGGGACCCTCATCATTCGTAGTGAAAAGGTTCCATCACGAAACGTGGGAGGCGTCGGCTTTGTCGTCCACCCATCTATCGTCCATCTTGTCGATTCGCACGAGATCCTATCACCTCGACTAGACATCCTACGACTACGACCTCCACATCAGAAGACCATCAGCATCATCAACTGCTATTCTCCAACATCAGCAGCTGACGAATCAGAACTAGATGCTTTCTACGAAGATGTGGAGGAGGTCGTCCGCAACGAGAAGTCCTTTTATAAGTTTGTTGTGGGCGACTTCAACGCGAAAATCGGGATGCCACTAGAAAAGGAATATAGGATCGGGAAGTTTGGATATGGGCTCCGGAACGAAAACGGCAACCGTCTTGTTGGGCTTCTCTCCGCCGCACGACTTTTCCATGGAAATTCCATCTTTATGAAGAAAGAACATCGCCGGTGGACATGGGAATCGCCCAACGGAACGACCCACGCGGAGATCGACCACATTCTCACCAACCGAAGGTGGAGCTTGCTCGATATCTCAGTAGTTCCATCCTTCTGCAGTGGCTCCGATCACCGCCTCCTTCGAGCGAAGGTACGATTCAGTCGAAGGCTGGAAAAGAAGGTCTGCCACAGTGCCGCAAGAAGGAAGAATGTCGTTTATGACGGTAACAGGCTGGAGGAGCTCATATCAAGTTGCGACTGGCCCATCGAGGAGGACCCAACGCACGACTACGACCGGCTTCTGAAAGGATTGCGAGCCTGTGGAGAGTGCGCCTCAGTGACTTCCGAGAAGTATGTTGAACGCGTTTCGAAGACCACCAAGGAAATGCTTGAAAGAAGAAGATTTCTGAGGCAGGATCCGAATGCAACCCATCTCGAGCGACTGATAGCCAACGCCAGTTGCAGAACAGCTCTGCAGGAGGATCTCAGGAAGTACAGGCAAGCCAAGATACTGGAAGCAGCCGAAGGAAGACAAAGTCTCAAGAAGTGCCGAAGGGACCTCTGTGAATATCGCGTACCGCTGGCTGCACTATTGAACGAAGACGGGACTCCGACTTCTTCCCCATACAAGATGGAATCTATCGCGAAGAACTTCTATACCAACCTCTTCCGCTCATCAACACCCGTGCCGATGCCCGTTGTTCCCACTGGAGAAGTACCACCACGAATTTTACCTGCTGAAGTGCGCACAGCGATTCAGACCATGAAGACGTCCACGGCTCCAGGACCAGACCATCTTTCCGTCAAATTTCTGCGAGCTGGAGGACAACGTCTACACGAGATCCTGCGTCGCACCTAACAACTTACCTTCAGAAGGAAAGGATTCCCGACCAGTGGAGAACATCAAGAACCGTCCTTCTTTTCAAGAAGGGTGAACGGGAAGATCTTCGGAACTACCGTCCAATATGCCTGCTGAGTGTGCTGTACAAGCTTTTCACGAAGATTATCCTCGCTCGCATATCTAGGACACTGGATGAAGCCCAACCCCAAGAACAAGCTGGATTTCGCAAAGGATTCAGCTGCATGGACCACATCCAGACGGTTTTGAGGGTCATAGAAGTCTGCCGGGAATACCGACTGCCTCTCGTCCTAACCTTTGTCGACTACGAGAAAGCCTTTGACAGCGTCGAAACCAACGCCATCCTGTCTGCGCTAGTCGATCAAGGAGTGGACCCAGCTTACGTGAGGACGTTAGCCGACTGTTACAAGGACTGTACAACGACGATGCAGCTATTCCATCGCCCCCTGACCATCCCAATTGGGAAGGGGGTTCGACAAGGCGACACAATTTCGCCGAAGCTGTTCACCGCGGCCTTGCAGTGGGTGATGAAGTCACTGGATTGGGACGATAGAGGCATACGAGTTGATGGGAGATTCCTGTCGAACCTTCGTTTTGCGGACGACATCGTTCTCTTTTCGAGCAGTATCACTGAAGCAGAGACGATGCTGAAGGTACTGAACGAAGTAGGGAAGAAGATCGGATTGCGAATCAATCGTAAGAAGACTCAGTTCATGAAGAACGCCCTTTGCGAAGATGCAGAAATGGAATTGGAAGGCACCCCTATCACGGAGACGTCTTTTTACGTGTATCTCGGACGTTCGATGAACATGGAGAACGACTTGAGGGAAGAGCTTAACAGGAGAAGAAGAGCAGCCTGGGCCGCCTTCGGGCCTCTGAAGGAAGCCACCGACCAACTGACGGACCCGGAGCTTCGTGCCCACCTGTTCGACTCAACCGTTCTCCCGGCGCTCTGTTACGCAGCTGAGACTTGGGCTGACACCGTCGCCACTTCGAAAGCTTTAAGGACCACCCACAGAGCGCTAGAGCGTAGTCTTCTGAAGATGACTCGACACAAACAACATCTCGTCGGACTTCGCAGTACGGATATGAGGAGAATGTCCCGTCTTCGTGACCCAGCGGATTACGTTGCGAAAGCGAAGCATCGATGGGCCGGTCACATCATGAGAAGAACAGACGACAGATGGACACTAAGAACATCGGAGTGGATTCCTCGCGAAGCAAAACGTCCCCGAGGAAGACCACCAACGAGATGGGCCTGACGTATTCGTGGAACGGATGGACCAGCTGAGAAATCAGCTGGATACTATTTTTGCACCTGGAACTCGTGGACGCAGCCACCGACGTCAGCCAAGAAGATCGTGGATGTCAGAAGCGAGGGACAGGGAGAAATGGAAACTTCTGAGCTGGGGCCCGCACGTCACGTGAAGCCGGGCCATCTAAGTATCTAAGTATTTGTTTACTCTATCAGATGCTATCAAAATTCTTTGTTTGAAAACTCTTCTGTAAAACTGAAAGGAAAGTTTTGATACTTAGCTAGATCTGAAGCAGATAAAAAAAGATGTGTTGGAGATCCGAACGATTGAAAGATACGATTGTCCATCAGAGAGCTCGGGATAAACAACTCTGTTGGAAAGAGAGGAATTTTTTTTTCGCATCGACTGTGAGGCAACTGTCAATCCTCACTCTAAGCGATTTTATTAGGCTGATGCAAAAGTAATGGCCGATTTGCGAATTCTTAGTTTGACGTGCTATAACTTTCCAAAAGATTCACATTTCTGAATGCGGTAAAAACCCTCAGAAGCAGCAAACCTTTCGCAATACAGCTCATCCTCATTTATTCTCAAACCATAAACGGGAAGAGAAATACGGACTAAAAGGCAAAAAAGGTTTTCCTGCTAGAACCTTGTTTTTGACAATTCATACTCCCTTCAAGGTTTCTTAGTATGAGTAATAAGTGGCTTATCTTGTAGCCGCAAGCCAGTAGTACAAAATGCAATAAAAAGAACTCGGACAAAAAAGTTTGCGAGGAAGAAAAAAATAGAAATTTAAAATTTCTCAGTTTTTCAACATTTTTTCAATGTGCCTCTAAATCCGGAATATAGAATTTTCTGATTTTCTACGTACTAGCATGATGTTTTTGCAAAAAATGCTAATAAATGTCCCAGCCCTACGCTTACATTGAGCAAAGCTTCGGCGAGTGACTTTCTCAGAAGAAAATTATGGGTCATAAAATGACCGCAACAGCTACCCATGTTTAGGCGCCGATATCTGTCTGGATAACTTCAAAGAATGCAACTGAGCATGCATAATGTAGACAATTTCTATTATATACAAAAGCTAAATTTTCGAAGAAATATGATTGATATGCGCTTGATTTCTGACCGGAAAAGTGAATGCAATAAAATTCTGAATTTGGATGCGATTATTTGAAGCTCAGTAACTTTATAACACATGAAGATGAGGGTCCGCTTCAAGCACCGTTAGATAGAGCATGAAAATAGCTTCGCGATGGTATACTACATCTGTTGTAAACAAGAAGTATTGATGGAAAAAAGTTGCCTGGAAGAAAGGCTTGGAAAATCCGCCATTTCTTTTGCATCAACCTAATTGAATAGGTCTAAAAATGGGCACGAATTCAAGGGCTAACTTAACATACAGGGTGTCCCAAAAGTAAGTACATACTTTTCAATCACCAATATCTCTCTACCCAATGGGTCTATTTTTGCCAGTCATTACCATTCTGTAGAGGAGACTTCAACTTAGATTCACAGTATCGATCGATTCACCAATCGCTCTTCGTTACTGTAGGATTATGGTAAGAAATTCCAGCACGTATAACCATTGTGAAATATGCATCTGACAAAATTTTCTTTCAAAAAATCTGAAAAATCGTGAACTACAGTTTTCACGCTTTCATGATTCCACTACACAACTTTCTCAAGTGTTTTCAGCTTCTGACGGTGTAATCACATTTCCGACAAATACTGGAAATTTGGTCATTACGGTTTACCTGGAATAACTTTGGAAAGAAGCATCACAGTAAAAGTGGAAACTTCATATTCAAAATCAGCGGCTTCCATTACCATAGTATAAGAGTTTTTAGCTTGTTTGGTTTTGTGCCGAGGCAGAATATGGCTTCCAATGGCCTAAAATCCTTGTCGAAGTTCCTACTAATCCTACAGTAATGAAGAGAGAACGGTGATTCGCTCGATACTGCGAATTTATGTTGAAGCCTTCCCTACAGAATGGTATACGAATGGCGGAAAAAGACACAATGAGAAGAGAGATATTAACGATTGAAAAGTGTGTGCTTATTTTTGGGACACTCTGTATATAAATAATTAAATAAAGTAAATTTGCATGTAAAAATTATCGACAGTCCATCAGCTTCACCCCTTTGATAAATTGAGAGAACCTGATTCGTAATAAAGTGCATTATTTCCGACGGCAAATGTGTATGATGTGAACTTACACATATCTATCGATTCAGTAAATTCAAATTGGCACTCCGCTGACCACGTCTGCATCGGCCTGCGCTATCTCTCCAGTATAGTTACAGCGACTTTATTGACAAGATTATCAATAAAATATTCATTAGTACATTCAGAATGCGATGTACATGTTCAATGATATGACAGAATGAGCAACGAAAATTACATTATTACAGCATATGTACAATGAGCGTTCCAAGTAATGGAAGTGTCGTAACGCAAGATTCTCCCGAATATTCCTTCATCATTAGCCACAGTCAAGAAAGGTAAGTCGAAACTTCTACCACTATTAAAAGACCTCATGACTAGGCTATCGTGGCTAAAGACTGAGTTGATGAGTACGGAGGTGGAGCCAACATTGAAAGCGGAGGGGCTAAAATATGAAGATATGTTACTTTAAGACTTATGCGGATGCTTTTCGAAAAAAGACCGCAGAAACAAAGCATACCTTTCCACTCATCCACGTCTTCTTGCCGTTTGAAACAATTCTCATAAATCTGCTTCATACAATCGACTGCTGCTACTATAATGAATCCCAAAACAATGAATACTAATAAACCAGCTAATACAAAAATCTGCACTTCGTCACGTGACCAGTGAGCTGAAAATGCAACGATCTGAGCTTTTCCCACAGGACTCTGTTTCCTTTTATCGATAATGCATTGGTAATTTACAAGCTAAATTTGCTATATGGCTCACCATGCATACTAACATTCTCATTGGCAAACTTTATGGCGTCGTCGTCCTTCGTAAAATTGTGGAACAACACGAACTGAATTGACATCTATAAAGCAAAGTTTAGATTTCAAGAAAGGGGGAAGTACTTTGAAAAAGCAAACGAGTCGAAGTTTAGAAAAATTATGGAAAGTGAGACTTGTTGCCATCATGACAGTCAAACAGTGAAGCGATCAACATAAAAAATTTAAAAAAGTAACAAGGTTATGATAACGATGATATGATAACTGAAAACCATTCATAAGCTTTCTTTGTTGCTGTCCGAATGCAATTGAGTGCGAGAGGATAGTTACAGTAAGATAAGAGACGCGTCAAACAAATTAGATCATCTGCAAACAAGCAAAGTTTGGAGGAATTGAGCAAGCTATCGTGAATGTTAAAATTATTCTTCAATATCGTTGACCACTCTCAACGAATAACATTAGTGTTTTACTAAGGATTTGCGACTACTAGTATCCTATCTTATTCAAAAGATTTGGTGCTTTGATCTAAAAAACTCAGCTACTGACAAGGGAAGAATACTTGGTCGAAGTGTCTTTTCTATAGGAAATGTGTACTGTCAAATGAAGCATGGAACGCGGATTTCGAATCTACTTTCGGTATCTGCAAAGCCCCTCTGAGAGGCGAGTTATGTGACTCAAAAATTTGGAGAAGCAGCCACAATAAAATTATTCAGGACTGTAGTCTGTAAATTGGAGGGAATCATGATTACTGCCAGGGCATTTCGTACAGCTAAAACCTTCACTCTAATAGGTTTGAGCTTGGCGTTACTCTATACAAGCTTCGGAAGAACCTCAACACTTGTTTTCACCTTAACCAAGACTTCGAATTTTTGCCTCCAAAAACTCTCATAGCTCCCCTCTCAGAGGGGCTTTGCAGATACCGAAAGCAGATTTGGAATCAGCGTTTCATGCTCTACAAGAAAGTACACATTTCGTATAGAACTGCATTTCGACCACGTATCAGGGCTCAGCAGAGGTGGCGCCTTTACATGCTGAAAATCGTTTTCTTGGGGAGAAGCAAAAAGGTAATCGTAAAGCTCTCGGGGAAGGGGGGGATTTCGGATTGGATAGGATAGGAAGCACAATTCTTACATACAGTAAGCCCAAATGTGAGGCTTCAACGTCATTCAACCACGAACAGGTCAATCAACTTGTTACGAACAAAAAGTGACCAACTTGTGTTCACCCAATTCCCAACGCGTTAAAGCATGACCTTTATGCAAGAAAGGTAAACAAGTTTGTTCACAATGACCAAGCAATAGTAAATCACCAAATTTGGTATATAGCTCAGCGACGGCAATGAAAAGATAAGTATGAATAATTATGGAAAAAATTATGTGGATGAAGGAAGTTGTAAGTGTTTTTCTAATTTAGGTTGCTCCCGCGCATCTTGGGAGCACCCTGAGGTTGCGCGAGGACAAGGTCATGATTTACCCACTTCTTCACAATACTTTTCGAAAATTTTTACATAAATCTGTTCTTCAGTTTGAGCTCTATCTATGGATCTCACTTTAGCCCAAGTTTCGATCCCACTGCTTTCCTACGCACTTAACGGTATAAAAAAACTTTCTTCTATTCAGCCTTCTGTTGTTTTATCCCAAAGTTTCCGCTTTTTTTCAGTTTTATCCACTCATCGTTCGCTGCAGATTATAAGCCGTACTGTCACAGTTCCACAAAAGGTTATTCGTAACTTTTCGCAGTGTCAAAGTTGACTTCGTTTTTAAGATTCCCAAATGCCACTTTGCGCTGAGCCCTGCCACGTATCCTTCCTTTGTAAGAATAATTGCAAAAAAAAATGTCGCCTTAAAGGTGTAAATGTACTACGCATGTTTATCCTTAATATGAATAGATTTTGATAGCGTTTTTTCCTAACTTTGAATAGCGTTTTTTTCGCATTTGCTCTGCTGCGCTACGAAAAAAAAAACAGAGACTAACCATAGTCTATTACTAAGAAACATTATGAAAACAAACAGTAAATATAATGTCGTGGAAGCAACGCTGTTTTTTGGAAATGACAGCTGATATCAAATAATATGAGCGAACTATTTATTTAGATTTTGTTATACGCCTCTACTGCAGCATACAAAGGACGATTTTTGTGGAAGTGGTCGCGAAAATTACGCATAATGTTTAAAGCTTTTTTTTACATTACAATGTCGAGTTGGGTTCACAGCGACAACGAAACCATTTTAGTTTTACAGTCACCTTTCGGAATGCATAGATTGCATAAGCCAATGACGTTCTTTACAATTAATTAGGTGCAATGAACATAATCCTTAGATGAACTAATCTTATATGTAAAGCTGAATATTTGTTTGTCTATGTATGTATGTGTGCGACTGTTTGTACGTATGTTCCGAATAGAAATTTTTGGAACCGATGCGGACCAAACTTAGCACACATACTATTCGGGGCAGGGCGGGTGTCATAGGCTACGTTTGCTATCTATCGGTATCGATTTTATCAATATTTACCGATTTTTTGCCAGATTGGAGCTACGGGGTTGGGAGTTGGCCCAGGGGAAGGGGGTTTGTGAGCATGCTGATTGCAAATAATATGATAGTTTTTGCAATTATCGATTACTTTTATCAGTTTTATCGATTTTTTTTGCAAAGTTTGACAAAGGAGGCTCGGAGTTGGCATCGGGGGGGGGGGGGGGAGTGAGCAATCTGACCACGAAATATAGTGGGGAAGGAGATTTGGCGGGAATTGGGACAGGGACAGGAATATAATGTATTGACAGGGCCAGGCGGAGCCGGGTATGCCAGCCATTTTTTAAAATAACCTTCAAAGCAAGATCTATCATGCTTAAGTGCGCGCAGAGCATTTAGAAATTATGAAACTGGGAAATTGTGCGAGCGCCTAGGCTTCAGCCAGGAGTAGATTTTCTACTCCATTTTGACTCACAATTACAAGTTGTCTCATAAGTTCTTTCAATTTTAGTTTTACAGTAATAAGTCACACAATTATCAGACCTGATCACAGTGCAGAATAGATAGAGCTTGGATGGAGCAAAGCAAGCTTTTTAAGAACTCCGGCATATAAGTGTCTGCACTAGCTTCAGCACATCACGAGTCAAAAACCAAAATCTGAAAACTTTCAAATGCCCGAAACAATCAAAATTTTTTTATATCTTTGTCCAAGAAGACTTATCAGATCCCACTCTTCCATGTACACCCCACATAAGGCATTTAAACAGATGTCCCAAAAAATATGAACGTTTGATCGTTGACTCATTAACTCGTTAACTGATTTGCTTTCATTTTTTCGCCGAGCTTGAGGCACCATTCTGTAGAGCGAGGTTCAATTTAGACCTGCAGTATGGAGCGAATCGATTGCTCTTCGTTACTGTAAGATGGCCGTAAGAACTTCGACAAGGTTTGTAGGCTGATGCAGACCATATTCTTCATCAGAACAAAATCAAACAAGCCAAAAACTCTCATACTGGTAACGGAAGCCGCTGTTTTCGAATAAGTAATTTGCACTTTACTGTGATGCTTCTTTCAAAGTCATCCCAAGTAAACGTAATAAGCAATTCCAAGCATTTGTCAGAAATGTGATTACATTGTTAATTAAGCTGAAAACACTCGTAGAAAGTTGTGTAGTCAACTCAGCGTGCGCGAAAACCCTAGCACGCAATTTTCAGATTTTTTTGAAAAAAATTCTAAATGGCATATTTCACAATGGTTCCACATGCTGGAAGTTCCTACTGTAATCTTACTGTAACGATGAGCGATTGTTAATCTGCTCCATACTGCAGATTTAAGCTGCACCTCGCTTTAGAGAATGGTGCCTCAAGCTCGGCGAAAGACATGAAAGCAAGGGATTAACGATCAAACAGTGTTTTTACATTTTTAGGACACCTTGTATATGCCGTTGCTACGCTTTTTCGTGCTAGAGACCGAGAAAACTAAAATTTTCAAGCTCTTGAAAAAATGCCGCGCTGCTTCTACCTAAGTAAATGTATAACAGAAGCATTTAGAAGTGCATTCACAGACTTTCACCTTTCTTCAAGTTGACCAAGAAAGTGTTGATTTTAACAGAAAAAAACTGCCGAAAAAGATGAATTCGGTATTTCTTAAGAGCCCAACGCTTCCAAAAAGCTGAAAATTTACAAATATTCTGTAGTATACATTTACCTAGGAAACAGTGCAGCACTGCCTACTTGGAAGCCTGAAAATTTCAATATTCTCGATTTTTAGCACAGAAACAAGCACAGCAACGGCTTGTATGAATGCCTTATGTGGAGTGTATGTGCTTGAGCAAGATTGGAGTCTGCTGAGACAAAGAAATGAAAATCTCACTTTTTGCGCATCCGAAGGTTCTCAGATTTCGGCTTCTAACTCGTGATGTGCTGAAGCTGGTGCGAGCACACTACACGCCAACTTATGGAGTTTGCTTTGCTCTATCGAACGATGCCATGCATCTTAATAAGAATTGAGAAGTGTGTAATAGCAACGGCTTTCTCTATTGCGGCAAAAATTCAAAATTGAAAATAACTTATCAGACGACCTAGTACAGTACAAAATGGAGATAAACAGGTAAACATAGAATTGCACAACAATGAAACAATGAAAGCACTTGTGGTTTCGCCAATAGATTCAAACATGTACACACTAACGAATCAAGCACAAGGCAATCAACTAATTTTGCTGGAGCAAGAACAAATGCAAGAAGTTTATGAAAAATGGGTTTGTCTATTCGTAGTAGTTCTGCATGATTCGGCTTGTTACCATAGTAAGCGATTGTAACAACGATTCTCGAACATGTCTGCAGCTACATGACTCTCAATGGTGCGTTTCAACATACAGTAGTCTTCCTAATTTTGATAAGGTAGTACAATCTCTCACGAATGGAAATGCATACAATTATAATGCTTATCGATTGTGTACAGGAGACAGAATAACAATGATATCATTGGGTAGCAATAAGATAGAAATGTTGAAAACAATGAGACTTTCTTGACCAGCAAAAAGTGAATATTCTAATTTTTTTTTGATGAGGGGACTTGCGCTGCTAATCATCTATTTACAAAAACATTGGCTACAGTGGGAACAGAAAGTTAGCTTGACTCGCACTAACAACGAGAGAACCTGTTTTATGTGAATTGACCTTGGTGCCAGTACTATTTGTAACAGACACGTCATGATTTGGTCATGGTTCTTATCACTTCATTCGCTAAAAATAGTTGGAATTAGATAAAACGGCTTAATAGTGCACTGGTCTTAGTTGTTTAGCTTTTTCTGCCATGAAAAGTGACCAGCAAAGTGGAGGGTTACAAATGGTTGAGACGGTTGAAATTAAAAGTCTTATTGAAAAATAATGCTCGTGTTGCACGTGGTGTCAATAATCATACAGCTTTCTTAAAGTTCACATTTTCGTGAAATAGCATATAACAACAATTAACTCACTGATATTTATCAAGCAGAAGTCTCATAATGCTGCACTACAATCAAAAATGTGATTGAAATTTACGAAAGAGGACTGAATGTGGATGAAAGGAGGAAACGGAAACCAGAATTTTACTGGTACGTAACAAAATTTTGGTGTCGCGAGCTTCTGCCTTTTACAGTGCATAAACGCAATGGTAAATTCATTTGCTTCGATACTGTCCACAAGAAAAAGATTTCAATAAAATGACAACGTGCGCGGTAGCTCGTTTCATATTCTTGCACATCTACAAGCGCGGTCAGCGCAAGCCTCGGTCACTTGCACAGATCTTTTCCTTTGACTTTGGATAACACGTCAACACTGCGGAAAGCATCAAGAGGAACAGGAAAGTGAATTGCAATAAAAACACATAAACTTCTAAATGATCGAAAAAAGGTGATCTCAGCATAGCTATACAGTGAGACGGCAAATCAAATAAGTAGCTACTACCTGATCATTACGTTGAGCATAGATAAACAATTTTATTGCTAAAGAAGAAAAAACGTTGTGATATTGTGATCAGGCGGTGTGATAAAGACAACCGTCATTGTAGACAATATTTACATGCCTTTGATTCCATATGATTAGTGTAAGGAGAAAAACTGTGAAGTAGAATGATTGGAGTCACAGGAACTGTCCTTGTTTATAGCGTCTTCTGATTGCAGCGCTCAGGTGTCTTATGTGAGAATTTCAAAGGACTGTTATAGACTTGAGTCGTTGTCTGCAGTTCCGTTAAACTGTGTGGATTTCACATTCAAAGTCACACAACTGATTGCGATAGTGATAACCGCTTATGCTTTAGTATGCACTATAAAAGTGTTATTCATTTCGAACAATGATTTGAAGGGTGCCCTTTTCCAACGAGAAAATTATGATGAAACCCAACGACTATAGCATAAATTTGGTCAACCTTGACACCTATCTTCCTAATACTTCAATATAAACAAACCTTTCTATTTTTTCCGAAAAAAAATCAACGATTAGGAATTCCAGAGTCACAAGAGACCGTCTTAATGACAGAAACCTAAAAAAACTGGTGAATGATGTAAAAGCGCCTGAACATGTCAACTCTTCACCGTTCATATTTCCCTCCTTCATCCTAGCAAAGAAAATGACTTCACTGACTTGGAACAGTAACAGAGCTAAAAACAGTATTTAGAAAAACCAGCATGACGTAGAGTTACTTTTTAACTTTTATGGGAATCAAATGACGACAATCAGTGTTCTCTTCTCACTATTTATGGAATAGTACAGCGTCGTAATAAAAGTCCTCCTGACTCACAATTTTATGACTACGCAAGATAAGATACTTTCTTCATCATCATGTGTAATGCTTAGTTACTGTTAATGGCTAGGAAGTAAAGTAAGCCAGACGCACTAATATGCAATAAGACCGTTTTTTTGGAACACTTGGCCGTCATAGTCACAAAATTTTCATGTGACATGAACACTACTTTGTCTTGATAGTTCTCATGAAAGTGTAACACTTGGCTGTTTCTTAGCCCTAATCGGTGCAGAAAGGCAGCAGAGAACAATTTGTGGTCTACTAACGCCTTCTACGTCAGTGAACACTGATTTCAATTCAGACAGTGGATAACGATGACAAATTGATTACCGCTTTCATGTTGCGTTACACTTTGAAAATTTTGAAGAGTTCGACGGTGCAATGCTTGTTAGTGCGAATGGCTGGCACGGAACGCTGAGAAAAACTAGTAAATGGTACCGGTAGACGATAACTACAGAACCGGAGCTGAGTGTTGGCCACAACTATGCGGAACAAAAAAAACTGTTTAGTCAGCCACGTGCGCTCGTATTCACACGATTTCCCTTTCCTGTGCACGTACGGGAACATTACAATCAATATCAAAATTTTATGAGGTGTCTAACTCTTGAAGAACAGATTTTAACAGTGCATTGATGCGTTGACTCCCTAGTATTACTCTTCAAACTAGACCGCTGCAGGACCATGATAGAATAAATAAGGTGTTTTTACTCTTACGTTTATTTACACTTTGAAGCTATTTTGCAAGCTTACAGCTTTGACTAACAATGCTTTGGATCTAAAGGATGGTTGCATCTCACATTTCTACAGAAGAGTAGATACTGTTACAACAGCGGAAAGAAAGCAAGAAATGGCAAGAAAGCAAGAAATTTACTTGCCATGCCAAAATTGCCCTACTCTTTTCACTGAGAGCTAGTCTACACAGACTTCGTCTCGCTTGTAGTATACAATAAAAAAATCTATGCGGGACATGACTTTCAATTTATTTACTGCAGTGTTTTTGTCACGAATCAGGTTTTTGTGCTAAAAGGAGGGAACGAGTCATCTATGATTCAAAGTGCCTTGAAGCCAGTGGGTTAACAAAGTTCTTAATCGGAGACGGTAGGCTGTAACGGAGTAAGAGGGTTAGAGCAGTAAATTGGTAATCAGTCTCGCAGGCGCGAACTGGAGTAATTTAAATTTCAACGATCGAATATGCTCAATAAAAAGAACTATAAATCATTTATCAACTATTTTCAATTAGAATGGACAAATCAAACAGACACTCAAATCTAAGCGAAGGGCAAGCCGAGTTAAGGCAGTAAAATGTAATGGAGAATCTAAATTAATAACACTAAAGATTCAACTTGATTACATACATTGAATACCCATAAAAGATGTAGACTTCAGCGGACTTTATTTACGGAAGCAGCTGAGTGCTGCCTTGAAAACGTTGGCGTGAAGATGTGCAGGACTGAAATGTTCGTGATTTGTATATGGCAATTCACTTCTACATAGGGGATTTGAAGAGTTGGATTATTGATACCAAAGCAGTGCCAGGGCTCTGGTCTACACTTGTGTCACACCCCTGGGCTTATCAGCTTGGGAGAATTTCTATACGAAAAATCCCATTTGCTAGAGCAGGCAGTCAAAAATTCCAAATTTACACCGTCAAGTCATCAAAATTTTCGTGAATCAAATAATGAGTAAAGATGATGGGTTCATCACAATGCTAGGATCTAACACAACGATGTGGTACTTTTGTGGTAAGGAATAAAATACAAAGTAAAAAGATATTAATCTTGCTTTCTTTTACACTGCCATCTTTTAGTGAGGTATTTGTACTCTATACTGAAGGCTATTGCATGACGAAGGTGCAAAAGCAGTATTTGTCGTCAAGGACGACCAAGTGATCCATAAGCAATGTATATAATTTAGATATATTTGTCGATTGTTCAACAATTGTATCAAGTATTTGTTCATGTATTTGAACTGATTTGTATTCTTTGTAATCGTACTCTCTAGTATGCGTTGTTTTGTTTCTTGTAACGTTTATCATACATCTATGTTTCTTTTCGCTTGAATTATATTTCGAGTTTCAACTTCTATCTGATATTTTCTGTATAAATAGAGCTCACACCACCGTAAGATCATGCTTCCTCAAGTGACAAGTTCCGTAAGGACCTCAAGATCAAGTTCAAGTTCAAGTTCAAGTCTCACGCAGAAGGAAGAAGAAGAACTTCGGAGTGTGAGCAGGAAGACAGAAGACTGTATGTGAAGATTTGAACATTAAACCTATTTGTGAGCCCGTTTCCAACCACAGCTTATAGTCCGCGTGGCAAACGAGCAAGTAAAACAGAAGTCCTAGTCTAGGCGAAGAAAAAGAAACCCTCTTTTTACACATACACTTCGGGCCACGGCGGGTGTCATAGGCTACTTTTCGTCATCGATCGACATCGACTTCATCGATTTTTATCAATTTTTTGAAAAGTCTGAGCTACGGGGCTGGGAGTTGGCACAGAGGGGTAATCGAGCATGCTGATTACGAACACAATATTAGTTTTTGGTAGTACCTATTACTTTTATCAATTTTATCGATTTTTAAAAAATTTTTAGCTGAAGGGCTGGGAGTTGGCACAGGGGGGTAAGTGGGCATGTTGATTTCGAAAACAACACAAGGAACGGGAAATGAAGTGTAGAAGTGGGCACAGGGAAAGGCTGTACAGGGATAGGGATGAGACCTTTATTACAGTGTTTTGACAGGGCCGGGCGAAGCCGGGTAAGCCAGCTAGCAGTGTTATATTTTTCGATGCTTGGCACTAGACTGAATTTTCCTTTGTGTTTTCATATTCACTTGACATGAGGAAGCAAGAAAGGTATGTGATTGCAAATTTGTTTGGATAACGGAGAACCACTCTGATAAACCTCGTTCTAGAATTTTCGCATCAAAAATCATTACTTGGTATTTGATGCGTCTATCTGAACATACATGGAGTTGTTCAATTGGTCCAGCTTCACAAAACGAGTTGGATTTTAAATACGTAAAAAGCCCAATGCAAGTTTTCGCCACGTTATTGTAAGCATTCTTCGATGTTCAACAAAACTTACGAATACGGCAACTCAACTGAACATGCACCGCAGGCACTTCCATAATGACGCAGACATAACTGTAGAGGTCACGATCTTAGCACGCAAATCCGAAATTCTGGCGCGCAAGACATTGAGAGCGTCTTGAATGCCGACAAAATTCCAAATTTGAATAGAAGAAATGAGTGCATAGCCATCACTGATGAGTTGGCCGCTAATCAGAGCCTTTGTGGCTTTTGAGGTCAAGTGTTAGGTCACTGGTTACCATAAAAAGATATCGAAGTTTAGTAAATGGTATACGATTTGCTGACGAAGTAGTCAACAGCTGTTTAGGTAAGCACTAGTTTGATTCTACATTTACCTTCGCAGCTCTTAGCAGACCCAATGAACGTCTTTTCTGAGTCTTGATGCGTTTTTGACAGGATAGATCACCTATGCACTTGACAATTTCAGACTCTCAAGAAGGCGATATAGCCGAAATGTCAGTCAATAAAGAAGTTATTAATTTCGGTGTGCAGCTCAAGCATTCTCGATAAGCAATCAATGCCGAGATTGAGCGACGGTCGAACTCGGACAACAAAACTTCGATTGAAACAGTCTTACAAAGCCTTAAGAGGTTATGCTCAAAAACAGGGCTCGCTAAAAGGGTTGAACACCTAAAAACGACTTTGCCTTTGCTGCTTTCGAAATAAACGATTTCCATCTAATTGCGCCAGTCGTGTAAGTCGTTCAATGCGCTCTCCTTTCAAGAACGTCGGTCTCGTTGCTTCGAGTTAACACCTTGACGACCAAGCTGCTTTGGACACATCAAAATGGATTTATATCTAACAAGGGAAGCTACCTAACTTACAAGGAAAGCGTGTTTAGTCGAAGTGAACTTTTTAGATGATCCAAATTGCTTTAAAGATTACTGTACGATGATTCCAAATCTGACTTCCAAATCTGCCAAGCGCCTCTGGACGCCGAGTTATGACCGTTTTTTGGAACGAAAAAATGGATGCACAATCCAGGTAAAATCGATTGTTACAATCTTTCTAGCGCTCAGATAAAGCAATGTTTAGGATTAGCGTATTAAATGTATCCATTGCCTAAACGGTTTGATACTTGACACTGGACCATTTGAGCAAATTTGGGCGATTTTGTTTCAGTTTTGCGTCCACTTTTTTGACCTGAAAAACGCCCATAACTCGGCGTCCAGAGGCACTTGGCAGATTTGAAATCACCACTTATGCTCTTCAAAGCAGTACGGGTTTAATGGGGAAAGGCCAATTCGACTAAATACGCTTCCCTTGTTAGCTCGGCCTTTTGGCAAGTGGTATAAATATTCTAAATCAGCTCAAAACGCTAACTTCAAATATGCTGTTTCTAGCTGCCAATCTCCATTCCGAAGCGAGTTATGGACTTTTTTCTGCGCGAAATTGGCATACTCATCGACCCACTGGCATCACGGCATCATCATCTTAAGTGATAATACACTTCCGTTAAGCTTATTTGTAGCAAGAAAAGATTGGATTTTTATGTCGATATCCCAACATCTTTTTCTTGCAGATCTTTATCTACAAGCAGTCTTTCCTTGTTCAGTAGTATGCCAATTACGCGCGGGAAAAAGCCCATAACTCGCTTCAGAATGGTGCTCGGCAGCTAGGAATAGCATATTTGGAATCAGCGTTCAAAGCTGATTCAGAATACATATGTCGCTTGCCAAAAGGCCGAGCTCAGTTAGGTAGCGTTCCTTATAAGTTTGCGGTTCAAACTACTGAGCAGCCATCGCGATGTCCTGTGTTCTATATGACAGTCACACCACCATTATTATCACTGCATAGAAGGTAACTTAGATTTTTTCGTTGGATAACTGGTGCACGATAATGCTAAATGGGAGTCAGGGCGTGCATACGCGCTTATGCACGCGGTCGTATCAAAAAAATTCTATGTAGCAAAGACTAATTGTGGAAAGATTTTAGTAGGAATTTATTCTGACTCCCTATTGCGCATATAAACAACAAAATTTAAACCAAATCGCTACCTCTGCATTGCAAACGAGTCATTTTTCCGCTCTAAGCTTGTGCGAAATTCTCTGCAAAAAGTTTGCCGCAGAATTCAGTCATATAAGCTTTCCACAATACTCCACACTATGCTCCTCCGCTATGTGCGCGCTGTAATGAAGCAGTTATTTACTATGAAATGGAGAAAAACTGGATTTTTTAAGGTGACGCACGAGCAAAATCGTGTTCTTGCACGTCAGTCGTGTAGTACTTCAAAAGGGGTACTTAGTGCGAATGAATAGTGCATGACGTTCATTTACGACATCCTTTCTGTTTTTTTCCCAAAACAGTTTTCGGTTTCCGGTTTTGTTATCCTCATGTTGGGCGCTGCTCACAACAATTCAACCATAACGAAACGAAGTTTTTGGTTTTCTGAAAAAAAAGGCAGCTGATTCGTCATAGCGGCAAGGATCGGAAGCCCCTCCCAGCATTTTACAGCAATGAAAGCTATCGGTAATTATCATGTACCACAAAAAATTTGAGCCGTTTGTGGAAGGAGTTACTCGAGGTAACTCCTTTCACAAAGCTGTAAATAAATCAAAAGTCTCCTCGAATATTAATTATCGGGCCATCCACATCGCTTACTGGGATAAATCACAAACGTTGTTTGTGCTTAGAAAACAGTAAGTAGTAATTAGCATGTAAGATCATACTAGCAAGCGTCGCACAAACTTTACCTTTTGTCTTTTCAATAGGCGAAGACAAGTCAGTCTTTTGCAAAAGTCACCATGGACAAGTTGCGTTTTCACCTAATGGCAGAAGAATAACCTACACCTTCGACCAATAAACCGTGGCAAATGAAAAGCCATTTCATTTGGCCCCAAGCATTTCGAATCAGGTACACCTTCTCAGATAATCGCCGGGGACAGGCGGCCATGCGATTTATGGGCGGTCGGGCACCGGAAAAATAGTTCGCTGATTTCTTGCAGTCCGCTTGCAGATATTTGGAAAAATTTTAGCGAATTTTTAGACGAATGCTTGGGGAACAATCGCGGTTTCTTCATAGATTAGCTGCGGCGCAGTGGCCGCATTCTCGCGGACTTCCGCGAGAATACGCAAAATTTTCGAAGGCCGCACGGTCCTTTGTGGAGGACCGCGTTACCCCCAGGTACTTTTCGCTGAGAGAAAGTACCTCAAACTTGAGTAATTAAACCATCGATGACACCTCTGCCATGTAGAGTCTCACCTTTGCACGGAGTACGCCCGAAACTGCTTGAAAACCGTCTGAGCGCCAGCTGAAAATTTGACCAGCGCTCGCTGAAAGAGATGATATGACGAGCGCCTGCAGAAAATTCTGTGTTGCTGCCCGCTGGCAGAACATTAAACAGTAAAGGAAGTGCCGCCAGCTGAAGGTTTGGCCACGCCCCAAAATTCTGTTGACTGCTTGCAGAAAAGCGCGAGTTTGCGGACCGCCTGCCCCCGGCGATTATCTGAGTTGTTGTGAAATTTCCAAGTCATTCCTCTGTGGGATTAGCCCTTCTAATGGTTCCTCATAGGCAGCGTCCGGGCAACTCATCTTTAATAATTCTGTGCTGGGGCGTCTTCGTGAATTCGATGCCAAAGCCGATTCAAAAATAAAAAAATCGATAACCACTTTCGTGATCCACTCAGACAATCACAGGCTCTCAGCCGGCAGCCGCAAAGCCACCGCGAAAACCGCCGCTTTCGCTTCGCGCTGAAGGCTTTATAGCAGCGCGCTTGCTGCCAGTTCTGACACTGTTCTCAGCGGGAAGCGACAGTGAGGCGATGAGGCCACCGCGCTTTTGGTGGGTTTTCGCAATGGCTTTGTGGCTGCCGGCTGAGAGCCTGTGATGGTCTGAGCAGCTTTGACGAGCGGAGATGAACGGAAAGAAGCAAGGCAGCCGCTTTTAGACCTGATTGAGGCTTTTGAAGTCGTATTTTCCTAATGCGCTCTGCTTTTGTTGACAACAAAACAAATTTTGTCAACGTTTGAGGTGAGCCAATTTTTTAGAAGGCTGCATCAAAGGCTAGCGAAGTCGTCAAAAGAAGAAAGTTATTGACGGTCAAACAACAAGCCCAGCTCTTGTTCTTCATCTTGTTCGTTGAACTGTTGTGCAAGTTTAGTACTATTCCTACATTTGATTGCCAAGTAATCCATTTCACTCGAATCAGTGCTTACGTATGGTAGTTGAGTGTTCCATACCTAAACTATTTATAAAGACTTTACACCAATTGCTTTGAAAGGTTCCCCTATTCTTTCGAGTAGAAGAGACTCAGCTTTTCAAAGCGAAAGGAAAAGATAATATAGTTGGTATCAAAGACATACTGTCTACGTCTACCTGTGTGGTGATGATTTCGCATAGAGTTCTGCTGATGCTTCATGTGAGCGTACCAATTCAAAATGGAGATGCCAAAGAACGCCACAGTCATAACAAACAGTATCGCTGTAAGTCCAACGAGCTGCACTTCGCTCCGCGACCAGCATTCACCTGAAAATCACGCTATCTTGACATTGTTGCTGATTACATGGGAAGAGACAAGTGTTAGAGCTACGGCAGTTCCTAAGATCGTTGACAGTCTAGGGTGCACAGTTGAACGCTTTGTTTTTGTCTAGTGATCTGTCTAGAGAAAACGAACGATGGTGTGGCTTGCATTTTACTGCTCTAGTAAAGCGATAAATTTTGCAGAATGACTGCAGAACTTTCATTTAGGGTCGAGAAAATACAGATACTCTGAAAGCAACGTCTAGATACGGAGACATGGGTTCTCATATAGTCATTAGTTGGGAGAGCCTAATTTGTCGCTCATATAATACAGTGTGATTGAGTAATTCAAATTTGAACTCTCACTCAATACCGTAATTTCATGAAGACCCTAGCTGACCCGCCCGAAAAAAGTAGGCACTGAGCAAAAGTTCAATGTTGAGTTTTTCCGACCGAGTTTGTATGTTGCGGTTTGGGTAGTTGCTCGATTTAAGCCTGCCAACCGTGTTCGCATAGGAAGTCCAAGCACATATGCTGTATGACGAAGGCGCAATATCTTCGGGCGCAAATGCGGCTAGATTAGCCACAAAGCGCACGAGGCGCAGAATTGTGAAGATACGCACGCGTCGCATTCCCGCCCGCTCAAGTAATACTGTTTCTGCGCCTCACTCATGCAGTAGCCTTTGAACAAGTCTGGATGCTGCTTTTAAAGTGAATGTTGGAATATACAAGTAGAAAAAGTTATCGAGAAGGGATGGCTAGAAATCAAACTGGTCAAGCCAGACAAGCAGCATGCCAGTAGATGAATATGAAAACGCTGACTCCAAATCTGTCTTTTGTTCTTTTCGCTGCAAGAAAATCGCGCTGAGTTACCGACAAGACCCAATATCGCCTTTTTAGCTCACCTCCAAGTATGGGCTGCTTTGCATGTTTTGACCCAGCATCAGGCCAAACATGGCTCTGTATGGCCAAGTTTGCACTTTGTGCACACGTTTTAACTGCAATATAAGCTTACAACGTTCACAGAGGCGTTCATTAGATACGAAAGACATATTTGAAGTGAGCTTTCCATGCCGCACCCTATATGTATTCTTTGGATTGTCAGCTTAACTTTTGATCACCAACTTGTGAGTTTTTCTTCTTTATATGTGAAGTAATGATGTCCTATTAAAAAACCTTGAAGGCAGCGTCCCGTCACAATGATGGGTACAGGGATTTTACATTGTTGCAATGGTATCTCCAGCTAACCTATCAGTAAAGTCTGGAACGAAAAAGGGCTTCTGGAAAGCCCGAAACTCGGTCCGAAAGTCTTCCGGACCTCGCCCACTTCCGGACTCCGCCCACTTCTTACACGTAATTTGGAGCGAATGCAGACACGGAGAGCTTCGAAAAAGTTCATTTTTGCCATTTTTAAACGCTGAAAGCTCAGGTATGGCTTGAGCATAACGAGAAGGTTCCGAAGAGGTGAGAAACCGGAGAGCGAATTTTACCGGGACGCTTCTTAAGGCACTGGCTCGGCAAAACCAGACATCTCAAAATTTTGATACGGAAAGTTGCTTGCATCCCAAACATTAGAACAGAGCAGGTCCGAGCGCACTACATACTGTCACTGCCGAGAAAACTGCCCCTAAACCTTGCACGCAAGCCATTCTTACACGCGCTCGGACGAGCTTACAGTCCTCATCCCACCGTCAGAGGCGGCATGCCGCAATGCTCTATACATGAG
Organism: Cylicocyclus nassatus; assembly: GCA_958299035.1. Lineage (NCBI taxonomy): Eukaryota > Metazoa > Nematoda > Chromadorea > Rhabditida > Strongylidae > Cylicocyclus > Cylicocyclus nassatus. Next base: position 56,233,777 of record CATQJL010000001.1, read on the forward strand.
GGTTCCGCAACGAATCTAACCTCAAACCATGGCGGAGTGGTTCACTCGTCCAAATTCAAAACGAGAACCCTAATAAAATGCTGGTTTTCGGCATTTTCGTGCTCTTTGAAATGTATTTTCGAAATCAGCGCGTCGAAATACCCCAAGAAACAAAAAAACTTCAGGTTGAGCCACTGTCTTTAAGGTGGACCATTGCCTGAGCAAACATTATTGAGCTAAGAAATTACATTAGGAGTTTCTTCTTAGTACCGACAGGTGGATTAATTGCTTTTTCAAAAAGAGCACTGGAGGCAAAAGCTTATGGTTAAATGCCTCGACCACGAATAAAGCTGTGTGCAGCCGAACAGTTCGGTCAAAATTGTCTATCAGTCTTCGCATGAGTAGTCCAAGTGCTCAATTTGCCGGATATTTACTTAAAAAAAGGGATTATGTGTTTGAACAGAAATGTTTTTCGAATCAAAGTGACTTATTAAATTGTTGCCGCGCAGTTTGGTAAGGTGGATCCTTTGTTAACCGCTTTCGAACAACTCGCCTTCGTCGAAGGTTTGAAAGGGATTGCAGTTTATGTATGAGTTTCTGCTATGCAAACATTTAATGGATTCTAATTCGCTTGAAGTTCCAGACACAAGGTACTGGGCACTAGGAACAAGGAAAAACCAACCATCGTTCTACGGTAAAATCCGCACTAGAATGGTAACGAATGTCATTGTGTTGTGCATTGAGTCCTGATTATATGTGCGGCATTGAGCTCACACAACTACAGGAAACGTGGTAGATCACTTGTTATCGTCAGATATTCATTTCTGCTGTTCACTCAGATTGTAAAAGTATACCACGACCAATTTTCAGGATACCGCACACTTTGTGTAGCAGGACTCATCACACTGCGCGGCTCTGTCCGTCACACAAATTCAACGGATTACTAGCTCTACGGTAAAATGGAAGTTGTTTGCCCTCGTTTGATGTGTCAAGCGGAGCAGATTCACGAGAGATGTTTGCCGGCATAATGGACAGACACGTGACCTACTTCCCTTTTAGATCCCCGACAAAGACGAGCGTTCGAAACGCTAGGTCACTAAAAGGATCCACCACACCATCCTGTGCGGCATAGAAACAGAACATCAACATATAATCAAAAATGCCTAGGTTCCAAGACGAAAACACAAGGAAATCCTCTGTGAGGCGGCGAACTTCCTCAGTCTTCTCATTTTTGATCGAGTTTTTCGATGATTTTTCGGTTAACTTACGTGATGATTTTTGAGGACTGGTTGAACAATTTTTGGCTGGTCATTCTAAATTTTCAAATTTTCGCATATTTTGCTCAATACCTCGCACTCAAGACTTTTCCATTCTTCCTAACGCATTTTCCACTCTGACAAAATTTAGGTCGCTTTTTCGTAGTGGTCCGTCCGAGGATACTAACGAAGGATGAGCCCTTTGCCACGAGTTCCACCCTCCCCGCTGCCCAAGGTCAGTGGCGGATTCGTCCTTCTCAAAAAGGGCCAGCTGAGCTCCTATCTAGTATAATATTTCGTCACGTGCCTTCGCGGATGGGAACGACGGTAACTCGACAAAGGTATTACTCATCGTTCGAAGAAGGAGAACGATCGAAGAACAAAAAGGATGATTACTGCTCTTTGTCTTTAACTTTCCACTATGTGTATATTTGTCAAATAAATAATTGAATAAATAAACGGATTAGTTGCTTGTGCATTCTGGCTCTGCTTCTATTGTTTCGTATTCCACTTCTCTGCCTGAGATATCACAAGGATTTGTATCAACACTGGACTGTAGATTCGCTGTATAGAGTTGCGCATGAAATGTCAGAGTAACATCTTCAATGCCTTTCATTTGACATACCTTTACGCAATGGTGATGTGTGATTGTAACGAGGCAGGATGAACATGGTTTCTGAAAATATGAGATTAATTGAACGACACCTCAATTGTGCTGCACTCCTAGCGGTTTGTGCCAAGAGAATGTGAAGTATTGCATAGAAAACGGAAGAATTTGAAGCAGTGAAGAATTTTGGCGCCTTCTCACTTGGGACACGGTTTCCAATTGAATAGGCATTTGGCACCTAATGGGAGGAACTCTACATTCCTCTTTTTTATTGAGTATTGTAGGTGAGTGGATATGCAAAGACGCTTATGATGCAATTGTATGGTTGCTATCAATCAGTCACCGTTCTTCACTTGTTTACGCTCATGGAGAATTCTTCAAAACACAATTTGATTATCTCTACTTTGAATCGTAAATTTGCTATAGCCGTTAACTCCTGCCGCAGAAATCTGCAACAGGGAAGGACCCCTTGACCTCCGAGTTACTCGAGTCATACGAATAGCCGAATATTTAATTACTCGAATATTGAATATTCGACTATGCCCAATTACCATTGTACGAATAATCAAATTTGATAGTTTGCCAATATTTGAATATTTGCATTCGTATGATTCAGAGATCGCAAATCTTATATACAAAGCTGGATGTTTGTTTGTTTGTCTGTCTATCTGTATGTCTGTCTGTACGTATGTTCCGAATAGAAAATTCCATTTCTGAACCGATACCAAACTTGGCACACATACACTTCGGGCCCCGGCGGGTGTCATCGGCTACTTTTCGTCATCGATCGATATCGATTTTATCGATTTTTATCGATTTTTTGCAGGGTTCGCCTACGGGCTGGGAGTTGGCACGGGGGAGTAATCGAGCATGGGGATTCCGAACACAATATTAGTTTTCAGGATTATTGATTACTTTTATCGATTTTATCGATTTTTTCGCAAAGCTTGAGCTACGGGGCTGGGAGTTGGCACGGGGGAGTAATCGAGTATGGGGATTCCGAACACAATATTAGTTTTCAGGATTATTGATTACTTTTATCGATTTTATCGATTTTTTCGCAAAGCTTGAGCTACGGGGCTGGGAGTTTGCACAGTGGGGTAATCGAGAATGGGGATTATGATTACAATGTTAGTTTTTGAAATCGTCCACTATTTTTATCGATTTTATCGATTTTTTGGAAAGTTTGAGCTACGGAGCTGGGATTTGGCACATGGGGGTAATCCAGCACGGGGATTCCGAATACAATATTATTTTGGCGCTATGCGGCTATCCGGGCCCCAAAATTTTTTTGTGGTAGAGCTTGCTCAAACTTCGTGTATAAGGTTTATCTCAAGGGTCGGGCATACTTCAAGCGATTTCAATCGCGACGCGGTTTGGCAATATTTCAGGTGTCCATAACTCATTGTAAGCACATTATAAATGTACAGAAGATAGGGCATTTCATCAGTTTACGTAAGTTATACACACTATGCATGTGCAGTTTGCTAATGTTGGATCCGAAGACTTCTGCCAAATCGCGTCGCGACTGAAATCGCGTGAAGTATGCCCGGCCCCTTCACATGCTGATCACAGATATCAGACTTTCTCCGCAGAACGTCTTCCCGTGTGGTTACGATAGGTGTACGGAGGAAGTCAAAATCATGAATTCGGCTGGAGTTCGGTCCATTTGGCTTATTCGACATGCTAATTACGAATATCATCTCTCTCTGCATATGAGACCTTTTCATAGAGTTGTGTGGTTATATGGCATGGGGTCGAAAACATAGATTTGCTTTAAACTTCGTCTAGATGGTCATTTAGCGCGCTGAACATGAATATCATGCTGATTTCGCAGGATAGTGCATTTTCGTGGGTAACGGTGGGTGTAGATGGGTCAAAGTTCCAGATCTGCTCAAAACCTTAACTGTAACGGTTCACAAGTATATCGCTTATGAATATGATGCTTGCTCGCTGTCATAACGCAATAGTGAAGTTATGGTGAGTTGCAGGGTTTGTATAGACATTTTTTCGCTTTCGGGCCAACTTAGATCCCAGATATTCAAGAGATGGGGAAACGGTCGTTTTGCATGGCGGTCTCCAGCGCCATCCTGATAACCTGTCCCAATGCTTAACTCACGCGGCAAATCTCCCTCACCCTGTTTTTGCTTAGGCAAAAGCCGCCGAAGGAGTGGTCTTATAAGGGAAAGCATCACGGTCATGGAAAACTTTTATACCACACGAATTGCCTTTATCGCGGGGATTGAGCACGATATTCTTGAAACAGCACTTTAGGTAATTCCGCCAAGGTTTCAGGCAGGTTCATGATTTTTACCCGCTGCCATGTACCTACTGTAACTCTGCGAAAGGGTCTTTAAACGCAACGAGAGTATTTTAGACGTGGTCAGAAGGTCGTATCTTTCTAGACCGAGTTTCAGCCAAAACTGAGAATTCGCCCCTCTGCAGTATACCTACCACAACTCAATGAAATCGCCTCAAAATGCCGAAGGAGTATGATATTCGTAATCAGCATGTCAATTAGCTCCCCTCAAAGTTTCAGCGAAATCCATGGTTTTAGCTTCTTATGTGTACCCAACGTAAACCAAGAAAATGGCGCTATATCGCGCGAAATGACTACGATATTCGTCACCAGAGGCTTTAATAATCCCCATGTACCGACTTTGAGCAAGATCCATCACAAAAACATTTTGGGGCCGGATAGCCGAATAGCGCTATCAGTTTTCAGAATTATCCTTACTTTTACGGGTTTATTGTTTTTTTTGCAAAGTTTGAGCTACGGGTTTGGGAGTTGTTGAGGGAGGTAGGTGGGCATGATAATTACTAACACAGCGGGAATAGGGAATTGCATGTAAAAGTGGGCACAATGAAAGGTTCTACAGGGATAGGGATAAAACTTAATCAAAGCATTGACAGGGCCGGGCGGAGCCGGATAAGCCAGCTCGGGTTACACAGGGTGTCCCAAAAATGCGCCCACTGTGATTGTTGATAATTCTCTTGTCAAGTCTTTCGAGAAGTTTTAGGCACCACTTTGTAAAACTGGGTTCAACTTAGATTTACAGTGTAAAGCGATTCACCTTTCTTCATTACTGCAGGATAACGGCAGGAACTTCAAAGAGGATTTTGAGCCATGTAGGGCAATGTTTTGGTTCAAAAAGGACACAAAACGATCTGGAGACTCTTTTACTGTTAAGTAAGGTTGTTGATTCTAGTAAATTTGTATCTCAATATAATCTTATATATAAAGCTGAATGTCTGTTTGTCTGTCTGTCTGTATGTCTGTCTGTATGTATGTACGTATGTTCCGAATACAAATTTTTATTTCTGAACCGATCGGGACCAAACTTGGCACACATATACTTCAGGGCAGGGAGCGTGTCATAGGCTACTTTTCGTTATCGATCGATATCGATTTTATTGATTTTTTGCAAAATTCGAGCTAGAGGGCTGGGATTTGGCAGAGGGGGGTAATCGAGCATGCTGATCACCCCGAAGGGGTGATCAGCATGCTCGATTACCCCCCTGTGCAAAATCCTAGCCCCCTAGCTCAAATTTTGCAAAAAATCGGTAAAATCGACATCGATCGATAACGAAAAGTGGGCTGTGACACGCTCCCTGCCCCGAAGTGTATGTGTGCAAAGTTCGGTCCCAATCGGTTCAGAGATAAAAATTTCTATTCGGAACATACGTACACGGGTCTAGCTGGCAGGCCCGGCGGAGCCGGGCAAGCCAGCTAGTGCCTCATAAAAAAGTGTATGCCAGGCGAGCAGTAGCAGCCCTTTTTTGAAGGTTGCTAAGAAAATGTGGTTACATCGCTTAGGAGGCCTCACGATTTTGGACATGGTTGAGTAACTCAGCGTTCCTGGAAACCATACTATAAGTTTTCACATTTTTGAAAGTTTTTGAGACGGCAGCTTTTTCTCAGCGCCACCATACGCCAAAAGTTTTCACCGTGATCTTACGGTAATGAATAGCGATCGTGATTCGCTCTATACTGTAAATCTAAGTTGAAGCTTACAAAATAGTATCTGAATCCTTTTGAAAGGCTCTATGACGAAAGAATTATCAACAGTCAAACAGCAAGCACATTTATATTTGGGGCACCCTGTATATGGCAGTCACCAATGGAGAACTTCTCAAGCTCATATCCAGTTTGACTGAGAGGAGGGAGCTGATGTATCAGCTTGCAGGGCTGGCTTCGGCTTAGAATTACAGTATAAAACAAGTTAACGATCGCTTTTCACTAATTTACATTTAAGCAATATCGAGAGGATTTTAAGTGAGAGTAAAACTAATCAGCCACGATGGAACTGGCATTTGCAACTAGGCAAAGCTCGGCAGCTGATCCTGAGTATGAAAAATATGCTTTACGGTGGTTTCTTCTGTGAAATAACACCACAGTTATAGTTATAATGCCCATGGAAACTCATTCACATCGCATAAGCAAATCTATAAAACTCTATAATCTGTTTTTAAAAATTACTTGCTCGAAAACTCTATTGCGAAAATCTCACAAGTCTTCCTTAGGAAGGCAGCTATTATGCTGATCGTTAAAAAATCTCCGCCGTAATACAGTATAAAAGAGCAATAGCTGATGGCGTAAATCTAAGTTGAAATGAACATTCTAATAGCTGAGGTTCCGTGGAAGTTTCTAAGGTAATGAATTAGTAACGATCAAACGCCTGGCTTTTTTGAGCACTTTTTCTCGAGAACCGAAGCGCAACAATACCATCTCGTATGCGAATCCATGAAGTATCCTCCCTCCTTCGGTCGCAAAAATCTTAAAAGTAACAAACACGAGTTCAAAGTTTTGTAATTGACTTGGTTTTGCATGCAAAAGAAAATAAGTTTTGAAATCGTTTCATTTGAAGCAGCTCAACGAAAATCTTTCTTTTGTATACGCGGCTCCCGCATGCTACCCCCTATTCAGCCATTTCAGAGTCACAAGCTCTAGAAAATCTGGAACTCTCTCAAATTTTTCCAATTCGTCATCGCTCCCTTCTCTTCCAAAAAGTTCGCGAACGGTCACGGTATGTTGGTCGCAAATTCTATAAATTTTTCAAGCTTATTTACAACGGTTTTTGCTCCAAGACAAACAAGCGATGTACAGGATTCATAAAAAGGCGATTGATTTATGATTTGTACATTCGTTGACAAGATAATAGAGATTCTATTGTTTCGCAATGTCGGACCTTTCGAAAGTTTCCCTTCTATCTTATACTTTCTTTTTTTCACAATCAAAAAGCGTGGTTTTTTTCCCTATGTGCTTTCTGAGGGTTCTGAGGAGCTGAAGTTTCAATTTCTTTACATCAAGAACGATTAAGATTTTGTTTTTTTTATCAGAATCACTGTAACTGCTACGGAATTAACTGTGGCTTAATAACCACATGTTTTTCGAAGACAAGACCGTGTCACTGCATCAATGTCAGAATAAACTATTTGCGTCTTCAAAGGAGAGCACTCTTCACTCAAATATTCTTGAATATTGAGATATTCTGGAAAAAAAATCACTCATTTAGACTACTGATTGCAAGGAATAGCAGCAAAACTTTGAAACCTGGTACAAGCGACGCAAGGTTATTTGGGATTTCCAAACTTCCTCTCATTCAACCCAAAAGCCAAAAGTCACAGTATGAAAGATTGAATCATATTAGTGAGTAGAAAGGACAAACAGAAAAATTCTGTAATTGTTCGTATTCTTATAGAAGGTTGTAAGGTGAATAATGCTTATACGAAACGTGTTGCATCGATAGCTTCGTGTGATTGGAGTTTGATAACTTGAAAACTTGGTGAAATTAAGTAAACATTGAAAAAGAAACGATGTTTGACAAATGATTGAAGCATTTGATTTTTCAAAAAAGCTTGCAGTATTGAACAAGATGTGTGACGTTCTTTCATGGTGCAAAATAGCTTTGAAATCTTAGTCATAATAAATTTCTGACGATTGTATACCACTCAAAACAGCAAATTATATTTCACAATTTACGATAGATGGTAAGTGGGCGGTGAAAGTGGAAATTATATGTCTTACACAATATAAAATATCGGATTGGGCGAGCACATTTGGGATATGAAGGTAAAGCATAAACTGATGCCATAATTGCAGCAAATATATTACTGTGTAAAAATTTTGTTGTCACTAGTCAATACTCGCCAACTTTGATAACAACATTGTAATAATGTCCTTTATAGGGTAACCATCGTGATCAACATGACACTCATTCGTTATGCACTGTGTAGAGTGTCTGTGGGAGTAATCTGAAAGCTTCGATTTGTTCAATAATCATTTGAAGCATCATGTTTTCAATACATTCTTGTCCCTGGAAAGATGGCGACCGTCATAGAGTTGGGGTCATGACTCATGAGTGTTGATTACCCAATTATGGTTGCCGTATAGAAAAATTGTGAAATTGTGTGCGAAGTTGGTTGATGATATGTGGTCACTCAGTCAATCATGTTTTGAGGTATTCTATATTGATTTCACGCTCCAAGATCAAGTAACGTTGACCCGTTGATCGCACGGACTGCTCAAACGCGGCTGACCCGCGCGGCGCGGCTAAAATGTTGCGAGAGCACGATTTGTACAATGACGGATTTGTAATGGGACAAGCGTTTTATCTCGCGGCGCGTGCTTCGTAGTGATGTCCAGTCCGTGCGGTCAACGAATGAACTATATTTGACGAGAGAACCGGTCATTTATGAGATAAATCAGCAAAACTTCTGAATTTCATGTTCAGTGTATCAGTAGCTTAATAGTTGGTATAAAGAAAAAAGAGCGCAACAAGATTCTGTAGATAGTCAAGCTTCTGCCCAGGTTGAAACAAAATTGCAGCTTTCTCTGAATCTGCTTTAGTGAGTCAATGAATATAGCCTCAGAGCTTCGGACCGTGCGAGCGCGCCGCAAAGGTCAGTCGAGCGCGCGCCGGATTTTCGGGTGGCCCGGCGATTGGGGCGCGCTCGCACGGCGTGTAGGGCGCGCTCGCTTGGCAGTGGGTGGCCGCACGCACGGTACCAAAAGTTTTGAACACTTGTTCTGGAGCATTTTCATTGCTTATTTATGTGTAGTGATAGGTAGTGTGCCAGCAATGACTTTTAATATTTATTTCTGCATTCACAAGAACATTATAACATTATAACAATAAGAACATTATAACATATTATCAACCTTAAAACATTACTATAACAACATTATAACATTACATTATAACAAGTAAGCATAACCAAGGAGACATAGCAAAATTTACAAAGTATTTTGAGAAACTGTGTTCTTTTTATCTGAACAGGCAATCAATCGCACAGTTGCTAGATGCCATATACAAGAACGGCACGCGAGTTAGACACAATACAATGACTTGCAAACTAAATCCAAAGCAGTACTCTTGAAGAATTTTCTCGATATATGTGTGAGATGAATGTGATGTTAAATCAGTTCAGTCTGCGGCTTCCACTTGAATTCTGAGAGCAGTGCTATGCAAGGACATTGCTTCGTTCTTCCTCGAAGCCTAAAAAACACATTTATGCGCAAAGAAAAGAAACTAGCATAAAACAAATACCTTTCAATTAGTGGCTCTCATTTTTTGTCTCTGCAGCTTGCTGGAAATACTTTATCACAATGTGCAACAATTTTAGAAGGCCATACCTGTTGTGCCAGTGGATTCAACTAAACATCCGAGCCAATCAATATTGAAGCGTCCATTTGGATAGACAGCAGGTCACCACACTTGAGGAAGGAAGGATGTCACACATCGTTATGAAGTGCGAAGATCTATCATATTAATAGAATGAATCACTGAAATAGTCAAGTAAGTAGAAACATCGAATAAGAAATCATTGGATGTTATGTACAAGAAACAAAGGCAAAAATAACAAAAGTTTACGTTTGGCACAACTTCAGTGAGAAGAAACTCCCACGAGAAGCTTCAACACGGTAAAACACTAAAAAAAGACCGAAAAGAGGAACTGCGATCCACATACCGTGCCTATTTTTTCAAAAACAGTACGTGAATGCCCGTCAACAGCGTTGTGCACGAGCTACCACAGAAAAGAATGGCTGACCTCTCGTGCGACAAGCGGCGCGCTCGCACGGAAGCTTGCTCCGCCCCTGCATTTGGGCTAGCCGCTCGCACGGAAGCCCGAAATTGCGGCGCGCTCGCACGAGGCAAAGCCCTGAGGCTATGAATCAGTGTTTGGATTGTGGTGCAGAAAACTCGTCCATCTAGCGGTAGGCGGAGCCAACGGTGCGCACCTTATTGACACCCCTGCCAGAGCACGCGCTATAGTTCATGAAATTCGCCACCTGCCATATGGAACCCTGCATTCGTTGATGTGGATTACATTTTTCTACAAAGAACTTATATAATCGCTAAACAAGTGCAAAATTATGTTTTTTGATGAACGCATGTGTGACGACTATTATTTCTAATCAGGTTCTTAAAGGCAGCATCCACACAAATCTTCGTCTTCCATTGTTATTCTGATGCCTTTTAGTGGCCCTGACTACGGATATGGAGTGCAAAATGTGCAAAACTTCCAAAAAATCCGATTCTTGGAAGCCCCTATCCTATAGACACAAAACAAACAACTTTCAGTACCTGGGTGGGAGAAGCTTAATAAGGTGCACGTACCTTGATAACCTTTTTGCGGAACCCAGGTCTATTTTTTCCATTCATGCTAAAATTGTGGTACAGAAAACTCGTCCATCTAGCGGTAGGCGGAGCCAAACCGGATCATGCAGATGTCCTGTTCCTGCGGCCTTCCTGTAGACTAACAAGGGGAGGATGGTCAGATGAAGTGGCCTTTTGATATGAGATGTATACACTCATGAACCGGGAACGGAACAATGATTCCAAATCTTCTTCACTTGCTGCGGGCCTTTGTTCAAGGAGTTTTGTAGGTTTCTGTAAAAAAATCGCCCTACCGGTGTAAAGTCAATCGCTACTTTTCTCCTAGCGTTTAATGAGGCAGCTGCTTATTGTATGTTTGAATGAGGAATATTTATTGCACAGAGTGATCAGGCAATCATTCAGGCCATAGACTGTCAAAACTGTTTTCATCATAAAATCGCAATCAATTTCTTGCTCTTAAAAACCCTCATCACTTCTCGCCGAGAGACCCGCAGCAGATAAAGAAGGAGGATTTGAAGTCAGCGTTCTATGCTCTTCAAAACAGTTTACATCTCATCGCAAAAGGCCACTTCGGCTAACCGTCCTTTCCTTGTAAGTAATAATCAGGGGAGCATAGACTTTACCTGGATGCTACCTTTAAGAGTTTCAGAGACATGGACATTTACAATATATACCAGAGTGATTAGTTCGCAATTCTAAATACTCTTTCTCATGCGTTTCATTTGAGTTGCAGTAGAAAGTTCTAGTGCTAAGATATAAAAATCTGCAAGTGAACAGTGTGATTCTACTCCTCTATGTTTACGATTGCTGAACAGTTCAGATGAACACTTTTGGAAATAAGGGATGTGATAGCAGATAGTAAGAAGTGGGAAGTGGAAAAAGAGAAGTGTAGCAAAAAGGAATGCAGTTTGAAGGCGGTACAGTCTGAGATATGTAGTACAAAGTTGTCCCGATAGTTTCGTTCGTCTCTTCAAGCAACTATGAAATCTCATAAATAAAGACCGGAATAGGTTTAAGCACGCATTCAATGCAGCTTTACCCTCCTTTACCCTCTCTTTCTAATGGTTGCATTTTCGAATCATACCTTTTTGAATGTTTCTTGATGACTGCCAAAATTTTTCACCGTAATTCTACCCAAAGCTCTGCTAACGTTCGCAATTTTACTGATTCGGAAAAGATTATGTGTGATACAAGTAGAGCAAATCTCTTTACAGATTGTGGTGCTTTCGGTTCTTCTAATTGTTTGGAGCTATAGAAGAATTTGGAGAACTTGTTTAAAGTCATGGAACAAGCAACTGCAGCAAAACTTAGAAGCTGCAGAATTTTTCCGAAAGCTTGATCTTTGTTATGCTTCATTTGTGCAAAACAACCAAGTTGGTCTGTTTCAAGATCAAGCTTTTCGAAACGTTCGACTTCCCCCCGATGGAAATCCTGGGACTAACCACTGGTATTGTCCCTAAAATGTCTTTACTCGAAGTGAAATTTTTATGGAAATCATGATAACTACGTCAGAAGTGACACATACACAAATCTTAGACTCAGCAATGCTGCAGAATACCAAACACGTTTCGGAAATGTTTTTGTTTGCTTCAGCAAATGCTAATGCAGAGTGAAGTGGTTTTACGCTTATGTATGCAAACTATTTCAATCTCTTCTTTGAGCAAGATATTTACTTTGAAAGGATAACCATTTCTCAAACATTTTCGTTCTTTTTTGTTTGCGCCTCATGTAGGCTTTATATACGTCAAATCTTTGAGTCTATCAAGAAAAACTCTCAAACTCTGTTTATTGACTGCTAGAAAATCACTTCTCTTACTCCAGTGCCATTGCTTGTCTTGATTCAAGGAAAAGCGGAAATTTAGAAGTGATAGTTCATCACCTGAACAACAAACAAATTGCGCCAATTTTTACGACAATGGCCGGAAAATGTCATATGCTGTCCAAAATTATATCTAGGTATATTTGGATATTTGGACTGAATGGTGCTCCTAGCAAAATAGAAAAATTGATCTCGCCCAAGTTTGCCGAAATTTGCTATGCATCGCCAACTTTTGCTCCAGATTGGACAATTCTGACCCAAGAAGTCTCACCTTAACGCCGCGCATTTTTTGTAATGGATGTACGGGCTGGTTAACGTAGATGGAGAGGTAGTCAATTTTAGCAGCTACAAGTTGTAACCAGCACACTAAGGCCCGTATGCATGTACTAAGGGAGCATCTGAGAAGGGGGACGCGTTATATCTTGCTATTCTAGATATCTGTATTGCCTTTTTCTCTTTGTATTATAAAGGATGAAATACGCTAATATCAAGTATAATGGATGACAGAACATTGCCATACAAACTAAGTACTGTTTCATGTAATCCCCCAGGGGATCGCACACAGGAAATTTCAGTTTGTATGGCAACGTTCTGCCATCCACCATAAACAAGTACTATTGTACAAGAGCCTTTATAGCGTAGACAGATAAAAATTTTCACAAAAACTGGCTGCCTACCGTGTACCTACCGCATCCAGACATCCATTTCACGTATAAGAAGATGCACTTCGACAAGTTGCCACTCTGGGCCGAGATATAATGACGACAAAATATGCGGGTTTGTATCTATGTGGACATCGATACAGAGACACCAGTCGTTCCACGTAGCAGAGCAAATGCTTTATTCATGCCGAAAAAATCAACTATGAGCTTGGGCCCGCACTACAATCTTGCTGAGTGGTAAGCGTTCCCCAGCATGGTTTGAACGCGATTGGGCTAATCTAAAGTCAAGCACATCCGCAAATGTTCATCAAACGGTTTCCAGAGAAGCCCTGGTAGATACATTGCATATGAGAATGGGTCGCGAATTTATTGAGAGTTACTTACATGGCTTATGAGAGTTTTTTCAAAGGTCAAGTAAGCCCTGTAAGAAATTCAGGCTTGTGGCTCCGTCACGGCTTATTCTAAATTGGGGTTATATGTTAGCAAAAGTTATAGGTGGCATGCCAAATAATTTTCGGAGTAGTCAAGCCACGAACCTTTACTAGGAAATTCCCCCCCTCCCTCCTCCCCCCCCCCCCCACCCCCTAGACGGATATTCTGGGACCGCCGCTGCACCACACGTATACGATTACACTATCTTTGAGGAAAAGTGAATAAGTACTGCTGCCCTCAATCATTACAAACTCTCTGTGCAAAAACCATCGTCACGTTTCAGTATGCACCACTTGACGCTTGCCTTACTGCTTAGTGTATTACTCGTCGCCGTAGTGGATATAAGTCAGGTGAAAAAATTTTCTTTTAATTAGCAGCTCTTTATGACTATTACTCGTCCCAGCAACCAGCCTCTAAATCTTAAGTAGTTTGCAGGCCAGGAACGAAGAGGAAATTCAATGGAATTCTATAAAGGCTGTCAGATTTAACAGGGAAGAAGCCCGCGGTCCCATGGATTATGCTAGGGGAAGCAGCGGATTCAAAACTTTCCACAGAAGAAATCCATTGAGAAGACGTTATCGTCAACGAGTTCGAGCGCGTAAGTTTTACATTTTTTTCATAGAAAGAACTTAAGTTTGGACTTTATGTCATAATTGAATTGACAGTCATTATACTATTTGACGAAATTATGCGCCGTCCCTGGCATCTTGGCATAACGCATGAGCAGCATTGCAATCTTCGAAGCTAACAAGGGAATGGTCAGAAATCGAAGTGGCCATTCCAGACAAGCTGCGTAGCGTTAGATGCAGCATGAAGCGCTGACTCTAAATCTGTCTTCCTAACCTGCTTATCGCTTTTCTGAACGATGCTGTAAGCCATTCAAGACCATTGTTTGGCTTAGAAATTATGCGTGAAATTGAAAATTTAGCCGTACAGAGCCTCGTTCGCCTCAATGCTGGGCCAAAACATGCAGCTAGCTTACTTAAAATTTTGAAGCCAGAAGCCGAGCTAAAAGTGCAACAATGTGCTCAATTTCGCTTTTTTTATGTATGATTTTTTCACAATAAAACCGCTTGTAGCTTCGTCCACAGAAGCGGGAAGCAGATAAGGAAGACAGATTCGAAGTCAGCGTTTTATTCTGCATCGAATGATATACAGCTTGTTTGGTTTGGCCACTTCGACTTCTGACCATTCCCTTGTAAGTCCGCTTGACGCCACGCATTATTTGCTAGAAGAGTGCATAGAAGTGCTTGTTTAGGTTCAACAAGGTAGGCAGTCAATCATGAATCCTTTGGTTTTCACTCACGGCACATTCTTCAGTGTTCTGTTTATGTATATTTATTGAAAGCCGATGAGATTAGATTGCCTACTATGCACCTACCGTACCAAACGGCCAATCCTATCTAGCAAAAGATGCCAGGTTTCGAAACACTTGGACGGAGTTCATGAATTCAGAACGCGTTTCTGAATTGCCGCTTTCCCATTTTTGTTTACTTTTGACTTATTTCCCAGACCCATATACTTGTGAAACAAGACTGTCAGCGAAAATTCTTGTTCTCAAAAACCATAAATCTCTTTAGAAACCAAAAAAGCCCTTTGATTGATATTAGTGGTGAAGGGTAATTTTGGGAGCGATTTGTGCATGCACGACTTCTAGAATATAATGTAGCTAAACTCTGAAATGCTGTTGTAAGGAGAAGCTTGTGTAAAAATGGGCAAAAAACCGTGGAATATTTGTGACTTCAATGATTTTTTTTGAATTCAATTTTTTTCCATTCAGGAGGACAATTGCTAGATGGCGACGGCCCAATACCCCCTCGCACCTGGGGCAGAAAACACTACCCATAGGAGAAAACAAGCTAGACTTACACTCAACCTAATAGTTCATTCGTTGACAACTCTATGTTTTTGCAATGTAATAGAGCTCAAACGTACTGCAGATACTCCTTTCCAAGTTGATAATTGATGATTTAAATAATGAAAGTTAATACTGCGAGCAATCAAAATAAAAACCTTTTTCTCTCACTCATTACAGAAAGAGTAGTTGCAATGTACCAATACCTCTACATCCGCTATGAAAAAAACCTAGATTGGAGGCAGTGTGCTCACAAATTTTGATACACATAGGTTTTTGTTGGTGAATAATATTGAGGCATTATCCTTGGCGCAGCGTGAATGTTTCATTCGTAGCATTAAATCCAACTTGAAATCGAAGCTTGGACATCTACCGTAGCCGGATATTCAATGGTCAGCTCGAAAGGTTACGGTTGTGTTAAAGTTTAGAGTTAGATTTCTAGGCCGCGAACAAGCAGAGGATCTGAAGTTTGGAATATTTAACTAAGGCCTTGATGTTAGCATCTAAAGAGAACATCCAACATCTAGAATTCAGTGGACACTGCCTTTGACAAAGTAGCTCGTCAGCCTTGAAACGGATCGTATGGACATCCCTCTCCTCTTACCAGGGAAGGGCACTGGCGAACTGAAATGATATGCATATCATTAGATGCGTCTTGATGAGCTAATTCCAAATCTACTTTTCTTATCTGCTAAGCGCTTTTCTAGAAAAAGCCTTGAGCGATTCAAAGTGTGAAGTTAATGGGGTTTCGAGGCGTAATGTGCTTTGAAGACCAGCTTGGGAGTGATTAATTGGCATGGTTCTGAGTACATTGGCTACAGGGATTGCATAGATACATCAAACATTGAGTAAGTGTTCTGAACAAGTAGCTCTTGAAGATGTGGCACTGAATGTTTGCCAAATTTGTACATTCAACCGCTCATAACTCCATTTGAAGACCAGCTTAGCAGATAAAGAACTCGGAATCAGCTCATTAAGACGCATCTAATGATGTGCATATTATATCGGTTCTCCACTGCGATCTGGTATCCTTCCTTTGTTACTAACCATTATGTGACATCTCCCCTTGCACCAAGTGAGGTTTTTTCCTACTTCTTCTGCTGTGAATAAGAGACGATACTGAAGAGAGGCGTACACTCTTTAGTAAAACATTTTGATTCAGTAAAGCACAGCTTCGTTTACAAAACTTCGACAACTGATGAATTGTGCACTTTCACAGAGGCGAACGTCCCAATAGTACAGTTATCAAATGTGTATGAAGGATAGATATGACTGTTGATACAGCTCTCACATAAGATACATACTTTGCGTACAAATGTGGCCGACACAAGTCTCACAAGATTTGTCCTCGATGATCCTAAAACACTTTGTTGACCGCGAATTCTGCTATCTATCAGTGAATTCGAGTGCTAGAGTGTGTCAGCAGTAGTGACGACACTTGCGCAGGAATAAATGTCATTGTACATTATGATTTGAGCGGTAAATCTCATGTGATTGCTGAATTCGTCAAGAAAACACAGAAGAGAATGAAGATGGAACAAAGCCTCTGTCACGTGATACACAGCCGTCACAATACGGTACGAGCCGTTGTGCTGCGAAAGCAGCGCCCAATTTTGACCTGAACTGGGTCGGCACAGACTGTACAGGCCGACATTCTGTTTTTGGCGTGCGCACAAAAATTGGCAAAGGCACTATCAACACTTACGCTGCGTTCATACTGATCCGGAAATTTTGCCACAGTTCCAAGTGCTGCAGCCATTTGCACAAGTACTGATCGGCGGTTTAGCAGTTTTAAACGTTTTCAACGGAACTCATTGTAAATTTTACTCATTTTCGTCTAGCGTAAGCGCAAGAATGATATCATGGAAAGAAAGTGTGCAATCTTCAGAGCGAAACACTGTTTTAGAAAGACTTGATACTTTCCGGACAATTTCTTTGAAGACCTACGAAAACCTCGTTTTTGTGAACAAATGCTCTGCTCGATTTCAGTTTTCTCTCCGAAAGTTAAACGTGAGTGCAAGAATGATACTGTGGGAGAAAACTGTACGCTGCGCAGAGCAAAATACTATCTCAAAAAGATGTGATCCACGCCCCGCTCAAATCTTGAGGAAACCTCCAAAAATCCTGCTCTGAGCGGACGCGGCAATACATATGCTGATGAATTAGAAATTCATTAAAAGTATAGGTCTGAAACAGCGCTTATCTCTAAATTTGCTCCTGCCCGCTTGCTAGTGACCCATAGGGCCGCTTATCTTAAGTCGAATGTCTGCTTGTGTGTCTTCTCTCTCTGGGTATGTTCTGAATGGATTTTTTATTCCCGAACGGATCAGCAACATACTCGGCACACACACACTCCGGAGCATGGCGAGTATCGTAGGCTGCTTTTCTTTATGATCTATATATTTTGTGGATTCTTTTTGAGCTACGGCGGTGGGAGCTGACATAAGGTGGTAAGTGAACACGCTGATTAGGAAAAATAGTGGGGCAAGGTATTGGCTATGGGCGGAGAAAGCAAAATGTGGTGAATCAAGGCATGGGAATATTCATCATAGTGGTGTATTACATGCTGACCAAGCAAGTTGCACCTATTATATAGTAGTCATTGGTCTCAAGCAGGTGTACGGTAAAAGATGTAGATTTTAAAATTTGTTGAAGATTTGTGAAGTGCGCTTCGTGGTTTGCTGTTCACCTGCACTACTTAAAATAATACAATATGATGAGAATGTTACACTCACCGTTCTAGCCCCCTTTTTTGCCTCACTAGATCTATCAGGTTGAACACTTCTTGCACCAAAAAATTAGAAGAAATTCGCTTGCAACGAACTAATCAACTTAGCAGTACTTTCTTTAGTTATGCGCATCAAAGTTACCATTTTATTGTATTTTAGAAAAGCAGTTTGAAATAAATAATTAGTCAAATCAGAAAATCGAATTTTATTACTACTAGTAGACATCCAGTCTATCAACATTATTGCCATAAAACAGTAGTTCATAATACCAAGACCAAAATTAAATTTAGACTTCAGTAACCGAAATAATCCGTTTTTGAAAAGATAATTTTGGACGCAATAAAAACTACCGTAAGCATCAAATCAGTGGCTGTAAAAATGATACTTTTGCGTGACTGTATCCATCATAAGAAAGAGTTTCTGGCTTGAAGGTTGCCAACAACTTTTTTCGGAAGCCTCTACTTTGAGAGCATAACTTGTGTTGAAATAAAGTAGGATAAAGCAGACTTCGCTCATCGTGTAGGCCAGGGTCTCTTGAGCGGTAATGCCAAGCTTGGGTTTTACGGAAAATTTTTGAAAGAAAATTCGCGAAAAAGTCGAAAGTACTCACTTTTTCTGGCATCTCGGGGGTTTGAAAATCGGCGTCATTTGAAATTATTTCATTTCTCTTCGCTTGAAAGTGAGAAAACCCTAGCGCTTTTCTACCATCAAATGAACTAGGTCTACCCTTGGTGGATAGTGCGGAAGACCTGCAATCGCCTTTTGCTTCAAATTATATAGTACGGAAGGGCCGCGACGATCACTCAAGCTCGCAATCGAATTTCTCGGCTCAGAATTCATGGAGAATTTTGCTCAAATAGCATCTTATAGCACAAAGTTTCCTAATCCCTATGCATAAATTTCAAAATTAATCCGGCTATTCCTTATGGATTTAGGGCAAAAAGAGTGAAAAGTAAAAATTTTGTGATTTAGTCTCTTTTATTTGAAGGCTTGGAACTTTGAAATGAACGGAGATGTACGAAAGCGAAGGCACGCATGAGAAACTAGAAAAAACGCACTTTTAGATAGCATAAAAAGTTCTGGAGGGAATTGACTACACATCAAATATCAGCTCTGGGAAGAAGGGGTGAGAAACACGTGCATTAATTATGAATCAACCTAATATGTATTATTTTACACTAGCTGACTTACCCGGCTTCCTGTCAAAACACTATGATAACGATTCCTGATACAGGTTACCTATCACTCAACGTACTGGATTGGTCAAACTTTACAAAAAATCCATAAAAATCGATAAAATCATATCGACCTGTGACGAAAAGTAGCCTACGACACTCGCCTCGCCCCGAAGTGTATGTGTGCCAAGCTTGGTTGGATCGGTTCAGAGATAAAAATTCCTATTCGGAACATGCGTACAGACAAACAGACAGGCACACATACAAACAGACATTCAGCTTTATATATAACATTTATCGTGGAGGACATGCAGGAGTTTCTGAAACCTCCACAGAACCTATACATCATCAGCACGCGCACTTCGTAAGGTCCAGCATTGCGAAGATTGCTTCACCTACTTTTTAATTCATTGTGAGCACTTTTGGCCTAAATGGAGGTAGGGAATTTACAGGATTCATTGAAGAATAGGATTCATTGAAGAATGAGCTGAAGTTCTCTGCAGACGTTGATTGTTTATAGAAAAAAAACTCGGCTTGCTTAAAACGCTTACTCTCAAATGGAGAGGCAAAGGCTGGAGCAAAACTAGAGTGGTGCTGTAATTGCCTCGCGCTTTTCCTCGAATGGTAGTTCATACATTCCTTCACCTCAGCTTTGTCAGGGTTGTTTTTACAGTTGTCGGCAATTCGGGCAGAGACAGGAGTAACCGCCGTTGCCCATGAGCTCAGTTTTCATAAGTTGTCGCAACTTATGAAAACTGAGCTAATTCGGATTACTGCAGGCAAAAACATTTTGAGACTTTGCAGTCAACGAACACTTATGATTAAAATAAATAGTTATCGGGAAGTTTATAGCATTCATAGTCTCATAGGTTTCATAGGTGTCAAATTGAGGTAAAATCCGAAGATGGTGTCTTCCCACGTGCTCCATTAGCTGATCCGTCTAGAATAACATTGGATGAAGATATATGAGATAATATTAAATTCTCACTTCTGTGTCTGTATTGGTAGCGTCTTCTGTGATTTCTTTTTCTGTTTGGTTGGTTTTTGGAACGTTTGTAAGAATAATTATAGAAGAGACCTGGAAGGGCCGCGTTGGTCCTATCCATTCTCATGGCTTTTATCTCATCCCATTCATCCTCACTTCCTGAATACATTGTAATTAACGCATAGCTCAAAAATCATCCAATATGTTGACTTTTACCTGTGGTAGTGGCAACGTTTTTATTTTCTTTCGCCTTCTTCTTTAATTGGTTCCCTTTATTCGAAAGAGCAGCAGCCTTAATATCGTCTAGCAACAAAAGAACAGACAATCTTTCTCTAGTTTTGACATATGTGCACTGAATTGTTCAAACGGACACGTACTATTTTGTGAAACCCCTCGATAATTGCTAATTAGTCATCAAACTGGCAAACCCGGCTCCGCCCGGTCCTGTCAATAATGTATTCGAATCAGCATGTTCACTTACCCCCTCCCCATCCTGCACACCCTGCACAACCTGCACAATGTGCACAAACATACAGATTTTCTCCTTTATATATAGAAATTTGGTGCAAAGATTTCAAGTCACTTGTATTGCTATGATAAACAATCGGGGGGGGGGGGGGTCCTGAATCAGTTGCCGTTCACTGTTCTCCTCCAAAATGATAGTGCGCAATTTAGCAATCAATAGCAATAACTGATTACGACTATTGATCTTTATAAAAAATAATAAATACTGAAATTTTGTAGAATCGTAGCATGATGGAGTGATCCCAGATTTTTTGTAGAGGAGGAGGGGTTGGTTTTTATTCCCATGGGAAGCACTTTTATTTCAAAATTGCTAAGAGTATCGTTAACTTCCTTTACAAAGAAATGACGCAAAGGGTTTTCTTACAACATTGCTTTGCTGTAGCGCACAGAAGTATACAAACATCTCAAAGATCCCCTTTCAACCTCCTGTATGATCTTGAGTAGACGGAAGTAGATAGGGAGACATTTCGCACAAATTTAATAAATAATCACACTGCAAGACTTGTTCAAATACGTCGGCAGACTCTTCAAATGTGCCTTTCTCCTTATTTTTGCTTAAGAAGCCGTCTGTGAATTTGTTGCCCGCGTGGCGACCTGTACAGGAGTGGTCCTAACACCTTTATGGTCGTGCGAGTCGGCCTATCCGCAATGTGCTCTGCTGTCATGTTACAGGCTGGCTTTTTGCAAGTGGCAAAGAATTGTTAATTTCGGCAGACTGCAAATTTGTAATTGTTGTGCAAACCAACAACTTCTACTAAAATATACTTTTTACTTGTTTCTGGAAGGAAAGGAAACGCAGGTGCGAAATTTTACACAGAGAGTGTGGAAAGCATCGGAAAGATTGGATACGAAAGGCATGTAAAGGTCACTGGTCTAAGTATCACTATCGATATCTTAAGCTTCTACAATATAAGCGTAAAGGAACGTAAACATGTTAACGCTTAAAATTGAGTTTGCCTCAGTGCATCTTTTGAGCTTTCACCAGTATGACAACCAACAGATAGATAGCTGATTTTCTTCTAAATGTAACCTCTGTTTGGGTGTACTGTTTGTACGTAAGATTCATATCCAAACGCACTGGGAACAAACTTTACATCTACTGGCCTGCGGTACACCATACCTGGGAGCCGGAGGAGCCCTAGGCAAAATACAAGCCCGCTGAATAGTGACCATACTTACACTGAGTATGAAAGAAGCCCCACCAAGCATATTGATTATAATTTTTGTAATTAGCATGCCAAATAACACCTTTGGAATGTTTTAGCAAATTCTGAGGTTTCCAACTGGGCCACCCGTAAAATAGGCATTTTTCGAATGAATTTAACTTTGTTTTAAGGGTGGGTTAACTACCTTCTTTGCAGGAACCACAAAGCATTACTCCGTTTCTGCCCATACCAAGGTATTCAATTCAGATAACATCCAAGCATTGGGCTTAATATCGAGCCAAAATCTTCTCTTTCCCGTTTTTTGGCATGGTTGTGAACAGTGAAACAAATGTGAGAACTTTTCTTTTTGTTCTATTGCCGTGAAATCTACATTCAAAGAAGAAAATTTCTTTGAGACAAATGTAATGTCTGGTCCCTGTAAATAGCTTGAAAATCAGAGCAAACGCAATCACGGAACTTTTGTTTTACGTAGTGAAACCAGGCCTAAAACATTTATGATAGAAAAAAGAAAATTTATCTTTATTGTCAGCAGTGAACAAAATAAAAAAAATTCGCAAAAGTGGGCCAATTTAGAAAAAGCAAAATAGGTGGGGTTTCTCAATTTTTTGCAAATAATTCTTATGATGAAATTCAGCAAAATTCGGGTGACTTGACATCCGCTCTTTGCGTTGAGTTTCTCATCCAAACCTCAACATTAACCTAAAATCAGCACAATTCTGGGCCTCAAAAGGCTTTTGCTTTCCGTTACGATGAAATGAACATACAGTATATGCAAGTTCGTAAAATTTATACTAGCTAAAGAAATCCTGCGGCGCTGAGCCTTTGCTTTTGACTATGCAGGTATCATCCCACAAAAATGACTGTCTCTAGACGGTCATAGCTTTTCTTATTTTGTAAATAAAAAGCCTCAAGATTGGTTCTGCAAAATTCAAAAACGTCAGCACTGTTATAATCACATATGCAGTGCAAATCCTTATCACAAAGCTTCGCGGTAGACAGAATTGAGGTCCAAAAATGTGCTGACGCTAGGGTAAGGTTGAGATTTTAATGAAAAACGAGTACAAAGTGGTTTCTCTCGGCGTTAAACAGCACACTTATTCGAAAGCTTAACTTATTGCAGAATCGTGTTACAAGCTGATTACAGCCTCTAAACGACAGAAGAACAGACGTTTTTTGAAGGCACCAACTTTAACAGCAATTTAAGAAACGTGAAAAGAGTACCATCCTACACTGAGTTCAGTGAGTAGCAGATTTCACGAAAACGAGCACTGTAACCTTGCAAAAAATCTGAAGCAAAAGATTGCAACTTTGGGTGGGAAAGAGCTTTACTAATGCTCGTAATTACAACCGCTCAAAAAAAGTGTTCGACGCAGTTCGACGCAGCATTCCCTCTTAGAAATTACACCGATTTTCATTCCTGTGTTACGTCGATGTTTTCGACTACGATCTTTCACATTTCACCAACGGCTTTTTGAGTTGAGAAAAGTTAGAGTTTGGAAATTCTCAGAAAAAGGTGTGTTACTGTAATTAAGAAGCGCAATTTACTAGTATTTAAAGTAAATGAACGATTGTCGCTCCAAATTATGAGAAATATTAAATCCAAGTAGCGAACTACGCACTCGTGAAATCGAGCTACTTTACCTTGTCTCGCAAAGAATAGGCAACCCTCAAAAAGGTAAAAAAGTTGCATCGAATGGTACCTGAACTCTTCACCCCTTCAACTTTTACGGATTTGGCTAGTAAGTGTTCAAAACTTTCTGAGTTTTACAGTCCTTCCTTCCTTACTGAGTAGTTCTGGGGAAGGTCTGTAAATACTTTTACTCCGTCTAAGGGCAGGAACGATAAGGAGTCTTTTGTTTGTTTACATATTGTGAACTGAAAACGTTTTCTTTTTTTATTGCTGATTAAAAGAATATATTTTAGAAACTCCATAAGACAAGCCAGACAGCTCTTTTGCATAAGTATGAAAAGGTTTGTAACATCAGCTAGCCACGGATTGCAATCCCCAGCAATCTTAGTTTCGATAACGACTTACACTGGGAAGCAAGGTGCGATAGTGTGAGAATTCTCTCACCCCCTCATCACCCCTGAGTCGGGACCAAGGTGACCCCCTTCACCAAAAACCGAGAAAAAAATCAACATGAGGTAAGGTTAAGCAAAGGAGCTATTTGTACACGAGTGGTTTATGTACAGGTATGGAGGAATCTATTGAAATAAGTGCTTGGTGACGGGTGTGAGTAGTGATTTCTGGACATTTTGAAGTTTTTAACGTAAAAATTCATAACTTGTAGATGAACACCTTTTACGGCGAGATGGACACCACTGGAACCGCCTCGTCCTCCGCTTTCAGAAAGCATATAGCATATCTGAGATCCGTTCAAGAAAATGCGGTGAATTGTGTGCCAACTGATTTTTGGGAATTTTCGAGTTCTTAACGTAAGAGATTAGTAAATTTCGTAGATGAACATCTTGTACGCCGCGATGGTCACCATTGAAACCGGCTCGTCCTCCGCTTTCAGAAAATATATACTTTGCCTAGAGTCCATAAAAAAGTGCCTGGGTAAGGGCGTCCTAGTAATTTTTGGAGATTTTCGAGGTTTCAACATAAAAAAATTCATA
The DNA here is from genome assembly GCA_958299035.1 of Cylicocyclus nassatus. Lineage (NCBI taxonomy): Eukaryota > Metazoa > Nematoda > Chromadorea > Rhabditida > Strongylidae > Cylicocyclus > Cylicocyclus nassatus. The sequence continues at coordinate 56,258,207 of CATQJL010000001.1, forward strand.
ACTTTTGTAGATGACCATTTTGTACGACAAGATGGTCACCATTGAAACCGGCTCGTCCTCCGCTTTCAGAAAATATACACTTTGATTAGGGTCCTTTATAAAAAGTGCGGGGTGAAGGGTGGGAGACACTTTTGTAATGGGAGTGCTCAAGTACAGGTTTTACCATTGTAAAAAGACGTCTACTTGAGCACCCCCATTATAGAAGTCTCACCCACCCTTCACCCGGCACTCTAACGGACCCCAGGCAAAGTATATCTTTTCTGGAAGCGGAGGACGAGGCGTTCCAATGGTGGCCATCTCGGCGTGAAAGATATTCATCTACAAAAGTTACGAATTTTTTTATGTTAAAAACTCCAAAATCTCCAAAAATCACTAGGACACCCTTCACCCAGGCACTTTTTTAAATGGACTCTAGGCATAGTATATATTTTCTGAAAGCGGAGGACAAGACGGTTTCAATGGTGGCCATCGTTACGGAATTTTCTATCTTAAAAACTCGCAAATATCCAGAAATCACTACCCACACTCTTCACCAGGCACTTTTTCGAAAGACTCTAGGCAAACTATATATTCTCTAAAAGCAAAAGACAAGGTAGTCTTAAAAACATTTCCCTTACTGACGTTGCTGTTCATCTGCAAAAATTATGAATATCTTCTTTAAAAAATGTTTAAAAATTGTCTAACCCCTTCCGAAACAAATATTATCGCGTGCACGTCTTCTATGGTAATTCCAAAAACAGGCAGGGTGATGTAAAAAAGGAAAAGGAAATGTTAAAATATAAGGTGCTTTTCAGAAATATAGATGTGTGCTAATCCAGCAGCACATCGATTCACAATTCAGAAAAAAAGATAACCAGTGATGGTAAGAAATAAATTATGAACTTTGACTAGGAAAAATAATGAGAAAACACCATGCCTCCCCCCCCCCCCGTCGACATTTTATAATTTCTCTACCAAGTGAAACACCCTTCACCCTGGAGAGGTTGCGACCACTGTGACCCCCTTCACCCTGGAGGAGTCATTCTCACCTTTTCGCACCTTTGCTGGGAAGATGACCGATGGAGAAAGAAAAAATTTCTGCACCGGCTAATCCTTGAAGTATCTGTTTATCTTTATTTTATAGGGTTTGCGAGCAGGTTCAAAAAAAAACTTAAAATTTTTTACACCGATCGGTTTAATAAACATTTTTGCCGCCTACTAATACACGTAGCGCAGACTCAACGTACAAATTTCCACTATTTTCTGTGATGTTAGAAAGCGGAGAACGGTTTTTCCTTCTAGAAAAATGAGAAATTCTACTAAAAATTTCCATGAAGAAGCGAAGGTTTAGCGCTAACGGTATGGAGAACATAATATGGCGGTTTGAAGGTAAGTTGGTGGGGGTGCACAACCCCAAAAAAGGCACCACAATTGACACATTGTATAATGAAACAAATGTGAAGTTAGAATCAAGAATTAGAATGTAATTGTCAAATGTTCACAGATTTTGTCACCAACATTCTGGTGAATGATTACTAGCGCCATAGCTGAATCTCGTAGTTTTCATAAAATCGAATTAAGCCTCGTTTTTTTTACTATGTGTGATGGCTGCTGGAAGCACAATTCTTGATTCTCAAGGGACTTATTTGCTAATCATGAAAATGATATTCGTTATACTTGGCAGCTCTTATATCATATGCCTTCGGTAAGTAAACGACAACGCTGGGGATCTGTTAAGGCAGAACTCAGAGGGAGAGAGGGGAAATTCGTGTCCGGCTGTCGTGTGCCACACTTCTTGCTCGCCCTAATTGGGAGTGGAAAGGGAGACGAGAAGAGGAGGGATTGAGGAGGATAATTACAAATTCAATACTTATCTTCCAAATTACTATTACCTTTCTCATCAGTTTTCGCAAGCTTGTGCTATGCTGAAAGCTATTACAGGATTAAGGTATTAGGATGTCCGGAAATTAAAGCAGGTTCCGCAAATCCTCGCTCTAAAGTGTCATGACTCCTTAAAAATTGCATATTTTGCAATGGGGTAAGAACCACCGTGATCACCAAGCCTCTGTCTAATGCACACCTTCGATAGTCTAGAGATAGGGCGTCGGAAGTGAAAGTTGTTAGAGTATCTGCCCCCTAAAAAGTGAAAGTTGCTTATACAGTGCTAAACATAATTTTGAAGCCACTCTATAAATAGTCGATTCTCGTCCTTGCCAATGAATCTGTCTGAAACTTTGCTGTATTGTGCGCATGTCACCCTAACATGACTCATCAAGACGGCTTCCAGTCTTGTTGGGTTTGAACGGAGAAAAACGAAAAAGTTCGAAAAAGCCCTCTTTGAAAGCTGGACATAATTATAAAGCCACCTGGTTTTTCTAATCACTATCGCATTCGTTGACGCTCAAATTTTTTGTACAATTACATCCTAAAATATGAAACATTTGCAACACCTACGGCCTGTCATCCTACTTAAATAGAAGCGATCACTGCATTTTTTGCTTTCAAAAGCACCAAATGTCAATCTACTTCAACAAACATCTGGTTTGAAGAGTTTTCAAGCTCCTGTCCATTTCAAATGATAATCATGGAATCTACTGACCCTTCTGGATAGATGAGGTGAAGAGCACTTTCGTAAACTCTGCGTAATCGCTGATTTTGACGGACAGACTCCAACCTCAACATAGGCTTGGAGCGCTTTTGAACCACAAAACTCAGTTTGCAATGTCCACAAAGTGCTGAACTTGATTTATCACATTGTCTACATGGGGATACAGCTTTTGCAACAACTTTCAGATTTTTCCTAATGATGCGGTAGCGATTTAGACCTGGAATACTTTCCACAAAAATTCCCTGCGAGCGGAAGATTCGATATAACCCTAGATCTCCTTATTTCCGTCTGTGTTTCATGTCATATTCAACCCGGTGATTGAGAGTAGTAAGGTTTTGAGGTTTCAAACGTCTCCGGTTTTATCTCGTGATCTAAGTTGGCTTTGATTGTGCAGGGTGCTCCACTCAACATTCAGTGGATGCCAACTGCAGCTGAACCAGAGTGCTCAATCTCGAAATATTTTCCCAGTCATGCACACGAGTTCATTGTTGTATGGCTGTCGTAATGGCTACATTACAGTATTTTCTGTCGCTTGAAAATCGAGTTTTGTGGTGCAAAAGTGCGTCAACCCTAGGTGAGTTTGGAGTCTGTCCGTCAAAATAGCGATTAAGCAGAGTTTACGAAAGCGCTCTTTACCTCATACATCCAGAAGGGTCAGTAGATTCCATGATTATCATTTGAAATGAAGCAGATTGAATTTTGATGCTTTTCAAAACAAAAAATGCAGCGATCGCTTCTATTTGAGAGGATGGTAGGCCGTAGGTATCGCAAATGTTTCATATTTTGGGATGTAATTGCACAAAAAAATTTGAGAGTCAACGAATGCGATAGTGATTAGAAAAACCAGTGGCTTTATGATTTTGTCCAGCTTTCAAAGAGGGCTTGTTTGAATTTTTTCGTTTTTCTCTGTTCAAACTCAACAAGACGGGAAGCCGTTTTGAGGGGTCATGGTAGAGTGACATGCGCCCAACAGCAAAGTTTTAGACAGATTCATTGACAAGGACGAGAATTACGACGATTTTTAGAGTGGCTTTATAATTATGTCCAGCACTGTATTAGGTTGTCCGGAAATTGATGCCCGTTTTGAATTTCAACCGCAATAAGTCATGCACTTTTCAATTCTAAATAGGTTGCAAAGTACCATTCGATAAAACAAAGCAAGAAGGCCATCTTGCTTTTGCAACAGCTCTCATCTACCTCGAGTTTTTAGCCAAAAACTAAAAAGACTCAGCAGCCCAAAAAATCGAAAAAAATCGTAACTCAGTTCATAAAAATCTTACGAAAATTCTTACTTGCTCACGTAACACAACATAAAACATCTACTTACGCCTTTGCCGTATTTTTTCTTCTGTTAGGAATCAAGAAAACGGAAATTTTCGTGCATTTGCCAAAGTGATGTTGTGCAGTTCCCACATAGGTAGTTGTATACCACAAGCCTGTAGAAGTACGGACTTAAATTTTCAGCTCTCTAAAGCTTTGGTTCTCGAGAAATAACGAACATAGCTTTCCCTAGTTAGCTGGCCCAAGCTAAAACTCAAATTTCTCGAGAACTAAAGCTTGTAGAGAGCTGAGAATTTAGTTTGTACTTCTACAGGTTTGTAGTATACATCTATCTATGTGGGAACCGCACAACACCACTTTGGCAAATGCATGAAAATTTCCGATTTCTTGATTTCTAACAGAGAAAAAAATATGGCAAAGGCGTATATAGATGTTTTATGTAGATAGTGTTTACGTGAGCAAGTAAGAATTTATGTAGGATTTTTATAGACTGAGTTATGATTTTTTTTGATTTTCGGGCAGTTTAGTCTTTTTAGTTTTTGGCTCGAAACTCGAGATGAATCAAAGATGTTGCTAAAGCAAGATAGCCACCTTGTAGAGCTTGCTTTGCTCTACCGAATGGTACTTTGCAACCTATTTAGAAGTGAGAAGTGCATGACTTATTGCGGTTGAAATTCAAAACGGGCATTAATTTCCGGACCACCTAATAAAAAATCAAAGAAGAAAAGAAGATGCAAAACAATCAGTCAGCAAAAGCAGAAGAAGCCCTTGTAAACCTAACAAAAAGCAGCAATCAGTTTAAAATCTTTTATTTGACGGCGTTTCGAATGGCAGATTTTCGTTGCAGGATCAGGCAATCCACAGCATGGGGGAAAATGAGGGAAAGCTAGTTTATTCTTTGTGACTGGTCTGAAAAAAAAACATATCTTGGAAGTGGTAATTATCAAAAATTAGATTCTAATCCGTTTCCATATATCTGTAACTCCAACAAGCGAATTACTGGAAACCAGAAAGTAAGGAGAGTTTTCTTAACAAGATCATCTTTCGCAAATTGTATATAGGAACTATAGGATATGAACGCTCAGCAAAAAACTTTGCAGCTTATAGCCACAAGCTAGTATTACATATGTTGCTAGAAATTTTTTTAGAACTTTCCTGCGAAAAAGATTGCAATTGAAATTTTCCATTTTTCCGAGTTCCTCTACGGCTGCGATATCTGAAAATTTCGAATTTTTTGTTTACTGACCAGAAATAATGCTTCTCAGGTGCCATTTAAAATAGTACCAGACGGCACTGTCTCCACTCTTCAAATACGGGGAGAGACTTCTACGGTTGCTTTATTCAGAAAAGTTTTCTATCCCGTGGAGTGGCCCCGACAATTGGTCATACTAGAGCGTCAATTTCTCTACTCTCACATTTGATGAAAGGAAGTGCTAATGTTCATCTTGTAGGTTCACTCAATATTTTGCTTTAGATTTATTACCATGAAAGTACTCCCCTGCCGAATAAGTTCAAGCCAAAACAGTGCAAAGAGTGAATTTTGTGAACTTAAGCTTCATCTTCTGGTTGTAAAATTCGAAGAAATGGAGTTGGAAAGCAAGATATCTATCGGAAAGAACATGAAGAGCTCTTTTTTACAGTTTGCGAGATTGCTTGCAAGAGGCATATATGCAGAAGAACAATTCTTTTTTAAAATGCATTTGCGAAAGCCTGCATTTATTTTCGGACAACTTAATAATGGGTCAGCGGGATGGAAATTACGGGTGTATGTCGAAAGGCGCGCGTTTCGGCAGTCGTCATTACCAGAAGGAATTTGTACTGTACAAAAAAGTTTCCAAACGTCCAAACTTTCCAAACGTATGAGAAATAGTAGCAGATGACTATAAGTTGAAATCCGGAAGTACTAAACCGAATTCGAATTTCCTGGTTTTTCTAATTGGTGACAACCGATCAATGCGCGCCATTCGACCGTCTCTCAAAAATTACAGCGAGGGCAGGGAAGTGACGTGTAGCATTAAAACAGGGGCAGAATGATTTGCAGGAGTGAATACTCTTTAGCTTTGTAGTTTTTAGCGGACCTATGGATATCAGTCTGTAGTGCTGGCTTCAATTCAGATTTACAGTACATAACGAATCAATGGTCGCGCTGTGCTGTAGGATTGCGTGAGAGTTCAACTGCAGCTTATTCACAGTGATTGCCTATGCCGTAAATTCTACTGTAGTATTATAGTAAAGGGAGATCGATTCCTCCATACTATAAATCCAAGTTGGAGCCAGCTCTACAATTATCAACAAACAGTGGATACATACTTTTGATAGTGGTACATGAAAATGTGATTTTCTTAGATTACGTCCTGAGTAGCGCCGTCGAATGATAGAGAATCAAACTTGGAGCATCACGACCAAGGCCCACCTGTTTATCTTTAGCGGATCCAACTCTATGTCCAAGAAGATATACACTGCAAATCAACACCAAACCCAACGTAGAGCGCATGCTGTAAAAGTTATCATAAATTCATTCAACCGATTATTCCTGTTCTTAATGAAATCATGTTACAAGTAACCGATTTGAGCCATCTTCGACTTTCCATGTAAGTATAATTACTACGTTCATAGTAAGCACGCGTGCCTCTAGAGGATAGTGGATCGGGAAGTTTGGATGGGCCTTGTAACAAAAAAAACATCTTTGAGCTTATGTCGGTCCAATTTTTTCATGAAAAATTCATTTTCATGAAGAAAGAACAACGAACGAAAAGAATTGCGCGCCGATACATGTTCCTACCAATTATATACGAAATCTCAACGTTTCAGTAACTTCATCCTTTTGCAGTGACTCTAATTACCGCCTCCTTGAAAGAAAAAGATGATTCTGGGAGATGGAAAAGAAGGTCGTCAACTGTCACAGGAAGATAGGAATCCGTCGATAGTGACATGCTAAAGCAGCTCATATCAGACTGTGACTGACCAGTCGAGGACTACGACCAGGTAGCAGGAATTGCTTGTAACAAGAAGAAGTTCAAGGCAAAATTCAAATGCTGGCTATCGCGAGTAACTATTAGCTAATGCCCAGCATAACAGCTTCATAGGAGGATTTCCGGGATTACAGGTTAGGCAAGTTATGAAATCAGTAGAAGAAAGACGGAATCTCTAGAGCCAAAGACTTCTCTATGGATATCGCGTACCGCTGGTGGCAGAAAACGAAGACGAGATTTCGACTTCTCCTTGACATAGGATGGAATCTATCGTGAGAAGCTAGTACCCCATTCTCTTAAAGGCAGCGTCCCGATGACGGGTGCGGGTTTTTGTGGCGATGTTAAAGTAGACCACCTAGCTGAGCGATGACTGAAGTTCGTCGCGAAAAGCGGGTTCTACCAAGCTTGAAATATGCTCCAAGAGTGGCTCGGATCTTACGGTAGCCCGAATGCCGCCCGCACAGCGATTTCGAACTGCAGGGCCAGAGCACGCATAACGCACACAGTCATGAGCGCAGGGTTCCGCAATCACTTTGCGTTACCTTGCATGCATCTCGTACTTGCTCGAGCCTACCGTAGCCTACAGTAGCCTACCTATCTAAGATCCGGACCACTTGGGAAGCGATTTGTAGACATCGTAGACTCCCCTTTCGCGCTGCAAACTTTCGTCGTCGCTTAGTTGGGGGTCTCCTATTACGTTACCAACAGAGCCAGGAGGGCCCGGTCTGATGGGACGGTGCATTTATGTTCATCAACACTCCTGGTGATTTTCCATGCGTTCTCGTCTTGAAACCTGGGCATCTTCGACTGTAAGTTTAATGTTTTGGAATTTTTCTTATGCCGCATAGGTTGGTATGGTGGATCTTTATCGACCTAACGTTTCGAACAACTCGTCTTCGTCGGAGGTCTGAAAAGAAAACGAGTTGTTCGAAACGTTAGGTCGATAAAGATCCACCATACCAACCTGTGCGGCATAAGAAATATCAAAACACTAAACTTCTGGTGATGTTCGTTGTTCTCACTGGCGAGTAGTACCACGGACTTTACTGCCGTAATGCTCACCAAAATCAGGTGATGAAGACGTCCACGAATCCGGACTAGATAATCTTTTCATCCACCTTCTGATCGCCGAAGGGCAACATCTACACGGGCTTTAGCGTCACATTTAGCATTTTAATTTTAGAAAGAAAAGATTTCCTATCAGTGGAGAACTTCAAGAACCGTCTTCTTTTCGAATAAAGCGAATGGGAGGATTTTCGAAACCGCCCTCTGTGCCTGATGAATGTGCTGTACAAGCTTTCCACGAAGATTATCTTCGCTCGCATCTAGGACACTCGATGAAGCCCAGCTCAAGAACAAATAGACTTTGCAAAGGATTCAGCTGCATGGACCTCATCCACACGGTTTCGAGGGCTACAGAACGGATGTTGATGAACATGGAACAACTTGGAAGAAAGACTCAATACAAAAAGAAAAGTTTGGACCACCTTCATCCTTCTAGATAAAGCGTTGACCTGCTAGCAGACCGGAAGCTTTGAGCACGCCTATTCAACTTAACACCTTTCTCTCAGCGCTCAGTTGCGCATCTAAGACTTGAGCACTGCAGCCATGTCAAAAATTCAACAGAGAGCTTGTGCGCAGTTTAGGCATCCCCATACAAACAACATGATCAATCAGCTGTGAAATTAGCTAAATACAAGATCATGAAAGCAGCCACTAACGCGGAGAAAGTGGATGTTGGAAGCGGGAGCAAAGGCAAATGGATCTTCTGCAGGGTCCGCACCCCACATAAAGACGCACCATCTATCGTAAGTATATACGTAAGTACGTTGAGATTGTACACTAGCAATCAGAGCGGGCCTCTGCTCGTTATCAGCATAATTTCTTCAATTTAAAGCCGATTCTCACCCTTTTGTGGTGTGCTTTTTTCCTGAGTAAAGATGACAATGTCGAAGCTCCAAAGAACTTCCGATTGTCAGTCGTAAACTAATGGTCTATTTTTTGTACTATACAGAATGACGAAGCATATCAACTTGCTTGGTGTTAAGGTAGGGGGCACATTTTCAAAGGAAGCTTGCCGTGTTATAAAATCATGTTATGAGCTGATTTTAGAGTCTCTACATTATAGAACAACTTTTTCAGAGCACTGATTTCAAAAGCATTTGCAGAGAACTATCTGAAAAGAGTACCGCTCTTCATTTGAACCACACAGATCCTATGCATAGCAGTTTCGTTATTGTACTTCGCAAAGAAGATTTGAAGTTGATGATTGCCGCGTTGTGTGAAAATGAAGCTTTGCTTGAAGTGCTCATACAATCATGAACCACTCAAAATTCGTGTTCGACGCAAATTTACTCCCAATTGGAACCGATTCAAAGGTTGTTCCGAAAGTTCTGTCCATTCTGCAGATTTTCTAATTGAAGATGTTATAACTGTCTTCAGAATCAGCATTTTTGTACAAAGCAAATTTTGTTGTATCAAACGAAGTTACATTCAACAAAACACAGTATGCCATGTAAAAAAAGCAAGCGAGAGAAAAGAGAAAATCTAGGGAATTTTGTAGAGTTTCCTTCAAAACGATCCACTTTGACGTACAGATGCTTCCGTATAAGGATACGCGATCATATGTGGTTGCCACCATCAAGTAGCCCATACTTCGGAGAATCTTTAATGACTAAAGAGAATTCGACCTATCTTTGCGCACGGAAATTTTTAAGAGCAAATCAAAAAAATCCATACGAGCCCTCCACCGCGCGCGCAACTAAATTAACTTTCTATATTTGATTTTTCTTGCTGTCGCGAACGAAGAAAGCTAAGTGGCCGATGGTCAATACTTGCTCTCGCTTTATGCATTATGAGTTCCATAGTTCGCTGTACATAAATTGTTGTTACCTCTTGGATAACTGAGTTTGTCTTCCACTTCTGAGAAAGAATTGAAGAAGTAAGATATTCGCTTTGGTGGAAATAAAGTGTGCATATGTTAGCCCATTACAATCTGTCTCATTATAAGATTTTACATATTCAATTTTACGAGTACTGCGGGAATTAAAAGAAACTTTTTCTTGAGCATGACTGCATTTTGTTAGTTTGAATTCGGGGCTTGGTATTTCATCACTGAGAGGATTTTTTGTCAAGCGTTAGAAAGCACTAGAAAGAGCATGATAAGTGCTTTCAGATGATATGCATGTTTTTGCAACAAGTGCAACACTCCAAAAAACTAGCTACATTGAAACAAAGCAACCAGGATTCGTACAGAACTTTCGGAACAACCTAATATTTTTCCGCATACGTTTTCGTCTATCCTCGTGCAAGTAGGAGGAATGGATTTTCAGGAGCTTCCTCCAAGAAATTCAGAAACATTGAAAAGGGGTGTCTCCATTTTAGGAGTACTGTAAAAGAAATCCCAAGTCGTAATGACGATCTTCAACGAAATCAGTATGGTTAGATGCATCTTATTAGAATGCTTCCAAATTTAATTTCCATATCTGCTGATTGATTCTTACAAGGGAGGATACCAGCTCGCAGTGGCGCACCGAAATGATATGCATAGCATTAGATGCGTTTTGATGAGCTAATTCCAAATCTACTTTTCTTATCTGCTAAGCGCTTCTCTAGAAGAAGCTATGGACGGTTGGAAGTGTAAAGTTAATGGGCTTTCGAGGCGTAATGTGCTTTGAAGACCAGCTCTGGAGTGATTAATTGGCGTGGTTTTGAATGCATTGGCTAAAGAAATGCATACATACACCAAACACATTAATAAGTGTTTTTGAACATGTAGCTCTTGAAGATGTGGCACTGAATGTTTGCTAAATTTGTACATTCAACCACTCATAACTCCATTTGGAGACCAGCTTAGCAGATAAGGAAGTCAGATTTGGACTCAGCTGATCAAGGCGCATCTAATGATGTGCATATCGTATTGGTTCGCACTGTGATCTGATATCCTTCTCTTGTTAGAAAAAGTTTTGGGTAACATTATGATAAAAACTTCAATACTTCGCACATTTAATCGCTCACAGCTTTAACTAAAACTTGCTCAGCAGAAAAGGAAGGCAGATTGGAAACAGCTCATCAGACGTCATACACTTTATTTCAGTTCTACGCTGTGACTTGGGGATTTTTTCCTACTAGTCCAGAACCCTCTTTGTCAAGCGTCTCATCACATACCGTCGAATCGTTAACCGCACGCACTGCTCAAACGTTGGGGACCACGTGCGGAGCTGCTGAAATAATGCAAGAATAACTTGTACGATGGTAAATTTGTGCCGGGGCAAGCGTTTTACTCCGCAGTAACGACCAAACCGTGCGGCCAGCAAATCGACTAATGAATTGTCATACTTTTGATTAGCTTGAAGTTTATTTTTGATTCGTATTTCCACAGCAGACAGCAAAAGCAGCCAAAACCTATGGTATTTTCTTGCTTTTTCAAAACAGTCCTCTGAAAAAGAGTTTGCTGTTTTACAGTTTACAGTTTTGCTGTTTCTGTCAACATTCTTACGTAACTTTCCATGCTAATCAGTGCTTATCGGAAAAACAGAGAAAATATGCAAGTAGGAATTTTCATGTTAAAGCTAAACCTGTTTACAGAAGTGGAAGAAAAGAATATGAATGATGGATGTTGACTCGGTGCATGGTGTAATCGTAATGCATAATCATAAGGCATAATCAAGCTTACTTTATGGGCTACGTCCATTAGCTACATTTTCAACCAGTGTTGTTGCTTTGCGCATAATCTTTTTTCCTGTCTGCAAACATAATTCTCCATATCACTTACTTTCGTTTTTGAACATGTTCCACTTTCACATAAGATGAAACCTGCATTTGAGTGTTCCGATTTTTGAGACAAAATCACTGCACTGAAGCATTGCCTCTGCGGCGATTTTCGAAGAGAAAAATTGATTTCATCATTTCGCTACATTTACAATCTACACAGATAAAATTAATGTTATAGTAAGTTTCAACTCTGTTTAGGGGGAAAGTGGACTGGCGGGAGCCCGCTTCGCAACGATTCGCGCCGCCTTGCAGTCTGCGTCCTCTCATTCTGAGCTACCTCGCTGAGAGGTGGCGGTCCGGGCGCGCTGTTCCACTTGGATTGTTTCGCCTGCTCTGGGTTTTCCTTATGAACAAATCACAAAGTCGTAATCCAATGTGACAGTGTCAGTCATATAATAACACTTTGTTATCTTCTATGATGGTGTTTTGTGAACTTGCATTTTAGCGGATTTGTTAATAATACATTTTTCTGACCTTGGACAACACCACTGACATAGAATGGTGTCCACAAAGTTGTCATGGAATTTGCTGGAAGGAAGACACTTATAGCTGAACATGAAGAAAATGGATTAAACCACTGAACCATTTTTACCCTGGAATACCACAGAAAGTAGAATAGTTAAAACTTTTGTCATAAGAACGAAAAAGTGACGCACACATGCTATACACATATGCTGCACACTTGTGACCTAAAACAATCAGGTTTATCGTTTCAAATCACTTTTAGCATTATAACATAGTATTATAGCATGTTTGTTAGTGCGAAGTTCTAAAAATAGTGCACATGCATACATTTGTATCAGTGGCGGTCCCAGGATTTCGGCCCGGGGGGGGGGGGGGGGCAACGATTTTTCTAACAAGGGAAGGATACATGGTCGAAGTGGCATTTCATCTTGAAATGTATACTGTCTTATAGAGCTTAGGACGCTAATTCCGAATCTGTCTTCGCTATTTGCCGAGCGCCTCTGGACGCCGAGTTATGAGCGTTCTTTGGGTTAAAAAATTGAATGCGTAATTAAGGCAAAATTCGTCAGAATTGCTCAAAAGGTCCAATGTTGGTTACCAGAGCACCCCATTTCAAAGGATACCTTTTGCCCAAAACACTCATACAACATGTTGCTCTATTTAGGCGCTGAAAAGTCCGTAATAGTCAATTTTACTTGAATTCTGCGTTCATTTTTCGCTCCAAAAAACATTTATAACTCGGCGTCCAGAGGCGCTCGGCAGATAACGAAGAAAGATTCGGAATCAGCGTTTAACGCTCTTCAAAATAGTATATGACCCATTTGAAAAGGCCACTTCGACTGATCCGACCTCCCTTGTAAGTGAAGGTGCGTGGCTAACGCCATGCACTTGGAAAAAATTTCTAGATTACTTTTCAAAATCTTTGCGGGCCCATAACACCTAAAATCCAGAAAAAGGGGGCGGGGCGGCAGGGCTAATTTGAATTTTTAAAGAATTTTAAAAATAATTTCAATCATTTACAAGTGTAAACGAGTCACTTGCACATTTTTATAACCCATGTAAGTAGCTTTCAAAAAAAAATTGCGACCAATTCTCGGACCGCCATTGATTTGTATATATCTGTACCAGTGGCGTACCCAGGATTTCGGCTCGGGGGGGGGGGCGACAAAAATTTTTTTCTAAAGAAGGTGCGTGGCGTTAGCCACGCACCCCGAAAAATTTTTTGGGATGCTTCTCAAAATTTTTCCGGGTCCTCGACCCCTAAAATCTGGAAAAAGGGGGCGTGGCGTCAGCCACGCCCCCGAAAAAAATTTTTTTACAAGGCTAAAATGACTTTTTAAAAAATTTTAAAAATTATTTTAATTATTTACAAGTAAAAACAAATCACTTGCACATTTTTATAACCCATGTAAGTAACTTTCAAAAATTTCGCGACCCGTTCTCGGGGGGGGGGGCCCCCCCCCCTCGGTACGCCACTGATCTGTACATGTAGGTGCATATACAGGGTGTCCCAAAAAATGTATCGAACGTTTGATCGTTAATATTTCTCTTCTGAAGAAGTATTTTTTCTTGCTTCAGGTACCATTCTGTAGAGCTGGCTTCAACTTAGATTTGCATTATAGAGCGAATCACTCATCTTTCTTCATTACTGTAGGATTACGGTAGAAACTTCAAAGAGGGTTTTAAGCAATGAAAGGCCATATTTTGCCTCAGAAAGGAAATAAAATAGCCTCAAAACTTTTGCACTAGGCTAACTAGAGCTGCTGATTCTAACTGTAAAGTTCCCAAGTTATTATGATGCTTCATTGAAGAGTTATGCCAGGTAAGAGGTAGCGGCCAATTTTTCAATGTTCCTGAAAAGTGCGGTTACACCGTTTAGAAGGCTTCGCAATCTTGTGAATAGTTAATTATTGAACTTAGCGTCCATAAAAACCCTATTATACAAGTTTTCACATTTTTTTGTAAAATTTTGAAACTGCAGCTTTTTCCACATTGACACCACATGTTTCAAGTTTCTACAGTAATCCTACAGTAATGAAGCGAGATAGGTGATTCGTTCTATAACGCAAATTTAAGTAGAAGCCAGCTCTACAAAACGGTACTTGAAGCAAGGCAAAAGACTTCTTGGGAAGAGAGATATTAACGATCAAACGTTCGATACATTTTTTTGGGACACCCTGTATACGTCATAAGGAGCTATACAAGAAAGTGAGCAGTTTTTATTCACTCTTATCAGCAATTCAGCATTCATCGCTGATGAAATCACAAATGTGAATCCTTTTTCAGCATTACAAAAAAAAAACTGCCGAAGAAAATGCTATGCGGTTCTTATCGCTCTATCGCTCGTGATCTGCAGGCTTCTTCGGTTCTGTTGCGAATTCGATATTCAGTTTGTGGAGCCCTCCATGTAGCAATCGAGTGGATGCTTAACGGCACATGCCACTAGTGCCCACTTTTTCCCCAGAATTGCATTTTGCTTATAACTCGCCTCATAAAGCCTGGAATTTGAAATTTTGCCAGTATATGAAAGATGAACATAGAAAGCTATTAGGTTATCGGACACTCTCTGTTACACAATTTCTGTTACAATTTCTGTTTTTAATTTAATTCTTAAAAATCTCAGAAGCTTTGGTAAGATCTCATGTTCACGGCTTATGGGCAGGGTCAAAAACCTATTCAAGAGTACCGTCGCATCTGCGATCTGTGCGCAGAATACCCACTTTGTGGCTGAAAATCCGTTTCTTCCCAATCTTGTAAACGAGCTGGCGTTCTCTCAGGTGATGAGCGATAGACAGGACAATGTAGTAATTATAGGGCATAGTCTTTAGCGTTTAGCTAATATGGGGGGATAACGCAGATATGTCTGCACACCATGCTGGTGGGTGTACCCTGCTATGTCCTAAGCGTGTTGCAAATTTGGGGATTTCAGAAAGCTTCTGAAATTTCCTAGAAAATTTAGAAAAAAGTGTAACAGAATTTACCCGACAACCTAATATTATATAAAATTTAGCCGTTTACAGGTCGTTTTTATTAAGGGCCTGGGAAGAATGCCGTCAAGAATACGAAGCAGTTATCTGACCTTTGTGCCAAACTTTGCTATACAAGGTTCATTCTTCTTGCAATGACAGCCTTGGTTTCTAAGCCTTTTCTTCCTCGGAGAAAGAACGATCGCTTTTTAAGTAGTCCGAGTAGGTGTGGAGTAAGAAGCTAGGTTGCTGCCTACGACTCAAACCACCATTGTTGATTTTGCTGAAAGTTTCCCAATTTTGAGCTGAAGCGTTGCGTTTAAATCTTGCTTGGCAGGAACTGGAAGCAAGGTGCACGCTATGGGCAGGATCAAGCTTGGATTGTGGTACGTTACAACTGGGGGTCGTATTGTGAGGGTTAGGAGAGGGGGAAAGGGTGTTTTTAAGGAGATACTGATGAGAGCGGTAGCATGATATGCGTTGAAAATATCATATATTTTCATTATCTAACACTTCATAGTTTTGGACTACCATCGTGTAGGTACATTAACACATTGACGACCGCTTGGCACACATGGTGTGTCAAGCAGTGACTACCGTATGGGACCGCTTGACACACCATGTGTGTCAAGGCTTAATTTTGTTAAAATAACTACTATTCTGTAAAAAAACTCAACCATGAGCTTTCTTTCGCGCTGAATTTAGGAATGACCTCTACCATTTTTGTCAGCCTTTTGGGAATACTGTAAGTACTGGAAACGGCAGTATGTGTAATTATAGCCGAAACATTTAGGTTGGTCTGGAAAAGGCCTTAGTCCCAGAAGGCAGACAACTAAAAATCTGCGTGGTCGTCAAAGTGTTAAGCATGATAAAAGAGCTTAAAAGCATACCAGCATCATTTCCGTGATTTCATGATAAATAACACCTGTAGGCCAAATTTTAGCGAATTTTGAGGTTTCCAAATCCTGGACCAACCAAGAGTGATGGTCATTCTCGAACATATTAGCTTTGTTGCGTGAGTTGATTACTTCTTTTTGCACTTAATGCAAAGAGCTACTATTTTATGCACACAATGAAAATCTTACTTCAAATAGCATGCAAACTATGGAATTAAGAGCAAGCCAAAATCTCACTTGTTCTATTATTTCAGACTAGAGAATATCAATCATGCTCAAATTACTTTTGAGGATTACGAGGTTGGAAGGCACCGTCCACCCTAAGTTGAGGGTGTTGAGCTTTTGGCAGCATATGGTAGGGGTAATAGTAGGGCCCTCTATCAATCCAATGCCCAAGTCGTTGCGCAAAATGTCGCTTCTGAAGCGAGAAAATGTCTTCGGAATAGCGAAGGTGCACAACCCTCATCCATGCCCGCCCTCCCCCATCCATGCCCGCCCATTTGTGCGCGCCCATCCAATCACCGTTTTGGAAAGCCGGCCTGTGGGTTTTCCGGAACGGGGATCGTCGGGGTTTTCGAGCATTCTCGACTTCCTATTCGGAATCAGGACTTGAGAAGGCTTTGAAACGACAAAAACGCGGAAGTCAAAAATCTGGGTGGATGATGCCTTTAAGCTATCGAATATACTTACTCTTATCACCTTCACTCGTGTGATTCATGTAATTCATGCTGCAGTAGACTTACTACTTTGTTAGCATATTACCGTGACCCTATTTTTTGCAGTATTTTCCATTTGCATAGAACAGGAAAAACGAGGAACAACTCCAAACGAAATTTCTGCTGTATAAAGAAAAAGGTTTTAAGCAGTAGCAACGATATAGAAAACGCAGATATTTGCATGCTTTGAAGGTAAGTTAATGGGGTGTGGCACACACCCTAAAAAGGTGTAGCAGCTACAGCTTTTCATGGTTGTGCCACACCCCGTTAACTTGATCAAAGAAAATTTTAGAGAATAAAATATACACGGTTCGATAGCCAGGATTGCCTGGTTTTTGTAGAAGTACCAGAACTGATTTCATCTTCTTCCTTTTGAGCAATACTTGCTGGAATGATAACTACAGTAAGCGAAAGATGGGATAAGTAAATTTTGGCTACCTTCTACTTTCATAGTTTGATGGATATTTGGAGCAGGATCCATGGTATGGGTAAACAGGGAGTAGAGCTTTGTATTGATGGGTAATTCAAGATTGGGAACCCTCAGAATTTGCTGAAACGTGGCCCATGGGGGTCACTTGATATGATAGTTACAAAGATGTTACTAATCATGTTTGATAGAGCCTTGATGCCATGTCTACGGGAGGCGAACGATAATGAGGGGGAGGGGGGGGGGGGTATTATGAAAGAACTTAAGGAGGGGGGGTCGTATCCAGTGTTGTGCGCCACACCTCTTGTCGACCTGGTCATGGGTGACTGTGAAAACTGCCACTGACACAAAACGAGGAAGAAAAGATTATAAGCCTGCTAAAAATCGAAAGATACTTTTGCAGATTCAGTGATTACAGATGTCACAAATCAGAAGCTGATATTCCTTGATTAAAACATTGAAGTAGGCGCCAGTCGTTTTCTGCAGTGTATTTACTGAAATGAATGTTTCTCTTTGGAAAGAGATCAACCATACCTTCGATAGTTTAGAGACAGGATGTCAAAAGTAAAGCTTGTTTGAACATCTGATCCCCATAAAAAATGTAGGTTGTTTATAGAAGATCAGAGAAGAAGAAAGCCGCAAAGCAGATGTAAAACAACAAAAGAAACTGCTGAAAACCGGATGAAAACGCTGCAACGAGCTTTGAAATCTTTCATTTGGCGGCTTTTCGCGCAGATTTTCTCCCTCCAAGACCAGCAACTCGCAACACGGGAGAAATGAGGAAAAGCTTATTTCTTTTTTGTGAGTGTTTGAAAAATAAACTATGTCTCGGAAGCAGTGGTTGCCAAGAAGAAAATAAACAAGGACGAAATCAGTTAAGAACGCAAAGTTCTTTTTTTACTAAGTCGAAATGCACGTCAAAGCCATATTTAGTTTTTGAAGAGTCCTTCAAATTTTTACCCGCGCATTTATGTTCTTGTTTCCTGGGACGTTGTCTGGATTGTTGGGCTTATAGTTCTAAGCAACAATCGCGTAAGTTGGAAAAAAATTGCTGCGAAAGCACTGAAGCAAAACAAGGCAAAGAAAAACGCACTTTTTACGGTTTTTCAGAGAAAATTTCGCCATATTCGAAGAGAGAAGCACTGGGTCGTTGTCTGCATTATGAACAGAAGCAAGTTCTACAGAATGGACGAAAAACCGTGTAAGAGTTGAACTAGGGGGAAAAACAAGAGATTTTCGAAAACAAGGTTTTTGCGGGATTCCTCGTTAAAACCAAGGAATGTGGTTTTGGGATGTTGACAGCGTGAAATTAGAGATCAAAAGCTTCAAAATCATATATAGCTTGCTGAAATTGGGTTCGAAACAATGAATATAAAGGTACCAGAGCCAAATGTCCCGCGCCCCGCGTTTGGGGGTAACGAGGCAGCGCGCAACGACGCAGAGAGCAGCGGAGACAGACCAGAGCCGACGGAGCATTTGGCTCTGGTCGTAGATCTCAGCGGGGTCTCAACGAAACCTTGCAACGTTATATATCGTTTTAATCATCGTTTTAATCCTCATAACACGACCAGGAGCACTGACAATGTCTCAAACGTTGAAAATCACTCATTAACGAGACAGACCAGCATTTTAGTGCACGACTCTCTGCGCAAAATTTAAGCGCAGTCTTTCGTTTTTATTCAGCTCCAAGAGCTTTTCTGAACTTCTGAAACTCAATTTTGGTCGAATAAGGTAATCGAGAAATGCGTTGTCCTGAATTCTGGGCAAACTTTTACAGAAATCTTCTTTTAGCGTAAAAAAGCTCTGTTTTCTCCCAGGTGAAGGTGAGGAAAACGACATCCAAAAGATTCAAAGCCTGAGCGTTCACTCTCAGGAGCGTAGTTTTTTTCCGCAGTCTATGTCGAGAGCAAAGGATTTGATACGAATAAGCGTGATGTAAATAGCCTTTATCAAGAAATGTAAGTTCAAATAAATTAAGTAATTTTTCTTAACAATAGCATGAATATCGAACGATATAGCAGGCGGACATCACCATAATGCTTCATTGTCTGATTGGCGTAGCCCCCTTTCCATAATCATTGTACCCCTCAGCAGCATAGGCGCGATAGGGGGAGCAGGGTCCTCTCCAGGTGAAGAGGGTTTTAGCTATTTCCGAAGAAAAGTGAAGGGTTAATTGATCCTTAAGATGCCTGACGCAAGCTTGTATTTTTAATGGGGAGGGAGTGAAAAGAAAGAAAATAAGAGGTACAGAGGTGTGATATGAATATTTTCTCAGTGCTTAAGCTTTGGAAAGTCATACAACAGAGACTTTTTTGACTGAAAGCTATATGTTTTATCAGTCGATACATTATTCGAAAGCTTGAAACGTACAGATTCGACGTAGACTGTCTCCTTTTTTCCAGCTTTCTTGTGAATTCAGATATAAAACAATCTAGCTTCAGTATCAGCTGATTTTATGCAATCACTCTGCGCTTCATTTCTGAAAGAAAGAGGAAAGCTAAGAAAAAGAGACGATCTACTTTGATGGCGAAGTCTTGCTCTGTAATAGGGTTAGACAACTGGGCATCTTCATTCACTCTTTGCACAAAAATTTCCTCACAAAACATACACACATGTTTTTAACTAAAATGCCATATATCTTTGAGTAGAGGGGAGCTAGAGAAGAGACGGTCTACGTTGAGACCCTGTTTGTGAGCTTTCTAATGGTATTTAGATTGTTAAGTGAAAAACACATGTGACTTTTCAAAAAAGAGGTGGAGGTATTTGGTATCAACTTGGTCCACCCCGCTCTTGCTTTCTATGGATCGCAGGAGCAAGACTTTTCTGGACTGGGAAAGCTTTGTGTACCAGCACTCTGTATACCATTCGATAGCTAAGAATACGAGGAAATCGACACAGACCGTCTCTTTTTTTAGCTTCTCTGTGAACTGAGATACGAGCAGTTTTATCTAGCTACACTATCCAATTCTGGGTAATTATTTTTTCAAACCAAGGCCTTTCTCAAAGTTTTATATATGATTCGAAAGTATGAGAAACGAGCAATCTAACTGCTCTTTTATTTGTTATTATTCTCTTTAAAAGGAGATGGTACGATTTTTGTCCGTAAACATGCATCCATTCCTAGCCAGTCCAAATTTTCTACTCATGCTCAACTCTTTCTTGCGAAAATGTGTATTCATTGATACAATGTTAATATTCCAAAAAATCGGATATCCTTCTAATTTTTATTATGTTTCGTTACCCACGCCACTTTGAGTGCGCAGAAGGTCTCAAGCATGCGTTTCTCTTGCAGTCTTGATGTCTGAGGAGAAGAGCAGTTGGCGTTTCCTTTAAAAAAAAACGACCATTGTAGCAGCTGTTTGATTCTGCCGTTATGCCTTGATTTTCGTCTCAACCTCAAGTGAAAGGGGTCAGCCAGATGCCGGCTTTGAAGTGAAGGGGGTCAGAGAAATTTTTCCACCTATCGCACCTATGCTCAGCAGAGCACCATCTGCAAAGTAAAGATGTTGTTTGCAATCACCATACACTACCACTTACGACGGACCTCCGCCCAAGCACGCAATTCTAGAATTTTTACAATTAATCTGGCGAGCTAGTAACTCGCCATCATCGTAGATGAGAACCTGATATAAAGACTATCTAGTAATGCTGCTGCCAAAGATTCTAAACAGCAGATTATCTAGTCAATATCTTCGGCGGAAAACCGGAAGTGCTGACAATCTCACAATTTCGAGTAGTTAGCCAAAGCATCTTAACTCTTAAGTGTCTGTTGAAACAACGGTAGCGGTAGCTAACCAGGGTTCTGGTTAATGACGGGTTTCGAACCTTCGTAGACGAAGTTTTCGGTGAATAAAAGGTCAACAATAGTCTAGAACATTTGCGACGAGCCCAAGAGCGTGGAAAGATCAAAAAACGATGGACCCACATTTGTCAATCTGCTCGCAGATATTATTTGGCCCTAATACGGAAATTATATGTACTTTGCCAGATAGCCCCTTAGAATACTTACTGTAGGGATCTGGTAGACAGATGCTGAATGGACATGTTCGTGTTGTGGCACATCTGCCACCTACGTTTCAACATATTGCGGAAGAAAATCGCTCACTCGTGAACACGAAACGTGGACTGCTGTTTCAAAATATCCTCATGCGATCTCTCAAAGAACAAAAACCACCGATTGAAGACCATAAATACCCGTTTGCACGGAGTAATCAAGGATCTTGGCTTGGCGCGTCAACGTGCATGGAGCTTCTGGTTTGCCGATAACTAATAACGCCGAAATTATTTTCTGCGGTTTGAATATGCCGTAAGTACCGTACTTGCGTAGCATTCTCATTTATTCTAATAAAGAAACTCTCTTCACCCAAATAGCCACGTTACAACTTGAAATGTGGCGTTTCACTCTCACAGCGTTCGGATTTTCGTTGAATCTATTAGCATGAATATGGTCCCGTGACGAAGTTTTTTTTTAGAAATTTGAATGCTTTTTCAATGCACGCTTACGCAAGCAGAGAGGAGTTGTTATATCATAATTATCATTGCGGCTCTTTGTATCTGTGCGAAACAGGGGATATGCTGCACAGTGAGATGTTTCTGAGTTTAAAGATTTCTAAAAATATATTTATGTTCAAATGCTCTTCGGCTCCAGTCACACTTCTCTCAAACGCCCAAGCGCCCAAAAGTTTTCAAGTTTTTGTGATCTCTTCTCGACTCTTCTCACTCTCCTCACATCCACTCACAAACGTTCCGCACTAGCGTGCTAGCGCTTTTAAGCTAGCGCGAAACTTGTATGGGGGAGAGATGCGAGAGATGCGAAGAGAGATTGACACTATTCGGACCTCAAATTTGCGCATGGTGATTAAAGTGTACCTCCAGCCGTTGAACAGCCAACAAAGAAAACTATTTCAATAGACTGTGTATCATGATTAGGCTCTACACATAAGGCTTCGAATGATTCGAAGGTTCGAAGTGTAGTTCTTCACCTGAGGAAAAGTGCTGTGCCTTGGAAGAAAAAGGCAATAACTTATTCTCAAATGGTAATCAAATTACCCATCTCGCATACGGTGCATTAGCTACCACAACACTGTTTTTCTCTTCTCAGACAATCCGTAGCTCGGAAAGCAGTCGAAATCTGGCACAGCTCCGGAGGGCCCACTTAACCATTGAGAAGGCAGGGAGAGGGGCGGTCAAGGTAACGTCACAAGAAGGCGAGTGGGAAAAATAGGACTCCTCCCCGGTGCTAGCAAATCTCTGCTCCGAGGGTGCGCCAGATTTGGAGGAGCCCCGGAGCACCAAAACGCGTGGAATGGGAGGGCTCCGGAGCAATGAAGCGGCAGAACCCCGGCATTCGCCCTCCGGTATCCCTTCGACTGTCTGAGTAAAAGTTGCAACGTCGCACACGTCATCCGCGTTGCCGCATCTGTTGCGACTGTTGTTCGATTTCATTCATTCTATCAGCTAAAATAAAGGGTGCAAATTATCTAAAAGTATAAACCTAAGCCTCTTACTTGACCTGGGAACACGAGAAAACTTTTGGTGAAGATCAAAAAGGTCCTTCAAAGAGTACTGTCCCACGTCTAGCATGGATTTAAAACACTCAAAGGAAATTTGAGAGCTTTTTATGCGCTTTTGAGCGAGGTTTTATCGGTACCTTACGGTGGTAGAACGATGTGAATCTTGCTTCTTTCCAAAACTCAACGATTGTATTTCCTTAAAGGTTTTCGACTTCCACGTTTTTGTCGTTTCAGGGCCTTCTCATGTCCCTGATTCCAAATATGAAGTCGAGAATGCTCGAAAATTCGGACAATCCCCGTTCCGGAGAACCCACAGGCCGGCTTTCCAGAACGGTGATTGGATGGGCGCGCACAAATGGGCGGGCATGGATGGGATCCTCGTGCATCTTTGCTATTCCGAAGCGATTTTCTCGCTTCCGAAGCGGCATTTTGCGTCGCGACTTGGGCATTGGATTGATAGAGGGCCCTACTGTTATATGCTGCCAAAAGCTCAGCATCCTCAACTTAGGGTGGACGGTGCCTTGAAAAGAAGCAACTAGGAAAATTTCTTGAAGAAGAGTATTCTGCTGTAGCATTTCTGTTGCAAGGTGCTTATTAAAACTTACTTTATGCACGCTTACTTTTCCCTCTCCCACGAAAATGTATCCTCATATAAAAAAGAACGAATCTACCATGGCTAGAAATGGGTGAATATCAGAAAACTGAGACTCAGAATGTTCAGATTACCCCGGAAGTCTGCGGTGCAACTCCGAACGCAGACTGAACGCGGAAAATTGAGACGAATTTGAGAGTGTGCGTATTCTGGCTCTTTGCAAAGCCGCTACGACTTCGAAAAACAGCTGATCGAAAAACATCGAAAGCAATGTCCCTGGCTACATGACTTCACTAATTTCTCTAAGCCGGAATGCAATACTAAGCTTGGAAACGCCTACAGTCAAATGAATTTTCCGCTTAATATAGGCCCGTAGTAAAGCCGGATCAGTTCAGGTAAACTGAACTTAACCCATCAGTTGAGCTCACGTCAGGTGAAATGATGGCCGACCTTCCCATGCTATAAGCATGGCAAGTGAACTGACAGTTGGCCATCCGTCCACTTCTGCAGTCAACTGATGCACATCAGTTCATGTTCAGTTGAGCTAGAGGTGAACTGATGTTGGACGAATGCAAATAGTGTGGAAAGGAGGAGACGCGGGGAAGACTCCCGTAAAGTTGCTCCTGAGTCTTACGATACGCATCAGTTTGCCTAACACTGCGGACAAAATCGGCGCGCAATACCGCGGCCCGAAAAGGAGAGAATCAATGAACAGCTGACTTTGGCGTGGAAAGGACAATAACAGATTCTTTCTTTTTTATGAAGTTTGCTGACTTTTTTTCGAATAGTTGCTCGAGACAAGAACTTATTGATTTAGTTCATTTCATTTCGCAACCATTTCATTTTTTCATGAAATTTCGTTAAAAATGTTTTTGTTTTATCCATGCAGATCCTTGATAGCGGTCATAATCGATTTTGCGATAGTGGTTGCTATCGAAGACGCTAGGCGACACAGCAAATGTGTGGCGCTAGCCGGTGTTGAACCATAGCCGCGCGTTCAATTCCAGTCGCTTACCTATTCGATCAAATCGGATCAAGTGGTTCCTTTTTTAGAAACGTACATGATTGCCATGATTGAAGAGCGATCCCCTCAGATCAATAGCTCACTGGGTGCTGGAGTGAGGCGTCCTACAACGTAGACCCGCATAAGTCGAGTTGCACTAATGGGGGGTTCACTACGGGCTATGGTGTGCTCGCCTGCAGATGAAACGCTGTAAAATTTGCGCGTGAACAGATAGCTTTCTGTGACGGCGGATTTACTCGACTGTACACCTCCTAAGGGAAAAACTTAGAGACTGTACTCGTCTCAAGCTGCTGTAATGGGGATAATTTGAACCGCTGGTCACATCGTAGTAAAAAACGGTGTATGTCAGGGTGTCCCATATTCTTTTTGCAAATTTTACTTTCTCAATAGAATATAGCGCCCGAACATTTTCTCAAAATTTGTTCTACATAAAGTTCAAAGCTAAATTTAAGAGGATGCGAATGTTCAAAAAATCGAAAAAAGTCGTAAATCTGCTAAAAACTTCCCACAAACTCTTCCTACTTGCTCAGGCGTGACCCTCCATAGTGGATTTATCTATGGCTTTGCTAATTTTTGCATGGCTATGGAGAAATTATGATGTTGCTAAAGCTGCGCTGGACTGCTTTAACATGGGGTACTATAGCATAAACTTTTGGAAGTATGACCATGAGCTTTTAGAATTTACAAGTAGGAGTTTTTGAGAAATATCAGATTTAGCGCAAAATTATGAGGGGAAAAAGGCAAAGAATTATGAAACACAATAATAAGATCTTAGTGATTGTCTGTTGAGCACACTGTGGGGTTCAGCGACTAGTCCTGCATTCTATTGCTGTGAGTTCCTCGAAAAATTCACAGCTTCAGCTTGGTCATGCAACATTTTAAATTTGAAGCACTTCTTCTTTCAAAAGGAAAATACACAACACCTTTTCCTCGCGACGATCGTGAGGAATCGGATCTACTGAACGATCCTAACGAGACCAGTTTTCTGCAGTGGTGAACGAGGTTACCTCTTACGAATTGCTATGGTATATATAGGTGAGTTCCATCACACGCACTTGTAACTCGACGGATTACACCTACGCAGTACACGAAGAGATTCGTCCTATCAAGCTAAATTCAAATATTTCTGCAGATCTCAAGTGAGGTGAATCTTTGAAAACGTTAACCCGCAGGTATCGCGAATCCCGGATCCTGCACTTTCAGACACATTTCTTTGTCGATATATTTCATATTAATTTATTCGTGATATTCATGATAGGCTTTAGCCTGTCTAAAGAAATGGAAGAAAAGAATATGAATGATGAGACAGCTTTGCTTAAAAGTTTAGCTAATGGCGTGATAATACAAAGTTAATTATATACGTTAGATACGCTACGATTGCATTTTGCGCACCATAGAAAATTTGGTTGCTGCAACATGCTGTAACGCATAAGGCATAATCGAATTTATATTATGGGCTAGTATATTAACTACATTTTCGAGCAATGCGCCCACAATTTTTTTATCTGCAAACTTAGCGTTTTCCGCTCTCATCACTGACTTTCGTGAATATGTTTTTCTACATAAGAGTGCAAGTCTGCACTTGAGTGTTGTTAGGGCAAAATCATGCAGTGACGCATTGCTTATTCAGGATTCTTGAAAGAAACAAAGATTGACCTAATCATTTTTAGATTTGCGAAACACCCACTTAGGTTAACGTTACAAGAGTTCGACTTTGCCATCTTATCCTACAAACTTGGGAAACCTCCCTTCTTAAACGCTTGTTGTAGCAACCTACTTAGGGCGCGCCTTTGATTTGTTTAGGCTGCAGAACTGATTAGATCGTTGGGAGAGGTGAGTCGCCCAGGATTGTTTAAATGAACTTACTGCTGGTAATCGATTGCAAATGCCATTTGATTTGAAGCTTCGTCTATCAAGTCAACAACAATTTTATTTTCTGAATGTTTTGACCTAGCTGAGGTACTAAGGCAAGTGTAATTAAATGCACCTTATTAAAACTATGGGTATAATGCTTGAAAAATTGCTCCTACCTTTCGTATGCTTCCCAGGAAATGTTGGTGATCACTAATCGAGCATCTGCTGCATATGTTTTTTGCAATAAATGCTTCTGTGCTAGTCAGATACAGAGATAGGGGGTCATAAAGAATGATTAGTTTCTTGCAAGAATATTCGTGAATCTCACACTGTTTCTTTGTCGTAATACATCCAAACTAAAATTCAGTGAAATCCCTTGGCAGCTAAGCTTAGTATGAAAAAACAATAAGCAAAGAAGAAGAGGGGAAAATGAAGCGGACGGCTCTTCCTCGCATTGATTCAGATATTGTGAAGGATGTTCTAGCCTAAACTCTTTCAGAAAAGCAGCTGAATAAATCTGTATTGATCTACTGAGTTAAGAATTACAAACAATGCGTTATGTTTATTTTCATTTGTACGCTCAAGTCGTTCCATAAAAATAAGAAAATCAAAAATTATAGTGATAGATTAGATCGCTCCGAAGTTATTACGCTTTTTCAAACGGACGCCTCATTTGATGGAACAAAGATTTGTAGGAGATCGCGGTAGCATTCAATAAACACTTCATCTTCCTTTCAATGGTTCAATGGTTTCAAGGCATCGCAGCGCAGTCAATAACGTCTTGAAAGATTAGCAAAATCTGCAACCCATGCTTTGAGTTCTAACTTTAGTTTGCTGCTAGTTTAGTTCTAGTTCTAGTTTTGAGTTCAAATTTAGGAGATCTACCTCAGACACAACTCAAACATCAAAATATCAGATTTTGAAGGTCTCAGAGATAAGTCGTTGATCAACCCTAGTGTTGCAAAGCAAATGAGTGTTCATGGATTCAATATATCAAGTCCTAGATTTCCGGATACAGCCTGGTACATTCAAAAAATGAATTATGACGATCTTGTCTCCGTAAATTTTTGTAATCCCGAAGAAAAGTTGTTAGAGAAAGAAGAAGAAGCTGGTTTGAGTGATACTTGAGTTACCGTCCTGTTAATGAAACATGAGGTTGTTGACCAGATATGGAGTTTGATAAAATCAGGAAGATGACTTTGGAACTTTCAAAAAGCAAGCTATACAACAACAGCGTTTTTTTGTACTTTGTAGAATTGCGCTATTCGTTATTTAGATTTCTTGGGAGGTCGCCATGAAAATTTGCAAAAAAAAGCGCAACTCGACCATGGCAAAAGCATGGGTCGCGTTATCTTACAAGGGAAGTCACTTAACTTAGGTCGGGCTTTTGAAATGAGACACGTATGGTTGGAATCAGCTTGAAACGCTGATTTCAAATCTGCTTTCCTTAGCTGCGAAGCGTTCCTCTGAAGCGAGTTATGAGCTTTTTCCTGAGCAAATTTTGCGTGTTGACCGACTTATGCATGCTACGGTATCATCATCTAGGTAGTGGTTCAAATGCATATTATACCCTATCAAAGCCAAATGACTCAATTTGATGTTATTTTGATTTTCCACCACTTTTTGGACAGATTTTCATCTAAAGACCTTCTTTCCATATTCACTTGTATGCCAATGACACATATTAAAAAAGCTCATAACTCGCTTTAGAGGAACGCTTCGCAGCTAAGGATAGCATATTTGGAATCAGCGTTCCGAACTGATTCTAAATATATGTGCCTCATTTCAAAAGCCCGACCTAAGTTAAGTGACTTCCCTTGTTAGTAATTTTCTGAGACTTGTTTGTCACACTACAAAGATATATAAGATCTAAAAGAACATGAGAAAATGCATTCAAAGCATGCTACCAGCACTTTTTAGAAATCTCTGTTCTGCTAAAGGTGGTGCTTGTTCAAGATAACGTAAAAACTTTTAAGACAACCTACATGTACATATTGCCTATGTGGTGGGCATTCAACGCATTAGTGTGAGGTCATACTGCTAGAACAGCAAGAAGTGATACAAGCCAGTGGCGTATCGAGGCCCCCCCCCCCGAGAACGGGTCGCGAAATTTTTGAAAGTCACTTACTTGGGTTATAAAATTGTGCAAATGACTTGTCTGGTCTTGTAAATAATTGAAATAATTTTTTAGATTTTTAAAAAATTCATATTAGCCTTGTAAAAAATTTTTTTTCGGGGTGTGGCTGACGCCAAGCCCCCTTTTTGGAAATTTCGGGGTAGCCCGCGAAAAATTTAGAAAGCATACCAAAAAATTTTCGTCCCCCCCCTCCCCCCCCCCCCCACCCGAGCCGAAATCCTGGGTACACCACTGATACAAACATATGCTTGTATCAGTGGTGTACCCAGAATATTGTTGCGAAAACTTTGCAACGAGTTGTTTTTTTTTCAGTAGATACATGGAAATGAACTTTCAAAAAATCAAAAAGAGAGAGGAGAGAAGTTTCGATGTGAAGAAACATAACTTTACCTACTAAGAATAACTGAAGACTCGTAAAAAAAATGAACAGTTTTATGGTATTACATGCATATTGGAAGAAGATATGTAAACTTAATTGAAATTTTTTGTTTACAGCATGCTCTTCACATTGGTTTTGGAGTTATTTTGCGGTGTTTTTCTTTTTGGGCAGATGGTTGAGACTGCCAAAAATAAGCAGGTTAGTTCAGCCATAGAGTGCTTAATCGTGTCAAAAATGATGAGGACACGAATAATCCTATACATGACCTTGGGACCTTCCTGTATCAAATTGAATTTCCACCAGACCCTTGACATCAGATATGAAACTATTAGGTTGCAAAGAAAGTTCCCGGGCACTTTTCATTTTCAAATGCATTTTTTCGGCGCTCGACACTTTGACACCGTTTTTTATACTGATCAGTAGAGAAAAGCCTAAAATTTTCAATACGGCTTCTGATTTTTATCGATGCCAAAACGTGTTTGATCTGCACATCAAAAAGAGGAATCTTTCCAACCATAAAAATTTCACAATTTTTCTTCCTACAGCCATTTTTTTGTGCAGTTCAAAGAATTTCGTCCAAATCATGGATGATCTGATTGAGAAGCCTGTTAACCTCTGACATGCAGCTGCATTCGAGTTCTGGCGCTCAAAAATTACAAGCGGTCGAACTTGCCTCTGACTGCATCTCTTTTCGCAGCTGACGTCGCTTCTGCAGGGATCGCCACGCCGGAGTGATGGGTCCAGAAAATGCTTAATTAAGCCTATGCGTTAAGGCATTATACATATTCGCAGTAATTAAAGATTTGGTCCAACCTATGCAAACGACAAGACTTCAAATTCAGTTACTCGAAAAATGGTGCATTTTTAGGGGCAAAAAATGGTCGATTTTTCAAACTTTCCGAAATTTTTTTTGTAAGTGGTTCTGCAAAAACATGAATGGTCCCCATAACAAACCCAGCAGACTTCTATATAGCCACAGCATTTGAGCTCTCCAGCTTTCATCGTACCTGAGATAATTCTGCACAAATAGGCCACTTTTCACGACGACCTTTTTCCTTTCTGCGCATGCTGGTGGACCGCAGTGAGATGCTGAAAAGCCAGCAAAACAAAAATGTGTTGCAGGCAAAATTGTCTTTGCAATGAAGTTTGTAGCTTTAGGAAAGAATCAATCTGCTTGAAGTTACAGCGGTTTGAAAAAAGTTTTCGCAAATGCCCGGGAACTTTCTTCACAACCTAATAATTGATATGATCGTAAAATTCTCGAATAAATTCTACAGTGCACATTCCATCGTATCCGCCACAGGCTTCATACGAATTTATTTTATACTGTTACTCAACATTTTTTATCTTTAGTTCGTTGGTTGGTATTTCTTGTCCGAAACAAGATGCAACTGCCAAATTGACAGAAAATTTACAGCAAATTCCATAATTTTCGCTTTTAACTGTGGTACGCACATTAAAAATCTAACAACTTCCTACGAATATACACGAACTGTTCGCTCTAGAACAGAGAAATGGAAATAGAAAGTATCGTCCATCTAAAGGCTTTTTGAAATTGATCCACGGTTTCAAGTGAAAATGAGGCCGTTATAAAGTGGAAGAAGTTTGTAAATCGAGTCAAAACAAAACTGCTGCTGTAGTTGTGCCCTAGAAGTCTGAGCAAAAAAAGCATGACGAGGTTCTAACCCTGAAATTCCAACAAGCCGCTGTCTGCAACACTGCTCAAGACATTTGTTGTGACCAGGGTTGAGCGTGGGGTCAGGCGCGCCCGATCTGGGGGATCGTATTGAGGATAAGACTGAGGGGGGGGGGTCGTAATTAAGAATCGAATTTGTTAAGTTGAGGAGATACTGCGAAGGTGAAGAAGAAATGCGCTAGCTCGTTGGATATCGCGATCATATGAAGGAATAACGGTCATAAACAGCATACTGATTGTTTCCACAGTGGAAGTTTCAGCCGAAATTCAAATCTTCATCTCTTTTACCTTGACATATGGGGTCGACAAAGAAGCTTGCTGTGTGAAGTGGATATCATTTCCATAATCAGCATGTCAAATTACCTGTATGCGCCCTATAAACCATTACCTATGCAATTTCTAGTGTCTCGCAACGTCTAAAAAGCGTGATTTTCAAACGTGATCAACTTGGTTTCAGAAGTGAGAAAAGTCAGCTTTTGTATACTCATAACAAAGTAATGCTCTTTACAAGTCTATGCTACAAATCGGGCTTCATATCGCTTTCAAACAGTGAAGTAAGAAGTGCTGCCAAAATTCCAACCGGCGCGTTTTTCACGTTGAGTGCTTTAACTCCTCGGATTAGCACAAGGCCGAAACAAGTCGAATCAAGCTCAAACACTTACTGTGGAATCTTCGAGGATTGAGCTAGTGAATCACATAAAACTTGGGTAGAAAGGCTATTTCGGAAATAAAGTTAATGGGGTCAGGCGCACCCCCTCAAAAGGTCAGGCCGCCTGAGCTTTTGAGGGGTTGCGCCTGACCCTCTTAACTTGCCTTCAACATTCAAAAATCGCCCCTTTTTTGATATGAGTATTCACCACAAAGCCTCTTCTTGCTATATTGAAAACTAGCTGGCTTACCCGGCTCCGCCGTATCCGGACCAAACTTGGCACACATACACTTCGGGCCCCGGCGGGTGTCACAGTCCACTTTTCGTTATCGATCGATGTCGATTTTACCGATTTTTATCGATTTTTTGCAGAGTTCACCTACAGGGCTAGGAGTTGGCACAGGGGGGGGAAGTGAGCATGGGGATTCCGAATACAATATTAGTTTTCAGAATTATCGATTACTTTTATTGATTTTATCGATTTTTTGTAAATTTTGACATGCGAGGCTGGGATTTTGCACAGGGGGGTAATCGAGCATGCTGATTACGAACACAATATTAGTTTTCAGGATCGTCCATTACTTTTATCGATTTTATCGATTTTTTTGTAAAGTTTGACCTGCGGGGCTGGGAGTTTGCACAGGGGTGTAATCGAGCATGCTGATCACCCCCCTTGGGGATGATCAGCATGCTCGATTACCCCCTGTGCCAACTCCCAGCCCCCTAGCTCAAACTTTGCAAAAAAATCGATAAAATCGATAAAAGTAATCGATAATCCCGAAAACCAATATTGTATTCGGAATCCCCATGCTCGATTACCCCCCTGTGCCAACTCCCAGCCCCGTAGCTCAAACTTTGCAAAAAAATCGATAAAATCGATAAAAGTAATCGATAATCCCGAAAACCAATATTGTATTCGGAATCCCCATGCTCGATTACCCCCCTGTGCCAACTCCCAGCCCCGTAGCTCAAACTTTGCAAAAAAATCGATAAAATCGATAAAAGTAATCGATAATCCTGAAAACCAATATTGTATTCGGAATCCCCATGCCCGGTTACCCCCCTGTGCCAACTCCCAGCCCCGTAGCTCAAACTTTGCAAAAAAATCGATAAAATCGATAAAAGTAATCGATAATCCTGAAAACCAATATTGTATTCGGAATCCCCATGCTCGATTACCCCCCTGTGCCAACTCCCAGCCCCGTAGGTGAACTCAGCAAAAAAATCGATAAAAATCGATAAAATCGATATCGATCGATGACGAAAAGTAGCCTATGACACCCGCCGGGGCCCGTAGTGTATGTGTGCCAAGTTTGGTCCGGATCGGTTCAGAAATGGAATTTTCTATTCGGAACATATGTACACACAGACAGACAGACAGACAGACAGACAGACAGACATACAGACAAACAGACATTCA
This sequence comes from Cylicocyclus nassatus, assembly GCA_958299035.1. NCBI lineage: Eukaryota > Metazoa > Nematoda > Chromadorea > Rhabditida > Strongylidae > Cylicocyclus > Cylicocyclus nassatus. The sequence goes on from CATQJL010000001.1 coordinate 56,290,554, forward strand.
GCTTTATATATAAGATTTGAAGCCAAGCACCAAACCCCTGTGAAAAATAAAGCTCTGAAAAGAGGACTATCAGATCTAAAACTTGCCGTCAAGTTGCGTGTGGTTGTGCAATCGCAGAAAGTCGGGCCTACAGACTTTCAAAAAATAGAAACGTGCAGTGAAGGCTGGTCTTCTTCAAAGTATAATACCCTGGGGACTTGGAGGTAAAGCGGAGGGTCGTTTAGGGGCTTTCACAGGGGGGGAGTCGTTTTTGAAGGACTTGTGCCTGACCTCTTGCTCAACCCTGGTTGTGACTGCGAGTTAATTTGAAATCCGTAATCACTTTGCTCAAAAGGGTAATTCACCTAACATACAGTGATAACTAGAATAAAGGTTGACACGAACGCCGGATAAACCCCCCCCCCCTGAGTCTTGTCTCTGTAACACCTCTTTGATTTACATACTTATCGCAAGAAGAAAGGGAATCTACTAGACAAAATGAGTATCGTTGTCGTGATTAGCATGCCAAGCAACCCTTGTAGACCAAGTCTAATTGAATGTTGAAGTTTCCTAATACTTCGCTAACTAGCACAAAAACATTTCTAAACATTTGGACTATAAATAAATTAGCTACCTATCAATTAGCACTCCATAAAGCATACTCCTTATTGGTATACGCTCGAATTTTCACCTCAATTCTCTTGTTAAATCTTCAGCTTTGGGAAAAAGTTCTGTGTAGCTTCGCGAGAAACTTCTATGAGGAAAAATAAATGCGGACTCAAAACGATTACTAAGTAAGTCTTAGTAGCCATCTTAAAAGACCATGAACACCTCGAACTACATGTATGAGTGAAGTTCTTCTGTTTCCTAGGTGGAACCCTAACCAACGAGTCTTCCTACCACTTGCTACACATATAATTATCAGCCACAAAGATGAAATTAGCGATTAATTTTCTTGCAGACAACCGCAACAAAGAAAAAACCAGCATTGTTTGAGATGTAGATCATTCGAATTGTTCGAATAGTCGAATATTCGAATATGTGTAATTATTCGATAATTCGAATAGTCGAATGTTCGACCAACCCCATTTATTCGAATATTCGTTCATTCGAACTTTGAAATGTAACATTATTCGAATATTCGAATTCGAATAATCTGAAAATTACAGATCGAATAATATTCGTTCGTTCGAATATTTTTCGAAAACCGATTAATTCGAAAATTCGAAATTCATTCGTTCGACGAAATTTTTCGGTCGTTCTAACTATAGTAGGAACCCGTTGCATCCTATTGTGGTGTTTTCTAGGGTGTGTATTTCAGCGCATAATCTGGGCAACGGTTTAAGATAAAGGGCGTCTGATGGAAGGTTATTTGCAGAGTGTTCCTGCTGAGAACCATATCGTTTTTCGTTGTTGAAAAAAGAGAAAGGGGTACGTGAACGTAGTAAATACACATGAACCACTTACCGTCAAACAAACATAACTATACAATAACATTATGATTAGCAAAACAATTATAATCTTTGTAATCAGCATGTATCGTTGCTTATATGAGCAAAGTGACACACCGCATGACTACGATATTCTGCTTCCAGTGGGATTCATTTTTTTTGTAAACGTCTCTTTTGCGACGCTGTGGCGCAGCCCATATCACACTCAAAAGGTGAGTCGGAAAGAGCTGTTTCCGTAGATAATCTAGCGTTAAAAAGTAGACGGAGACATGCTTTTTTAAAGTGTGAAAAGAGTTGGTGAATTCCAAAAGAATCCATGTCAACCCAAATTCTACTTACCATAACGCCACAATAAAAAGCTAGCTAGAAAGGCGGAAGTGACTTTTGTGATAAACAGGCCAGATTACTTCTATGAGCAAAATTTCGGGAAAATCCGAGCTTTTCGATTTTTCACATTTCACGTTCTCTCCGCGAGTTTTCGCGAAAAAGTTGGAAATAGTAGATTGACCGGAAACTTTGCCAAGAGTGGATTCTTGGTATTTGCTTACGGAAGGTGCAGTCGTTACTCACTTTAGCGCTTTACAGTAAATTTAAGTGAAAGGGCTGAAGCTGAACCATGCGAGCTCCGAATGACTGTACTTTTCGCCCGACTGTCAAAGCAAAATCCCTAGCTTTTTCAAGCGTGGCAATCTATAGAAATTCTGTTATCAAACCGTGCTTAAATCATTCTGTCGCCTACAATATTCGCTGGGCAACACGTTCACAAAGTCACCCTCTCATGCTTTGGGCTGGACATGAGATAGCGCGTATTGTATCCAAACTTCACCCTAAGCGAATCTGTGATTGATCATATGTACAACCGCTCACATTTTTTGATAAAATGATGCGAATGTCACATAACTCATGCGACGGTCGCGTAAGTCACGCGACGGTCGCCTAATGTATGGACATCACGTCGCGTGGCCATATCTCGCTTCAGAGTGAACGAATTCTGAACACAAAGCCACCATTCGATTCAGCTCGGCACGGAGCAACTTCTGATATATTGGAAGTGGGGATACGATGTCTTCGATATTCCGTTTCCAGTTTCCTCAAATTCTTCTGCGGAGGTCCTTTAAGGAATTTGTGAAGCAGCGCCTATCAAACATAGAAGATTCCATTGAGTACTTTTCGATAATACTATTCTGTAGCACAGGTGCGATAGTGTGAGAATTTTCTCACCCCCTCATCACCCCTGAGTCGGGACCAAGGTGACCCCCTACACCAGAAACCGAGAAAAAAATCAACAGTGAGGTAAGGTTAAGCAAAGGAGCTATTTGTACATGAATGGTTTATGTACAGGAATGGAGGAGTCTGTTGAAAAAAGTGCTTGGTGACGGGTGTGAGTAATGATTTCTGGACATTTTGGAGTTTTTAACATAAAAAATTCATAACTTTTGTAGATGAACACCTTTTACGGCGAGATGGTCACCACTGGAACCGTCTCGTCCTCCGCTTTCAGAAAGCATATAGCATATCTGAGATCCATTCAAGAAAGTGCGGTAAAGGGTGTGCCAACTGATTTTTGGAGATTCGAGGTTTCAACATAAAAAAAATTCATAACTTTTGTAGATGACTATCTTGTACGCCATGATGGTCACCATTGAAACCGGCTCGTCCTCCGCTTTCAGAAAATATACATTTTGCCTAGGGTCCGTTATATAAAGTGCCGGGTGAAGGGTGGGTGACACTTTTATAATGGGAGTGCTCAAGTACAGGTTTTTACCATTGTAAAAAGACGTCTACTTGAGCACCCCCATTATAGAAGTCTCACCCACCCTTCACCCGGCACTCTAACGGACCCCAGGCAAAGTATATCTTTTCTGGAAGCGGAGGACGAGGCGTTCCAATGGTGGCCATCTCGGCGTGAAAGATATTCATCTACAAAAGTTACGAATTTTTTTATGTTAAAAACTCCAAAATCTCCAAAAATCACTAGGACACCCTTCACCCAGGCACTTTTTTAAATGGACTCTAGGCCTAGTATATATTTTCTGAAAGCGGAGGACAAGACGGTTTCAATGGTGGCCATCGTTACGGAATTTTCTATCTTAAAAACTCGTAAATACCCAGAAACATTACCCATACTCTGCACCAGGCACTTTTTCAACGACTGCGGGCCTATATATTCTCTAAAAGCAAAAGACAAGGTAGTCTTAAAAACATTTCCCTTGCTGAAGTTGCTGTTCATCTACAAAAATTATGAATTTCTTCTTTAAAAGAAATGTTTAAAAATTGTCTAACCCCTTCCGAAACAAATGTTATCGCGTGCACATCTTCTGTGGTAAATCCAAAAACAGCCAGGGTGATGTAAAAAAGGAAAAGGAAATGTTAAAATGCAAGGTGCTTTTCAGAAATATAAATGTGTGCTACGCCAGCAGCACATCGGTTCACAATTCAGAAAAAAGATAACCAGTGATGGTACGGAATAAATTATGAACTTTGACTAGGAAAAATAATGAGAAAACACCATGCCTCCCCCCCCCCCGTCGACATTTTATAATTTCTCTACCAAGTGAAACACCTTTCATCCTCGAGAGGCTGCGACCACTGTGACCCCCTTCACCCTGGAGGAGTCATTCTCACCTTATCGCACCTGTGTTCTGTAGATCATTGTGCGCGAAAAAATAGGCTCACACTCCTTTCCCAGGGAGATAGAAGCGTTGGTGAATTCTGGAAAAATCACGCGTTTTCAAATTCTACTCGCCATAACTTCCTTCGGAAGAAGTTTATTTTGAGTCCGAAAACAGTGCTATGCTCACCTCATCGGGCGAATCTTTTGATGTACAGCATGTCTTTGATATTTCGACTTCAGTGTTCTTGAATCTTTCAGCGGACGTCTCTTCGCGAAAGTGCAAAGCAGCGAGCATTGCCCCGGGTAAATTCCAGCAGGAATGTTTCGATAGTACTTTTTCTGTAGATTGTGTGCGCTAAATAATAGCCTCAGATTTCTTTTCAAAGGAAATAGAAGGGCTGGTGAATTGTGGAAAAATCTTGCCTTCCAAATTCTACTCGCCATAGCCCTAGAATACGAAGATCTCTTGCTAAGTTTATATGATTATCGTAATCAGCAGATCTGATAACCTCTATGAGCAAGTTTTCCGATGTGTTCGGGTTACTTCATTTTTTGTTTTACGCTCTGGAAGCTCGCCGATGGATCTTGGTCAAAATGTTGATGCTTTTGAATTGTCAGGAAACTTCGCTCATAGAGGTTTTCGAACACGCTCTTTACAAAAATCATGGTCCTTGAGGATTACAGGGTCCTTTTGAAGAGATACGGTGAGGTAATTGTAACTGCACCACGAAAGTGCGTAACTTTGCCCGCTTTTCTCGCGTATCTGTCAGAAAACTTGCCTGCTTGCTTTTCTAAGTCAAAATTAATAGGAACCGTGTCATCGAATGGTGCATGACTTTATTCGCCGAGTTACGAGCCTAGGACACGTCCTTGTGAATTTTGCCCAAAATGTAAAGATCGCATATTTCGTCGAAACTGCCAGTGCTTATACAACACGCTGATCAAATCTTTACACATCCTTAATGGATCTTATTGTGTTAAGTGGGATTTCGACGAAATACGCGGTCTTTACATTTTGGGCAAAATTCATGAGGACGTGTTTTCGTAGGCTCGTAACTCGGCGAATCTTATAGACTGGAGCCTGAGTCATGCACCATTCGATGAAACAGTTCCTATTGACTTTGACTAAGAAAAGCAAACAGGCAAGTTTTCTGAAAGATACGCGAGAAAAGTGGGCAAAGTTACGCACTTTCGTGATTCAGTTACGGTCACCTCATCGTATCTCTTCAAAAAGACCCTGTAATCCTCAAGGACCATGATTTTTGTAAAGAGCGTGTTCGAAAACCTCTATGAGGGAAGTTTCCTGACAATTCAAGGGCATGAACATTTTGACCAAGATCCATCGGCGGGCTTCCAGAGCGTAAAACAAAAAATGAAGTGACCCGAACACATCGGAAAACTTGCTCATAGAGATTATCCGATCTGCTGATTACGATAATCATATAAACTTAGCAAGAGATCTTCGTATTCTAGGGCTATGGCGAGTAGAATTTGGAACGGCAAGATTTTTCCACAATTCACCAGCCCTTCTATTTCCTTTGAAAAGAAATCTGCGGCTATTATTTAGCGCATCACAATCTACAGAAAAACTACTATCGAAACATCCCTGCTGGAATTTACCCGGGGCAATGCTCGCTGCTTTGCACTTTCGCGAAGAGACGTCCGCAGAAACACTCAAGAACACTGAAGTCGAAATATCAAGGACACATGCTGTTTATCAAAAGATTCGCCCTGATGAGGTAGGCATAGACTTTAGACTGCTGTTTGGTTTTTTTCTGTATTTTTGAAAAAACAAAAATTACAGGCGGCAGTCTTCATGCTGCGGCCTCCCAACTTTCCGTTAAATCTCTCATCCTGTCTGCATTTTGGAAATGGGTAATCGCCCCAAAGTTGTTTTGTTCACTCCGCTCGAAGCTCAAATTTAAATTCTATATATCGAAGAGGCTTAAAACAGGCAGAAAGGGGGAAATGCATTTATATCATCAGCGAAGCAGCAACACACTCCTCATTTACTGGTTCAGGAAGATCATGTGTAGATGTTAAAAAGAATTGGTAACAGGAGGCCGCCCTGCGATACTCCACTAGTCATCGTTCTAAGCTTTGAAAAACTATGATTGATATTGACAGTGATTTTACGTTTAAATAAAGGGCAGAAATTCAGACTAAGGTGTACTCATTGATTTTCATTTGAGAATAAGTTTCGACTGCGGTACTTTATTGAATGCATGTGAAATCTTGACCAATATAGTACTTTTACCAGAATCTATCAATAGATTTCAATCATTAAGCGAGTATAACATAATGTTACAGTTTATTTATTCTTTTGAGATCTATGCCTCGCTTGCAGTATTATGTTATGTTTTTATAAGCACTTCATTATCTGAATTTTCATCACCTTTTCAAAAAGGCGCGCAGAAAAACGTTATGCTTGACAGACAAGATCCTCTGACCTCAATAGACTCAGTTAACACATTGAGGGCAATGTGACCCACATGGTGGGTCATGCAATGACGGTGGTTTCAGAAGTTCTGTTATGCTTTATTCCTAGGTATTACTTCCGCGTTTCTTGGCTGCTCCTCAGAATCACTGTGGGGATACTGCAGACGACGGCCTGCTTGATTTTAGCTAAAAATACTCAACTTATTGTAGAAGACATCGTCCCATAATGCAGACAGCTAAAAATGCACGCTGCCGTCAACGTGTTAAATATAAACAATGAGGTCTTGAGATGGCATGAGCCACCTCACTGAAGAAAATACAGAAAAAAACCAAACAGCAGTCTAAAGTTAAAAACATCAAAGTAGCGGAAATCTACCATTGATGAAAGTCAGCTGAATAAAGCCTTGGTTTTTCTTTAAACAAGCGCCTCTAAGAAAACTAGGGAATTTTTCTGCTTTTTCAAAAGAGGTCAAAGTTACGGTAAGGCTCAGGCACAAAAAGTTTGCAAACGATCTCAGCCGTGAATGAATCATTTGCGTTGCGGGCAGTGCCCCATTTAGGACCCCCTCATCACTTTCCAGGCGAAAAAGCTATGAAACCAGATTTGCCTGGATACTGCCTTAAGTAGCAATTATGGTAATGCCAGCACTCTGGGCCTTTAACGTTCACGATCCAATTCAATTCTTTTCTTTTGGAAGGCGTACGTAAAGACTCTTTTGAATGCAAAGAAAAACTTCAAGGAAGAATGATGTTTGAGGGTTAGTATAGAAAAAGAAGGTAAAATTACTCTCAATAGTTTTAGTGCTGATCATCTTCAAGCAAGCCAAGTCTTTGGCCTACTTCTCAGTAAAGAAATCTCCATCGATGGTCCTCATGCTTCGTATGAAGTCGGCCCTTTTATTGTGTAAAGAAACATTTTGAGGTAGAAACATTCAGCTTGTTAAGATGTTGTGCACACTTGTTCACCTTCGGGTTGTTTCATACTGCCGCACTGACTGCAGCAGTCTGCACTGACCGCAGCAGACTGCAGCAGACTGCAGCTGACTGCACTGACTGCAGCAGACTGCAGCAGACTGCAGCTGACTGCAGCTGACCGCACTGACCGCAACGACCGCAGCGGCTGTAGCATGCAGGCGGAGAGGATAATTAGTTGTGGTGCAAACAAACAACAACAATATATACGTAAAAGCAAAAGACAACACGGTTTAGAATGTTACAAAACAGGTATATGCAATGATAGGAGGAATTAGAACAAATATGAACATACCAAAGAAACTATTGCCAAAGAATTGAGAAGAATTCTGATGGAACTTTTGCTTCTTATGCGTAAATTGGGGAACGGAACTTACCTACCCGAGATATTCTCGCACCTCATGGGTGTGTGTCTGCGGGGTATAATTAGGCATAGCGATCTCGCTGATTCCAAATGCTCCTTAGGATACAGCGCTAAGCTAAGCCCCGCCCACACATTGCACCTTTTTGGCATAGAACCAAGACATGCCAGAAAACCTGGCAATACCTGAGGACATCGAGGCTGGCTCGGCGCAAGAATGTGCTAGAAGATGGCTACGAGGCTCAAAATAGAGCTAAGATAAAGAATAAAAGATGGTTGTTATTAGGAGGATTAGTCAAATCTGATTATGAAACTTTGAACTAGAAATTCTCAATTCTTTGCAAGAGAAAATCCATAGACTTAAAAATATGAAATCATCCGGCTAGTAAAAAAATTGTTATAGATTAAAAAACCAGGTAAATTCAAAAGCTGAACTTCACTTTCTGTATACAGATAAAATATTTAAATTACAAAATATGTGCAGCTGTACACATTGATCATTTGATAGACTAGCCGACCTTCATAGTCTTTCATCATTGAGGTTACATCCTCAGGGCATGTTGTTCCCACTGAAAAATAGGTCATTTGTCTAACGTTCCGAGAGGAACGGTGAAAAAGCAGTTTTACAGCGTCCCAAGGCATGCTTTATTTTTTGTTGAGATTTTTTAAGCTAAATTGAATTCAACAGTGTAAAATTTCGTCTCTGCAAGAAAAGACAGCGCAAAACCAATATCATATTTGAAAAGAGCGCCTCATAGAACCTCCAACTCTGATTTTGATCAAAATTGAGCAGATGGTTGCTTAACATCAGTTTAGTGATTCTATTGAATTCCCGGTTTCATGACTGATGATCATCGCGAAAGCGTCGATAGATGGGGGCGGGGCTTAGAATACACACAGATTAGGTTCTGTACACAATGCTAATTGCGTATCGGACTGCTCATAATACTTTAGGTACGCTGCGGCAAGTCTTTCGGGTAGGTAAGTTCCCGCACCCGCGTAAATTACGCTGTTTTGGTAACGCGGTCGTTTTCTTTTGAGAAAAGAGGCTGCGACCGGTGCGGTCAGTGCGGTCAGCTGCAGTCTGCTGCAGTCTGCTGCAGTCATTGCGGCAGTCTGAAACAACCCTTCCCCTGCTCTTAGGTGTCGTTCGAAAACTTCAGGACCTTGCTTTCTTCTGGCCCACTTTCTTCGTTGGCTTGTTCCAAAAACACCTTTGAACTTTTGGGTGCAACAGAGTAGTGCAGACGATCATACTGGCATGGGTGCTAACAAAGTTGTTCGAGATGGTGCGCAGTTTTCGCCGCGCATAATCACTCGTAAAGTAGACGCTATGTCTGATCATCTAGATGAACATGTAAGGGTGACAGGTGGGTAACGTTCATGGATTTTGAAATCGGAATATGCCAGACTGCCTCGTTGCTGCTTATGTACCTCCCCGTTGATTAACTCTCGATCTCATCAAACGGTGAGCACAGCGGCATGCTCGAGGCGAAACGCTACTATGTCGCCTCCTTTTTTCACATATCTGGAGACGTACGTAATCAACTTCGCAATTACACTGCTCCATATTGATACGTGCTCGAAGCATTTTCGTTCTGCTGTCCACCACTGCGTATGACGTATGATGGCCCATTTTCAATTCTATGACGGCGGTGTGTCCTCCATCATCAGGCCTTCGCTCTCTGTATATAATCATCAGATCCCGTTTGTGTTACGCGAATCAACTTCGAAGGAATTCTTCGGTACATGTGCCTTCTTTTATGCAAGGCGACCTTAAATCGATGGTAACATGGCCCAAAAATCATGTTTTTAAGAGAATCGAATAGACAGGTGTCCTCTTTTCGACGGGGAAGTTCCGCCGAGGGGATGCTGTTGATCTAACCTGTGCAATTTTTTCCTTCGATCACACTAAGGTGTGGGCATGCGAAAACACGTTCCCATAGTGTACATTCAGCAGCGAGTGTTCCCCTAGACATGACTCTTTTTAGTACTTTCATAAGCTTTTTGAACTTCTGTTCAAAGACACTCGCCGTGATTCATAGCGGTCAGAAGGCGCTTCACAGGGAAGAGCGCTTCCGCAATTTTGGTTGGTCCACGCAGGGGCTGCACGTAAGCGTTAGGAACAGATTAGAACATCTATATGCTCTAACATAGGTCATGACATCTTGAGTGTACTCGTGTGGCAGGGCTGCCCATAAAGGAGGTTGGTAGTCAGTATTATTTTCGTCTTCGAACACGGCATCCCGCAGGTGGATGTAGTCGTCTGCACGTACTTTCGCTGCTTGTGTCAACTGATAAAGAGCCATTCATTCTTGATTAGCGTCCATGTGCACGAAAAATTGGTGAAAGCTGGCGACATTTTACGACGTGGTTAAAGGACGTGGACCTTATCGACATGCGATAGGCATAGAAATCTGCAACCGAAAAAAGCTCTTGTTGGTGAAGGCACCTTCGCTGACATTTTTGCAACGGTTCAAAATGTTAGCCGCCTTTCCCATCCCAGAACATGAGAGACTACGGTAAGACATCGTAAAATCCATGGGTTTCAACTGCAACATTTCGCTACGTTTCTGGATGGTCACGTCTGTCGTGGCCATCCTCAACCAAAATTAAAGCAAATATCCAGTTTTATGATAGATGTGACACCAGAGGTGCGATAGTCGGAGCCGAGTCTCCGCCTACCTTCACTTTTGAGCTGGTACGGAGTGACCACCTTCATTTTTGGGTTTGAAAAAATTTTTTTGCTGAGGCTCAAAAAAAGGAAAATAAGCAAAAGAAACGCAAAAAAAGTAGTGAGAGCATGTATCTATGTAGTAGGTCGATCTAGGCAGTAACCGCGGAGAACCAGAATTTTGAATGATAAAGTAGCGAAAAATCATGCGAAATTTCCACTGTTACAAATCTGGTGATTGAAGATATCAGCAATTGCGACTTTAAAGGTTTTGAAGGGCAAGTGTTGTTCTACCAGACAGTGAAAGAATTAGGTCGACTTAAGCAGTGGCCGCCAAGAACGAGAATTTCAAAAAATTAAGCGATTTTAAGTTACTTAGTGACAGCTGACGTGTAGACTCCTATAAATCTGGAATGTGAAGATGTGCAATGTTGCGACTTCATAGGTTTTACAAAGTAAAAATTTCTCTATCGGACTATGTTTTAGTCGTACCAATCTATTGAGATACCGCCGAGATTCAGGCTCTTAAAGAAACAGGTAAAAAACCGCTTTTTGAACTTCAACAGCTCATAACTTCTACAGAATTGCATGATTTATGTTGCGATTTCATAAGTTGGATTCTCCCCTTCAAGAGCTTTCAGAAAATATATAATATGTGGGGGTTTCGCGCCTCTCACGGCATATGCCCGGGGGCGGAGACTTTTCACCCCAAAGTCTCCACTGGCGGTCTCCAGCCAATACATTAACATGGGCGAGGTGGACACTTTGGGCTGAAAAGTTTCCACCCTGGGTTAGAGCTGCATAATATACATCATCTGAAAGCTCTTGAAGAGGAGAATCCAACCTATGAGACCGAAACATGATTCATGCAATTCTTAAGAAGTTATGAGCTGTTGAACTCCAAAAAGCGGTTTTTTACCTGTTTTTTCAAGAGCCTGGATCTCGGCGTTGTTTCAATGGATCGGTACGGCTAAGATATAAATAAGGCAATCCTTACTCTACACAACTTATGAAGTCGCAACATTACACACGTTCACATTCCAGATTTAAAGGAGTCTAAACGTCAGCTGTCACTAAGTCACTTAAAATCGCTTAATTTTTGAAATTCTCGTTCTTGGCGGCCACTGCTCAAATCGACCTAATTCTTTCACTGTCTGATAGAACAACACTTGCCCTTCAAAACCTATGAAGTCGCAATTGCTGACATCTTTAACCGCCAGATACTGTGGAAATTTTGCATGATTTTACGTTATTTTATTATTCGAAATTCTGGTTCTCGTTGGTTACTGCCTGGATCAACCTACTTTATTCGCAGTATGTTAAAACAATATTTACTTATTATAATACGTAAAGTCAAGCTGGGTTTTACTTACAAATAGACCTTTTGAGTAACACGTTTATTTTTTATTTTTATGCCGCTGTACTCATCGTATTTCTGGCCCTAAAGAGGGCCGTTAGGTCACAATTGTTGGCCCTCAAAGTGGCCGTTAGGTGAGAGTTCTTCAATTATCCGAAGTCCCCCCTCGGTCGACGTTTTTGGGAGGTGAGTGTCCGGCATTACCACCTTCAGTTTTGGCCGGCCGGTGGTGACTGGAACCACCTTTACTTTTGCGGGGGGGGGGGCGTGCTCCACCTATCGCACCTCTGGATGTGACCTGACAGTGTAAACTGCCAAGAATCCGGGTTTCTCAAAGTCCGCGGGGGTAGCCGTAGTGCCCAAGGAAGTTATCTGGAATCACGCATTGTACTTTTTCATTCAACTGGATTGGCGGCTGGAAGGCGGGACTTCGAGACCTAAATAGGGCTAGGAGATGATTGGAGAGCACGCTCGCAAAGGAGACGCATATTACGTTGCGGGTGCGAGCGCTAGCCTTCATCCGCCAATCCTGTTGAATCAAAGGGTACTTCTTGACGTTTTGCAGGAAATGCCTGGAAAAAAGCACTCGTGCCGGATATGTACAAGCGGAACGGTTCAGGCGGCTTCAAAGGCGGAAAGGTGACCTTGCTGTTGGAACAGCACATGTGGCATTTGTCACGTACGACCCTACTTTTCCGATCAGAACTCTTGGATGTGAGCATCAGAAATGCCATCGAATTTTGATTTACTCGCTTAATGCTTGTCGAGCGTGAAAAGGTTGAGCACGATCATGTTTGAGCCCTACTTAGTGTCAGCAATATCGAAGTCACGGTAAGACTCTCACTGTTCCCCTGTTTCCGAGATTTCGCTTCAGTATTCCCAGACGGTCGGTTGCAAATTAGGGCTTGTACTGCTCGACCGTCTTTTATGATCTGGCTTCATGGTTTCTCTTTCGGACGGCTTTAAAGAAGAGTCGCGGTGTTCTAGTGATGCTGAGGCTATCAAAGCTGGCATCCTTGAGCGACTCTCTTCAAAACTTGCTTCACGCTTCCGGCATTTGCCTCGCTGTCAACTCGGTGTTCCGGTATGATGAGTGTTCCAGTTTATTTTGGCGCTGCTCCGATCTTTAAAGGCACCGTCCATCCAAATTCTCGACTTCCATGTTTTTGTCGCTTCCAGGTCTTTTGAAGGTCGTGATTCCGAATATGTAGTCGAGAGTCCGCGAAATAACCAAAAGGCTCCGCTTTGGAGAACGACGCAGTGCAAGTCGCAGAGCTGCGGCGCGTTATACGCCCGGCGTATATCAGCGCCGCAGCTCGCCAAACCTGCAAAATGAGCGGAGTGACCAGCTGGGCGTAGTGACAAGCTCTGGATTACGTACCTTCCGGGCGGATTTCTCGCTTCGAAAGGATTATTTTGCGGCGCTACTTGGGGTTGGCCTAGTGTATGGGCCCACATTAGTATGCCATCGAATCTCGTGAACCCCCGCTTCGGGTGGACGGTGCCTTTAAGCCTTCCTTTGATCCCGTCCTGGCCTTGCGATCCACTCTTCTGACGGATGCACGATCTTCAAAGGCTTTTGGGAGATAGTCACTTGTTTGCAGTTAAGTAAAAGTTTCCTACTATCTAAGGAGTCGTTTGATATGTAAAAAAGTGAGTAACGTACCACCTTTGCAATGCTGTGAGCTACAGGACAGCGCTTTGAGTTAACCCTTTAGATGCACTTCCGCTGTTCCTCAGCTCTCTTTCTGCCAAACCGCGCTCAAATAGACCTGCTATATTGCTGCTGGTCACCGGAACCTACGAAAAGGCACTTAACCGGTTTCACACTCAACTCAGTGGATACGCTAAAAGGCGAGCATATCCGTATCGAAATTGATAAATCAATTCTTGTGGGTTCCGGAATCCACGAGCGAGGGTTAGCTATCCCAAGAATGGTGCAAATTCCTTCAGTGAGTTACATGCGAAACCAGTCCCTTTGCTGAACATTATGTAGAATTTTACAAGCAGGAATAATTACTACTAGCAACACTTATATATTAGAAACACATTCCACATTCTTTAACTGATAGAATTTAGTTGGATAAATTTTGCTGAGGTAGTCCACTGAAATGCAGGACTATTGCATGCTCGCTTATTCCCCGTACCAATTCCCAACCCCGCAGCGCAAAGTTTTTCAAAAACCGATAAGAACATCGATCGAGAACAAAGACTAGCTTATGACACTCGCCTACCCCGAAACTTTGTGGATAAATTTGGTCCGGATGGTTCGAAAATAAAATTTTTCAGTTGAAACATACAAACATACAACTTGCCATTGGCTCTCAGATTAGTATAAGGCGTCGTGGCAACTCAAAGCTAAGACAGTGCTCTAACGTGGAGGTTGACAAGTTTCTTCACGTTCTTCTTTCTCCCAACTGTGTCCCTCATTTATGACGCAAAAGGCAAGCTAAAGTGTGCTGGAGCGCAGTAACTGTCAAAGGCACTCCATCGGCAGTACCCATCACGACCGAAGACACAACAACCTCAGAACACACAGCTCCATATACAAGCATCTTAACAAACAATTTTTTGACTGAGGCTGTAATTATCTCAGACAGCACTGCCCCAAAGAGTGGAAAGGCCGCTAGAAACACAAAGAACACAATCATTGTAACCGGTTCATTACAGGCTTTAGCTAAAACTACCAGGAGGACACCCGCGACCACGACCGAATCTACATTACAAGGTACCGCTGACGAGGGAAATCCCAAATTAAGATAACAAACTGAAATGAGCTGCAATTCAATGAATGTGCCTTAATGAGCTGTTTCCAAATCTAACTTCCATGTCAAACCAGTTCTTTGGAAATGGTTTTAAGCGTTCAAAAGTCTAATGGCCAACCTTTAACGCCACACCTTTAGTTAGTTGTCTAATCATTTTTGTTTTCGGTAAATGTGAGTACCCCGAGTACCCCTCGAAATCAGTAACTCAATATCATGATAAACATGCACTACCAAGTTGATTTCAAAGCAACTATACATTGAAGCCCCCCCCCCCCCCAAAGAGCGGCATCGCAGATAAGAAAGATAGCTTTGGTAACAGCTCATCAATCCGAATCTAATGACATGCAGTTTGTTTCAGTCCGCCACACTAAGTTGGGATGGTTTCCTGATAAGAACTTCACCTATCAAAACTGTTTATTTGTCTTCTTACTTTTGACAGTTCTAAATAATCTTGACTACGAAGTGGTAGACTGTTATGCCTACGCTGAATTTGCTTAATGCCTATCGTTGAGAAGCAAAGTTTTGATTCAGGCATTCAAGCCGAACTTCTTACCATGAAAAACATAACATACCTTTCTTACATTTGTCGCATTTGTATCAATCATAGCAGGATTCTCATTGGTTGCAACACAATAATTGATACAAAATTTCAGTAATCAATTTCGACATCTTGGGTATCAATGGGACTTGGAAGACTGAGTTTACCTATTGTGGGAACAGCGGGACTGCGAAAATTCGCCGTGATTTCAGAAGGGCTAGGAATATATTTCAAGCATTCATGAAAAGAGCCGTGAGTTTCCAGTAAAGGTTGAGTCGAATTTTTGACGATAGTCATGTAGATAATAGACGCTGCCAAAAAACAGTCAATAAACCCTAAAGAGCTGAACATTGAGATCCCCTATTGGCCAGTCAGGTAAACATTTTTCAAATGGGATAATAATCGTATGGCGAAGATATCTATGCAGATGCTGCGTTGGAGGGGAGTCCACTGCATGTTATACAAAGGACGTACCCAGCGGAAAATCTAAGGAGGACATAAAGGTCCTGAGCAACAACCATGTTCAAGTCTGGGGGAAAATCAGAGTAAGTGATTCTCTCAGCTTTTAAGTAGGTTTGCACATCTTGTGATTACTTCTTTAATGATCCGATGCCTATGTAGGCGAGTTTCGCATCATGCGCTGTTACCATTCATGAGAGTCTCCTCTTTAAGATTTTTGCTTCCGAGTGTTGCAAAAAAACCCATAAAGAAGTGAAATTGTCAACTAACGCCCTACATCCGAAAGGATCAAGGCTATACTTGTTAGTCATTTTCAACTTCCTGGAAATAGCTGGGCAACGTGATCCTAACTTTTGAGAAACGATATTTAGCGCTTTAAAGCGCCTTCAATAAGCACAAGGTTTGCAAAATGACGTCAGAACATATGCAGAAATAGTGATCCATGGTTCGCGTAAGCAAACAAAAAAGAAATTATTGATCAATCTATAACTCGTAGCCCGCGCAAAAAGTCCTACAAAGCTCTCACCATTTGGAGGTGCTTTCCTACAAAGCTCTCACTATTTGGATGTGCTTATCTCGAAAAATTCGCTCCGTCTTACGGTTTGAAGCGGGCGGTTCTTGACACTAAAAAAACTTGAGAAGAAGAGGACTTACCTCGCGGATGAACCGTGCTTGAGCTAGCGACTACTACGGGCTGCGATCTTCTGAGAGCGTGCTTGTGGCAGATAGCGTTAGAGCTTACAGACGACTTGCCGTTCTCGACGAACAATTCTACAATTGTCGAAATTTAGGCGAGCCCTTCTGTTCGAATGACCGAGAAAAGATGGCGACAATTGCTTGACCATGTTGAGAAGTATCTCAAGCTTAAATCTTCAACTTTCGCAACTGTGTCCTTATCGATGGATTGACTGTAAATTTGGCATTCACTTGCGATAAACGTTGAACATAAGTGTTTTTGACACGGACGAACACAACCAAAGCAGTGCATCATAATTGTTGGCGTCGTATCAGGGTCCTCCAAAGGCTCGCCGCCGCGCCCGTGGGAGGTAATATTCACTTCGCGCCTACCTCGCATCTACGTCGTACATTCTCGCACATTCAAGCATTAGTTCCTTTCCGGACAATTGCCTTGTTTCTCCTAGCAATTAGAAAGGCCAGCCCGTAGGCAAGTATATAATTTACAAATAAATGGAAGTGCTGGGGAAACAGACATTAAAACAAGCAGATTGACCAGAGAATTGCTTGTAATCGTGGGCTTTGCATACGTGGTGAGTGAGGTTAGAGGCGTTAAACGCTAACTGAATGTTCAACCAATTTAGATGCTTCTTTGGAAAATTAAGCATAAAAAATGCAGATGGAAGAATCTGTAATCATTTTCTTCCACAGAAGAGCGCATAAAAGAGAAATTTGAACAAACCTAGCAATAAGGAGGAAACAAACAAGATAATGAGTGGCAAATTCCCCCAAATCTAATTTTTTGAATAACATACAAATTTGAAGAGTCAGTGCTAAAGATTAATCGTAGTTTGAATGGTCAGCTAAGATGCGAAAAAAGATGACTCCAAACTGTGTTCCAAAGTTGTACGTTTCTAAACCTTTGAACTACACTGTAGCCCCAACCCCATCCTCTAATGCTGCGCTAAGTCCCGAGAAGCCGCTTCAAATTTCCACCCGTAACGCCCACTCAATGGAAGTGGGCGGGGGAATTTTGGCGCTTCTTTGCAAGACCTAGCACATGATTTAGAGGGTGGTGTTGGGGCTACGGGTGCTTGGGGGTCTTTTACCTAACACTTTCAAAATCTGATAAAGCTCCATTTATCCACTGCCTTTAATCTGACGCCTTCAAAAAAACATGATCAGCTTTTACCCTACTCTTACCTACCACACGTTCAATGAACACGATCGGGATCAATTTCTTTCACAACATTTTCATAATTTTTTTCTTGGCATTTAGTCGTTGCCCATGTGCTGTTTCTAATTATGCCAGGAGAATAAGGCATTATCCGGAGGGGAACTAATGCAGGAAGGTGCGAGATAGGTGCCACGCAGGTGTGAGGTAGGCGCGAAGTTAATATAACCTCCCAAGGCGCGCCTGGAGAAGAAGCGGCGAGCCTTCGGAGGATCCTGCATGCCCTCCATAATTGTTATAGATTGGATATTTGTTGGAGCAGCGCGTTCACACTTAAACTGGCAGTTTATTTGTCACAGGTTGAGGAGAATAAGGAAACAGACAGGTTGATGAAGTGGAGGCCAAGATAAGATTCCTAGTACGATGATAAACTGCCCTTGCGATTTGGCACGAACTTTGCATGGAGAACTTCCGTCATTCTAGTGACAACTGGGTTAAAAACTTCAAATCTTTGTTTTAGAGCTAGTAAGCGACAAAAACTTAAAACATTGATATGAAATAACGAAAGATTAATATTTTGAGATCAGTTTTTTAAAACTGTTAGGGGATTGCTCGCTCACATTTGTTTCAACGGGCAAACACCAAATTGAAAACCTACTGACAAAGAGGAGGTCAAAAAAATCAGTACCATCTTTATGTTTTTCAAAATTATCAAAATTTGGTCAAGTAATATTGAACTAGCACGTTCGCTCATAGTCACAGCAAACCCATGCTAGTTAATAGCATGAATAGGTTTCACTAGTCATTTTCGCTATCTCGTGGAGTGCTCCTGATTAAAGATGACTTCTATTTTTTAAGGATTTATTTTGTTGTGAAGTAACAATACTTATGATTTTATCACAGAGGATAATGAGGCAAATCAACTCGCTTGACATGCAGCATAGGAAGTCTAATTGCCTTAAGGGGTATATATAATACAATCAGTTCGCTCCCACCCATGCGCAGGGCGTGGATGAATGACTCAGTAGAAAAGAATTTGAGATCGCAGCGGCAAATTTAACGAAATGAGCAGGATTATGTGCACATGCATGTTTTCAAATACTTGCTATTCCTGCTGAGCGTAAAGAACTTATAGGAGCACAGAATGCCAACATTCCGTGGTATCCCTTCAAGGATTAGCTATTCATAATCACTTACTTATGGATTGTCCAGGTTCGGCTGTCTCTTAACCTTGGCATGGTGGATACTCGTAATGGGATGGCTGAGCAAACTTCCAAGGTTGATAACACTTCTTTTTTCGCTGTTTCGGCGCTTTCGCCTTCTTCAGAGCCTGCAAGCCGAAATCATACGAACTTACTCACCCAGACGTCAACAAAAGACCAAGTATAATCCGAAAACAAAGCCAATGCTAACAAAATCATAATCACAAGCAGAGTACTCACCTTAGATAGCACAAGACGGAAGTCCGAGGACCACCTATATACAAGACATTACCTCAGCTCTTTTACTAGGCTGTTGCATAAGTTCTGTCCGATTTGAATTTTTGAGTTTAAAATGTCATAACTTCTTTCAGAGTCAACTTTTTTCCAAGGTCTTAGTTTCTATGTGTTGAGCAGTCCCTTGGCTAAAAAACGCATATTGAGATCTGCGCAAATCTTTGTTAAGGAAGAACCAAGAATGCAAAAACTTCGCAGCGTTTTTCTTCGAATCTGTCTTTTTTGACATGGTAACGCTCCCTTATGAAAATTGATAGGCATCTTTTCTAATAATGGATGGATAGAGAAATTTTCGTAGATTATTATGCAACATAAAAGAGCCCATAGGGTTTGCGCTGCCGAGAGATTTTCTTGACCGAACAAAAAATTAGCCACTTTTTGACCTCGCTTCAGCACATGTGTGCATGCCTATTTATGAACTACGAACGTTTTACAACTGACGTGAGCGCCGAAAAGGAATTGGTGGATGGGCCCTGTTAGCTCTTGCTTTGCCCTAGCACCTCCAACTTTGAGCTTGTCGATTACTTCTATTCGCAGAAAGTTATTGCTTGTAAAACATCTATACCAAAGATTTATGTTCGAGGATAAATTTCACTAGCAAGACGTATTCTTCATGGGACCGAACTTCTGCATATACTAGCATTCCATACCCTTATTCCGAAGCCAATGAAAGAACCTGACTTGAAGGGCGCATTGTGGAGATATCCTCGCAAGGACATATTTCTAGGGATAGAACGTACCTCGGCCACTTAGAGATTTTAGGCCTGTGATCTCCGTACACTAAGAATTTTATTGAATTCTGGTATGCTTTAGAAAGCGCAAGGAAAGTACTTTTCAATGATACCAACCGTATCGAATTAGACATGAAATTCTCTTAGAACAGCTGCTTCAAACATGAGGCAAAAAAATCGGACAGAACTTATGCAACAGCCTAGTATACGTGCCTTGATGACACCGCCTCATATTCAAATCCGCATAGGGACTGATAAGGCGCGAGCTCCCCCTTTATGGCGGTACACTCCTCCTTACGGTTCATTTTTGGATTTTTGGCACTAATCCAAACGCTTCTAAAGTTTTGCGCGTGAGGATCTCGGGTTCTAACAACAAGATCTTAAAGGCAGTGGGTCGGCAAAATTCAACGACTCAGGATTTCAACGCGGTGGGTTCCTCATCGCCCAAGTTTGAAAACAGTGCAATCCTGGCTGCACAGCATGCCTTCCCTGCCGAGAAAACTGCTCTCAAACTTACACGCGCAGACTAATCTTGCACGCATTCGGACGAGTTCGCAAATTCCTTCTCACCATTGGAGGCTGCCCGCCGCAATGTTATAACCATTGGGTCCTGCAACGATTCAGCGTCATCAGCTTTGCTCCACTCGTCTAATTCCGAAAAGAAGGGCATTAAAAACGCTCGTTTTCGCCGTTTTCAAGCTCTCAAAAGTGCATTTTCGGGATCAGCGTATTGAATAACCCCAGGTAAGCGAAAATTTCACCAGGTTGAAATTTGCCGAGCCACTGCCTTTGACAGTAACTTGTACAGGAGCCTTACCATTGCGCGTAATATGATGTTCCCCTAATGGAGTAGCTACTTTTAGCTTATTTAAACCGTCTATATGCTCCTTAAAGCGGCAGCAAAGCGGGGGTCCAGTTTAGCCAATGTAAGTGTCGCCGCATGATAAGCATGTAATGAGGTAAATAACCCCGGCTAGCATACAGTCCCCACATTTACCATACGGGCAAACCATGCAGTTAGAAGTAGTACATATGCGGTCATAAGCTCGATTACGAACCAATCGTCGTTTAAGATTAGCTGGAGGAATATCGACCACTCTTACCACGCCGTGCAGGCCCGCCTGGTGTACGCCTCGCCGCACTGCCCTGCTCAATACATCAGAAATGAATGGCAGGCAGAAGGGGATCTCGTTATCAGTGCTCATATCATGAGCTCCGCCCCAGAACACCCGCGTGCTCCACGGCCGTGCTCAAGCGCAGCATAGCCATTGGAAGCAGCAATCCCCTGGGCCAAGGCGATGTAGTATGATCGCTCGTCGCTGCCGGAACATACCCGCAGAGCTGCTTTGTACATATTGCCCGCAATAGACCGTTTTGTGTTATTTGGATGTGCAGACAAAGAATGTTATACTGCTGGGTTTGCCATACCACTTAGTTTTGTAACTTCCTCCTGCTAGATGGACCTGCACATTCAGAAACGCCAACCATCCCCCCAGTAGGCTTCTCCTTGGTGAAAACGATGTTTGGTGACTGCTGGTTTAATATTTGGAAGCAAGTATCTACTTCGGCGTGAGTTGGACATATGACGCAGCAGTCATCTATTAGCGACCATAAAGCAGGGGTTTTTGCTGCAGCACTGGCGCTTCCATCTTAGACACGAAAGTGATTGCCAAAGTAGGTGCGAGACGTTGCCCCATAGTCAAGCCTCTAGTCTGTTTGTAATATTGGCTCGACCATTGGAATACTGAACATTGCAAGCATTCGTGTAGTAGGGTCATTATTCCGAGGATGCTGAAACCGTGTAAGTTAAGAGAGGCTTGGTGCTCAGATAGCAACTCGAAGCTAGCTTGAAGTGTAGCATCGTTGGATACATTGGCATACAGCGGTGTTACGTCAAATGATTCAATGACGCAGTCGCGGCTGAGCTGTGTTTACGGAGGCGATCAAGGAGCATGTTGGAACTATTGAGGTGCGCAGGGACGAATTGGAGCAGCTGTGACAGAATTATGTTAAGGAACCATGCTATTTTGTCTGTTGCCTCCCGCTGATTATGCCACCCAATGCCGCTGATTATGGGTCGAACTTTGTAATCGCGCACGTTGTACGCACTTATTTATGTCTTCGGTAAACGTGTGCATTCCTTTGGTCAGTACACTTCACGCCATGCCCAAGTACGCTCTCCAAAATACCAAAGCCCAATGCATCAAAACCTCAATCTTACAATTCTCAAAAATATTATTCTGAATCGCTAAAGCCCACCAAACGCGTGTGATCGTATGCATTTCAGCCCAGTTCGCTTCTGCGACCTGGAATTCTTCCCTGTCAGTCGAGATTGACCTTGGTTGCTTAAGTTCTTGCACACATGACTCGTCATGCTTTTGTAAGCTTAGAGTATATTTATGAATCGTTGTTTACACAGCAATATCGAAAAGCAGCAGAAGCTTTGATAATTTTTTATATTCTCATAACTAAAGAATCTTACTAAATACTCTCATAACTAAAGAGTCTTACTTAAATTTCTTACGTTGTTTATAAACTCGCTGTTTCTGTCAACATTTTTGCGTGGCTTCTCATGAATTTGTAATTTGTCGAGAAAGTTAAAACAATATTCAAAAAGGATTTCGTGTTAGGAGTGAAGCTGTTTACAGACAGAAGGAACTAATGAATGTTGTACAGATTTGCATAAAAGTTTAGCCAACGAGCGTAATAACGAAATGTGAATTGTACGCGTTACGATTGCATTTTGTGCATTGATTGAGAAGTTTGTTGGACAAATGCACAAAATGCAAAACGCATAGACATAATGCATAATCAACTTTATTCAAGGGCTATGTCTATCAGCTACATTTTCAAACGAGCTGCTGCATCTTCCACGATCTATTTTCTTTCTATCTGCAGTCATCGTTTTGTGTTTCGCTTACTTTTTTATTCGAACATGTCCTTTTCTCACATAACAGTGCAAGCCTGCATCTGAATGTTTTGAGTTTTGAGACAAAATCACTGTAGACGCACTACCTGTCCAGCGATTCACAAGGAAGCAATTTGATCTAATCACTTTACCACATTTTTTACCCATTCAGGGTTTATGTTACCTAAAGTTCGAGTTTGCCATCTACATTCACCAAACCTGGAACGTCTCCATTTGACCGCGTTATCGCGTGCACCTATGGTTGAGGAAATGAAAAGGCTGGATCGGCTCAAATAGACCACTTGCTTAACGCAGAATTGCAAACATCGCTGTTAGAGCTTTTGTCAAGTCAACAACAAGTTTAACTTTATTTTCTGAATATGGTGACTAGCTGAGATATTGAGGCAACTGTAATTAAACATGTACTAATAATGTGATGCTGCACTTTATCAAAATCATGGGAGATAGAATGTTTGAAGGATTGCTCCTATCTTTCGTACGTTTCCCAGGAATGTTCGTGATTACTGCTCGAGCATTCACTGCATATGCTTTTTGCAATATGTGCTTCTGGGATAAGTCATCTCGGGTACGGAGTCGTGAAGAATGATTGGAAGAATCTGTAAGAACATTCATGAACCTCACCAATTTTTTGTCGTAGCACATCCGTGAGCTACATTCAACGAACTTCTTCGGTAGCTGGTCTCCGATATATAGAGAAAGAATACAACAAGAAAGGAAGGAGAAAAATGAATATAGCGGACTGAACTTTTTCCCTTGTATTGATTGACATATTGAGAAGTATAGCTTAGGTTCTTCAAAAAAGCCTTCAAGTAGACAAGTTTGGATTGATTCAGTAATGGAACATATTGCCTTATCGGGTGAAGGGCGTTTGAATCGCCGATAGATTCCACCCATGCGAATATCTAGCATGAGGCAATAATGGAAGGCGCGTGATCTGTTGGGACTGTCCGCGCGGACCCCCCCCCCCCCTTCCCTTCCGGCAACCTGATGTCCTCTACCCCGCCTTATCTTTTTCATTATCATTTTTACACCCAAAAGGTTCCATACAAATAAAGAAACGTTTTGTAATACAACGAAATATAAACAGAAAACAAGATCAGACCTGAACAGCTTTACACTTCGGTTTGATTCTGATCTCAATCAGATTCGTGCAAAAGACAGTAGAAAAAGTCTATATAGTATATATATTGATAAGCAACTATAAACGTTGATATTAGAAGTATAACTCTATAGGAATGGGGCCCATATCCCCTGGTTCGCTAGCAAAACGAACTCTGATACTCATTAGAAGGGAAGGAAGTTGAAATGATTGCACACAAATAAACTCGAAACAACCGTGCTGGGGAGAGCCCAAGAACTAAGATGTTCTAAATTATTGGGTTAAGTTAAAGAACGTTCTCGTGCATTCTCAGAAACTTCAATATTAGACTCATTTTTCATCCGGTCGAACTTTAACGACAATTTAGGATGGCATGTAGCAAGATGAACTTTCCAATGCCGTCTCCGGCTGTTATTGATGTTAAATGGTGTTCAAAATAAATGTTAGAGGAAAATCTTCTGCGATTGAAATTCGACATTTTTTCTTTCTGCGGTCAAGCGTATCAGCGCTGAATTAAAGATATGCTAAAAATTCTAAATGAGGAGGATGTCGCATTGAACGCGCAGCAGCATTTCAAACTTGCTACACCTGCGCAAGACGAAAGCAGCCAAACTTGCCCTTAACCGTAAATTTCTCCGGAAAAAATGAAGAATAAACTTTCTTGACTGTCATGTCTATGTGTTTAGTGAGGCTAAGGTTTGTATTTGAAATTCAACGCTAGATTTCAGTCATCATACCTTGATCAAAGTATTGAGAGAGTTGCAAATCCTACCAGATTGTCTCATAAGCTCTTCCGTTATGAAATTCAACCGCAACCAGTCATACGCTTCTCATTTCTAAATAGGTTGCAAAGTGCCATTCGATAGAGCAAAACAAGCTCTACAAGATGGCTGTCTTATTTTTGCATCAACTCTGATCCGTCTCGAGTTTTAAGCTTAAACTGAAAACATTCAGCTGGCGGAAAGACTAGAAAAAATCGTAACCTTGTCTCAAAAAATTTTTACAAAAATTCTAGCTTGCTCAAGTTAACACTATCCAAATAAAACATTTACAAACGCCATTGCCGCGTTTTCTTCCTCTGTTGAAATCAAGAAACATATTTTCTTTTTTTGCCAAAGTGATGCTGGCTGTGCTGTGCTGTGACTTTTTCTTGATTTTTCGGCCGGTCGAATCTTTTTATTTCTTGGCTTGAATCGAGAGGAGTAAAACTGGATCAGAGCTGGTGCAAAAGTAAGACCGGCATCTTGTAGAGCTTGTTTTGCTCTATCGAATGGTACTTTGCAACCTGCTTAAAGATGGGAAATTTATGACTAATTGCGGGTGAAATTCAGAACGAACGGAACTTACAAGACGATTTGATATTTGACTGTTCGGATTTCGTCCGCACTATAGCTATAAGTCTTTAAGTCATCCGCATACATGATTGACTATGATTAGGCTTAAGATTTGCAAAAATGGGGGATTTTCTTTAGGAGACTGCCTCTTTGACCTTAATTATGAGACAGTAGCAAATCTGCAGGAAATTTAAAGTAGTGATGTGGCGTACAAGCCTAACATTTATGTGCGTTATATTAGTTGATGCAAAATTAGTGCATGTCTTGAATCGGTTTGTGCTCGCAAATGCACGCGGTATTGTTACACTGACAACTCGCCCAACACCACTTTGCGCAACGTTTACCTCAAACGTAAATCGTAATTAAACCCTCATACAAAATACTTGAATGCAACAAATACGAATAAATGTATGACAAAGATAAAGCACTGTGATATGGCAATTAGGCGCAGAAAATACCAAAACATGACGCAAATGAATGATACAAGCGCACTTTATTGTTAAGCAACCAAAAATTGGAAGTGAGTTTTCAAGGAAGTGCACAGGCATTTTTCAGCGCAATTGAGCACAAGAAAACTGTTGAAAAGTGCGTTGAGCAGAAATTGTCTTCAGAGTTCCTTTTTGCGCGCATTCGAAATGGACAGCAGATGAGAGGCATAAATTGAAAACAATGTTGACAAAAGGGGAGAAAAACGACTGATTGAACACGAGCGGCCGCTGCCGCTTGCATCTCAAGGACTGCCGCACAAGCTGTAAGCCTAACAAAAACATTACAATAAAAGGTTCAAAGTCTCAAAACATATCATGCGATGATACCGTATCCGATCGCGGCGATGTGTCTTATGCTGAAGCGGCAGAGAAGGTATAAAAGTGACCCAATTGAAAAAATGTATAACAAACATGGTTTGATAGAGCCATGCAGTTAGTACAAGATAGTATTCGAACATATGCAAAAGGTTTGATCTACCTGCGGGAAAAATCTGGAAAATTTTGAACACCGAAGATCACATTTCCTTCCAAGAAGGCTCTGCGAACTCCCAACTTGGTCAAGAACTTACCACATACGTTAGTTATGCCGCTTTCTTATGCACTTGCCGTATTCTCTTTTAAGTAGAAGTTGAGGAACAAAAATGGGCCGAAAATGGAGTCCCTTTGTCGGGCTTTGATATCTCTCAACAACTAATGTTCGGGGAACGCTTGAAAAATTTATTGTTAGAATTCCGAGGGTTTGTAGTACAGTAATAGCTATGTCGGTACAAATCAGCTTTTTGCTGGACCATGCTGTATTTCATTTTCTCAACTTCTAATTATGGGAAGGATACAGCAAGTGTACATATGCGTAACTGATGCTACAACTAACTTTCGTGAGCAGGTTAGAGGTATGAAATTTCTCTAAACAAAGATCGAATTTTTGGGCACCAAAAGATTTTTGGAATTTTTTTCTAATTTTTCATGTATTAAACTACTTAGGATTGTTTGAACAATACCTTGTAGAATTTGCATTGCTCTATCGAATGATATGTTTCAAAGATTCTCATACCTTTTTTGCCCCTCAAGTATAAGTGACATCTATTACTTATGCACCAACGTCAGAGATGACCTTATCGAGCCACGCATATGAAAATGGTAAATCCTAAATGCATTCCATTCCTGCAGCCAACTTTGATTGATAAGGTACAAAAGTTACAAATTTCAGTGAGCGTTAAGGAAAATGCGTAAAATAAAATAAATATGTGTATGAAAATATTAATGTGCCTATGTCAGGTCTCTCTAGTGGTCCATCGTCTACGGGGGTTTTTCGTTAAGCTGATCACGATTATCATGCTGCCACAATTAAATCATGTTCTGTGGCTACGGTGGATATATGTAAGTGGTTGAAATCACGAATGCACCCAAACAGTCTATAGGAAGAGGGGCAGTGATTTCGATTTTGTTAAATGGTGTGCCAAACTTTACAGACGATAATACATTGCAGTCGTCGCAACATCACCGAAATCCCCTTTACGCAGTATCGATGTTTAGTCGTGATCAGCGTGATGAAGAGTCCTTAATAAAGTTTTGGGCAAATTGCAAACATGGACGCGCATACCGTACACCATCGTAACTAGAAAGTTAGCACTGCCGTGCCAAAACGATAAAGTTTCTCTAATAGATCGAATTTCAGCCAAATCTATGATCTATCTCACTGTGTAGCCATCGTAGTCACAGATAACTTTATTGGGAGAAAAGCAAGATATTCGTGATCATCATGTCAGGAAACCTCTATACAATACCTCTCTTAATTTGTGAAGGCGGCGGCATAACTCAAGCGGCGGCCACCGAAGTTAGGCGGCAAGCACCCCGTTAGACGACAAAGTTAGGCGGCCGCCGCCTAACTTTTTTAGAAATTGTCGAAAGATCTTATCTTGATTCGAAGTTTATGAATTCTATATTTAAGAGTACCATTCAACTCTGCTCGGCGAGGCGCATCTTCCAGTATATAGGTGCGCCCAGTCGTGGGAATAGGTTTTTTCTAATTTTAGTGTGAATGGATCATTCAGTGTGCTGATTCCAGAGGCCACATTCTGTTGAGCACTGCAGAAATACGGTAGGTATAGTTTAAGAGCTCATTCTGCACGGCTTTTCTCGGCGAAGTATGACAGGTCTCAAAATGCAGGAAGACAAAAGGGAATGGCTGGAAATCGCATTTGAAGCACATATCGTGGAATGCCGCGCGTGTTGTGCAATGTACAATACTACCCATAGAACGATAATTCGGAAATTTCGCGAAATTTCAGGATTATCGCAAATTACATAGCGCCATAACTTTCTTCGAAATGAATATATACTAATTCCGAGAGCTGCTTGTGCTCAGCTTGTTAAGGCGAACCTTTGGCACACATCATGTCCTCTATATCTCGTTTCCAGTTTCTCAAATTCTTCTGCGGTGGTCCTTTCGCAAGGATGTAAACGCAGCGCCTATCCAACATAAAAGATTCCAGTAAGTATCATTCGATAAGCTGTTTGTAGATTATAGTGCGCTAGAAAGTAGCCGCAGATTTCTTTTCAAAAGAGGCAGAAGCGTTGGTGAATTCTGGAAAAATCACGCGTTTCCAAATTCTTCTCACCGTAACTCTAAAAGATGAAGCTCTCTTGCTAGGCAGATGTGATCGTAATTAGCAGGTTGGATAACCCTTACGAGCAAGATCCGAGATGTTCGGATGATTTCATTTTTTCTCGCTTTACGCTCTGTAGCTAATGGGTTTTGGTCCAAATTTTGATGATCTTGAATTTTAGAGAAACTCCGCTCATAAAGGTTTTTGAACACGCTGTTTATGGTCTTTGAGTAATATATGGTCTTTCTGCATAGATATGGTGAGGTAACCAATCAAGTTGGAATTTCGACGATATGCGATCTTTAGATTTTGGGCGAAGTTCATGAGGAGTGTTTTCGTCGGCTCGTAAATCGGCGATTTTCATAGATTAGAGCCTGAGACATGCACCATTCTATGGCATAGTTCCCAGTAAATTTAACCTACAGAAGCAAGCGGGCAAGTTTCCTGACAGATACGCGAGAAGTGCGAGCAAAGTTACGCACTTTCGTGATTCAGTTACAGTCACCTCATCGTATCTCTTCAAAAAGACCCTGTAATCCTCAAGGACCATGATTTTTGTAAAGAGCGTGTTTGAAAACCTCTATGAGGGAAGTTTCCTGACAATTCAAGGGCATGAACATTTTGACCAAGATCCATCGGCGGGCTTCCAGAGCGTAAAACAAAAAATGAAGTAACCCGAACACATCGGAAAACTTGCTCATAGGGGTTGTCCCATCTGCTGATTACGATAATCACATAAACTTGGCAAGAGAGCTTCGTATTCTAGGGCCATGGCGAGTAGAATTTGGAATGGCAAGATTTTTCCACAATTCACCAGCACCTCTATTTCCTTTGAAAAGAAATCTGCGGCTACTATCTAGCGCCCCACAATCTACAAAAAAAGTACAATCGAAAGATTCTTTCTGGAATCTACTGGGGGGCAAAACGCGCTGCCTTACACCTTTGCGAAGAGACGTCCCAGAAAGTTTCAACAATATTGGAATAGAAATATCGAGGACATTCTGTCTGTCAAAGATTCACCTTGATGAGCTGAGCACAATGCTTTTTTCGGATTCGAAAAATATTCACTACAAAGAAAGTTACGGTGAGAAAAATTTGGAAACGCGTGGTTTTTCCAAAATTCACCAACTCTTCTGTCTCTTTTAGAATGAAATCTGCGGTTACTTTTTAGCGCACTCTAATCTATAAGAACAGCTTTATCGAATGGTACTTACTGAAATCTTTTATGTTGGATAGGCGCTGGCTTACATCCTTGCGAAAGGACCACCGCAGAAGAATTTGAGAAAACTGGGAACGAGATATAGAGGACATGATGTGTGCCAAAGGTTCGCCTTGACAAGCTGAGCACAAGCAGCTCTCGGAATCAATATATATTCATTCCGAAGAAAGTTATGGCGCTGCGTAATTTGCGATAATCCGGAAATTTTGCGAAATTTCCGGATTATCGTTCCGTGGGTGGCATTGTACATTGCACAATACGCGCGGCATTCCGATATGTGCTTGGACTGGCTGGAAATCGCATATGTGCTTCATATGCGATTTCCAGCCATTCCTTTTGTCCTCCTTCATTTTAAGGCCTGTCATACTTCGCCGAGAAAAGCCCAATTTTACACACATATCCGTGCATAATGAGCTCTTAAACTATACCTACCGTATTTCCGCAGTGCTCAACAAAATGTGGCTTCCGGAATCAGCACACTGAATAATCCTTAAACTAAAATTCTAAGAAAAAACCTATATCCCACGACTTGGCACACCTATATACTGGAAGATGCACCTCGCCGATCTGAGTTGAATGGTTCTCCTGAGTATAGAATTCATAAACTTCGAATCAAGATAAAGTCTTTCGACGACTTCTAAAAGAGATAGGCGGCGGCCGCCGAAGTTAGGCGCCCGCCGCCTAACTTTGTCGCCTAACGCGGTGCTTGCCGCCTAACTGCGGCGGCCGCCGCCTAGGTTGAGCCGCCGCCAATTTTTTTCACAGATTAAGAGCGGTATTGTAGATGAGGTGAGCGAAGCCCTAGGAGTTCCAGATTTTGGGGTTCAGATAGCAGAACAGCCGATAGGCTTTTTGATACTCTAGTCGAACCCACGATTTCATGATTCAGAGAGGCAGTCACTTACCAATACGCCAACACTACACATGAGTGAACGCCTTACTGAAATGATGAACTCATAACTTACTAACCAATAATGCGTTGCAGAAATGGGATGCAGTTCAGGACTTACCATCCTCTTGAAGGCAGTGTATGACCAGATTTAGGGTATGCCGGATTTTTACGGTTTTCATAACGGGACTCCCTTCTATGCCAGTGCCCTTGTCCCATTCAATAAGGATTCTTCCACGACGAGAAAATTGAGCTCAAAGCGGCGACGTAGAGTTTATTGACCTGGGCTGGACCACTTGTCGGCCTGCATTTGTACACGTCTTTCCAGGCGACGCCCCTTCTTGGCAGTTCAGTCTTACAAAGTTGAGCAGGGAATGTTCAGAACTTAACCCAGCAATCCAAACCTGCTATATCATCGGACTCGCTTGAAACGCTGATCAAACATATGTTTAACATCTGCCAAGCGATTTTTGGAAGGTTTATGAGGGTTTAAATGTGCGGCAAGTATTCTGTGACGCATGTTCTAAATAATGGGTTTCAAAACACTTTTTTTAGGTTTTCGGTGAATGTGCTTCTTTCTTGTAATTGAAATAACCATAGCCACTGTATGTCCTCGTCATTAAGTTGTCTTTCAAGGATATTCGTCTTCACTCGAAAAAATTCTCATATTTGAACGCTCACAACTCCTCCCAGATAGTCGCTTAGCAGATAAAAAACATATATTTGAATCAGCGTTCTAAGACGAGTCCGATTATGTACAGTGTCTGGAATGGCTGGGTTAAATTCTGATTGCCTCGTATGGTAGAGCGGGACAGCTCCTCCGTTTACTTCTATGGGGCTTCGAAAAGCAGAGTTGCTGGGGTTTTTAGGCGGATCTGAGGATTTTCAGGATTCAAGGTCGGGAAGACTTGTAGTTCGCAGAATTCCCAAAAGCGTAATTCGATGGGGCACTGACTTTAAGTTGGTATGCATCTCGGATGGCAATTCGTTCTTGGTTCTTCCCCCTGTAAGCAAATCAAGCATTTTTCGTTCTTGGTTCTTCCCCCTGTAAGCAAATCAAGCATTTATTGCCTACCGCGGGTGGGCATTCAACGCTTAAATGTGAGGTCACTTCAGTTTTAGAATGACACAGAGTGATAACAAGCATATGCTTGCTACAAATGCTTACAAGGGAATGGTCAGAAGTCGAAGTGGCCAAACAAACAGGCTGAATTCCATTCGATGCAGTATGAAACACTGACTTTGAATCTGTCTTCCTTATCTGCTTATCTCTTCTATGGATGAAGCTACAAGCAGTTTTATTGTGGAAAAATCGTATATAAAAACTGTGAAATTGAGCACACTGTTGCAACTTCAGCTCAGCTTTAGGCTTTGAGAGTTTGAAGTAAGTTAGCCGCGTGTTTTGGCCCAGCATGAAGCCGAATGTGGCTATGTACAGCCAAATTTTCACTTCCACGCATAATTTCCGAGCAAAATATTGGTTTTTAATGGCTTATAGCTTCGTCTAAAAAAGCGATAAGCAGATAAAGAAGATAGATTAGAGTCAGCGCTTTATGCTGCATCTAACGGTATGTGCAGCTTGTCTGGATTAGTCACTTCGATATCTGACCATTCCTTGCTGCCATTTTTTTATGTACATCGAAATACTACGTCAAAGGCTATCAAATGGAGAAAGAAGAAAAGTTTTTTACTGTACAAAACATAGTTTGAACTATAAGAATCATCGAATACTTGTGAGAAGTCAGACGTTCTATGGCGTTATATGAACTTGAAAAGAGAAAGCACATCAACACTTTTTGTTTACAGCATGCGCTTCATGCTGGATTTGGCGTTACTTTGCGGTGTTTTTCTTTTCGGGCAACTGGTTGAGACTGCAAAAAATAATCAGGTCAGTTTAGCACAAAGCGCTTTATTATTTGTCTTAAAAATAACGGGGACACTGGTAAATCTGTACATGATCTTGAAATCTTCCTGCATCAGAATCGTCTTACTCGTGTTACCGGTGTTACCAGTGTTACCCGTATTACTCGTGTTACCCACCAGTCAGTGATATTGCGTTTCAAAATGAGTTGCGCCAGATACTAAAATTGGATTGACTGATGTTAAGTAATTTAGATTAATTTAGATTTGAACTGATCAATAGGTTCGCAAATTTATTCGATAAATTCCAATGCGGCACATTTTTATCGTATGCATCTGGCTTGTTTCGAATATATGTGTCACTATTACTAGACCTTTTTGTATCGAATTTGTTGGTTTTTATCTGTCGCAAAACAAAATGTATCTGTCAGCTTGGTGGAAATTGCAATTTCCGTGAGTTCCGCTTTTTATTGCTTATTTGAATAACAACTATTACAATAGATGTAAAGTGTTATGTTTTCGAGAATAAAGGGAATGGAAGTAGGAATTACCCACGCATTTGGGAACTTCTCGAAATTAATTAGTGCTCTGCCTAAGGCTTTGGCCACACTTTACCCGTGTTATGTTACCCGTGTTACCAGTGTTACTAGTGTTACTCGTGTTACCCGTATCACCAGTGTAACCCGTGTTACTCGTGTTACTCGTGTTACCGGAGTTACTCGTGTTATTCATCAGTCAGTCATATTGCGTTTCAAAATGAGAATGTATTGTGATCATTTCACTATCCAATAGCAATAAAACGGTAAGTAACACTAGTAACACGGGTAACACGAGTACCACTGGTAACATCGGCAACACGGATAACGCGGATAAAGTATGGCCAAAGCCTAAGCTACAAGTGAAAATGAAGCCGTTATAAAGTTGAACAAATTCGTACGTCAAAATTCGGGTGAACTGTTGCGAGAATTATGTTCAACAGGT
Source organism: Cylicocyclus nassatus (assembly GCA_958299035.1). Classification (NCBI taxonomy): domain Eukaryota; kingdom Metazoa; phylum Nematoda; class Chromadorea; order Rhabditida; family Strongylidae; genus Cylicocyclus; species Cylicocyclus nassatus. Next base: position 56,323,644 of record CATQJL010000001.1, read on the forward strand.
TTGAGTAAAAATGCATATCTAGGACAAACCGAGATTTAATCGTGAAATTCGAACAAGCTGCTCTTTGCAACAATGCTTGAGACATTTGTCATGATAATTATCACAATTTTGAATTCTCCAAAAATCTTGCTTAAAGGGGTAATCTAACCTGGTGAACACCGGGAAGCACTTCTATCATTGAAGGCAGCATCCACCCAAGATTTCGCCATTAATGTTTTTATTACTCTGCCTTTCCGTGGCCCTCATTACAATTATGAAGTTCAAATGTGCACATACTACTCACAAGCCAAGTGGAACCCCATCAGAAGACACGGCTTTCGTTACCCGGGTGGGTAGAGCTTGATAGGATTCAGAGGTGGTTTCAGCTCCATTATCTCCCTTCCGAACCAACGCAGATGTCCCCCTTCTAGGGCCTGCATTTAGAACGTTAATTAATTGGAGGCGGTATTGCCTGGATGCTACATACCTTCAAGATAACGCCTTTGCTTGGTCAAAACCAGCGCAGTGGATGATTTTGTGCTGAACCCCCGTATAATCGTCGTTTGCCCCCCCCCTTGCGGTTGTTCTATCCAATTCTCGCAAACTATGTCAGAAAGTGGCAGAATAGTGAGAGCATATTCAGCACATAAAATATATGCTATAGATTATAGCAAACACAGTGGCACACTCTGCTCCGTTCGGCCATGTCCATACACTATAATAAAAATCACCATTCCTATCTATAGTACGACATTACCTGTTCCACTTCTACATGTCACTTTCCTGGTCCCACTATATTTTCATAATCGGCATGCTCACACATCCTTTTGTCCCAATACCAACTCTCAGCCCTTCGGGCCAAAATTGCAAAGAAATCGACCATATCGAAGAATGCAGTGAGTACTTCTCCCGATCAATGTTTTTAGAGTGTCCATAAGTCTTTTCATATCGGCGAAAATCAGCTAACCTCGATTTTTTGAGTTAGAATTTGAGCAACTATTTGATGAAGCAACGCAAGCTCTACAAGCACCTCAACACATTTCAACTTGCCTTGCGTCATGGTTGAGAGGACTTGATTTTTTGGGAGAAGGAGATTTACTAGATATGGATTACATTGAAATTAGTGTCTCAGTAGAGGACGACACGAAATCTTATATATAAAGCTGAATGTCTGTTTGTATGTCTGTCTGTCTGTATGTATGTATGTATGTACGTATGTTCCGAATAGAAAATTCCATTTCTGAACCGATCCGGACCAAACTTGGCACACATACACTACGGGCCCCGGCGGGTGTCATAGGCTACTTTTCGTCATCGATCGATATCGATTTTATCGATTTTATCGATTTTTTTGCAAAGTTTGAGCTACGGGGCTGGGAGTTGGCACAGGGGGGTAATCGAGCATGGGGATTCCGAATACAATATTGGTTTTCAGGATTATCGATTACTTTTATCGATTTTATCATCCCCAAGGGGGTGATCAGCATGCTCGATTACCCCCCTGTGCCAACTCCCAGCCCCCTAGCTCAAACTTTGCAAAATCGATAAAATCGATAGAAGTAATGGATAATTCCAAAAACTAATATTGTATTCGTAATCTGCATGCTCGATTACCCCCCTGTGCAAACTCCCAGCCCCGCAGGTCAAACTTTACAAAAAAATTGATAAAATCGATAAAAGTAATGGACGATCCTGAAAACTAATATTGTGTTCGTAATCAGCATGCTCGATTACCCCCCTGTGCAAAATCCCAGCCTCGCATGTCAAAATTTACAAAAAATCGATAAAATCAATAAAAGTAACCGATAATTCTGAAAACTAATATTGTATTCGGAATCCCCATGCTCACTTCCCCCCTGTGCCAACTCCTAGCCCTGTAGGTGAACTCTGCGAAAAAATCGATAAAAATCGGTAAGATCGACATCGATCGATAACGAAAAGTGGACTGTGACACGCGCCGGGGCCCGAAGTGTATGTGTGCCAAGTTTGGTCCGGATACGGCGGAGCCGGGTAAGCCAGCTAGTAATCTATAAGATTAGCTGTACTATATGCTTTTCTATATACGAGTATTGAGTGAACAACAGATAATTGCTTATTCAACCGTGTCTACGTCTTGCGGCTCATCTTATATATAACCAGCTGGCTTACCCGGCTCCGCCGTATGCTCCGAATAGAAAATTCCATTTCTTAACCGATCCGGACCAAACTTGGCACACATACACTTCGGGCCCCGGCGGGTGTCACAGTCCACTTTTCGTTATCGATCGATGACGAAAAGTAGCCTATGACACCCGCCGGGGCCCGAAGTGTATGTGTGCCAAGTTTGGTCCCGATCGGCTCAAAAATGGAATTTTCTATTCGGAACATACGTACACACATACAGACAGACAGACAGACATACAGACAGACATACAGACAGACAAACAGACATTCAGCTTTATATATAAGATGTTGAGTGTGTGTTCATATGTATCTATGTATGTCTGATGTCTTTATGTGTTTATGTATAGGCTGCTGCATGACGGAGGCGCAATTTTGGGCGCAAACGCGGCTTTATTAGCCGCGGAGCGCGAGAGGGGCAGGATTCACAACGGTGAGAATACGCGCGCGTCGCGTCCGCGTCTGCTTAACTATACTACTTATGCTCCTTCATCATGCAGTAGCCTTTATGTTCAGAATACTTTTACTTTTGTACCAATTCGAACCAAACTTTGCACACATACATTTTGGTGCGGGGCGGGTGGCGAAAGCTACTTTTCGTTATCACAGTAACGGATTTTATCGACATTTGCTCTGACTCACGGTGCTGGGGCATCACATAGGAGAGGGAGGGGGGTAAGTGAGCATGGCGTTAGCAAAAGTATTAGGTTGTCCCATAATTCTTTATAAATTTGATTTTTTACTGCCATAAGCCGTTTCTCCGTAATTTTGTCATGTAACCGGTGTACTTTTCGACAGAGCAAAGCAATCTCTACAAGATGACGTTGAAACAGTCACACCAAGTGTGGATCCATCCACAGTTTAAATCCGAATTCTAAAAAGATCCAAATACTCAAAAAATTGAAAAAAGTTGAATCCTCATCCAAAAAGTCCTGCGAACTTTCAACTTGTTCTAGCATATAAATGCCACATCAGACATTCATACATACAATTGTGTAATTATTCCATTGTTACAAATCGAGAAAATAAAAGTTATGCTTCCATAAAAGCCATGCTGGGCTCTTTCTACATAGGTGGATCTGTAGTGTGAACCATTATGAGTACCATTATGAATTTTCAGCCTTCCATATGCATTACTTCTCGAGAAACAACGAATTCAGCATAAAAAAACGAAGAAAAAGCGACTGGGTTTCTGAGTTGGTTTTTTGGGTTAATTTTGGGTTTTTCGTTATTTTAGAATATTTTTGTTTTTCCATTTATAGTCATGGTAACATTTAGCAAATGTAGACATAAATGTCTAGTGTGGGATTAAATGCCTGAGCAAGTCAGAAGTCAGAAGCTTTTTTTCCTGATTGAGATCGGATTTTTTGGGCATTTCAAATTTTTGAATTGCGGCTTCAAACTTCATGTGAATCAAATCTTTTGCGTTTATTCGAAAGTACAATGGCGGAACGCAACCAAGACATTATCAGACGTATATTGAGATAATCTCAACATACCATATGTGTGCGTTAAAGCCAATACTCATACAAAGGCGAAATTGGTTTTTTGAAAAGGCACTGTTTCATATGGGGCGTACTAGTTTTCACGGTTTCGTTACGGTAACCCCTTTTTGGACCACAGCCGAAGTCTTATTCGATAAGACTTTTTCTGAGAAAGACTACAATCAAAGTGGCGCGTGGAGAGCGATTCGGCTTCTGGATGACTTGTTGATTTTCATTTGATTTTGTAATACAGGCAACGTACAGCGCGTCTGAACCCTGCGAAGAAGGCTAAGGTAAAGGTGCCAACTTATCCGCAATGTTTTTACGCAGCTTTTGAGCGAAGAAATTTCAGGATTTCTATGAAAAATTAAATCCCTTTACGCTTATACAGGGTCGCAGAATTGTAGTTTGCAGTTCCCACGACCTAGAACTGTAGAACACTGCTTTCAACAGAATTATTAAGGCTGTGACTGTCTCCAAGAATGGAAAGCACTCAATGGATAAAGCGAAAGAGAGCAAAAACATTACGACCGCAAGTGGAGGTTATTTTACTGCAAACCATTTTTGAATTTTCATGCCTGTAAATGTTCAATACAGAAAACGATATATGGTACGAGATAAAAGCGATGAGAATGGATAAGACGGAAGCGGCCCTTCCAGGTTACTTCTACAAGAGTTCTTACAAAACTAGTGACCGAAGAAGAGGAAGAAGAAGACGACCTCAAAACAGAAGACGCCATCCTAAGAAAAGAAGATGTTGGAATTCAGAGTTCTGTTCATCTTTAAGTCTTTCATTTTAGTCAGGTACAAGCCGCATGTTGCTGCGACTGAAAAACCAAAACAGCTCAAGTTCACCACCAAACAGGATGCCGCAATGAGAGAGAACCTCAGCAGCTCAACTTTACAACAAAGCTAGTTTTTACGATGACCGAGAAACCAAACAGCTCAATGCCAAAGAAACCAATGCAGCCTAACACCACTGCAATTTGACGTATACAAATTATTAAGGTTGCTAATGAATTTACTCTCAAAGTTCTCCCATTTATACGCACGGAGTATCGAAGATGGTGACTTCATTGTTCAGATGCTAAAATATTTTCTTCTGTGATCTGGTGCCTTTCGCTATCAGGTACCATTTCAAAGAATTAGTTTCAACTTATAATAGGTTGGACTGGAAGTTCTGCCACTTCATTCTGGAACTTCATAGAATCGCTTCGATGAGCAAATCTACGAAACGTTATGTTTTTGAGGTAACTGTACAAAACAGCCAATTGATTTAATGGCATTTTTTCTCAAAAATCATATCATAGTGGTAGAAACTTTGACTGATCTTGTACCAACTCATTTCTGCACCACTGCTTAATCAAGTACCGCGAAGATGTCATTGCAGCAGCATTTTAGTATCAAGGAAATTCGTCATGGTCAAGAGAATTTTTTTTGAAAAGAAAGCAAAAGAATTCTTGGTCAATCTGATCTTTTTGCTATAGGGTGCCACGAAAGTATGTACACACTTTTGATCATTGATCCCCTCGTCCCCAAAGTCTTCTGCCTAAGGAACAAAACCCAAAATATGAAAACTTTCAAACTAGGGTAATCGGAAGAGCTGATTTTTAATGTGAAGTCTTACTGTAGGACTAAGGTAGAGAATTCAAGAGAGTTTCGAGACGTTGAGGGGGGGGGAGGGTGGTATCTTGCCTCAGAAACAAAACCCAACAATACGAAGACTTCCAAACTCGGGTAATCGGAAGCGCGGATTTTTGTGAAGTTCGCACTTTATCGCACCACTCCTTTCATAAGTTACGCTAGGTATACTGAGAACAGATTTTTTTTAAGTGCTGTTTTCTCAGTGGAACTATTATCACGCGCTTGAAAACTTTTATGACTCGTTGAACGTAGTTTTTTCAATCTTTTTCTTAGACGGTCTTGCTACAATGCAGGGTGGGAAGTTCCTACCGCACTTACAAAGTATCGATGAGAGATAGCCGAGTTGCTTTGTAATGCGAATATAGGTTCAGGTTAGCTTCACAGGTTGGTACTAGAAGCCTGGCAAAAAATCAAACGAGTACTTCTGGTAGACGTTTCGAATGTTTCTACCAATTTTTGCAATCATTTTCGTAATCAGCTTGTTCTTTTACCTAGATGGATTGCAAAAAAAAATTTCGGTAAAATCGATATCGATCGATAACAAAAAGTAGCCTACGACACCTGTGTGTGCCAAATTTTGTCCAGATAGGTTCAGAAATGAAAATTTCTATTTGGAACATACGTACAGACAGACGGAAACACAAAAGCACAGGCATTTAGCTCTACTTATACAGATGTGCCTTTGCTCTCATGGTGATGGCTTTACAACCCACCATGCAATGCTGACCATCACGAATGAATTGTAAACAACTATTCATTATGTACTAAATTTCATGTAAGATCAGTAACCTCTGAGTATGAAAAAATTTTCTACAGAGGACAATTTTCGAATCAGTTACTGAATCTATTATGGCATTATAGACGCCATCAGGACAATAACCCATCATGAGCTACATCCCTAATCAGGAATCTTCCAAAATTGTCAATCAAAGCCCTGACAAATCGACCCTCTAACAAAGAAAAACACTACGTTGAGGTGAGATACACGTGATGCATACCATACTGCTGGTCCTAAATCGCTATTACCAAGTGGTGTTCCGGCTGCTTGAAGGCAGTGTCCGGGCAGAAATTCAATTTTGAATTTTTGTGCTTACCCGGATCTATTCGCCATGCTGAATCCGAAAATCCACACTGGGAGCGCGAAAACGGCAAAAAAGGGCTCTAATGCAGGCTGAAATTAGCAAGTGGGCGGGGTTTTCCCCACCGTGGATTCACCCTCCCAGCTTCCGGAGCGATCTTCTGGATTCCGCTAGCTAACTTGACATCGGCAAGGGTCAAATACGAACGATTGAATTGCAACCGGAACCGAGAAGATCGCTCAGGAAGCTGGGAGGTGCATTCACAGTGGGGAAGACCCCGCCCACTTGCTGGTTAACCTCCTGCGTTAGAGCCCTTTTTTTCGCCGTTTTCGCGCTCTCCACCGCGGATTTTCAGATTCAGCATAGCGAAAGGTTCGCGTAAGCACAAAATCTCAAACTCGAGTTTCTGCCCAGACCACTGTCTTTAATGATCTCCTAGGAAAAGTTATGAGTGGTGATCTCCATGACCACGACTCACTGTAAATTAGCGGCGTCAAGCAGCAGATGTGGACGGATGGCCGAGGGAATAGCTGCTGAGACTACGCAGCAGATCAAGAGTTCGAATCCTCTATGCCAACAACAGCACTTTTAAAGGCTGTTATGTATCTTTAGAGGATCATAAAGCAAGAAAACGTCACAATCTTTATTAGCCGAAACAACCATGGACAACAGACTATGGTGTTTGGTGTTTTTGATTTACAGAATTGCAACATTCACGAGCATGTGTGGTAGTTAATAACATGATGCTTAGACCACAACTCAACCAATATGTTAGGTTGGCCCGAAAATTCTTGCGCATCATTTTCAAAAAATCATAACTTCTTTGTATCTCGACAGATTTTTTTAAAAGTAATTCTCTAAGAGGGCAAGCCAGCATCAAGCTCTTTACAGCAGTAAGCTTTTGTGTAGTAGAATGAAAAATTTGAGAGATAGAAGCAATTGAACGAAATTATCAAGATTAGCATTTATCAAGCAGATCACGAAAAATCAGAAAGTATAGACTGTACCAACCAGCATCGATTATGCGACGTGGCGCCTGCGGCAGGCGATGCGGCTGACGCGTGCGAACTCTGTCACGCGCGAGATCACGTCGCATGCGACCGTGCGTTCTCGCAAGGCATACCAGCACGGAATCGATGCTGGTTGGTACAGCCTATATTTTTGCTGGAAAGAGAAAGTATTGCACATTACAGTGACACCTTTTCCATGGATTAGTATAAGATAGTTCGAAAGTTGAAGCAAACTTCAATTTTACAATTTTTAAGCATGTTCAAAATAGCTTTAGAAGTCATAGTAGATGTCTAAATAGTCATAAATGGGTTTCATACCTCCTATATCTAGCTAAGTGGGACCAGCGCTAATTGAGAGCAGATTTGATTTTCGTGAAAATGCAGGCACGAAAATCCGAAAGATACAATCTATTGACAACCTGCTACAAAGTCTTCGCAGTATCCATTCAGCAATGCATCCACACCTGCACATTTCTTGGTTTTACGAACTTACACGAAAAGGGAACGATACTCGGTGTCTCCGTGGCCTTTTGAGATGAGATGTATACCCATACATCCAATCTCACTTCCGTTCCTGTTAATCGCTTTAAAGATGTTGGATGGAATCGATCGGAGTTTGGCTTCCCAGTGAGATACGGTCGGGGCGTCAACACTAACCTAGACCAGAAAGTGGCCGCGATAGAGGCCGTTTCGCTGACCATATTTCCCTTGAGCGGCCAAACTTGGCTCCGAATTCCTCCCTAACTACTTTCAGAGTAGCGATTGGCAGAAACGGAAGTAAGATTCGGAATCAGCGTTCGAAGACGAGTGTAATGGTATACATCTCGACACAAAAGGTCACGGACATTGAGTATCGTTCCCTTGTGAGCAGTGGTCCACTTTGGGGAAACTATCGCTCATAGCTTTTCCCAGAGATCATTGAGCAGCAAAGGATCACAGGTTTGCTGTTACTGCCTTAGAGCAGCCGAATGATACAATTCCGCTCACATTTTTTTGAAAAAAAGACGCGAATGTCGCATCATGTATGGACATCACCGTCGCGTGACGCCATATTTCGCTTCAGATTGCCGAATTCTCAACTAAAGCCAACATTCGACTCAGCTCGGCACGGCGCATCTTCTGATATATAGAATTGTCCACTTGGACACAGTAGGATGTCAGATTCCACGAATCGTTTCAATTTTTGCTTACGGTAAGTTACTCAGTGTGCTTATTCATTGCACTTAACCTAAAAAGCAATCAGGAATAATTCTGGAATGTGACCTCCTCCTGTGTCCAAGTGGACACTTCTATATATCAGAAGATGCACCACCCGAGCTGAGTCGAATGTTGGCTTTAGATGAGAATTCGGCCAATTTGAAGCGAGATATGGCCACGCGACAGTGATGTCCATACATGATGCGACATTCGTGTCTCTTTTTTTTCAACAAATGTGACTGGTATTGTATGTGGAACTTACTTACTTCGACGTGAGGTCCTTCCTAGTAAGCAATTACCTCATTTAGAGCCGATTTCGCTTGCAGTAACTTGCTCACTTTTTAGGCCATCCAAGGATTGCACATTTACCTGTCTGATACCCTGCAAAATGCGCCGGCAAGTGGTTATTAGAAAGGCAGGGTGACTTTTTTAAAGTACAGAATATAAGGTGATTAACATCACACTGGGATGGAACATGATGTTTTTCTACTCTATTCACTCGCTTTTGGGTCTTTTAGGCTATATCGTAAAAAAGACAATGAGATGGCAGAACATGGTCAGACCCTTACCCAAATACTGTTATTTCCAACATTTTGTTTCCTTACACATTAAGTATTATATGTCTGTCATAGATTGCGTCTGTTATGCCGATTACGGTATAACAGATCCAGTCGAATACGATCAGCGCCCTGACCCTACTTTTTTACTTCTCTGTATACTTGGCAACTTGAGAATTTGCAAATGAGAGTTGGTAAATCCTTCTGTATCGGAGAACGATCAAGAGGGGCAGCGCGAGTTTTTTGCGAAGCGACACCGGAGCGCACCTCTGATACAAAAGCAGCAATCTTGGTGCAATTTTACTTATGGCATCAAGTCTCACACCCCTATTTCTGCCGCTGAAAATCTCTAGTAGCAAGGAGCTTTGTGGGTTCCAAGATCGACTGAAATGATACCCCCAGAAAAAGCAGCAGGAACACTTATAAGCGTAAAACCAACACGTATTACGCACATTAAACGAGCTGTAGACAACCAGCAGTAGGGATAAAATTCTACTTTATCTTTCGTTCGTTTTGAACAAAATCAATTCCTCCTTCCAGCAGTCTATGTTTCGGCACAGCTACAGAATGAAGTGATCCTAGTAAGCGTTCCGAATACAGCATTGAAAGGTAGCTCGTTGGAAACGGACGAGATGTATGCCAGAAAATTGCGTAGTGTGTCCACATGAAAGGGTGGAAGATTGCTCGAGAGTTGTACCAAATAGAATGCTTCAGCTGCAACGCGCTGTATATTAGTAAAACAGGACGAGTATTGAGCATTCGCATGAGCATTTGGCAAGCAAGGGACGACAAGTCTGGTAGCATCGTCTGTAAGCACAGGAACGAGTTTCATGGTGGTAATGACTTTTGAGTCAAATGTACGATACTAACTTTTAAAACGGCAATCACAGCCAGGAGGCTCTCGAGGCCTTTCGGATTTCTACCAAAATTCAGAAATGAACAATAGGAACGAGTGCCTGCCGATAACTACTGAATTCGTGCCCATCTCTGCGAGTTATAGAGTCTATTAACATTCCCTGGACACTCTACTGTGTGCTCACTTGTGTGCTACGGTCACGTACTTCCGGTGGACTTCACACACAACTGTGAGGCAAGGATAGGCTCATCTCCATGTTGCCGATTTTTGCGAAATAGACTCGCAAGGGAGCCTTGCTTAGCCAAAGTAATCCGTTTAGATGGGATGTATAACATATTGAAGAGCATAAAATGCTGATTCCAGATCTTTTTTTCTTATCTGCGAAACGTTCATGGACGAGAATTTATGAGATTGAAGTAAAAGAGAATAAGTGCATCTAGGAAAAAATGAGTTGCTTACCCTTTCTAATCCTTTAATTAAGCAAGCAAGTGTGGAATATTTTGGAAGAATTCATTGAATGAGTTGCTTCAATAATTATCACTGCTTCACTAAGGTGCTAGAAAAATTATTACGACAATTTTTTTCCTATTCGCACATGTAAATTTTGCTCTAATGAAAGCTCATAACTCTTCGTCCATAGAACGTTCGCAGATAAGGGAGACAGATTTGGAATCCGTGTTTTATGCTCTCCAGTACTGTATACATCCCATTTAAAAAGGCCACTTCGCTAAACATGGTTCCCCTGTCAGAAGGACGTCAAACTAGCAAGATTAGAGGGCGCATTTGTTGACGCAGGTTTTACTACGAATTATTTCTAGGCCTCTGAGAACGAAGCCTGAAACGTTCAGCCTAACCAAATATACTTGGCACTATTACAAACCTGGCCAGCAAAATAAAGTTGATCATAAATCTCAGCACAGTACGGGCCGTAGCTACAAAGTCACCCTAAGAAACCACGGTAATTTGCTCTGTCTTCGATGAAATTGTCCGAAAACCACTATTTTGTATGCAAGACCAACGCTAAACCACTTCCAGGCAGGCCCAGATTCCATGGATTTTGGCCCGAGAAAAATTAAAAATCAAAGAAAGAGACCTCTTTAGAAAGCTGGTCACAGCTGTAGAGCCACCTCCTATCTTGAAACAAGAACACTCTTTGAGCCAGAATTTCTCTGTAAAGTTATATCATCAAAATATGAAACGTGTGTTACACCCAGGTGCTTGAAAATGCATAAAGGTGGTTTTGAAAAACTGCTAGTTTCTGAGTTTCTAAGCACTTATCCAGCTCGGATGAAGGTGCTAAGATTCACTGAGCCTTTGCAATGAATGCGGTGGAAGGCGCTTGGGTCCACTTAGCCTAGTTCCTGATACGATGAGCGAGCCTGAACCTTACCTTCAGGAGGTTTCGAAAACATCAGTGGCCGTATTCATCATCGAACCTAGTGGGTTCCTGAACCCACTGGGTAGCCTTAACCCATGAGGTCGGTATTCACGAAACTAGTGGGTTTGCGAACCCAGCAGTACTTTTTGTGAATATTGATTCAATCCAGTGGCACCGCTTTCGTTTACCCACTGGGTAGCGGAACCCACTGGGATCGTTGATTGAAGGCCACAGAATTCTATGTGTGCGCCCGAACAGCTCTGTCATGTGCTTAGTACGTCGTCCTACAACGATAAACTCGGGCATTGACGAAACATCATGGTAACTACTAAAATTTCATTTTACCTTGAGCGTAGTTACCTCACAAAAAGGTAACGCACTCTACGTGATCATGACCTAATCTAACATCGGTCGAACGGAAAACCGCTCGGAAATTGGAAATTCTAAAATTCTTGTTTCGTAAGGTTCGACTTGATGTGAAAAAGAATAAAATTTGGAGTCATGTTAGATCTACTGCGCACAACTGAACTGCAGAAGAAAAGCATCAACAATATTTTACTTTGACTCTGACGAATAAACACGCGACATCAAAGAATTATGTTGAGTTCGGCGTCGAGATCATCACCAAACCCGCCAGTTCGCGTGATACATCGGAAGAATTGGAGGAAGTGCGTAGTAAGAGATCTAGAAGGCTAGTGCAATCACAAACAACGATGCGTCCATCATCAAACACCCGGCTCATTCACTTCCGTCCAAACCTGAAATATTTGAGAATCAAAACAATGCTGAAAAAGCAAGAAAGTAAGATTCATTCAAGGTCACTGTCGTCCAAGCACATCCGGATAACTGTCCGTCTTATGTGTGAACTAATTAGGATTGAATCATGCCTGATCGGTAACTCTATGGGGCCAAGAACTCAACACTAACTCTTCCCTCTCTCCTTCATCGCACTCTTTTTGAGCAGTCCATTCAGCGCCAGCAACTACGTTAGTGGGCAACGATTGATTTTCATGTTCGCGAATGATTACTGCTCTTAACGCTTTAGCTCAGTCTAGTGCTCTCGATTAATATTTTAGATCTTGGTTGGGTGCAAAAATGATGTATGTAGCTTGCAGATTCATAATGCTTCAATTAAAATTTTTCGCGAAAACCAAAGCACTTGGGCTGTAAATTTACAGTCAGAGCTAGTATACCGTACCTAAGTTGGAGAGATTTTGTATCGCTAGGAGCTAAGTTTGCCATAGTTCGTTTATCTTTTTTTCTAAGATTCTAAGCGAGTAAATTACAGCAAGTATATGAAGTGTTATTATATGTTTGCTACGTGGTGACCAACTGGGAAGCTCGCAGGAATTCTTCGGGCAAGGATCCGATTCTGGCTAGTTAAATGCTTACAGATCTCGGCTTTGAGTTTTTCGTGATTCAAGATTTATGTAGATTTTTGATAACAATTCTGTAGAGCTTACATTCTTAGTCGCATCTACGGACATTATTTTTGCACCAACCTAGTTTTCTGGCTTGAAAAACATTTTTTGTGTTCAGCTTCCAAAACATTTGGTGCATTTTTTAAACTTGCAATGTAACTGGTTGTATTGCAAATCAATTGATTTATAACTAACACTAAAGTATCTAAGCAGATCTCTTGATGAGATCTGGATTATTCTAAGGTAAGGTCTGAATTGATGCGATGCTTTTGTCGAGAAAATCACATTATCGAGTTAGGCGGCCAATAAGTATGTGCTTTTCCCAAGTCGACTGTGTTATCACAGTTTGTACTACTGAATTGAAGTGAAAGATTCTCTTTTTTCAACAGTTCTTTCTATCTTCTTTTACTGCTCTAGTTAGATCAAATCATGCTGTTTCACATTCTAAAACATTTTCTAAAAAGAATGAGATTGTCAGCTTCATTTTATTTGTAGATGAGGGACTGTGGACTTATACTTGATCTACAGGAGCGTAACGCCATAAACGCCATAAAATTTGCTCTCATTAGCTCCAAATTGATAAATGTTTAATTGAGGTACTCTTATAAGCTTGAGAAAAGGACGCCACGGTTGTAAGCGGATCCAATTCGGGATATGCCCAGATTTGTGGAATTTCCTGCAATGGGTCGATCCAACGAAAATGCCCAAAATGAGACTTGCTAAACTGTCTCAAATTTAATTCCACGTCTAGTCGTTCACCCTAGACGATAAGTAGCGAACCGATGGAATGCGAATTTTCGCCTCAAAATACTTTGGAGTAGACGATTAACTACTGATTCTTGCTAGACGCATAATTTACCAACAGGAGTTTGAAAATACCTTACCCCATCATTGCATTACCGGAGACCTTGTACATTTTCACATCACAAATCCGAATTTTCATAGATTATTCAAGCAGGCACACATAGGTAGTTCTCCTTTTTCCTTTGTGGCTGGCATTATAGCAAAAAAATGGGCGGCAAAATATTTGAGTTGTCAATCTATTATAAATATAATAGTGTTGGAGATTGATGATAAAATAGTATTTATCCTTTTCATACGGCTATAATTTTTTTCATCCTAAAAGTAGAACTTGTTTGTATTTCTTCTCTCTTCTCTCCTCACCCTTCTATAAATAGACGGAAAGCTTAGTTCGCATTCCAGCTGACTTAATTTTTTATCCTATCAATTTGGGCGATTTATGCAGACACGTTCGATATCTAAAAATGCCTAGTCGTAAATAATTACCCATCAATTTCTTTTCTCCCCGTTCTACAAATTTTTGAGGTGTTATCTGGAAGGTTAAGTTGAAATATTTGCAAAGAACCTCAAGGAACATATAAAATGAAATAAAATGAACAGAATATAAAATGTGCGTGACCTTTCCCCTCCGCTTGATTTTCCCCTTTTAAGTTCTTAAAGGGGGATCAGCAATCCCAACTATGCCTGTCATAAATAATAATCTATAGTCAAGCAAGAGCAGGTGCTTCAAAAGCAATAAATTTACCAACTACAGTGGAAGCAAAGATCACCAAATATGGAAGACACTCACCTTAAACGTTCTGCTCCGTTCAGCGACTGAATCAATTTGTTAGTGAGAGGAGCTCGTTTGGCACTAAAGACGTATATAAAATTTGGAAAAGACTTAAAATTCTTAAAAAAGATAAACTCACTAGATGAACTGATCCTCGTAATCCGATGGCTGGAAGCTACTGAAAAAGGAGATTTGATTATTATTATTTTAACAAAAATTCGTCACACTGAAATCTCTGCTAACAACAAATGAAATCAGATTTCTACCATCTTTTATCCTTTTTGCTACACTACTCTATTTTGCACTGTATATATTTTCACATAAAGCTTGACTTGCGCTAGAAAATTCATCATGTTGTAATAACCAAACATTTTATGAAATGTTCGCGTTCCTCCAGCAAATAACTCTGCATCCAAAGCTGAGAAAATGCTGTGCGCTTGACTCAGACTTATTTGAACTGATCCGCTTTTTCGTTGGAAAGACTTAAAGTGAAAGTGCTATCTTGGAGTTTGGTACGGCTCTGTGATATTCGCATCTTGTTGCCAAGACTATAATGGCACTGTCTTCCCTACAAAGGAATCGGGTAAATTAAAAGCTCAAAATGAATAGGTCTTCTTTCCAGGCAATGTACTCAAGAAATAAGGAAGCAACTTGAAGGATCATCTCGCAATTTGTTGCGTCTAAAAACACACTATCAATATCTACCTATTGCACATGTCTGTGTGATAAAATATCGATACCTAGAAAATCGGGATTGTTTCCATGGGCGAGGTGGGGGGGGGGGGGGGGTAAAGTCCCTTCAAACATCCCAAGAAACTTTTGAACGGTGGTTTCTCACGGATAGAATGACGGAATGCAATTATTAATTTTCAGCTGGATTTAGACAGATAGAGCTTACAAAAAAAAACAAATCAAATTTATTACAATATAAATTGTTCTCTGAAGGAGCTATGCACTCTTTTTCGTGTATTCTGAATTGCACTTCGATTTTTCATCGCAATCAAAAATGAGTAATAATCATCAGATTCTAAATAGTTTAAGTGTCGGTTCGGCTTGTTGAACAAGCTCAAAACAACAAATGCCATATTTTATGTGCTCTGAGCTGTTCTCTGATGTTTCCGCCATGTGAGCATGCCATAAGGAAGTGGCCATTAACTCGCTCTTTGAACGGGGTGGATGAGTGTTTTGCTGTGGCGAACGTCAAGAACGCCCTTTTCCGATTTGCTCACAGCTACTTCCCTATCAGATCAAGAGAATCGCATGATGTCATCTATATCAATAAGCAGTGCATGATCTATGCTATATATGTAACACAACGTAAAAAAACCGTTTGTGTGTCAAAATAATCCCTTCGTCATGTTTTGCTTTTAGCGGAAAACTATGAAAATCGCGAAGGGAAAATAAGTGATTCAAGCTTTAAATGAATCAAAAGACTGTCCCGAAGTTATGAAAGCATCGTTTTTAGCTATGATAATAACGCATCGCAATGGTATTGTCATATATTGAATTATTGGCTTCATCTCGATGTAAACATCCGGATCTGCTGTCATCATTTGGTTTACAATGGGAAAGACAGGCTCTCACTCTCGAGTCAGACTTAACAGTCAAAGTTTCGCAGGAAGATTAGAGGAGTTAGAAAAATTGATCTGACAATGAGAAAACATTTTTTCTTGCCCTTCCCTTCCACTCAGGGCTCGGCACAGATGGCTTACCGGGCAGGCTGGATATCGTTTTAGGAGGTAAAAAGCAAAGGGAATATCGTTTTTGTGGAAGAGCATGCTGCTGTCTTTCGATCTGCTGCCGGAACGCTGCCGGCATGCCGGCAGCATAGTCTCCCAAACAAACAAAGGGCTTGTTTACAGCGAAGTGAAAATGAAATGAAGCCAAAATGGATGTGTAGATGGGCAATGGGGGGATAGTACCATGTGCAAAAAATTATGAAAAAGTTATGTGAATTAATGTCGCGGCAAACTTTTTTCGGAGTTAGGTGGCTTCACAGCCACCTGGACAGCCACCTGAGGTGGCTGTAAAGTGAAAAAGTCATAAATTTCCCTTCCTTCACATAATTTTTTCACAAGTTTAGCATATTTTTGTTCTATATCAAAAACCCTATAACTGAGTTTTTGAATCTCCCCAAGCCCCCTCCTCCTCGCCTAGTTACAGCCCTCTAAATATTTTGTATGGCTGCGGCAAGCCTGCTCCGATCGCGCAACGGTGCGCGCCGGACACAGCATGCCGCCAATTCGGTGAATACGAAGTTCTTTAGTTCCTTTTCGTTTTCTCATGCTGCTTTTAAGTTTTGTTTCATTATTTTTTGTTATTCGTGTGATCCATTCCTAATCGTGTCATAGGTGATGTCGTATTTGTGTAGCGAAATCTACGGGGACTTCGTTTCTGCAAAATTGAAAAGCCACCTCATGCCGGGCCCTGCTTCCACTCTCTCACACTACAAAAGTATTTGCCAACACATGTTTTCCTTGCAATGATTAGAATCATTGTTAGCAGAGATATTATGAAAAGAACAAGTGCTGTCCTACTGTGACAATCCGAAGATTTTAACCTCAACTTGGCGAAAAGAACTTCGTTGTTTTTTTTCACAGCAAGAGTACAGCGATCTAAAGGGCGAGTTTTTAAACTATTAGAGTGTCTCATAATTTTTTACCGTTTTTACCTCAAACATAAGCATTTCTCGAGAACTGGGACACTTACAAAGGGTAGTAATACATGATCGTACTTCTGTATGTATGAGCTATATGATTATGTGTGAGGAAAAAGCACAGGACTTCTAGGAGCGGAGTTTGCCATTTTACTGCATTCATTTTTTTTAGATTTCTAGCCAAGGAAAAAATACGTAAAGTGTTAAGTTGATTGTCGACTTGTCAAGCTTATGTTAGGATAAATGGGGAATTTTTAAGATTTTTTTGCGGCCGAGATACGATTTTTTACGGTTAAGTTCATTTCTGACTGCTATCATATTTCAGCTTAAAACTTTGCTTAGAATACGAATTGGGCAGACTACTGATAGCCAACTTGTAGAAAAATCACACTCTAAGATAACTATTACCTACAGTGGCAAACAAGTGTAAAAAATGAATTTCTAATTGGCCTCTTTCACTTGCATAATTTGAGACTGGCTGTTTACACAACGATCAAAATCTTCGATGATGTTCCAAAAGAAAAAAAATTGAGCAAATATTATGCAGTGCAAAGCTATGACGATTTTGTACGCGGTATCAAGTTTTGCGAAAGATATGATCTATCACGCAATAGGACTTTCGTTTAAGTCTGAGTAGTACTGAAATCGCAGTGAGGGACAAGACAGGATCAAAAAGTAATCTTAAAGCAAGATAGGTGAGTCTGATCATTTTGTGTTACTTAATGTAAGAAAAAACATTTGCAATTTGCTTTTACCGTAAAAAAGGGCTTGATAGGATATCTCCTCCAAAGCGGTAGCCAACAAATTTCGCTTCAACCTTACTACTATTTGTATTGTGAGTGAAAATATCTCGAGTGTAATATTAGGGTGAACGGTAAAAAATGGAACACCTTGAGAATAATTGCAGATTTCTTAAGGAAGAAATGTGGTTGAACTTTCCAATATTGGTGGATATTAGAATAAATTATTCTCTTTCAGAAAGTACCTGTATAAGGTCATTTACACACCTAGTAACTTTTATACTTGCTGAAGTGCAAAGTTAGTCACTTCGACAAACCATGAACTTCGAGCAGTTTCTGCGCAGTCAAACATGTGAGACCACCCAAAGTACCACTGCTGCAATGGGTGGTGGGACAGTCACCAAACCCACGACGACTTGGTGGCATCAACTTTCAAAGTCAGGAGATATGGCCATTAACAGCTTTGAGAACGAAGATACGCGTTATTCAATTCTTTGCAGGTGAACGCATGTTTTCTAGGTATCATCTGATAGAGCTTTTTACGCTCTATCCATCCATATGCAGCTTACCTCAGATTTCATCTAGCTTCGAAAAATGTAGGGCAAAACATGATTTTTTTGGTTTTTTTATTGCGCCAAAAATAGCTGTTTTTCAGGGTTTTTCGCTTTTTTTTTCTGAAATTGAGAAGAAAACTCATGCATTTAACAAATCAATTGAAAGAGCATAAAGAGCTCTTTCGAATGGTATGTAATTTGCTATACAATTTTACGGTATAGCAGCGCAAGATTGAGAATTGTTCAAAAAACCCTGTCTGAGTTCTTCAAGGCGCCACGCGTAGGGTAGTGGAAGAGGAGCGTTAACGCGTTGTCAGAATAATAGGTGAAGGTCGCCCATGTAAGCGACATTTAAGTTGCAGCCTACTTGCTGTTGCTCGAAACAAAAAACTCCAAAATGTAACTAAAATCAAGCTGTCCCATTTTTTACCGTTCACCCTAATAAAATAAATTTACCATGAAACTTACTTCAGGGGGTATCCGAAGTAGCTACGTTTCCCGTATCGTAGTCGGCTGGCTCCATTGATAGCTGATGCGAACTCGCTCATATCGCTTTTCTTCTCGTACGACAAGACACTGGAAATTAAAAATATGATCATAGAGATTAATTTTTTGGTTTAACTTTTACTTTCAAAGCCTATCATGAAAAAAGAGTTATAAACTATATCCTTACGGAATCATAGTGCAGAATAAAATTATAGCAGCAAAAATATAATAGAATATTGACAGCATAGTCCTTAGTATAGTTAAAACAATTCGTAGACTAGGAAGCAAATCTACGGCCTAGAATATGGTAACAGTGAAGTATCCTAGAGGCGGAGCCAATGATTATTCTTGCCAGGATCAGATGACGTATGCCAGACTAGATATAGTCGAGCGAGCAAATGCGATGCTCCCTTTCTTACAAATGAAATGAGTTGTTTGTTAAGCCAGTATGCTCAATGATCAAAATTAAGAAAGGTTTTCGACGGTTTCGCAGGTAGAACACTGTAACGCGATATCTGGTTAGGTTATTTCATAACCGCGCCATTGATTTCATTACAATTTATCATTGATCAATGTATATTTTGTACCTTGCATAAAAGGCGGGCTCGACAGTGCGATATTCATCGTTTCTGTTCTTTTATTTCAACAAAATGTTTTTGTTCATTACTGACATCTTACTCGGTGAGTAACATTAATGTTTAACTATGTAAGCTGGCTGAACAAAAAATGTATGTACATTCCACAAACGTATTGTATAATATCAGGTTGGCTAATAAAAAATACTATTGCTTTTGCGGATAATGCGGTGTGCGCTTCATGGGAATTGGAACGTAAATCATTTTTCATTAAAGGACTTCACTGCAGATTGCCGTTTGCTGTATATTGAAAACTTGCCTTATCCAATTACCAAAATACGCATCTCTACCGACCCCAGCATGAAAACGAAGCTTAGGAAGTCACAGAGCTGAGTAGGAAATGGTCAGAACTCAACCCATCCATTTGAAACAAGCTTTATTTCGTCCAACTCGCCTTGAAACACTGATTTCGAATATATGTTTATTAATTGCCAAGCGACTATCTGGTTGTGTTATGAACGTTCAAATATGAAAAATTATTCGATTTCCAAGTAATATAGTTCGTATAAACAGCCTGATAGCGTGAATTTACAATTACAAGGAGGAAGCACATCCACCAAAAACCTAAAAGTGTTTTTGAACTTATTTCGTGCAACATGCGTCACAGAACACTTGACAAATCGCGCCTTTAAACGCTCATAACTCTTTCCAAATAGTCGCTTGGCAAATAATAAACCTATGTTTGTGATCTGTGTTACAGGACGAGTCTATGATTTACAGCATGTTTGATATGGCTGGGTTAAGTTCTGACCATTTACAGCCTTTTGGAAATTTAGGCATGTTGGGGCATAACTTTCCTCCACTGTGTGGAAAAATCTGAGTGATTGACATTCGAAAGTAAAAGCATTGAACGACTTCTTGCAAAATTCGTGGATAAGAAACGACAAAATTTTCTTGAAAAATTCATGCTAAAACGACTCTTTTCAGCGAAATCAATGACCTAGTGACCTCTTTTTTATTCTTAATCTTTAACTTCTAAGTACAGTACCGCTACAATTCTTCCTGTGGTTCTTCGTCCCCCTTGTTCGTCACATACCTATAGGGCATTGTTATGCTGCAGTACAAATGGACCAACGAGTGTAAACACCATGTTCGATCGAGATAAAACCTTTATCCATTCATACTCAACGGAGTATAAAGTACTAAGTGAGTGAAGACATGACGGAGTGTTGCCATTACTATGAGTTTGGACTCTTGGAGCTATCTGCGTCGAAGTACCGCCTTAGGAAGTACAGAAAAACTGAGAAGGTTATGATTCACAGAGAAGATTTTGCTAACTCAAATTTGAGACTCTACGAAAAAAATCGTCTAGCTTTGGGTGCTCTAATCTTTTAATTAGCGCTCATAAAAAACTGAAAAACGTGGTGGGCTTTCCGAGCAGCAACATGCAATGCTTCAATTTCAATTATTTTTCAATTATGAGCTTCAATTTCTGCATCATCATAGCACTTTCTTTCGTGCAACCTGCATCACTTAAGCTTGAAGCTAAGCTGAGCCTAAGATGCTAGATTAGTTTTTATTAGCCAGTGAGTAAGCCTACAACTTCCTTATTCGGAGCCGCTTTCTCTGCTGAGATAAGAGCTTCTCTAGAAAATGGATGCTACATAATATAATAATGAATCAAAGGATCAGCATTTAGTGAAAAGTCGATCAAATCGTTGATTATATTAAAATTTAGGTGGAATTAACGTAAATATCTCTTCCTTCCTTCTTTTTTTCCTTTTATTCGATAAGCAAAGTTTCCACTTCTATACATACTTCCGGCAGGTAATCCATTAGAGTCTCTCTTGACTTTTTTGGATGGCGGGAAAGAACCCACCATCAATTTGTATCGGAAAGCAAGAATACAACATTGTATAAGTGGGCGACTTTTTGTACAAATCAGGTTCTGATAATGAAGTTTCAAAAGACACAAAGTATCACTTTTTGTCACATTACACCTCCCCCCCCCCCTCCACCCTCATGTTTCGAGGCTGCAAGCTCTCAGCCATGACCAAAGACACTTTCCACTGAAAATGTAACATCTGTCTTGCATGATATGCATTTTTTAGTTGAAAACGAAATAACTTCCTACGGGTTACTGCATAACAGAGCCGCGAGGTCTTACCTTTACAGCTGAAGCTGCGTGTCCGAATAAATTAGCAGTGGAGACTGTAAACCTACGCAATTTTTTGGTCATTTGCGTGTTTGTAGGTTTACCACCAAATCAGCGAATCACTTTCAATATAAGTGATTATCGAAAATCTCTAAGCACGCTTGGGAGAGACCACGAATGTTAAAATATCACAGCATCAAAAGCAAATCCACTAAGGACGAAAGTGGAACCCATGCTTTTTCTTTCAACACAACATTGCTGTTACAATTTGAACCTATTATAATTTGATTCCAACACTCATTGTGGCTAGATTCCAGATAATTCAAAATAGGTTGTACTTTCCTCTTAGAATTAGATAGCACATTTTGAAATTTGAAGCATCCTTATGGCTGGTAAAAAAAACTATCTATAAGTTTTTCAAAGGAACATGTTCAAAATGGGACTTCGACTAAACATGTAATGAGTCAGAATTTTGGTTATTTCAATCTGCAAAATGATGGGAAATTCGATACCCAATTGTGATATAAAAGTCTCTTCACTTGCTACGCATTTCTTCGAGTCTACACCATGTATTACATGACCATGAGGCTTTAGAGTAGATCTCAGGATAATCAGGTCCCAACTGCTTGCTAAAGATTAGGAGTCTAGCAAACATCCATTTGCACTTTTGTGCTCAAAAATACAACGACACTCTTTGAACTTGCATCGCTAGTTGAACTTTTTACCAGCGTATCTTAATGTACATAAGACGTTAATTAGGTCAATAAATTACAGTTTCAAAAAAGTACCTCCGAAAAGAAAGAAAAAGAAAAAAAGAAAGGCATCAATTTTTTCTGGGCAACCATTTCCGTAACTGCCGTCTGAAAAGGCAGTACGAAAGCATAAATTTGCACATACTTGAGAGGAATATAAATACATGCCGTAAAATACTTCATGTAAGACTTGACATGTGGTGAACTTTGAGACGTTTGTATCATTTTCCGGAAATATGCTCAAAATAACGACAACCATTTTACAAATCTCAATTACTTTTCCACGATTTTCACGAGAAAAACGAATGAAATCATAAAAGAAGAGCTTCACTATAACGTTTCACTCTTGCAGCCGCGGATTTGCATCAAACCAGACCAGTAGAGCGAAACCAAAGTAATTTCCCTAATGACACAATATTTGGAAGAGTAATCGCCACAAAGTTTTGTTGCGATCACGTCGATTATAAACCTGCCTTATAAAGATCAACAATAAATTAAATTTCCTAGGATTTGAAGGATCTGCAAGCATAAAAAAGAAATCAAAAAATAGAATTCGAAATTTCAATTAGAACGAAGATTATGAGCTCCATTTTGCTCCCTCTTTGGGCAAAATTATTTGATTCCTCTGTGTTTTTCGCAGCTTCTCTAGATGTTTTCCAAATTAAAGCTGCAGATTTCCAAGAATATTTGCAATAACCATACATTTGACATTTTTAAAAGAAAATGGAAAACGCTATGATGTCCACAAGTGTCCATTATTTTCAATTTTCATTCTTCCATATAATTCCAATCTAATTGAACTAATCTCTTCCTACAGTAACGGATGTTTTTCTTCTTTAGGACCGAATCTTTTTCTTACGTATACTAGCACACTTTTTACTGCTTTGGAACAACACATAGATCGCATTATATGTTGTTATGCAAAAGATTAAACCAAAATTGCTCGTGATGTTGTAAGATGATAACACATTTTGGCTTTCAAAGATTCATAGGCTTTGAAGATTTGTTGAGCTACTTATAAGGGATTTTCTCTAGACATTATTTTATCTTCGAATGGATCGAAGAACCACATATTTTGCTTTTGCTCTCCTCTGTTCCATTACGCTAGTAAAAGACGCACCTGGACATGGCCACTGAAAGCAGAACAATTGTCGCGATATATACGTGCTGCATGGTACCTGCAAATTAGTAATTTAGTAAAAAAACAGACAAAGTGTATACGTTTTCAAGGAGCGTAGAAGATATTTGAGGGAAAAAGAGCACGAGCATTGAGCGAAGCATTTTTAGTGCTAAAAGCTTCTGGAATTTCGAGGAGGAATGCAAATTGAGTTTACATACGATCTTTGAAGAGAGGATGATAGAATGCATGAACACTTGTGGACATCATAGCCTTTTCCAGGAATGCAAGTGTGAATAGAGTAGCCGTGCTAGGAGATTTGGGAGTTAATCTTGGATTTTTCAACTTGCGTGTGTACTTCTCGTCATGCTATGTGGTAGGTGGCATCGTTGAAGTTTTGGACATTTGCAAATTTTCTATTTAAGCGATTTAAATACGTAGGTGGAGGTTTTTAAAAGAGAATACACTGAGAAAAAATACCCTTTAGCATGTTAACGACAATGTGCGTTTTCAGTTGTCTTCCTCTTGGCGCAACGCCTTCCACGAATAAGTCGAAATTTTTAGCAAAAAATGCAGATCATCAACTACAGTATACCTACAGTAATTACATGAAGCAGGCGATAACACAAAAACAATTTCTAGGGTAAAACTTGAGAGAACTTTTGAAACGAATCTATTCCAAAATAGAAGTCTTTTTGACAAAGTTTAAGCGACCTAGCGTGTGGGTCACATTGTCCCAGGTGGCAGATTGCATGACCCACCTTGTTTCACGATGTTGCCAATGTTAACCAAAGCTAGACATAGGGACAGAATTTCAATCGAGGAAATTTCGAGCAAATCAAACGAAAAGGCTCTAGATTTACTTACGCAAGATTGCTGATGTAATTTTTAGCATATTCTGAGAGTAGTGGGGAGCAGTGGGTGTATATTAGACAGCTTTTCTCTGTTTTTTACTGTTCACTGCTTCCGAAAGCAGAATCACTGCAAATTTCCTATGAAGAGGTAGAACTCTTTCGCCAAAACTATGTTTTTTTTGCTATTAATACATAAAGTATAGAAAATTGAAGTAAATGTTACTGTTGCTTTACGGTATTGAACGAGTTGGCTAATAAATAATTCTGGTCGCTTTTGAGACTCCCACAAATGCTGCAACCAAACTTTTATCCAGTATTTGGTATCTTTGGAGAGGGCATTTCAGTGGGGAACTGGAATTAAATTCCATTTAAGTAAAATTGTTTTCCTTCAAAAGAATAGTGAGAACTAAGATATCCTAACTTTCTCAATGCGCACAAATGTGAGAAAATTTCGTTTTTTTTGTTCAGAAAATTTCCACGTGGTAGATCATAATTCTGATTGTTATTCGCTAAATTGAGAAGGCTTGTGCAACCATATACCAAACTATTCATCTCTACATCCATTACAGCAAGAAGATGAGGCCTAAGATGTGACAAAACTGAGCTTTTGAAAATTTTGCCATATTGGGGCATAATGAACGTCCTTCGCTGTTAGTAGAAAATTCTCACAATGAGTAGCTGAAATGTAATAGTAAAGTTTTTTGATCTACTTCCCCGAAAATCGAGGACAAAAACAGCAAGAAAAGTTTTTATATAGATTTTCATGCCAATCGAAAATATTTTTTAACCCTAGATGAGAGCTTCTTTCCTACCTCAACTGAGTGATTAATTCTTCTTAGCAATAGACCGTGATGTAAAGGAAACACTATTTAATGGCGCATGATCACTGGTGGCTGAAGCAGGAGCAAAACCAAGTTATAACTCTCTTAATCCAGGAAAAGTGCCAACAATAGAGCTGATATCAAATTATCTGCGCACTAATGCGGTAGGGTTTTTTTTCAGGTAGACAATAATATGCAATTCTGTCAGTGATCAGTGTTCAAATGGATCTCTTCAAAATCACTCCTCATCCATTCGAAATGGCTGCAAATGTTTTATAAATTTGAATCATAAGAAGAAACAAAAGGGAAAGAAAGAATTAGAGAGAAAAGAAAATTATGAAAAATGATAAGAGAGCAAAGTTTTTAGCAGGATTCGATCTCTGTATACCGTGAAAAATAACAAAACTCGATTGTAATCTCGTAATAGCAGAATGTATGAAAAACACAAGACAAATAAAGTGGCATCTGTGAAAAATATCTCAAGCTCTAGACAAATTTAGTATGGATAGCTTACACTCCAGCGATGCGAGTTCCAACGAAAGTTTTTTTAGACATCGACTAGAAAAACGATGCATCTATCACTTCATTGAAATGTAGTTTGTATCAAGAACATAAGAGGGTCATGCACATGCTGGGTTCATTCAAAGCATTTCGAAAATTTTCTGTTAGTTTTCTAGTTAGAGGAGCACAGATTGAGTATGCATAATTCACGAGCAGCTAGTTGAAACAGCACATCCTTAAATCAAATTTGACATCGTCGTTGATTGCTTCTAGAAAGTTCCTTTGGAATTTTCTGCTGAAGTAAGACTTTCCGAGCCCTCGAATCAGCCTTCTTCGCAAAAAAAAATAAAATGCAGCAATAGCCCCTACGGCAACGAAAGAAATCAACAACATGCAATCGTAGGGTTCAGTCATATTTCTTGACATAATTATCCAAATCTTTAATTAAGCCTCGCTTTTGTTTTTGTTTTTCGAAGAACAGATGATGTTGTCAAGACTACATTGAATCAGTACTAGTCTAATGTATTATAGGATAAAAATTTTGAATTAGCAAATTCGTATCTCAAATGCATCTTTTGCCATGGATCGTTTCCCGCTGCAAATTGAAAGAGAAGAGATTTAAAAAATAGATGAGCAATATGTATAGCCAAATGAAGTTTTAAGCAGAATTGCCAATGTTTACATTGAAAAAGCATGGCCAAGACCAAAATTTTAAAGTTTATGTCTGCAACTCAAGAAAAAGAAGAAGATTAGGATAGCATTTGGATTGAACAATAGGCTCTGCGCATTTGGATTTTTCATTACATAAACATTCAGCAAATTATACATCGTCAGTTGAGCTTATGGCTTTAAATTTCGCTTCACATTAATCCAAATCTAATTGCTGAGAAATTTTCATACAAGACATCCTAAGATTTTTTATGGGATTCTTGAAGTCGAGTTCATTTCGGAAACACCTTCTAAATTTTCAAAGAAAGAAGGGAGAGAGGGGGGGGGGGTCTTACTTCGATAACGCGATATTGTAGAAATTTGCGGCGCTTACCAATATAAGGTTCGAACTGTAGTGCAAGAGGGACCTATAAACCTCCAGTTTTGCATCATTTTTGTAAGTTCGTGGAAGAGAAGCATAAAAGCCAAACTATTTCGCTAATTGTGTAAAAAATACAGTTGCTGATTTTAAAAATGGGAAGCCAAAAGAAATGAAACAAAAGTTGCTTAGTTACGACGAATCGAGAAGTGATGTCACAGTTCTAGGTTCCAGACTCTTTTACAGACTAAAAATTGCTGAAAAATAAATCTTCGTTAAAAAAACTGAGCTAAGCAGAAGCTAAAACGAAGAGAAGATTTTTTCCTGAATAAAGCTAGAGATTTTCTCGAAACCAGCGAAAGACAGAAGTATTAGATTGAAGGTGGATGGGCGGAACTTGGCTTGGCGTAGTGAGGTGGGAAGCCCCGTGATATGGACTTGCGTGCTAATTTTACGGACCACGCACCAAGGGCTGGCTGTGTGGCTTCGAACTAATCTCAAAAGTCCCAGATCCATCAAAGTGACTCAGAGAGCTTGCTATAGCCAGGCAAGTAAACAGGCTTCTCATATACTCAGGCCTGATCGCTGATGTGCAGGTCAGTTCTCGGTCAATTACTTAAGAACTAGGGACAATGAAAAAAAAAGAACAAAAATTATTGGGTTGGTACACGAGTTTTGCAACTTCTTCCATACTTTTTCCCTTATGAGTGTGGAGCTCTCATTTTTGGCGTTATATAGATACTGATGTGAGCTATAAGGGTGCGCTGAACCGCTAGCACAAATTTTGATGTTTGGTAACATTCTGGAGTTCCGGGGAAGGTCTGTAGATACTCTCACTCCGTCTAAGGGCAGGAACGAAACGGAGCCTTTTGGTTATTTACACATTGTAAAGGGAAAACATTTCTTCTCATTTTTGTTAATGATAGGGAGAATTTGAGTAATTTCCTGAAATTGCCAAAAACGAGTTCAACAATTTTCAAGCAAAAATAAAGCCGTGCACAACCGGAATCCAACACTTTAAGACGGAGCTGTTGTTGTTACAGATTGACTACTAGACTCCGTTAAAGAAGAAAATCTGAAGATAAATCAAAGTCTGGCGTCCTCGAAAATTTCAAGTCGAATGCGTTGGATTTAGAGGGACATCCGTTAATGGGTAAGTCGTCACAAAATTTGCTAAGTGGGTTACTTCGACACGCTGATCAATTATACTCATTCGTTGCTAAGACGAAAATTCATACCTTAACATCATGGAAGAAGCCCTCACGCAGGTTGGTATTATCATTTTTGAAATCAGCATGTGGAATAATCTTCTACAACATATCGGCAAAATCTGGAGCATTAAAGTTTTTGCTCAGAAACCCTAAAACTTCCATAATCCTTACATGCAATGGCGAAATTCGGCAAAAATGGCTGCATCTGTAGCTTATCGTAGCCCACATCATAATTTTTATAACGCCAAAGAATGAATGCACCACATTCAAGAATACAAAAGTCATATGAAAAGTTGTATTACTTATGTAGGTAAAGCCTACATTTTAGATTCAATCAACAGAGAGGCAAATGTAGAAATTTGCTTTATTTTGAAAGCCTTATTGAAAATCTGTGCGAAAAGCAAATTTTATCCTGGCTGCGCTTCGTTCCTCCCCATGAAATAGATAATAATCCGCGCTCTTCTCGAAACTCCAAAGTAAGCAAGACTCCGGGAGATCTATAGTACGATAACTTTATTTTAGTATAGACGATTTGAATTTCAAAAAAAAACGTTACATAGTTATGACTCAACTAATTAGCCTATTTTTTTAATGAATACATAGTTGCGGCTTTTGCTCGAAGGTCCTTCAACATCTCGAAAGAAAACGACCTGCAATCAAATCTTACAGATTTTAAGCTCGCAATTTTATATTTGAGTATGTTTCGTTCTTTCCTCGCTTATTCGTAGCTTTGAGTCGCATGAAGTAAGTGATAATAAAGCAAATAGGCGAGATTAAGGCCATGATGATGGCTGAGAAACTCTACATGCTGTAACTGTTAGGAAAAAAGTAACCAACAAACTTTACTGAATTATTGCCAGACTGAAACAAATGAATAAAGAAACTATTTACGGCTGATTCCCTGCACTGTTGCCTTCTAGACCTTTAGCGACTAAGATCGTCCAAGTTGCATTTTTTTCTTAGTTAGTACCAGGAAGTGTTTAGGGCAGCATGCATTGCTTAAAGTAGCGCTAAATGTTTACCTCCAAAAATAGGTCTAGGTCGAGACAAGAAAAAATTGGCCTTAGTTTGAGCAGTACAATACGAACTTCCTTTTTCAGAATTATGAAGCATTATATAACTTAGAATTACCTATAGCAAAAAAGCTGTTGTGGCTGTATTTCAAAAAAAGCAAGAATGAATTGATATACATAGGATAACGTTTGTGTTGAGCTATGTACTTAACAGTGACAGTGAAAAACTTTGGTGGGGAGAGGATAGGGGGAGGAAAGAAAGGCTGAAAGAAATGCATGACGGAAATTCCTTTCCAAATGAACGAAATTGGCTTTAGCCATGTCTGGCAAAATTTTTGCACCAATGCATATCAAATTCTTCGCATACTTCATGTCCCTTATCCCTCCTCCCTTCTTCCTCAAATAACTTCCACATTTGTTTAGTTTACCTGAAACGCTTAATGCAAAGTCTTACTCAACACTCTCTAACATGGGTAGTACAGAAATGGCACAAGGACTTCGAGATAACAACTCTTCATAGTGTATCACATTATGAAAGCAGGTAGAGGGATATGCACTTTTGCCAGTATCAATAAGGAGGATTTCTCATATAATACAGTCGATTAAGCAGTATATGGATAGCGGATAAAGAGTAAAAGGCTAAATTCTTTTCTAAGCATTTCTTGCGATTCGTTCTATCTGGTTGCTTCATATATCTCGCGCCAAAACTTTTGATAAAATCGTAAGCCTCTCTTGTTCAAACAAAAAATATGATTCATTAGCTTAGAGAGAAAAAGTCTTACAATTTTTACTACTGCTTGAAGCACAAGTCAAGGTTCGTAAATGAGATACAAACTGGTGAAGAAAAGTGCGCAAACCAAACCAAGCTATAAATTTTTGATCGAAAAGGCTGAATGCCCATAAGTATAAGACTCTTGAAGCAACCTAACATATACAAGGCACTCAAAATACCTGTAGCGGTGCATAGATTTTGGAAAGAAAAGAAGAAATGAAAAGGAGGTGAAAACCCAGAATTTAAAGTAGGAATACCTTCATGAGACTGTACTATGTTTACTCAGAATAGAAAAATTAGGGCAACAAGTACGAAATCCCAAAAAGTCAGCAGTCACATTATTATTTCATTCCTTTGGAAACGTTCCATCTCAAAATGACAGATTATCGAGCATTGGAGTGACGGTAACCTTTTCGAGTAGCTTCAAGCTTCTAAGCAAGCCTTCTTCATAGCGAGTGAGCATATTTTAAGAATAGCTGGACTACCCAGTCTTACACAAGTGATCCCAAACTGTTCCACTTATACCAAGTACAAATTTTTGCGGACCTATGCCAAACAGGCCGCACAAAAGGAATGCTGACAACAAGCAGGTCTAGTCTGGACCCGATTAGTATGCGCAACCAGCATCTTGGTGAATTTTCTCACGATGTTATTGTCTAAGAGCAGCGGATCGAGAACAGTGGAAATTGTGTTACAATGACGATGGCTCAGCCATTAGTATGCGACGTTTAAAAGAACAGATCGTTTTGTTTTGCTCTCCGCTAGAAGATATCCAGCATTCAAAAGAGTCTAAGACAATTACGCTAATTACTCTGAAGGGTCAGCGATGTACATCAAGTGCGGCAGTTACAGAAACTTACTCGTTTTCGAATTCCAAAAAAAACGAAAAAAAATTCACGGTGCTTAAGTTTGAAAAATTCTTGAGATTACAGGCATTAGCATTTGCCAGAGACGTCTTATTTCACTACTCATTCATCCTCACTACATAGGATAGTCAATTTGAATTTGAAAGAAGCTTTCATATAGTTTTTGTTTTTTCACAGGAGTGCAAATAGAGTGTCGGAAATCAAAATAAGGGCAGAGCAAATATGAAGTAGATTTTTGAAGATGCTCCAGAAACAATTTAAAGGAAGAGTGTATGACCTAAATGGGTCTGTTAGAAGTCGGTCCACAAACTGTTGCATGAATATTTGAGTGAATATTTCGAGCTCCACTATTTTTATAACTAAACAGAAAGGGAAAATGACAACGGTGCATTAAAGTTCAAGTCCAAAATTCTGAAAAAAAGGAGCATGGTCACAATCTGAAAAAGGGGATCATTCAAATGTGCAATAGGTACGCATTTTATACCTTCGGAACTGCTCTTGGTGTGTTCTGCAAGGCACGTTTGATGTAATGCCGGTATGATTTCACTTGACATAAACGATGTCACACCAGGAACCACTGTCAGTGAACATTTACGTTTACGCTCTCCAAACGGACAACACGAATTAGCTTAGAACTGAACTGTCACTTGCAAACCGTAGCAGTGTACGGCTACACCTACGTGCAAACATACTTATACCTTCTTCAAAACTTTGAAAATCGGATAATGGATATATCACACCTTTTGGGGCACTTTTATGCAAATCGGATAGGCAACGGCAGTAAGTTCGTAAAAGCACAAGTTTATTCCAAACATTTATAGGGATGGTGTGTAAGTGCACACGAAGAAGACCGCAATGCTATGTTACTTTAGAGCGAGTACAATAACAAAATTTTGACACTTTTGATTCAGTAAGTACACTTGTGCTTCTAGCTTTTAGGAAATATTGTGAAAAAATTTTTCCGTCGCAACATATACGTCATCTCAAAAGCGTCGGAAAGTTATAACTTATTTGGGAGTAGATTTTAGAATAGACTGAACAGATTATTGGACTTCTGAATATTCAGCGATTTGGAATGTATGAACGTCGAAAATGCTTTTGAGCTGCCGCGATGTAATGTTGCGGAAAAACAGTCGCATTGCGCTAAGTTCCTTAAACACAATTTTCATGGATTTGCGAATAGACGGAAAAATTTATCGGATCCGTTTTTATCCCAAAAGTTAGGAGCACGATTGTCCTGTTCCTTTCAAGGCCTTTTTTCTTATATAGCTAGATCATCAGCCGCTTTCTAGTCGGTCCAATCCACGACTAGAGCCTACCTTATGGTTACGCCGGCGCAATTTGCAGGGCGAGTTTTCAGCAATTCATGAATATGTAGTGCATTAGCATAACATATAAATGTATCCATAAATAATACATAAAGTCAAAGGGAGAGAGCGAAAATTTCAGAAGTTCGCAAAAAATTTTCATGCTTTAAATCGGATAGTAGAAAAAAGTTATTATCTTACAGTGCTGCTGGGACTGAGCTAACACTAAATAAGGGAATTAAGTTTGGTGTCATGCAAGGCTTGTATCTATGTTGGTGGGTAGGGACGGTGGAATGATGCCAAAAATAGAAATAAATAATATAATAATAAAATAGTATGTAATAAATGAATAAATAAATAAATAACATAATTATCATTGCCTGGCAGGATGGCACAAAGTCTTTTTGTAGATAACCTTTGATTCAACTGAATTGGCGGCTGAAAGGCGGGATTTTGTGACCTAATTAAGGCCGCTCGCGCCCGCGACGCAGCCTGCATCTCTTTCGCGCGCATGGTCACTGATCATCATCTAGCCTTAATTAGGTCACGAAGCCCCGCCTTCCAGCCGCCAAGCCAGCTGAACCAAAGGGTAGCAATATAACTCAAATCAGAATATGTTTCAATTTTGGAGAATAAATCCTCGCAGAAGCAGAACAGTAATTTTTGGCACAAACTTCTTACAACCTTGTGAAAAATTTTGGTACGCTCGTGCATTCTTTGGCCCAGGTGGAAAGAGACAAGGAATTTGGGCCTTTTTGGCACTGTTAAGAAAATTGAAGATAAGTTAGTGCATTACAGTGCCTTACAAAATGAATTTTAAGCTGACGAGCTTTAGACTTAGACGATGAAGGTCTTGTTGCTAGCCATAGAAGGTAAAAGTACAATGCACTGTTCTGCCTAACAAATAACATTAGCTATATCCCATAATCAGTTATTCGAAAACTCAATTGACGTAAAAGAATATGACATCTCAGATCAGCTTCAAGGTAATACATAAACATATCTGATTAAGCTCAAAGGTTTTCTATCCGGAAGCCTATCAAACCGTGTGAGACGCATTCGATTGTAGTCTTTGTGCTGTATGGAAGTATAGAGAAACCCCAAAATATTATAAGGTTTCTTTTGCAGAATGGACTGAGACAGATAAACTTGATCTAAACTCTTGGGCATCGTGTGACCTTACAAAAATACAGATGTTGTATTGTGCTGCATTCTGAAGATCCCATTATGTTATTTCACATGATCAGAAGTGTTTCACTGTAGGCAAATCGTTGACACTCCTAACCAATCATTAAGGATTTCTCACTTGCAAAGATTTTTAATCGTAAACATTGGTTCGTTTCACCAAACTTCTTCAATCCAATAAAGCTTAGAAAGAAAAATCATGCGGTTCCCAAAATAATGGCGCTTGAAGCCATTTTGATGTTACGGGATACAAGCTGATCAAGAGAAAAAAAACAACCTGGTATTTTTTTGATTTTTGGTATCTAAAAATGCGTAAAGGTCCAACGGAATTCAAATTCATTTTTGAATACGGTTTTACGACTCACTCGTTTCAAATGAGGATTTTTATAGGGACAGTTGTTTTCTGAAGATACTTGTAATTTCCAACATTTCTTAACTCGACATTTCTATTTTAATTTTAATGAAACTGCTAATACACATAGTTAAACAGAGTGCTTAATGTGAGTTCCGAATAACATAGCATCTAACTTGAGACATTGTTTCAAATGTTTTTCAGTGAATTTCCAGCATTTTTTGGTGCAAAAGTTAAGAATCAACATAATATTAGGTTGATTCATAATTAATGCACGTTTTCTATACTTCAACTTTCAACCAAGATAATTCTTTTTTGAAAAAACATTTCTGGGCGCAATAAAGACTGCTGTAACCATCAAATCAGTGGCTATGAAACGAATACTTTTGCGTGACTGTATCTATCACATGAAAGATTTTCTGGCCTGAAGATTGCCAACAACTTTTTTTAGAAGCTTCTACTTTAAGAGGGCATAACTTATGTTGAAATGAAGTAGGATAAAGTAGACTTCGCTCATCGTGTAGCCGAGGGTCTCTTGAGCAGTAGTGCCAAGCTTGGATTTTACGGAAAATTTTTGAAAGAAAATATTGCGAAAAAGTCGAAAGTATTCGCATTTTTCTGGCATCTCGGCTGGTTCAAAAATCGGTCATTTTTGAAATTATTTCATTTATCTCCGCTGGAAAGTAAGAAAACCCTAGCGTTTTTCTACCTTCGAAT
Source organism: Cylicocyclus nassatus (assembly GCA_958299035.1). Taxonomy (NCBI): domain Eukaryota; kingdom Metazoa; phylum Nematoda; class Chromadorea; order Rhabditida; family Strongylidae; genus Cylicocyclus; species Cylicocyclus nassatus. Next base: position 56,357,643 of record CATQJL010000001.1, read on the forward strand.
GAACTAGGCCTAACCTTGCTGGATAGTGCAAAAGACCCGCAATCGCCTTTTGCTCCAAAGTTTTATATGGCACGGAAGGGCCGCGACGATCATTCAAGTTCGCAATTGAATTTCTCGGCTCAGAATTCATGGAGAACTTTGTTCAAATAGCATCTTATAACACAAATTTTCCTGATCCTCAACATATTTTTTGAAAATAATCCGGCTATTCCTCATGGATTTAGGGCAAAAAGAGTGAAAAGCAAAAATTTTGGGATTTAGTCTCTTTTATTTGAATGCTCAGAACTCTGGAATGAGCGGAGATCTACGAAAGCGAAGGCCCTTGTAAGAAACTAGAAAAAAGCTCTTTCAGATAGCATAAAAAGTTTTTGAGTGTATTGATTACTCATCAAATACCAGCTCTTGGAAGAAGAGGTGAGAAAAACGTGCATTAATTATGAACCAACCTAATATTAGGTCGTCTCGAGAGTTCTTGCGCACGATTTTCAAAAATTCATAACTTCTGATTTTTCCAATCAATTTGCTTATATTTTTCTATGAAAAAGTAAATCATGCCCTTTATAATGAGATCTTAGCTGCTTACTAATGATCATCTGTTGCATAGATAAGGGCGATAGAAGAAAATTGGTCAAAATTTGAATTTTCTGTGTAGGGCCATAAAAAAATCTGAAACTTACAGTAAAAATCGGAGAAGTAGGTATTGTAGGTTTTTTCACCAGCTCTTTCTAACAGTGCCAAGCTTGCGCCGATTGGACGTCTATATGAAAAGTTACGATTTTTGAGCAAGCAATACAAAAGGGCGAATTTGATTTATTTTGGCATTTTTCAAGGAATCCATAACTTTTCACAGAGACGCTCAATCAGCGCAATCTTTGCACTGTTGGAAAGAGCTGGTGAAAAAACCTACAACACCGACTGCCCTGATTTTTGTTGCAAGTTTCCATTTTTTTACGACCCTACACAGAAAATTCGAATTTTGACTAATTTTATTCTATCGCTCCTATCTATGCAACAAATGAACATTGGTAATCAGCTAAGACGTCTTTATGAAAAGCATGACTTACTCTTTCACATAAAAATCAGAGCAGTCAAATTGATTGAAAAGATCAGAAGTTATGAATTTTTGATCGTGCACAAGAACTTTCGGGACGACCTAATATTTTTCGCGCAGTTTTGCTTGAAGCAAATTCTTTCTCCTATAAGAGGTTCCCATTTATAAGTTCAATTATTGCAAATGATGGAATCGCTCTACTATCTTATCCTGAATTTTGGTGATGTCTTGCTCATCATTTAAGTGGCTGACCGATGGCAAATCAGTTGAATTTCTTGGCCATAGAGCTATTGAAATTTTTTTGCATATTTTCGCCTTCTCCCAAAAAGGGGTCCCAAAATTAAAGGTACTCATGTAATCTAAAAATGTGCAAGTGACTTGTTTTTACTTGTAAAGAATTGAATTAATTTTTGTAAATTTCGAAGATTTAAATTAGCTTTGTGAAGAAAACTTTTCGGGGCATACAGTGCTGGACATAATTATACAGCCACTCTAGAAATTGTCGTAATTTTTGTTCTTGTCAATGAATCTGTCTGAAATTTTGCTGTATTGTGCGCATGTCAACCTACCATAACCCCTCAAAACGGCTTCCAGTCTTGTTGAGTTTGAACGGAGAAAAACGAAAAAAATCGAAAAAGCCCTCTTTGAAAGCTGGACAAAATTATACAGCCACCTGGTTTTTCTAATCACTATCGCATTCGTTGACTCTCAAATTTTTTGTACAATTACATCCCAAAATATGAAACATTTGCGACACTTACGGCCTGTCTTCCTACTCAAATAGAAGCAATCGCTGCATTTCTTGCTTTTAAAAGCATTAAAAGTCAATCTCCTTCAACAAACAACTGCTTTAAAGAGTTTTCAAGCTCTTGTTCATTCCAAATGATAATCATGGAATCTACTGACCCTTTTGGATAGATGAGGTGAAAAACGCTTTCGTAAACTCTGCGTAAGCGCTGATTTTGACGAACAGACTCCAACCTCACCATAGGGTTGACGCACTTTTGCACCACGAAACTCGATTTTCAAGCGACAGAAAATACTGTAATGTAGCCATTACGACAGCCATACAACAGTGAAGTCGTGTGCATGACTGGGAAGAAATTTCGGGAGTGAGCACTCTGATTCAGCCGCAGTTGACATTCACTGAATGTTGAGTGGAGCACCCTGTACAATCAAAGCCAACTCAGATCACGAGATAAAACCGGAGACGCTTAAAACTTCAAGATCTTAGCTAATCTCATTCATCGGGTGAAATATGACATGAAACACAGACGGAAATAAGGAGATCTAGGGTTATATCGAATCTTCCGCTCGCAGGGGATTTTTGTGGAAAGTATTCCAGGTCTAAATCGCTACCGCATCATTAGGAAAAATCTGAAAGTTGTTGCGAAAGCTGTATCCCCATGTAGAAAATGTGATAAATCAACTTCAGCACTTTGTGGACATTGCAAACTGAGTTTTGTGGTTCAAAAGCGTTCCAAGCCTATATTGAGGTTGGAGTCTGTCCGTCAAAATCAGCGATTACGCAGAGTTTACGAAAACGCTCTTCACCTCATCTATCCAGAAGGGTCAGTAGATTCCATTATTATCATTCGAAATGAACAAGAGCTTGAAAACTCTTCAAACCAGATGTTTGTTGAAGTACATAGATTGACTTTTGGTGCTTATGAAAGCAAAAAAATGCAGTGATCGCTTCTATTTAAGTAGAATGACAGGCCGTAGGTGTTTCAACAAGACTGGAAGCCGTTTTGAGGGGTTATGGTAGGTTGACATGCGCACAATACAGCAAAGTTTCAGACAGATTCATTGGCAAGAACAAAAATTACGACGATTTCTAGAGTGGCTGTATAATTATGTCCAGCACTGTATTGTCACTGCGTATAGACTTTCTTTCTTTAAGGAACCAAATGATCTCTGCTCCACAGGTGATTACCGTTATAACATATCAGCTATAAAACTTGACTCAAATGACTCAACAGCTATAAATTCTGACTCACATGACGCACGCGCTCACGTAATTTCTACCGGAAATTTATGCGATTTGAGTTGCCAACGCCAAAGGAGAAATTATTTATGATGGCATATCGGATCCAGCCAATTAAAGGTTTACTCAGCCCTCACGTGGGAAGAAGGAGAGCGGGGGGGGGGGAGGAATGTAAGGAATTTAGAGCATACACTGAACAAAATTCAAAAAATATGTTTACAATTTACGGCCTAGTCTTTATTTGTCACATATACCTTATAACAAATTCATCAGAATTATGTAAGAATTGAAAAACAATATAATGATATTGCTGTTGCGAAAAAATATTTGCTCAACTTTGTCAAAAAATCTTTTTGACTTCCAGAAAACAGACTTTCACACTGATAACAAGAATGGATATGGACAATCTTGAAATTCTTCGTGCATATAGCAAAATAACATCCAAATATACTGTACATGGAGCTAAAGTCGCTTCAAAAAAAACGCTTATCGAGAGTGAGATCGAGTAAAGATGTGGAAGACAAAGAGAGTTGAACGACTTGTCTAAGGATGCAATACCTTGATAAGAGCCACCTATGGGGATTCTCTAGTGCCCATCCATCATTAGCCGTGTCATTTTGGCTTGCTATTTGAATAACAAAACGTTTGTTGCCCTATAGGGGACCAAATGAAAGAAAATTATGCATACTGATAAATGACCATTATGCGTGGAAGTGCAAATGAAGTGCGGAGCTTCCATCTCATAGCCTGAGGGTGTTGGGCTTGCAATAATTCGGAGCATCTTCAAATAATTCGCTATTTGCTTGGGAAAAAACAGAATTAGTATGTGACGGTGTTTGCTGCACCTAAATGAAGTTACTGAGAGTCTAAGAAGTGTCATGTGCATGTGATCCAACGAGAAAGCAACTAGATTATAGTGAACATTAGTACACACTCATAACACTGTAGATTTCCTCATTCCATTCAAGGGAACAGTTCAAATCAGATTCTCGAAAAGTATTCCTTGTAGATTGGGTTATGCAAATACGAAAAATAACATTTATATAGCTCCTACTGAGTCCAGATTCTGAGACGGCGCAGTTTCCTTTACTATCACACAAAGATAATTCAAATTTTTTATCGTAACTAGGGTCAATAATGGCCCTCCTTGGCTAACCTGATAAATTGAGCGCACAAATGAACAGACTGAGGATACATAAGCTTTGACTACATAGCGAACCACAGTGAAAATTGGCTGCAAATTTTTTCTGTATTTGAAATTTTCCTCACATTCGTGCGCTCAAGTCAATCTCTCCAGTAGCCTGAACTTAACCATATATAGCCATTAAAATGGTAGGAAGTATCAAAAAGTCAAATGTATGTGTAGTCGAATGTACATCTTTCGCCCCACAGAACTCTAATTTTAAAGCAAGATTTTTGTTAGATGATTTGATGAAAAAATTCGGGCGAACTTTCCTTTACCTTGTTGGTTAAAAAACCTGCTCAAACAAAGTCGCTCTTTTGATTTTCCCTGATTTGCTCTTTCCAGTGGTAACATAAACATATAGGCACCACATATATGTCTCTAACAATTTTACAAATCTCCAAAAACGAACGAAACTTTTCCAGTAACCTGATGGCACTAACTTATGCAGGTAACTAAACTGATTTGAGAATAATGTGGTCCAAAAGGAAGTTCTCCTAAATTCTCTTGTCTAATGCTGAACTTTACGTAAATACTTGATATACATGCTCAGGTTGTAGAGGAAATAAGCAGGGTGGAGGGGGGGGGGGGAAGGAGGATGCCGGGACATAGTGATTGATCCATAATAGCACTTTAGATTTCATAATCACTGGATTGTCCTTATGTATTAGAAAGTAGAGAGAACATTTTCGAACTGATAAACAAGATCAGGTACAAAAAATCGAAAGTTTGTTTCGGCGTTTCTCTATGTAGCGCAGTGTCCGCCCAAACTTTTGACTTTTATATGCTTTCTTCAGGTAAGCTAGAGATCCATCACTCCTCAAAACATTTAAGTTCAGACATGACGTCCTCCCACCTTTAAGAAACGCAAGAAATGAGCCATCTGAACTACTCTGGGAAATACTCAAAAAATGACAGAAGATCTCGGTGAATGTGGGATTGTCACTATATCTAGGTGTATGGTCTAGTAGCCTGTGAGTCAAATAGTGTTCTTACGTCGCCGACAACATTTGCGCGTAAGAAGTATTCATAGGGGAAGCAAAACAGCAAGATAAGTGCAAGTGCAACCGTTTTTTCGCATAACGTTTGTAATAACCGCTTGTGCACACTACATACAAGGACCCCAAAACCTATCTATAGTCGATCTCATTGTCGGAAAGTCGGTGAAAACGTCATCAAAGCTGTTGAAAATGAAATGACTGTGTTCAAAGATGATAAAGATCTGTGGTTATTTGCTGAACGCTGTGAAAGGAGTTTCGCTGCTACTGAATGATCTGGAAGCGATGGTTCTGAGAATGCGTAATAATCAGCTTTGATGAGTGTCGCAGCGCAAGATTGGCGATTGTCCCACATTCAGCCAGAAATCATAGGCCGAAGGTATGAGCGTGGGAATAGTCGGTTTCAGTAAAAGATGATTGCAACTTAAGTAATAATGGGAAGCTACCAGTAGATCAGCTGAAATTCAAGTTTTCTGGCAGGAAAAAGTTACATTTAAGGACGCCGCAGAATAAGTAAAAAAGAACAAAAAATCTGATTTAGAACACGTTGTATAACGAGTTATTGGACTGCTTTTTTCTGAGTCAAAAATTTGACTGATATGGTGGAAAAAACGAGTATTTTCTTATGACTTACAGTCATAAGAAAAAATTCTATTTGAAGTATATTTGAAGTAGTAAACAAAAAAGGCATGCAAAAAGATAGCCAGGTGTAGTAATAGACAGGTAATGAAAGTAGAGCTTTGACGCTCTAGCACCCTCAAGACTTACCGATCTTGTAGATAAGTCCGCTTTTCAAATGTTTGGATTTTTAACAATATTGGCTGTTTCGTACAGACCGCAAGAAGGTAAGACTTTTTGTAAATTTGTTAAAAATACTTTGTCAAAAATACCTCAAGAGTTTTCGATGGTTCAAAGCTTGTTAGGCGAATCTCATTTATTTATACAATTTCTTCGTTCTAATCATCGCCTTAGCACTTCACAGCACTGCTGAAGCGGCTCTTTATTTCATTTGAGTCTTGAAATCAAAGCACCTTCATTTCGAGGTATCATCGTAAGAGGCTTTCAAGAAAGCAACCGAAACGTAAGCCCTATGTTACGGAGATCAATCAACTTTGAGGTTGAAAATCCACAGGAAGGAATAACAGGATCTGGCCGTTTGTTGCTTGGCAGCAAAAGACGTCCAAGAAACTTCTTCTGAGGCGGTGGGAGGAAAGCAACAGAAACTTTTTGCGGATGAAGGTGACAACCTGAATTTTTTTAAAGAAGTGACCACACACGAGATTATTTCCTACAAAGATATGTACTTTCAGAGAAGTTACAAGAAAACAAGCGAAGTTACAACAAAACATTTGCACATGGGTTATACCTCGGTCTGCATACAAGTTCTCTTACACTGCTCTAAATTAAGGTAATAGTTTGCGAAACTCTGCTCGTTGTCAAATCACCCAAGAATAGGCATTACTTTGGCTCTTGGTTAAGTATGACTATAGGTACAAATATGGTTTGCTGTAACAATCACAATCACATCATGAACAATACAACCACATTTCACAAAACTCCAGAAATGTAATGTTTTTGTTTTGTTGTTTGTGATGAACCCCAAACACGTACTACAAATTTCAGTTATATCTAAATATGTAGCTACGAGTAATTGGATACAAATGTTCTGAAGAATGTAAATGCAGCAGGAGTAATAACAAATTCTGAATGTTCAAAAGCAGGCATTTGAGGTTGCAATGATGTCATCATCAAACCTCCACTGCGTAGAGAGTTTAGCAAGAATGTGTCTACATACTCTATGTCCACTACTAACGTTTCATAGACTCTTATGACCTAAAACATAAAGTTGAGTTGTTTTCAGTTCATATTTATATTACACGATGGCCCTCATGTCTTGACTTGCGCAATCAGAATCACAAACTTCCTTCAGATTTAATTTTTGTGCAAACATTTGTACTGATTCGAAACTCCGAGCAATGAACACGCTCAGCAGCGAGCCGAGAAGTTGCGCAAGTAGCTTGTTCCCACTTGTAAATAAATAGAACGAAAAATTTCAGAAATCACTTAGCTTCATAAAAATTTTCGCAGAAAAATAGCTGCCGCCACATCTCTCAACTTCGGGAAAAAATTTGGGAAGTATTCAAATTTTATGTGGAAGGCGCGGCTAATGCGACAGCCCATCGATTGGAAGAAATTTCTGTCTGTCCTCCCCCTCTTGAAAATTTTCTCATACCCGCCAATATCGCTCAGTAATACCTACAAAAAATTTGAGCTGCATTAACTTTTATGTAATTACTTTTCAACTAATTACTTTTTCACTTGTCATTCAGATGATCTTAATATACCCTTCCAATTTTGGGAACCATGACGTTAACACATTGACGAGCGCTTAAGAATACCGCTTGGGACCACTTCACACACATGGTGCTCAAGTCTTGATTCTTAGAGCGGCTACTATTTGGGATAAAACTACCATAGGAGTGTACCTTTGCGCTGGATTTAGGAATAACCTCTATTTTTGTTTTTCAGCCTTTCTTAGCATTATTGTGGATGGCAGTATGCGTAATTAAAACTGAAAAATGTTGGCGGGTCCGCTAAAGACCTTGGCCCCAGAAGGCAGAAAACTAAAAATATGCATGGTCGCCACTGTGTTGGAGATCTTGGTCCCAAAGGGGAGACGACTAAAATTTTCATTTTCAATCTTCAATGTACTAGTAGCTACATAAACTGCATTAGAGACGTCAAACTTTTTAATGCTTGGAGCCCAGAAATAAAGCAAGTTCTGCAGAAGCGCCAGTGATTTTTTTAATGATCTCTCATCCTCTTACTTTTTGAAAACTGACTGCAGAGTAGAGAGCAGTATGTTTGCATCTGAGAGCCAAACTTCAACATTTTCATATAAGCGCGTAACTGGAACAGAAATGATTGACACCTTTCATGATGTCATGAGAACGTGTGACAACAAAAAAAAAGGATTTTTGTCATATAAAAAAGTATTTGATTCAAAACTACTTTAGATACTGAGTTTCTTCAGCAACAAGTAGACATCTGATGTGAATAATGTAAAAGGTGAGAGTGGCCCGTAAGAGTTGAGATGACTACGCTTTCCGATAGTAATTACATATTTTATTCATCTTTGATGAAAAACAGGGAGAAGGATTACTCGCTAGCTCAAGGGAGCTTCTTCGCGTGGGAGAAACATGCGAAACTAAAAACAACTTATGTAGTGGAATGGAATGGGTGGTTACAGTTCCGGAAATTGAAAAAAATTCTGTAAAGAAGACTACAAAATAAGAAAGATTTTTTTCTTTGTTTATTAGAATATGCTTGGAAGAGTTCCTTTGGCTATATGAAAGTTTATGATCATCTAAAAGATGACTTATGAAATTTAGCTCAAAACAATGACAGCGGTTAGCCTGGTTTTCTCAGAAAACTGGAATTCTACTTGTGTCAGTAGTTCGGCTTTTCCTTTCTTCTTTCTTGGAGTATTTCTAATGCTCATAAGGTGTGAATTTCGCGTGAGAAAGTTAAATTTATAAAAACCCATACATGAGAATCTCCGAAAACATTTGATGTTCGACTTTTGCCCATTCATTTTCACAAACGTTGACAGGCACTAAAAATTATATGTATAAGCAATGTAGAACATGCAATGTCTGAGTTTCCCAAGTTATGAGTCAATTTAAGGTCAGTAAATAATAATTTTGCACATCGATGGATTGAAGCTGGCGGCATGAATTCGTTTTGTAATAAACATTAGTGTCAGGGAGATGTCGCGTTATATTTTTGGGGTAAAATTTTTTATTCCTGAACCTAATGAGTAATATACAAATACTAATGTGTGGGAGTCCAAAAATGGTGAATGCGGTGAATTTTTATTTCATCTTTTTGATCACAGTTTCTGACAAAATACAGAAAACGTTTGTGCTTTTAGTTAACTGGGCAAGTAGGAGATTTCTTTTATTTGTCGGGGCTAGAGTCAAATTTCCAAGGAATTAAATTTTCAATAATCTTTATATTGCATCATATTTTCGCTTGGATGCCTAAATATAGAAAAATCATTTGAGCTTATTTCCTATAAACTGAGATGTATGTAGACGGCGAGGAAGCCAAGTCCTGATCATTGACGATGTGTCGGAAGCTTTAGAAGCCACATAATGATAATTTGCAAGAATAAAGGTGAGGGTGTTTGAAAGAAGCCAAATTAAAATCTAAGAACAAAGTTTGACATTCTTCCTTTGTGGAGGCACAGTTTACCTACTTCCGCGATTAGATAAAAAGCAATGGCTGGTATCAAAATGTCTCGTAATAACGAAAATACACAGACACAAACTTACTTTACCAATTACATATATTAAGACTTCACAATTTCCATTCTCTCATATAGTTTTCGCTGTCCCTTTTGCAGCCACAAGTCCTTTCAGTGACTTTTTTGCCACCTAAATGGGATCTGACGAGACCCAATGCTGAGGGTGTATGAATAGAAACACACTACAAAGTGATTGAGAGATCCTTTCCGATATGTTTTTTCTATAAGATTTCTCCCTTATCCAGAGTCTACACCAGAGAAGATAGAATGAATTGAATAACAGTATGAATGATATTTTTTGTATTCAGGTTCTATATATACCTAAAATGCTCAAGGAAATCATCATTGAGCAAATCATGCTGAATCACCGTCGGAATAAGCAACCAACTAGTGCACTTCAAGCTCAAAGCTTACCTTATAGTACTAACCTTTCTAGCAGCGGACGCGCGGGTCTGTTGGTCCTAATCCACAAAACGCTAAGGTATGCCTTCTAACAAGTATCTTAGCCAAGGTATTCTTCCAAGCATCTACACCATCTTGTAGAGGTCTGAACGTTGGAAGCTACATTTCTTTTTCCGTTGAAAATTGAATGCACAATCAGAACGAAATCGTTCCAAGTTGCTCCTAATTCTGTGCTGAATAACAAGACACTTGATGCAGAAGAAGAACTTTTGTCTGATAAACTTATAAATACTGCTGCGTGCATTGGAGGGAGCATAACGTATTTTACCTAGTTTCTACGTACGATTTTGAGTTCCAAAAATGCTCAAAAGTGGCGTCCAGTGGCATTCCATAGTTCAAAACAGAAAAAACAAAACAGATTGATAACCAGTTTTCGAAACTCTTAAAAAATACGAATCGAATTAAAAGCTCACTTTGACTAAAAATACTTCCAAGGTGAGTGTAATGCAAACACCAACCCAATTTTTAAAAACAACGATTCTGTCTTCTGACAGCGCAAGTAGTTTTTGGTGATAGTGACCTTTTGATATGCAGGCATATAATGATCCTTTCGAGAAAAGAAATCAAGCAGTTGACTTCCAAATTCGATTTTGTTTTGCCTTCTTCTTTATGGGGACAATCACTCCACAACGTTCAAAGACAGAATGGAAATTCCGTCTGAATCCATACACAGAAGGTCCTCCTGGCACCTCCTAGCCAATGGTCTATGGTAATGCCATTTGTGAATTAGCGATAAGCATCTCCTCGAGGTGTGATTACGTCTGTTGTGAATAATAGACTAAGTCTAAAATACTCTTGAATTTACTTCCTCATTCATTCATGCTGATGCGATTATGGAAAATTAACCTTCATTAAGCTAGCATTAGCATCTTGAAAATCCATCCATGAATTGAACAAAAACTAGGAGTGCTGATGTCTCATACCGTTTTTCTCTTTCTTTTGGGGAATTAAATTAGAAATGGATTTGAGGGCACAAAAATAATTTGTTTGCATTGACAACAAGGATTTCCGTCATTCAAATTTATTAATATGGCTAGTTTGCATTAGAACTCTTTCTAAATAGCAAAAATATAGCAGGCTTTTTCTGCGACTTTGAAAGATTTGCAATTATTCGAATCCGCACCGCCTGGGACATAAGGGATGAAACAAGTTTTCTGAAGGGTCAACTCCCTGAAATTAGCTATGTTTCATTCGCTTATCTGGGAAATTTTTCAGAATATTTATTCCATCTCTTTTGCAAAGAGATTTATTGAGCAAGTCAGAAAGAGACCTTCAGAAAGTTTATACGCAAGTGGCAACAGTAATTAATGAAATAGTTAAACGACGGATAAAAAAGTTGCCTAGTTAGAACAAAAAGTACTGAGAAATTAGTGACGCAATTTTGTAAACGTATATGTGAGAAATTGCGTTGATGAATTTTTTGCTTTGGCAGTATTCATAAATAACTTCCGATAAAAATAGAGATGCCCACTTTTTAGCATGTCACTGAGTGCAAAAATGAAAATTACTCACGCAAGCTTGCGCCTAATATCAGCCCTCATTCAAATCTATGACATTCCTTCCTGGCTTGAGTAGTCAAATATCTGACGAAATAAATTTTCTGCTGTCTGCGAGACAACAGCCGGGACAGATGAGAGATTGTTGGGAGCTGATTTACTGTATTTCACTTTATACAGCTTGCTCAAATATCAATATCACTTGGACTATTCGCAACAAAGAGTATTTTTATAGGTTTTCTTCTTTTTTTCTAAGCCTTATGAAAAAGGGCTAATTTTTAGACAATTTCTAAATCAAAAAAAAAACATAGAGCAACATTCAGGGACGAAATTTAAAAAAAGGTGATCTTGTTTAGAGAATACACGAATAAACTTCATGACTAATAAGATTAGAAGAAGCTATTGAGATGGGAGAAGTCTATCTAGAAATTGTGATTTTCCATAAAAAGAGTTTGCTTTAAACAGTGGGGAGGGTAAGACTCAAGAGCCTAAAGCCGACCTAAAGAGATCAAGAATACGACTTTTGAACTTGTGCGTCAGTTTAGAGTATAACGTTACATACATGGACTGTACATTAATACTAGTAAGCTCTAGAATTTAGTAAGCAAGAGCTGTTTTGTTACCAATTTCTTACTCTTCTGAAAAATGTGAATCTATTGTGACTATCTATTGCGTTGTTTCAAAAGTTCCCCTCGTCTTCTAAAGTTTGAATTCAATTTATAATTTTTACAACTTATTTTAACTCCTTTCAGGAATGATTGTTGAGCTTGATTAATTTGTCATTATGTGACAGTCATTAAGTGATTAGTAATAGCAAACATTATTACTGAACAGCAGCAACGAAGAAGAGTTTCTGACTCTGAAGATCGCCGAAATTTTTCTCTTTTTTCTGATCTGAAAAAGGAACTCTACAGAAACAAAAATTTGCTTGTTGCTTAGACAGTGTCTCTTGAGCAGTTTCTTATCCTCGTTCCCCTTAACTACCTATTTTACACAAGAAATTTTGCAAGTAATTTCAAAAACCCCATTTGAAATGATTTCAACTATATGTGAGAGGGGCTGAGCTATGATTTTATGCTGTTCAGGAGATTACAAATGCTATTTTTTCTGAAATTTTCTCGATGAGTTACTATTTTCTTGCGAAAAGCGATACATAAAGGTTAGAGGTAGAGCTTTGAGGGTGGGTGTAAGAAAAGTTTATAACTAGCAATTCAAGGAAGAGCTGACGGGCAGAACTACTGAAACAAGTCTTTTCAACTCCAGCAAGTACGATGTTCTTTGCATATCCCTTGGTTGGAACGAACCTTAGCAAATTAGGAATACTGATGACTACGGATGTTCACTATGATGGACATAACACCTAGTCGTGCAAGCTGGAAAGCAGCATCGAAAATATTCCACGAGTAACACGTAAATAGTGTGTACAACCCGAAAATAACTTACAATCTCCAAAGATCCATAAAATACGCAAACACAGCTCCAGCCTAAGCTCAGTCATGCAAAAACGTATGGCATTAGCATGGATTTGAAAACGCCTATCTCAAACTCGAAAATCGAATCTTGATGTTAATTTCATCAGTTTCCGCTTTCAACAGAAACCATTCTATGATAGCGTAATTTTTTTCAATGTGGGAGAGTCAAAAGTGATGAAAAGTTCGCATCTCTTCTTTTGCTAATTCTCCACTCAGACAAAGTATCAATAGGCAAATCCTCCAAAGACTATCTGGCGCAATTTTTTTTCTTTACAGCATTATTGATATCAACTAAGTCTCTCCATAGCTGAAATGCAGAGGCGCAGTTTTTCTTTCTCTTGCAGCATTAATATTATCAACTAAGTCACTCCATAGCTGAAATGCAGAAAGTTTCAGACTCAGAGTGTCTGCCGTTCAAATTTTATAGTTGCGGATACTTGCGTCCGAAAGTCAAGAATTGTTTGAAGGGGTAAACGTATAGTTATTGTAAAATCAAGGTTTGATGAAAAAAGCATTGGATAGTTTTTGTCCCTTCCTCATATATGCCAAGTATGATACTTTATATATAATATACTATTATATATGGATGCATGCAACGAATGAGAAGAATGATTGAGACATAAAATTACCAAACCGATTGAAAAAACGGGCGTATTTTAGTGATTTAGCCATTCTTCGCGTCAAAATGATTCAAACAGGTAAGTTTGCTGCTTTGACCATCATTTTCTAGTTTATAATCGTCATTTGGTCTAATGTTCAGACACTTCTGAAGAGAAAATCTTTGTTCCAGTATCGAACAACGTAGTTTAAATCAGTTAGAAACGCACGGAATGAGCTACTCATTGCTTAATGAGAGCCAACTTAGAACAGCATTCCTATGCTGTAATGGCTTCAAATAAAGTTATAGTTTGCTAGTGGTTGAGAACCGAAAAAGTTAATTAGAAAAAACTTCAAAACTTGAGCTGCTAGAAGGTTGCTGGTTATTTACTAGTGCACGAGAGAGCTTGTACATGAACTGTAAAAAGATAAAAGTATCTTTCGTTCAAATACGACGAATCGCCACCCTTTCCCTATGGCAGTTCCAGCCTCCGCCTGATGCTCTCGTGATATCATTCATATGTGGTCATACCCCTTTTTTTAGCTTCCACTCAAAAACCTTCAAAGTTTTTACTGGCTTATATCACTGAGCACACATATTATACGCTAGCAAAACAAGCAAGAAAGTACTGTGACATAAAATTTAAAGCTATACGAAACTAAACATATTGAGAAATATTTTGTTCGAAGTGCTGAAAAGTTTTCTCTACCTCTACCTATAGCTCAAACGATCTTGTTTGGGAAGCTTGCTTCAAATTTAAAATCAGCCCACGCTCTGAAGGCTTCAGATCATTCCAAAAGAGCGAACATTTCTTATCTATCAGACAACCTTGACAACCGCGCTCCATTACGAAGATTTGGGGTCAATTCACATTATTGCTGAAATCATGCGCAGTATAACAGACAAAGGAAGAAGAGGGTTTGGAGGGATGCAGGAAGATTAAACACTCATTCACAAATTTCCCCTACCGGTGCACAAAAATCAGGACTGAGAGACAAACAGAACAGAAGGCTAAACATGCACTGGGAAAGCATCGTCTGCTTTAGCGGCATAGTATGCCGTGACCATTTGCGAAGTCAAAGAACTGTTTCCGGTAGTGTGGGGCCACCTCCTAAGCAGAAATAAGTCTCAATATAAGCAAGATTATGCAGATATGGGGATAACCTCGTATAGGAACTTACCGGAAGGAAAGAAAATGGTGAATTTTCGAACAGAACTAAGTACTAGTGCTCTGCTCTCTAAACAGAGATATATACCGTAATGCAAAGGCAAAGGTAGTAATCAAAGAACAGAAGAAAAGGCTGATTCTGAAGCTGAACTGGGAGGAGCTGCTCGCCTATACATATTTGCAGTCTGTGAAGCAAAAACCAAGTCATAGCTTTTTTGATTGGTCGTTTTGAATGAGAGATAACATGTCTCCTATAAAACTCCATTAAGCCTTGAATCACCGTATATAACTGTTCCCTTGTGGCCAACATCCAGATACTGGTACTGCAGAGACGCATCAAAAACCAATGAGATAGCGTTCATGACTACTGTTTATCATAACCATACTTAGTCTTTTATAGGCAATGCACTTTGAAATGATTTCTGATGCTCAATAGCTGTCTAGATGCTCTCTGATAGAGAAGAGCCCTGACTTAGCTTCTGCTTCCCATGAGAGCCTAAGTTTTGGAATTACTGAATCGCTGCTCTTTCAGGTAGTTCCTATATCTTCAGCTTCCAAATTGCCGTGTTTGACAAGAAGTGGAAGTATCAATATTTCGCAAGTTCAAGAATGCAGTTCATTCATTCATTCATATGTCACATTTCATATCTCAGCTGAGAATATTCGAAACTTTCTCGAAGTCGATGTTCACAATGTAGAAGATGCTTTATACTACTATAGCATAGTGGCTGCTTTTCCTGAAAACTATAAAAAAGAGACGAATTGAACTTTGAAAACTTGCAGATGTCATCTCCCTGTCGGCGATAGTTCTCTCCCTGGAAAAATCTGAAAGCTATAGAAGGGCAGCAGCCACTGAATTTGGTTCTAATTTTTGTAAGACTTTTAGAAGTGCATCTGTTAGGTTGTCCCAAAAATAACCTTCATTTTCAAATAAATTGAGCTGTTTTTATTTTCCTAGCAAACTTGGGGTACCATTCGATAGAGAGGAAAAAGCTCTACAAAAGCCACCAACGATCCACCTAAGTCGTAATCCAAGTAGATTTTGAAAAATCAAAATTTTTTAGCTACCATTATAAATGGACCCCTTGCCAGAAAATTCTCAATGACTTCCATCTTAGCAGTACTCAAAGAGCATTTTCTCCGGGGCGCAAAATTGAGAAACAAAGATGGTCCAAAAAGCCAAAATGGCACTTTTTTTCGGGTATCATGTGAAACTTGGTGTTCGATTTTTTAGAAGCACATACAGCGGTAAAACTTACAGATTTTACTTAGTAAGGTTTGTAGTATGCAATGACATATGTGGGAGAGGCCGGAGGCGGAGTTTGCCATTTTTGGATTATTTTTTTTTCTCGCTGAAAAATTCCAGCAAAAGTATTATTGAGTAGTATTCTCTGTGCCTACTGTATGAGATTTTTTCGCAAAAATCGAAGTCTAGGTAACATGAAATTTTTTTCGTGCTTTCAAACTCAAAATGGGGTGAGATTTAAGCGGATCCTTAATGGTCATGCTGTAGAGCTTTAGGTTTCATTCGATAGAGCTTGATCTGCTCTATCGAATGAAACCTTAAGTCTACTATGTAGGAATTCAGCTTAAATTGTTCAAAAAAGAGTTCACTTTTGGGACAACCTAATATTTCACAAAACTTCTCTGGCTCTAGTTTTCCATTTCTCTTTTGAGCATATCTCTAGTACGCAGCGTACGTACATATGATTGTTGTTTGATTCCAGTACTTTTTTCCCGAACTCTGAAAAACGCTTTTGTATATTTGGTCAAAAGCTTGTCTAAACGTTGACCATTTTTTAGGTGACAGAGGCGAACTCATGGTACAAGTTTCATGACAACTATTTGGGGCGCAATGGCTACACTGTAGTTGTAATAGTTAGGGTAATGTGTATAAAACATTTGTTTTTTCTAAGTAGCTCCCTTCTGGTTTAACGAAAATCAGCAACAGGCAGGCAATGGCAGCACAGCAAAATGCTAAGAAGTTTCAAACTGGAGACAAGACTGCAAAATATCTAACACGTAATATTAGACCTGTGGGAGTCAAACAGGCAAGTATTGTTTACTGTCAAGTGTTTCACCTATCAAATTTCTTTATTGAATTTCCCCTGAAGGCACGTGCCTTCAGCCCTCCCACTCACGGTTTTTCACAAGACTAATCGTGTTTAATAAATTCACAAAAACGTTAACCACAAATAAAAAGAGTTGGAAAGAGCAGGAGCTGAGTAGAGACGTAGAGGGCAAAAATGAAAATTGAGATGGCCAAAAATGTCAATGAAGATGTGAGGCGAAAACGCGGATCGCTAAAATTCATTAACAAAGTGAAAATATTCATTGATGTGCACTCAAATCGTAAATTTCTTTATATTTCGTTACTTCATAATCAAAGAGCATAATATTCTAACATTTCTACAATGCTTCAAAAATTTTGAGCCGGATAGAATAACAATACACAATTCAAAGAAGAGGTAACCAAATCTGGTATCATAAGATGTAGAATTCGTTGAGTGCTTCCGTCTTCAAAGACATATGATACATCATGCTTAACTAGCATTTTTTTATAACAAAGATTTCTAGAGATCTATTTGTAAACTAAATCCAAGGTCCAAGGACTATAACAAATCGAGGTGTATCCTTTGGTAAATCAGAAAACACCTTCACATAGTTTCAAACATCAGTCTAGGCTAGTCGACAACGTAGACAAGAAGGCACAAATTCGCAAGCTCGCAGAAAAGAGGTTTTTTTTCCACAAAATTGTGCTCCATTTCGCTTTTGATGGTATTGCCAACATCAAGCGTTCGAATTGAGAGATTTGAGGAGCAAGTCAGCCTAAAGGCTGTATTGTTCGAAGGTTGATGAAATGCAGTACAAATGGCTATACCCTGTGAGCGATAGAAATTTCCTTGATCAAAATAATTTACAGCACTGTAGGTGAAGGGCTGAAGAGAATAATAGCACTTACAAGGTGCTGTAATTTGGCGCTTGAATTACAAGAAATTCAACTCCGAATGACAGTAAAAGCGAGAATACTATAGTACTACGATTTGGTCATATAGTCGTTTCCAACTCGTCTGATTGCTTTGAAAATACAGCAAAACCATAAGTGATTGCAAAGAAAGTATACATAAGATCATGTATTGTATTTAAGGCATCTTTTGTTTTGCTGACTTATAAAACAGCTTCCACATACGCTCTTTCTCGGAAAAGAGTAAGGCGGATAGTTTGACGGGTAGAATATTTGCCTTCTCTGTTTCCAAGGAGAGATAGTGGCATAATCTGTCGTCTTTTAAAAGTTCTTGATTCTGTAGCCAAATATTTCTTAGTGAAGAACAAGTAATTTGCAGTCGTTTGTACTATTCGATATACGGTCTTCGGAGTCATCTTGAACTCCTCAGAAGTTTAATAGAAAAATGAGTGAAGTGATCCTATCCATGTGCGGATTCCTCGATTCCTAACCCTGATTACTTCCGAAAATTATGAACTGGAGTATCTGCTGTGTGGAACTTAGGCATACTTGAAGCAGTTAAGTTCAAAATTCTATGTTATAGCTTGGGATGAGATCTCAAAGAAGGGAACACGTTTGAGATATCAAAGCAGGAAGCACATTTGAGGTGACGAAGAGTTCTCGAAGAAAATTGCATTTCTGCGCACTCATGAAGTCCCAAGTTAAAAAAATGATGTAGTATTCTGCTTTCAAATCCTCTCTTACAAGACGATGTTGAGACAGCGTAGCTTATGGACAGACGGATTCAAACAGATAGATTCAATATGAGCTATCGAAAATTTGTATTCTTCTCCACAGCTCCGAACTTGTCTGTGCGTTATACCGCACACTGCTTACCTCTTACTAAAGGGCTTCCTTCAGTGAATTTGTCAAATTCCGAAGACCTTTTGAAGAAATGTTGATAACTTTCGTAGATTTCTTCTCCTTGTTCTGCATACATAAAAATACTATTTGTTGATGTCTACTCTTTTGATTACCGCCATGAATGCGCTCTCTACGCTTGCAAAAGCGTTTGAGGGCTTTGGGAGTTGGCGAGTTTTCCAATCACACAACACGAATGAAGTAAATTTTTCTCTACATCCCGCTTCTTCTAGACTTGCAATCTTCTCTTTAGATTTTTACCTAATTTCTGAAGCTTATTCGAATTCATGTAAAAAATAGATTGGAACAAAGACATAGAAGCTTTCAGGTTTCGGCAATTCAAAACTTGCTTTTCGAAACATCATTATGCAGAATATCCCATTGACTTGTTTTAAAAAATAAGTGATCAGAAAATATGGAATGATGCTTAAGTACTGCCATGGGTTTCAGTGGGATTGACCAAAACCAAAAAAATTCCTAACGACCTACATGGGGTTAATATGACTTAAATAAAGTTTGAGACTGCAAAATGGAAACTTGTGAAGCGGCTGGTATTTTTAAATGAATCCCATCCAAGCAGCAATATTCACATAAGCATATTTCAGACATAGTCAGCTGAAAACACTTTTGGTCTAACATCAAGACACGCACCATGTATGAAAGTAGAAGAAAAAGCCGGTGGTTGATTTAGTATGTACGCCGTGATCTCTATACTTCTACTTGCTTGAAAGCGATACTCATTTCTCATAAATAATTGGTATCAATGGCCAACACATACTTTTGTTTAGCACACTGCGGCATGAAATCAATGTTACTGAATTCCATGAGATCCTTTCCGGAGATGATGCTGGGCCAAATTCAGCAAATTCTAAACTTGCTGTGGGTGAATCTTTTAGTCTATATCGTGGACAGAAGTGTAAAAGAACTTTCGAGCAACAGATGAGAAGTACCTTTCAGGAATTGATTACTTACAGTATGCAAATGGTACATAAAGTTTCTGTTGAGAAAGCACGAAAATTAAGGGCAATTTTATTTTTTTTTGGGTTTCTCAAAGTAATAATCTGTCGGGCCGACCCACAAGTCTTCCATTCTTGATTTTCACCGATTTTTCACCGCAATGAGTCAAAGACTCGTTATTTTGAAAAGGCATCAGGATAACATCGGATAGAGCAATGGCATTCATACTTTTGTATCAGTTTCACTCCAAGTCAGTGGCGTACCGAGGGGGGGGGGGCGGGGGGGGGGCGCCCCCCCCCCCCCGAGAATGGGTCGCGAAATTTTTGAAAGTTACTTATATGTGTTATAAAATTGTGCAAAGGACTTGTACTTACTTGTAAATAATTAAAATAATTTTTAAAAATTTTTAAAAATTCAGATTAGACTTGTAAAAAAATTTTTTTTGGAGGCGTGGCTGCCGCCACGCTCCCTTTTTCTGAAATTTTGGGGTCAAGGTCCTGGAAAAATTTGAGAAACATCCCAAAAAATTTTTCGGAGTGCGTGGCTAAAGCCACGCACCTTCATCGAAAAAAATTTTTTGTCGCGCCCCCCCTCCCGAGCCGAAATCCTGGGTACGCCACTGCTCCAAGTCAATTTCAAAACTAGATTACAAAAACTTCTAAATGACAGAGAAATTTGAAAGATCGTACCTTTGTTCAATAAATCCCACGGATCGTTCAATCGCATACGCGAACGTACTATTTATTTCAAAGGCTAGGGATGAGGACGAAATGTTTCATGTCTCTATCAAGATGATGCTGTGCTGTCCCACATAGTTATCAATTCACTACAGGCCTCTAAAAATACAATCGTGAGCTTTTAACTTCTACAACTCTGGTTTCTAGGATACGTCGATTTTAGCTTGTTAATATGTATTTCTAAAGATCTAGAGCTTACACATAACTAGAAATCTACGGTTGTGCTTTTGAAGGTTTGTAAAATAACTTACATGCGCAGCACCACTCTGACAAAAGCATGAAAGTTTTCGCTTCTTTGACTTCTAACAAAAAAGTACAACAGCGTATATATGCACGTCTGTAATGTGGAGCTAGTGAGGATTCGTAGCTTCTTGTTGGACAAAAATGTGAATTTTCAAAAAGTTCCTGTGCATCGAGACAGATAGAAGCTGGTGAAAAAGCATAAACGCTGTTATGTAAAGCCTTCTGTCAAATGGTATCGCGATGCGTATTTGGATTTGAAGTGTGTGACTCATGGAAAAAACAAAATGAAAAGCCTCCGGACAATCTAATTTTAAGCGACCATAAAGCTTGTGTGAAAGGAGCGTGCTACTCACGAAAATTCCCAACTATCTTAATAAAACTAAACGCGAAATAAAGATATACGAAGAAAAATGGGAAAAGAAATTGATGAAGACGTTGATGGAGGTGTACTATTAAGGTACAGTCAAAAACATCAATTCGAAGTACACAGCATTGGAGCTATAAAATCACATAGGATTCTCAGGGTCGAGCAAGAGGTGTGGCATACAACCACCGGATACGACCCCCTCCTTAAGTTCCCTCTCGATACCCTCCCCCCCCCCCCTCCTCTCCCCCCTATCGTTCGCCTCCTGTAGTGACATGAAGGCTCTACCAAGCATAAATAGTAAGTATTTGAGATTATCACATCAAATAATCCCCTGGGTCAAGTTTTAGCGAATTCTGTCGGTTCCCAATATTGGGCCAACCGAGTGAAGTGGTCAGTTTCAAACATTAACTGTATTTCTAAAGTAATTAGCTATCTTTTTTGCACTCAGTACAAAGCACTATACTTTTTTTGTCCATATCGTGAATCCTGCTTCAAATAACCATTAAACTATGGAATTAGGAGCCAGCCAGAATCTCATTTAACCCATCTTTTTTTTACTGTGGTTGTTTTTGAACAACTATTGCTCAGACGAAAGAAGATGAATTCAGCTCTAATCACTTCTACAAAAATTAGGAGATTTGTATGTTCCATGACCGTATATATTTTGTTTGCTAAAATTCTCTGTGGAGGTAAGTTAATGGGGTGTGGTACAACCCCAAAAAAGCTGTGGTTGCCAAATCTTTTTAGGGGTTGTGCTACACCCCATCAACTTACCCCCATTGCGTTCTTTATATCCTTCTTCAACTTATATAACAGGAATTTTATTCAATATCATTTCTCTTAGGGGAAGATATAGTCGTTATTTCTTACCTATGCAAATGCAAAATACTACACAAATGAAGGGTTAAAGGCAGTGTCTCACCAAAAATTCGTTGCTGAGATGCTTATCAAGATGCATCTCGTTGCTGAGATGCTTACAAGCTTATCGGATCATGTTTAACACTGTAGGGGGTTAAAATCGCAGGAATCTCTCAAAAACCCCGTTTTCTGCAGGCCCCGCAACGCGGACACGGCAACGTGGACGAGTTGTGCCATCTGACTCTAATCTCCGCCACAGTGGCAGCAGCACTATGGGAGGCGGACGCAAAGTGGAGGAACTTGTCAAAACGCGTAAGGAGGGAGACCGGAGAAATTGCCCGCGCGTACCAAATCGCTCTCCGCGTACCACATTGAGCCCATTTTCCCGGCGCAGAGGGGGCCAAATCGAGTCGGACTTGTTGCGACGGCCTATTTGGGAGGCCTTCTAGTAGATTAGGGACACGGCCCTTCTGAACCACCGTCCCCTACAGTAATATAGAACTAGGACGCGCGCGCATGCGCTGCGATGACTGCGGACGAGTGCTCCGCGAAGGGCTCGTATTTTCGAAAATCACCAACTCCTTTCGTGCGGCTGTTGCATTATGGAATGCAAGCCAACCACGCTGATTCAACCAAACACAGCTACCATCCTCTGAATATTTGGTATTCTGAGCCCTACTTCCAGCAGGTATGTTTATGATTTCCCTACTTCCAAGCAGGTATGTTTATGATTTATGGGACATTTCCGAAGTCTTTTCATTTCCATGATTCATAAAAACTTCTCATGAATCTCCTTTGAATTCTTTCGAACTTTGTTTTTTGCTTTTTTTCACTTATTTCCCTTGTGTTGCGATCCTTATAACCTCGTGCATCGTCACATCATAATGCTAATGTGAGCTGCTTGATGTTATTGAGGAAAGCCCACGTAATCAAAGTTTGTGTAACAACTCTTTATCAAAGCCAATTGTAACTTAAATTTGTGATTTACGCTAATTCGTTATCAAATGCGTATTTTCTTCTAACATTTACATTTCAGTGCATCTCTGTAGCTTTCCGAGAAAATTATCATTTCCTTAAAATTCTCATTCCTAGTAAAATTTACGAACGTGCATTTGAAATTTTTACGCTTTGAAAAGCATCATGCGTGCAGCAAAGAAAAGGTCGCTACCAAAATCAATCCATGTAGATCACACTACCAAATGAAAGTGATGCATTTTTATTAGATTGCGTTTCTGATATGGACGGAGTAAGAAAAACTTTATAAAAAAAACTAAAAACTCATCATAAAAAAACGTATGCTTCCCTACTGTCATGCATGTAGTGCACATTTCAATTGAATGTGACTAGATGATGCTGCAAGGAGGCAAACGTAGGAGAGTAGAGTATGCAATCGAACTCACAAAGACCTAGGAGAGTAGAGCAAGCAATCGAACTAAAAAAACCAGTAAAATAAGTCGAAAAAGCTTGAAAATGTCTCATAGGTCAAAAACATACCACCTTAGAAAGTAGCCGGCGATTTCAGTAGTGTAGAGTAGAGCGAATAACTTAAGTTATTGAATTCTAGGGAGTTTGGGGGAATTAGGAATTTTCTAGAGAATTACTTCCAGAATCTCATTGTGGAGTAGGTTACCAGCGATGTGAAACTCGTCCGCCTCCGCAGCGCGTCTGCCCAGGTCAGCTGCTCGCTCCCGCGAGCTAGCCAATCATGGAGTGACCTCTAATTAGCGCTGACCTCTTATAGACGTCGCGACTGGGGCAGGTTCAGAAGGGCCTACACCCGTAGATTATGTGGAGACCCCCTCAACCTCAATTTTGTTAAGACACTGCTAAGGTAACATGCTAAGTCTCCTCTATAACGTGATTCACGAGGGAAGTCGAATGACTGTAGTTGATGACTTAAATCTCGTAATACTCACAAAAGTGATTTGAGCCTGATTGGTCCTCTCTAGTCTGAGATGTTGAAAGCGAAAAATGGGACAAGTGAGATTTTTGCTTGCTCTTAACTCCATAGTTTGTAGGTTATTTGCGGTAGGATTCTCTATCCGTGCAAAGGCATAGTAGTTCTTTGTGTCAAGTGCTAAAAAGAATTAACTCACGTTTGAAACAAAGTTAACATGTTCGAAAATGACCACCTCTCTTGGGTGGTCCAAGATTTGGAAACCTCAGAGTTCCTCTTATGCTTTTAGGCCTCTTTTATCATGCTTACTGTACGTGTAGATGTAGGCCAAAACATTAATGTGTTAGATAATGAGCCTATCTGACATTTTCAACGAAATCATGTTATCGCTAACATCAGTACCACCTTGATAACGACAACCGCCTTTCCCGAGCTCACAATACGCCTCTCAAATGTGGCATGCCACCCCCACGCTAAACCCTGATGATTCTCCAGATGTCTCACGATAGATAAGAAGGTGATGACAGTGGAATATGCTGATTGCAACAGCTTCAAGGCAACCCTAAAGCTTCAGATGTTATGGTGATGACATCGGAATGATGTTACCAAAGTGACGGAATTCAAGAAGATGCGAAGATCAACCATTAAACATAAGCAGCACTAGCAAGAAACTACAGCCAACGTTCCACAATCCCGGCTCTTTGTCGTGTTTTATCAAACTTACTTTGGAAATTATTATTCGAAAGAGCTCCTTTTTGAACGAAGATAAAGATTTCAAAGTTTTTCAATACACCGGTAAAGTTGAAACAAACAATGGCACATCGAAATCCTCCACCAATTTTCATAAGTGCAAAATGCATTTGCCTTCAATGTAAGCGTGGTAAATGAATAATTTACAAAGGTCTTTCGCGGCTTTGCATAGGGCATTTTCGCTGATATATTTAGTTTTCGTTCCAGCTGCGCTTCCTAACATAATGTATGTCTCAGTCATATGGCAATCAATGCATAACGCTCCCACTCGGTTGTTTGTGAATCTTGGCATAAAGTTGATCACTATTATATCCTTCTTCAACCTGTCACCATGATTGTTAATGACTTTTATTACGGCTGACGTTTCGGCTCGTCGTTTTTCTCAGAGCCTGGAAAGATTACAAACATCTGTGCTATTTTCTCAAACACTATCCAACGGCAAGATATAACCGAGGTCATGAATAGGAGCTGAAGCGACAGCAGAGGCATGAAAAACTGAGTCAGCACTTACCGAGAGCTCCTTTATGCGAGTGAACCCCACTGAGCGGGGTGCGCCGTTACTGTCGATTACTTTGCGAGCCCAATGAATTATCTAACCCTGACCCGTAGATCACAACCCACAGATGTTCGATGCGGGAATAGCAGTTTCTGTGTTCTTTTCCATACCGTTTTCAAGCTCCTTGACTTATTATCTCTTGATTTGAGCAGACCGTTGATGAGCTTTTCGTTTCTCATTCATTCAGTAATGCTGTGAAGCATGTTAATTGTATAAACAGTGCAGCACCTCCGCTTTACGGAGGTTCGCTCTTGCTCTCTGCTATCCGTAGTCTTTGGCAGGCGCTATACTCGGAGTATAGCATGGCGACGATCGACATGCATCAAATGCGTGTGAAACCGGCGATTTTTGTCGCCGATATTGGCGATCGCCAGTCGTAGCGACTGGCAATCGCCAGTCGCCAGTGTTGGCGACTACACGTTTGATACGTATCGATTAGCGACTGGCGATCGCCAATCGCCAAACAAGTTACAACACGTCAAATCGATACGTATGAAACGTGTAGTCGTCAATATTGGCAATCGCCAGTCGCCAGTGTTGGCGACTACACATTAAGTGTGTATGTTTATAAAATGTACATAAAATGTTCAATTCAAGGACCCGCTTATCTAACCGACTCGTCCTTGTGCTTGATAGGTCTACAGGCTGGTACGGTATGTTGCATAAAATTTTGGCTCGATAGCTTGGCTGCAGCTCTCTCTATCGTGACAGACATACATACACACACGCACAAAAAAAAACAGACGTATGACGCTTTATTATGAGTGATAATGTATACTGTATAATCCATCAATATAGTATTGATTCGATTATAAATATAAATATCATATATCATATATCATATATATCATATATCGTATATATATATATATATCATAACAATCTACGGTGTGCATTTACACCGTATTGTGATGAAAATTGTAACTAACTAATTGTAGCTAACGGCATGAAGACCGGATGGTTAGAAAAAGGTTGCGAATACTTCAGCGCATTCGGTGATCAAGCGGGCGCGGACAATGAACGCAGAGAAGTTGTGCATAACAGCATTGCCTATCTGAGTACTACACGCTTTTCGTGCAGCGTTGGCTGGATCAAGCCGGCACCCTTCCGTCAGGTTTGTCTTGCTTTCGCATTCTTTACAAATCCTGTTATTCTTCTAGGAAAAAAGTTGAAACTCATTGAACTTAGTCGCCAACTTGTAGCAGCCGGACTCCCAGAGAGATCTACATGCCGATTGGATCAGAAGATCCGTGACACTTTGCGAAATGTGAAGAAATTTTTTGTTTGTCAGGTAATAAGCATCTACACAGATAATCGCCGGGGGCAGGCGGTCCGCAAACTCGCGCTTCTCTGCAAGCGGTCAGCAAAAATTTGGGCGTGGCCAAAGCTTCAGCGAGCGATACTTCCTTTACTGTCGCATGTTCTGCTATCGGGCCGCAATACAGTATTTTCTGCAAGCGCTCGGCAAATAATTTCTTTCAGCGAGCGTTGGCCAAACTTTCAGCAAGCGCTCGGACTCTTTTTGCGAAGTTTCGGGCGTAAGGCGAGAAAAGATGAGACTCTATGTGGCAGAGGTGTCATCGATAGTCCAATTGCCCGAGTTTGGGGTACCTTCTTTCAGCGGAAGGTACCCTGGGCAGGGCGCTCCTTCACTAGCAGCCGTGCGGCTCCAACAATTTTGCATATTCTTGCGGAAAGTCCGCGAGAATGCGACCACTGGGCTGCAACTTATCCACAGAAAGACCGCGATAGTTTTCCGAGCGTTCGTCTAAAAATTGGCCAAAATTATTCCAAATTGCAAACGAACCGCGAGAGATCAGCGAACTATTTTTCAGGTGCCCGCTTGCTCAAAATTCGCATGGCCGCCTGCCCCCAGCGATTATCTGAGTACCCTCTGACTCAATGGGAGGGGCGCGGAAGAAGGAGCTTCGATCCACAAAGCATGAAAAAAGATTAGAGAACACGCTATTGAGAGCAACGCGAAGCCTAGAGCCTCACGCACCAGCCGCCATTCTCAACGGATCCGAAAATATCGTATCATTAGCAAGTTAAACATAAGTTTAGCCTGGAGAAGTAACTCGCACTGGCAGAGGTGTTAGCGTAAAACTGAAGTAACCCCCCCCCCCCCCCTCCATAGAGCCATCGTCATAGACAAAATCGGGTGTAAACCTAGAGTAAAAGTTTGCGTCCCTATGGAAGTATGCTCCGCAGGAAAAGGGAACCAGGTAAGCTTATACAAATTAGCCCTTAATTTCTTATGAACTCTTCCGGAGAAGAGTTCATCATTAAAGAACGCCTTTTTGCAGAAAATCTTTTCTTCAGCTCCCCATCATTCTCCTGCAATTTGTGAAAACGACATTCAAGATACAAGTAACCCGCATAACGTTAGCCAAAACAGTTCATAACGGCTACTTCATTGCCTTCAACCATAGCGTCAGAATCCTTGCTTGGAAGGACCAAAAAGAACCGCTTTACGATTTCGAAAGGATTTCAGAAATAGAACTGAATGTTACATGGCTTACTGTTCGATAATATACATGAAAGCGTATTACAGTGATAATCAATCAACTACGATCATCAAAAACAAACGCTTGAAGAAGCAAAGGTGAATGATAATGATATAATGTGATTAAACAATTATAGTTTGTTTTCATTCAGGCAGAATGACAAAAGACTACTTTGAAAACAAATTCCTTCAGTTAAAAATAAAATGAGCAGAACTTCGCAAGGATACTTGAAGTTCAACTACAAACTGCAGAAAAAATCTTGCCAATGCACGCCTTCTACAGCAAGAGCTGCAGTTTGAATCGCTAATGAAAAGAGAAAAGATCCTAAAGCATATCTTCTCCTGAAGATGTATTCCTGTTACCCATAGGAGAATGCCAGTAAGTACACAACATGAGTAGATTAATACAGATCAGTATTGATAAGTTGATCTTTGGATAATGAAATAAAAGTTAATTAAATAAGCAAAGGGAGTGTTTACCTCTGCCTGCAGCCGTCAAACGAGTAATTTCAGATTCACGTATTAGAATATTCTTAGAGATGAGTTCATCGGCAAGCATCTAAAAATAGATCATGATGCGCCATTTACACTTACTGCATGAAAAAAAATACTACTGATTGTGAGTGAAAACATTATTTATCTGAGCATTTGTGAATAGGCAACGGCAGATTGACAGCGATTGATAACGATTGTAGAGGAGTGCGACACATAGCTTTGTAACATACGACGGGGCTGAAATATTAGTATATCGTCCTACTCCTTCAACTACAATATTCATCTTACCTGCAGACTATTTTAGCGTTACAAATTCTTAGCGATACTAACTTTTGCTGTTGACAGCCACAGGACAATGGAGTCGTTAGTGACATCGGCATTCTCTGCGTACACCATGCTTTCACTCAGGAACGAAGAATACTGGGTGGTTCGGACTTTTTGATCTCTAATTGTAAGCAGAGGTGCGATAGGGGGAGCCGGGTCCCCCAAAAGTGAAGGTGGTTTCAGCTACCACTGGCCGGCCAAAAGTGAAGGTGGTAGTGTCGGACACTCACCTCCCAAAAACGTCGACGGGGGGGGGGGGGGAGGTGCGGGGGGAGGATAGAACGGACGAACGGAGCTATCTTTCTAGGTCTAACGTCGACCCAACGGCCCTCTTTAGGGCCACAGATACGATGAATATTAAAAATATTTATAAATTTATTTATAAAAATTTAAAATAGACGTGTTTAGTAAATGGTGTATTTGGAAGTAGAAGTTTGTTGGACTGTACGGATTTTATTAAGCAAATTTTGTTTTAACGTACAGCGAAGAAAGTAGATCGATCCAGGCAGTAACGGCCGAGAATCAGAATTTCGAATAAATAAATAGTGAAAAATCATGCAAAATTTCCACTGTTATAAATCTGTTGTTTGAAGATGTCAGCAGTTGCGACTTCATGGGTTTTAAAGAGTAAATGTTGCTCTATCAGCTAGTGAAGGAATCTGGTCGATTTAAGAGATAGTCGTTGAAAACCAGAGTTCTAAAACTTTACGCCATTTTTGCGTGTTTTTTGACTGTTGAGAGTTAAACTCTTATAAATCTTGAATGTGGAAGTGTATGATGTTGCGACTTCATAGGTTTTATAGAGTAAGGTTTGCCTTATCAGAATATGTCTTGTCCGTTCCGATCCATTGAAACACCTCCGAGATCCAGAGTCATGAAAAAGCAGGTAAAAAAGAGCTTTTTGAACTTCAACAGCTCATAACTTCTTCAGGATTGCACGAATCATGTTGCGACTTCATAGGTTAGATTCCTCTCATCAAGGGCTTTCAGATGATATATAATATGTGGGGGTTTCGCGCCTCTTACGGCATATGCCCGGGGGGGGGGGAGACTTTTTAGGCCAAAGTCTCCCCCTCGCCCATTTTAATGTATTGGCTGGAGGCTGCCGGGGGAGACTTTGGCCTAAAAAGTCTCCCCCCCCGGGCATATGCCGTAAGAGGCGCGAAACCCCCACATATTATATATCATCTGAAAGCCCTTGATGAGAGGAATCTAACCTATGAAGTCGCAACATGATTCATGCAGTTCTGAAGAAGTTATGAGCTGTTGAAGTTCAAAAAGCTCTTTTTTACCTGCTTTTTCATGACTCTGGATCTCGGAGGTGTTTCAATGGATCGGAACGGACAAGACATATTCTGATAAGGCAAACCTTACTCTATAAAACCTATGAAGTCGCAACATCATACACTTCCACATTCAAGATTTATAAGAGTTTAACTCTCAACAGTCAAAAAACACGCAAAAATGGCGTAAAGTTTTAGAACTCTGGTTTTCAACGACTATCTCTTAAATCGACCCGATTCCTTCACTAGCTGATAGAGCAACATCTACTCTTCAAAACCTATGAAGTCGCAACTGCTGACATCTTCAAACAACAGATTTATAACAGTGGAAATTTCGCATGATTTTTCACTATTTAAATATTCAAAATTCTGGTTCTCCGCCGTTACTGCCTGGATCGACCTACTTCCTTCGCTATACGTTATAACATAATTTGCTTCATAAAATCCGTACAGTTTTGCTAAGCTTTACTTCCAAATACACCATTTACTAAAAACCTTTATTTTAAATATATATGCCGCCGTATACATAAATATATGCTTTCAATAATCTTTTTTGCGTTTGTTTTGCTTATTTTCCTTCTTTGTCGTCCAGCGAAAAATTTTTTATTCCAAAAGTGAAGGTGGTCACCCCGTACCAGCTCAAAAGTGAAGGTAGGGGGAGACTTGGCTCCCCCTATCGCACCTCTGATTGTAAGAACTCCAATGAGATGGAAATTGATTAATGATACGATATGATATATCCCATTCCCATAAAATAATCTCCCCATTCTACCAGGATGCTGGGTATTTCGGCCGTCCATTGAATGAGTTCAAGGTGTTTGATGTCGTCCGAAGCAAGTGTAGCATTCTTAAAAGACATGCGCCATAGTCTGAATGAAAATAGTCATTTCATTTCTTTTTGCATATTTTGTAGACTAAACAAATCTCAAGTTTTCAATATGTAGGTTTTTTTCAATATCTCATACGGGCAGAATTTGCTATCAACCACAAATGTTACTTTGGCTATTGATCATTCGTTGAGAAATAGGCGAAGAAATGATATTAGGCTGATTCAAAAGTTCTGTCCGATTTTCAATTGCATTGTTTTAACGCAGCTATTTTCTTAGGGTTTTGCACTTATGGCACTGTCATAACCAAAGTTGCCAAAGTGCAGCCATGCCCAAGAAAAAGTCTCCATGAAGGGGAACTTCCGCAGTATTCGCAAAACTAACTACATGATAATTTATAATGGTTGACGGTGTAATGAGCTAACGTAAGCACGTTTTTTCTTCTGCGTAGAAACTGTCTTACTTTTCCAATTTTTTTTTTCAAAGATGGAAGACAAAGTCAGTTATTTAACAAGCGACAACAATCTACATATGACAGGTGATTTCAATATTGCATATGTTAGAGTAAAGCGAGGGCAAGCAGGAACCGTCAGCCAATTTGCTTTTTTCGTTTGCGACATCAAGAAAAAATCAAATATTAGAAAGCCGGCATATTTTCGCACGCGGAGGAGGGCTCCAATAATGGGATTTTTGATTTGCTCGCAAAAATTTCTATGCAGCAAAGATAACTCGAATTCTCTTTAGCCGCAAAAGAAGCTTTGAAGTATAGGCTACTTAATGATAACAGCCAAATATGTGTGTTCATCCTCATATGGAAGCATTAGTAATTCAAACTGGGCGGTTTTGAAGAAAACCTTGCAGATTTCGAAAAATTCTCTTTTCTCTCTCGCTAGCCTTCCTTGCATGGCATACAGTGCTTGTGATAGCCAGAACTTTTGAATCAGCCTAGCATTATAAAATGAACGCACTATCAAAACTTGAGAATTAAGATTTGCGAACTCAAATTTTTTTTAAATCAGATTTCCAAATTCATGCTTTCAAGCTTGGTCCGACAGCAGTGCAAAGTCAAAAGTTAAAAGAAAAAAGTCAAAAGCGGAACGAATTTTACTGAGATACTTTCCAGAGCGTAATCACCGTAGTTGAGTGAACTATTTGATGGTAATCTGCATACACATTTTGTATTTTATCCGCTCGCAAAGAAAAGTTGCCATGTCGTTTTCGATGTACATGCTAGTTGAATTTCAAGAACACTATCGTCCTCCTCCTCATCCGACATTCGCGCAAACAAAGCTATTAAAGTGCTCACAAGCAACTACCTTAAGCATGAGGAGATCCATAAATCCATCCAAGGATGGTAAGATCTAGGATAACCTTACTTAAAAACTGCACACAAAAGCATCACACCTTTGCAACGCGAATATCGACAAAATCCTCCACGAAAAACTTGATTCTTTCGATGCATTCCATTACAGTTGTAGAATGAAGAGGGCTGAAAGTTAATGCCAAAGCAATACGAACAAAAAACATGAAGAGTATCTCCTTCCGCGTGTGAGGAAAGTGGAAACTTGGCAAGATCGACCGGTATCCGCAAAGATGGCTTTGTTGCCGCCTTTTGCAGGAGCGAGAGGAGTCAAAGAATCAGAAAAATAACCTCCACAAGCCAAATTATTTACAGCAAAAGAAAATTTGGGGCAATCTAAAACTTGATGATACTGACGGAGGGAGGGACTCCCTCAGTTAGTGACGTCACCTCGTGTGAGAAAGGGAAAACCTCATCGAGAAACTTATACTGCTCTCTTCATTTCTTCCATAGCACATAATGATGCGCTGCAAAGAATACATAGAGATATTCGACTAAATCAGTTTGATCCAAACTTAAAAACATACAAATCACGACCTAACCCCTCCAAACTCTTTGATACAGTTGAACCCGGTCATAAATGCTTGAGCTCTTTTTACATCGGCTCCCATATGGTTTTTTGAACGGGTGCAAGCACAGTGAAGTACAAAAAGTCGACTAAAAATACATGGTAGCAAGCTGTACTGTAAAAAAGTGACTGAAAAACAAAGAAGAAAAACACACTGCTCACACTGGACATGTAGCCTTGGAAAACCGAGAAAAATAAATGCTGAGATAGGTAGGACTTAACATAGATGCTGACGCTGACGTTTCCATGCAGCAGTCATGATTTATTTGTACAACAAAAAGGCGAGATGAGACTGAGTTAAGAGGCGAGAACTGAAACTAGTATCTAAATATATGATAATTCTTCAGCATTCTTAGAGTAACTCCTATTCTATTTTATGTGAAGTTTTCATCAATTCTTCAAATCACAGCTCTGCCTGCCAAATTGTTTTCTGGATTTTCGGCAGGATCATTTTCTACTTCTTCTTCTGCTTCTTGGAATTCTTCTGCCGAGTCTTTACTCAAAATCGATATGTTGCTTAAAACTACGCAGCATACGATTAGTTTGGTGACAAATTTTGACTATTAAAACGAAAACCGAGTCCTCACGGTTTGTACGGTGGAAGTCCCACCTGCACTCTTCTCCTAATATTTTGCACTGGGCTTTCAAGATACCCATTGCCCGCTCGATGTGCGATACAGGCGTGTAAAATGCGCGGTTATACCTTTCCTCTGAACAAAAGTTTTCAATGCTCAAGCAGCTAAGGTAAGAATTCTACTCGCTGGTTAGAGGGGTTTTCCACCACTTTAATCAGAAAGCTTCAAGCACAATAGGCTGAGTCGCCTACTAGACAACCCTTTCTGACACCGTTGGTACTGGTACAGCGCGGATTCCTCAAAAACAGCTATCATGAAGAGCCGGGGAACAACGCCGAAATCCATCCAAATTTCAGAAAGTTGTCACATACTACACTAATGTTTATTGAGTGAAAATTTTTTCTGTTTATTCATCCCATCTTCATCTGGGGCTATGATCCTACATGAAGGCAATCATTGTACCCAACATTGTTGGGTATTTTGTATAAATCATAAGCCTCTCCGCTTATCCGTCGCCTTTCCTCATTAGAGAGCCAGAGTATATAATCTGCTGCGCGTTTGCAAATGGCATCGATGAATTTAATGAGCACATCGCTCACTGTAGCTTGGTCACATCCTGTCATTCTGGCTGTTCCCTCTGCTTTGTATATTGCGGCCCAAAAGGTTGAAGCAGAAAGCCACCTGCTGCGGGACCTGCAGCTTTCTTCCCTGTTTTCAAATGTTGGCTTGTAACTACATTGATGACTTTTGAAAAGTACGGAAATTAACTGGTTTGAAGGCATGTGGCATTCTGCGTTTGCAATGGCTGTGAATTCACCGACCTTTGGCTTCACGCACAACGTTGGATCTTGCTAAACTGTGCGACTTTTTGAAAGTATGAGTGGGAAGACAATTATGGCGGAGGACACGGGGAGAAAAAGGTCATAAAAGGAATAAGTAAGTTTCTGCCAAAAACCATCGGACATGGATCACCAGTTTTGACCAGCTATTTAAAAAATGGAAATTGATAAAAAAAGAAAGGGAATTGGAAAAACATGGACGAACTATTACAAAAGAATAAATACATGAGTCTAGTATCACAAACCAACTCTGGTAAATGGGTAGTTTTGCAGCTGATGCGTGTTGATCACTGTCGTCGAAGCGTGGATGCTCTACACGATGTTCAGACGGGTTATATAGATAATAAAGAATTATACTGAGCCTCTGGAAGCACAGAAACCGTGAAAGAGAGTGACTAAAGCGGATATACAATCGAACGTGAATGGTAAATGAATAAAACAGGTCGTAATCGGTTGTCAATTAGAAAGAACGAGTGAGCGAGAGTGGAAATAATGACAAAGTATCGTCCCCTCCACAGTTGCTGCTACCCTTGGTCTGCATCTCAAGCCTGTCACGAGTGGGTAACATGTTGGCAACGTTGGCAAGAACATGTTTGCGACATGTAGCAACATGTCGGTGCTGAGGATAATAGCCAAAATGTTCTGCCATCATGTTGTTGCATGTTGCAAACATGTTCTTGCCGACGTTGCCAACATGTTACCCACACGTGGCAGGTCTGGGACGCAGAGCAAGGGTAGCAGCAACTATGGAGGGGACGATATATTTCCTCTGCAAATGATATAGGAGACGCCGAGTGTACGCACGCGTCCGAACCTGTGCACAATTGGACCTGCGGAAAACATTAGACGTGGCGACAATGCACTTTCACAAGTTCTCAGACACTCGCACCGGCTGGCGGCCGTTCGATGGCCGGCTAGTCCGTCACCGACATTTCGGCCTGAACGGTCGCCAGCCGGCCGCCAGCAGGTACCCGTACGGCCGCCGGCCGGTGTGCGTTTGTGGCGCAACGAAATGGCATTGGGCCACAGTATTTCTTTCATTTTAGCTTTCGTTTAGCACTATAACCTCATACATGATAGTACGAATCTACAACAACGTGTATATTAAGCCAAAAGATACAATGTGAAGAAACATTGATAAAAAGACTGCTGTATGCATATGCATGCAGAGTACATTCAAAGCTCGTGACTTTTCATCATACAGAAAAATCATTCAACGCAAGTGGTTTACATATCGTTAGACAACCATTTTGAAATGGCTGGAAGGTCATAGAGTTTTGCTCTTGTGTGTCACACAAATATCAAAACAGATGTGTTCACAGCTGACGGTTAGAACAGATGATCATATCGCCTAAAAACACTGCAAGGCTAGTTTCAAACAAATGATAGTCACGTAGAACTTACTTCTTTTGGGAGCCTCCAGACCGCGCTGGTTGCCGCTAATGCAATCGGTAGCTGCTTTCGCGCTGGTTGCCGTTTTTGCAGTCGGAGCGCATTAGGACAGACTTCTTCCGTGGAGAGCGTAGCGCGAACATATTTGCAGTAGCGAAAGAAGGTTTTGTATTTTTGATTGAAAGCTACTAAACTATGCTGTATAAAGGATATTCTACAGGCTGAAATCCCTTCTGTCCACTTAAGGTCTTTAGCTACTTCACTGTACTGAAGTAAGCGATAAAACGAATTCTATAACCTTTGCAAAACGGATTTTATCATCTAGTTTTCGTAAATTGGCTGTTTCTCTTATGCTGAGTGTACAATGGGCGAGCCCCAAGACTAAAAAGACAACAGAATGACTCCGCGTTTGGAGGAAATCGTTCAATCAGCATAGTAAAGTAGAATTAAAGGCAAGCACATCAGAATCTTGTCCCACAACAACATCGCTCCTACAGCATAGCGAAAGAGCTCGAATATAGGTCATTTACAAAATCATGACGACGTTGGTTGCGCCATCGCCACGATTTTTCGAATCCTCTACACAAAGAAAACGATATTGATTACGCAGCATAGCAATATGGTCAAAATGAAATCTAGAGCACAGTGAAGTTCAAAAAATCTCGTTTTCAACGGAATCGGACAATTGGCAAAAAGCGTGACCTAGAAATGGAAACTAGTAGAAACTCCGTTTAACATCATTTGCTCATTTTAGCATAAACGAATACCTGCGCAATGGGAGAAGGAGGCTCCTCCGGACAAATACCCAATCGCACAGCATCGAAGAACACCGAAAGTGCGAAAGCCGGATCAAAACCACATTAGTAAGAGAACCGTTTGCTTATATATAGAAGAAATTTAAACAAAAAAAATAGCGAAAAAAAAATCAAAATTCTTGCGGATACCACTAGTGTGAATAAGCTCTCGCTATGTACCCCACGGACAAGATCTGATCCAGTGCACTTCAGCCGCAAAGGCGGCAACCTAAGCGAAAGCGGCTTTGGAGTGCGACGAGCAGCCTTAAGCACCAGATTATGTCCCAAGTAAATCGCTGTACGAGAAAATTTACGGCTTTTCCAAAGTTAGGAACATGTTTTGCACGCTTGATTAAAAATGAAACTCACTGCTATTCATAGAAAACGAAAGCCCGAAGCTCTTGGTCACTGGAAAGAGAGTTATTGGACATTCGAAAAATTGTGACAATAGCGCGACCGCGCGAGACACACACGCACTGCGGCAAGTACCGACGGGTTCCGGTGCGGTCCGAAACCTGCCTAACATTGATTTCGATGTTCAGGAAAGTCTTCAACAGAATGTAATGAGTGTTTCAATGCTATTCAAAGCATCGAAATCCGTCTGTATATAGTGAATTTGCAACAAACAATTCCTTTTTATTTCACTAGATGGTATTCATCCAGCTCGAAAAACAGCCAGTTCCTCAAAATCTACTGACGATAATTGCGATAAGGAAAAAGCACCGAAAAGCAAATGAGCTTCGTAAGCAGACTGCCAATGCCTACAATTTTCCCACGCCAGCGCAATTCACTATGTATACGATGGAATAACAAGCACATTGCAACATGTGCATGAGTTTTGAACTCATGTCCTTGCATAATACGTTTGATCGCTCTACACGAATCGCTTGTAATACTTTGTGACAATTGCGTCAGAGGTGCTTTTTTTGTAAATAGACAGGAAGTAAACTGAAATAAATTAATATACGATGCGCAAAGCTCAACTGACTCACATACTTGATACCATCTCCTCTTCATGCTTAGCACTAAACACGACATTATTAGCTAACAAAAGACTCGATGCTAAAAGAATAATGTAGTCATCATTCTAGTCGACAACCGCTCATTCTTACCATTTCTTGCCCAAGCGTAGGGGATACTAGCTTGCTTGAACTACTCCGCTCGGCCCTGTCAAAATAATGTAATAAAAGTCCCATCCCTATCCCTGTACAGCCTTTCCCTGTGCCCACTTCTACACGTCATTTCCCGTTCCCTGTGTTGTTTTCGAAATCAGCATGCTCGATTACCCCTGTGCCAACTCCCAGCCCTGGGGGGGCGGGCGTTAGGTACCCAGCCGAGGTGCGGGCGTTAGGTACCCAGCCATTAGTGATAAACACTAAGCCACGCCCCTTGGTTGCTTCAACAGCGGGTACCTAACGATACACCAAATCCTAGCTGCTAGAGCAGCTCACATACCCTCGATATCATCCCATATGTCTTCCCTCAACATGACGTGGATTACGTGGCTTGATGAGGCGCCGCCTCGCCTCGGTCTTGCGCCACGTTGCGTGCGCATTTTCGGCGTGATGTGGCAACAAGAAAAACGCGGAAAAGCCTGCGCCACGTTGTGTTGAGCGCCACGTCGCGCCAAATGATGCGCTCGCAACGTTGCGCGAGCCCGAGGCGAGGCGGCGCCTCATCAAGCCACGTAATCCACGTCATGTTGAGGGAAGACATATGGGATGATATCGAGGGTAGCTCGCTGAAGCGCTGGCGCTCGCGACCCAGAGAAAAACGATAGTTCGAGAAAATCAACAAAAAAAAACTCGAGTGAAAACGCAAGTTCACAACGCTTTTTCTATTGCTTTTTTTCCAATCCATTTTATAATCACAGAAACTTGGTGCTGGAAATCGGAACAGGGTATTTTTATGAGCACTTCACAAAGTTTTGCAAAAAAAATCTTGATGATCTGAGCCGCAAATGTTAACGGGATTTCATAAAAGTAAACTTTGTAGAATACCAATAAATCAATTTATGATTTTACTGAAGCAAAGCGCACTTAGGATGCGCTCCTGGCAAATAAGTTGCACGGAGTATTCTTTTGTTTCGAACGGAGTATTCTTTTGTTTCGAAAAAAAAAACATTTTTATGAGAAGTGGAACCGATTGCAAGAAGAGCTTCAACGAGAGCTTGTCATCAGAAATCGGAATTTTACGGAGGACTGTGTCATCCATTAACATGGGAAGGGCTCTGTTCCAATCAATGAAAATTTTACATTACAGTTACAGAGGTAGCCAATTTCGGATGAGTGTGTGCTATAGAATGAAACAGGAAAAAGCAGCAACTCTACTGAGAACAATTATTGACAAAACTTTCCGCTTTTTAGTGAGTTACAAAAAATTTATAGCTTTGGATAAACTGAGCATATTTTGGCTGCTAGAAAAGGGAATGAATATGAAACAATTGCAATATGAAGGTCCTTCAGAGAAACACTGCAGAGAGCATAGGTATGATAAAATACAGTAGCTCAGAGGAATTCTCATACGGGATGTGAAATCTTCCGAAATAAGGAAAAATGTATGCTTATCAATGTAATGTCCCATAAATCTGTTGGCCTTAACTATGACCGAAGTAATAGTCTTGATAATCTACGATAATGCAGCACAATCCCTGTGGTAATATTAACGCAAGTACTACGACCCTTGACTTCACGCCTCAAAACGAGCCTGACGACAAGTGAAGGGGATATTTCGTGCAACTTATTTGCCAGAAGCGCATCCGAAAGTGCGCTTTGTTTCATTAAAATTATAGAATTTTGATTTATTGCTATCCTACAAAGTTTACTTTCATGAAAATTTCCGCTAACATTACCAGTTCAGATCATCACGATTTTTTTTGCAAAATCATGGTGCTCATAAAATTTTTACCCTGTTTTTAATTTTCAGCACCGATTTTCTGTGGTTCTGAAATGAATTTAAAAAAAGAAGCGTTGAAAAAGCATTGTAAACTTGTGCTTTTATTCGCGCAATTTTTTTTGATTTTCTCGCACTATCGTTTTTCTCTGGGTCGCGAGCGCCAGCGCTTCAGCGAGCTAGGTGAGCTGTTCTAGCAGCTAGAATATGGTGTATCGTTAGGTACCCGCTGTTAAAGCGACTGAGGGGAGTGGCTTAGTGTATACCGCTTACGGGTGGGTACCTAACGCCCGCACCTCGGCTGGGTACCTAACGCCACACACCCCCAGCCCTGTAGGTGAACCCTGCAAAAAATCGATAAAAATCGATGAAAATCAATAAAATCGATGTCGATCGATAACGAAAAGTAGCCTATGACACACTCCCTGCCCCGAAGTGTATGTGTGCCATGTTTGGTCCAAATCGGTTTCGAAACACAAATTTCTATTTCGCACATACGTTCACACATACAGACATACAGACATACAAACAGACATTCAACTTTATATACAAGATGCGTTGCATCAACTCCGCATGTACTGCCTCCTTTCCAGAATGCATTAGGACGTGACGGTTTGGCGCATCCACAAACATATGTGATGTATCCGATCGGCATGTGCAAGCAGCTCGAAGCCGACTAAAACAGATTGTGTTCTTCAATAACCCCTACATCTAACGGTAGATCTTACTCATATATCCCTCGGAAGCTGGATATGTTTATTACAGCGTCGCCGACAAACTGAACGAATATTCTTGTAAAAATAGAGCAAAGAGATGATAAACCTTACCCATATCCAGCTGAGCAGGATCTTCCTTTTTATGATAGATTTTCAACTTCTTCGTTGGTTTCGATACCAATAACAGCATTTCTAGGCGTTTTTGGGGGTCCGAATAGATCACAGCCATAACATTACTTTCGTTTTCGCAGCATTGCTGTCTGTAAATTAGAACTTTGTCACATAGGCAAAGCAAGAGTGTGCTGACCCGATGAAGCAAATGGAAGGATAGGCAGAAACATGTAACGCAAAGGTAGGCAAAAATACGTAACGCAAAAATAAACTATTATACGTTCAATTTTTGTGCGCTGAACTTAGTGCTGTGTGTGTACGGTCCTTGCGCACACAAACACGGCGTACTCGACCCATAGTCGGTTGCGCCTTCTTGCGCCTCCACGCTTAGCCCACTACTTTTATTTCTCTGCATCTTACGTGACGACGTTCACGACGTTTAGCGATTTTGCGCACGGCCGTGATAAGAGATAGCCGCCAAACGAATCGCGGCCGAAACGACACGTATTGGGTACGTGCGATGTTTCGGACGTCGCGACTCTCACGACGGGGCGATTACTACGGGACCAGATATTGGTCGACCAAGTGGAATGGGTCATTTTCGAACATGTTAAATGTTTTAAAGGTGAGTTAACTACTTTCTTCTGCACTTAATACAAGATACTACCAGTTTTTTGCCTCATAGAAATCCCACACCAAATAATCTCTACACTTTAGAAATAAGAGCAAGCCAAATCTTGTTTGCTCCATTTTTCGCTTTCAATCTCAAAACAAAGAAGACCAATCAGGCCCAAATCACATTTGCGAAAATCACGAGCCGAATTTATTCTTGTCGCTTTCCCTTGCGATTCACGTAGTGGCGCAGACAACATGTTACCGTAACCCAGTTTTTTCGCAGTATTCCCCATTTGCATAGGTAGGGAAAACGACTATAACATTCCTAGGAGGAATAATGTTGAATGAAATTCCTATTACATAGAGAAGAAGGTTTTAGCAGTAGCAACGAAATACAAAACATAAATATTTGAAAGTTTGAAGGTAAGTTAATGGGGTGTGGCACAACCCCCAAAAGTGATAGCCACAGCTTTTCTGAGGTTATCCCACATCCCATTATTAAGAAATGTATATAGTTCGATAGCCGAAATCTCATACTTTTTAAGTAGCGATTAAAGGTGATCGTCCTTTTTCTTTTAAGCAATAGCACCTAAAAGCACAACCACTGCGAGCGAAAAATGGAGCAAATGGGATTTCGGCTGGCTCCTTATTCCATAGTTTGGTTTTGAAGCAGAATTTCTTGGTACGGGCAAATAGGGAGGGTGCTTTGTATTGATCACAAAAGAAGGTAGATTTACTTCTATAATATAGTTAACCATGTTTGAAATTGGCCATATCATTGGGTGGCCCAAAATTGAGAACCTTCGGAATTTGTCAAAACTTGGCCCATACGGTTTAGTCCGACATGATAATTACTAGTATCCTATTGTGCTTGATAAAGCCTTTATGTCATGCTTACGGTAGAAATGATAATGCTGGGGGGCGAGGGGGGTACTAAGACAGAACTTATGGTGAGGGAGTCGTTCATGGCGGTCGTGTACCACACCTCTTACTCGACCCTGGTCACTGCACTTAAAGGCAGCGTCCAGGCAAATCTGAACCTACGAGGTTTTACGTGGCAAATAATTTTGGGGGCCCTACCTAACTAAGGCAAGGCTCAAGCGGCAGCGATGACTTACTAACGGCTGAGATATACGCCTCCAAACTGGGCCCCATGGTCGTATTATGGACAAGCATCGTGTATGCATGCTTTCGCGCGAGGAACTACGCGAAACTGATGTGTTACGCCATGAATCCATGCGACATACGATCCTGGGGTCCGCCTTTGAGGCGAATATCCCAGCGTTAGAACACCATCTGAGCTGCCGGTTGGGCAGTATCCTAGTTAGGGCCCAAAAATGACTGTCCACGTGAGATCCCCATATGTCCAGATTTGCCTAGATGCTGCCTTTAAGATGAATCTGCTCTTAAGGATCTGTCATGCATTGTGCACACTTTTACTCCCCAAATTATATAAATTCTATGAATTGTACTACAATACAACAATACTAAGTGGCTGATATCAAGACTGATTGCTGTTTCCGCTTTTCTTCAAGAATAATGGCTTAACTCCTTGATCTGAGTTGACGATCGTCGACTAGGGGCGGTATTTATCAATCTCCCACTCGTTCGGGCCATTATTAACGAGTACCCGAACAGGCGAGAGCGTCATCACGTGATTCATGAAAGTTTGGGGAGCGTGGCCCAAACGGGTAGCAAAACCCTACCTGTCGAGATCGGGCGCGATGATCGGGCGCCTGCCGTGTTCGACATGGCCAAACTTCTCAGACAGTCGACGGCATACCTCGAGGTACGCGTTTCCTCTGCATTTCCGAGAGGGAGTGGCCTAGGTTGCCAGCAGTTGTTGCAAGGATCGCGGTGCTGCAGGCATTGTCGAGAATGCCAAGGGT
Source organism: Cylicocyclus nassatus (assembly GCA_958299035.1). Lineage (NCBI taxonomy): Eukaryota > Metazoa > Nematoda > Chromadorea > Rhabditida > Strongylidae > Cylicocyclus > Cylicocyclus nassatus. Next base: position 56,399,783 of record CATQJL010000001.1, read on the forward strand.
GTTGGGTTGCTGGTGCTTAGGTTACGTCGTAATTGGATATATGCCTGTTTCGGATCGGCAATAGGTTGCCGGCAACTGTTGCCAAGATTGCCGAGGTTGCCGAGGACCCCATAGTATCTCTGTGTGTTACACTCCCTCTAAGGCTGGGTTCATAGTGATCCGTAAGTTCCGGAACGGTTCCATCACTGTGCACACGAGATATATGGGGTTTTACAATGACCGGTAACGCCGAAACCCCGGCAACCTCGGCAATCCTGGCAAGTGTTGCCGGCAACCTGCTACCGTCCCGAATCGGGCAGCATATACCCGATTATCAGCCAATTAGCTTCGTGTGCCGCGGACGCGAGAGTGAGCTCCTTGGGAGTTGCGAGCTGGACAGAAAATTGACGAATACCGCCCCTGGGGCGTTATTTATCAGTCTCTCTTAAAAACCTAAATTTACTCAAGCAACTGAGGCATATCATTTCAAACCATGTAAAAGTGTAGCTTCTCTGACTCTTTTAAATCGAATGTGTGCGGCGAGCACCCATGGAAGGTAGCGAGGACCGCTTTATACATATCAAAGGAAAAGGTAGTTTTTTAAACCACGAAGCCAAAACACTAAGGAATAAAGATTGCATCAAAATTCCGGAATTGAAATTTTGAAGAAAGGTCTTCCAAAATTTGGAGAGCTTGACCCCTCACGCACCTTCATTCTTTCTCATTTTAGTAATAACTTGAGCCTTGAGAGATGTTACGCGATCATTGCGCCATTAAATCATAAATTATACAACCACTGCAGGAGTTCCGATAGGCTACATTTACTTTAGGAATTAGCTGATAAGAGTTTGCAAGTTCGTCTGATAATGGATTCTGCGAATGAAGATTGCTGGCCAATTCCAACTCTGCTCATCGTTTCACCTCATTTTAATTCATTTGCTTTTGTTTACCTCTCACGCATAAACATGGTGTGATATTAGGTTGGCTAAAAAATAAGTTCGGTCGTTTTCAAGGGTTTGTACAAATCTTGCAAATTATTTTGTGTAAGAGTGTTTGGTACCATTAGAAAGAGCAAATCAGGGAGAATCGGATGGTTAACCCTGTTTGAGCGCCAATCATCATTTTGACGACGAAATTGTGCTGGAAATGGAAATAGTCAGATTTTTTCATCGAATTTTCGAAAAATCATGTTCCGAAAAATGAGCTGAAGTTGGGTGCAAAATGCACAACTGGCATCCACACCACAAATTCTGAAATTTCCAACAATTTGCATGGCCATTGATGGTCAAACTCGAGCGATTCGGACTGCCCAAAAACTAAATCCCATGCGCAAATGCCTGGAAATTCTCACATTTTTGGCTGCAGAAATTCACAAACAACAGATCACAATCTCCATTGTGGTTCGCCATGTAGCCAAAGGTTGTATACACCTAATCACCAAATTAGTCATCTGTGCGCTCACTATGGGCTGAGAACGATACTTAGAAATTCAAAAAAGCGAATTTTCAGAGGGCTAGACATATAAGGGCATACTTGGCAATTATTGATGACCAAAAACTGCGACTATTTGATATGTGATAGCAGAGGGTTAAAGCTACCTCCTGGCAAAAAAATCTCTGCTAAATATCTGCTAGCCGATTTGTTACAGACTTTCGAAGAAGCATGTCAAACCGAACTTATTTATTAGCCAACCTAATATGAGCATGCAGAGCTCGCAAACGTTGAATTTTACCACTTTTTGAAAATTTACACTACTGAAAGGAAAAAACAATCTGTATACCAGTTGGCTCTTATGCTCCAGGTCGGGCCATTGTTTACTGGCTGTGGATAGTGCTATACGCTGTCAGCAGGGTTACTGTATTGCAGTACCCCCAGCCCCTCCTCCATGTTGTGAATAACTTACCATGGGACATCCACTTCGATACCGCATAATCGTGATCCTGAGGTGGAAATGAGATCTACCGCCCTTCTCTACATGAGTATGGGAGAATGGTTGGTTGAAATATGATAAGCCTTTGATTCCTTAGAAAAACGTAAACAAATCAATAAATCAATAGAAGGACCCAACGAATCGGAAGGGGGGGGTCGAAAACATGTGTGCGAAATTTCAACTTAATTGGTTGAGCGCGCTCGTTTCTATAACGCACATCTCCTCCAAACTGCAATTTTGAGTTTTGATTATAATAACTTTATGCAGATAACACCAATACACATATGGAGTTCTAAGCCTACTATAATCCACTTAGAATAGAATAAACAGAGTAACTTTGCACATTCTTATCTGGTGATGTTAGTGTGCGCTTAGTAGTTCGAAAGAGTTTTGAACACATTTACCTATCTTTGAATCACATTTGCTTAATGGCTTTCTGGCGGTGCTCCTCGTCCTCTTGCTGCTGATGAAATGTCCTTAATGTCGACGGAACAGGAAATCGTTCAGATATGTAACATGCATTTCAACTGAATTCTTCCCTCGCACTTGAGAGTTAGCTCTATGGGGTCATAAATTAGACCATCTACATAGCCTAAGTATAGCACCTCGTATAACTTTCCTTTAACGCTTAACAAAGAAAAAAGGGTACCAAAAGACGGCGCAAAGAATGGGCATGAGGTGGAATAGCGCGATGGCGAAGATGCAAATGGATGAGGACGAGATTATTGCTCTTTCAATAGTTAGCTCTACAATAAAAGACGCTCAGCACGGCATGCTCACTTACCCCCCTATGCCACTCCCAGCCTCGTAGCTCAAACTTTGCAAAAAATAGATATAATCGATAGTAGTGGACGATTCCAAAAGCTAATATTGTATTTGTAATCAGCATCCTCTATTACCCCCTCCCCCACGTGCCAAGTCCCAGCCCCTTAGCACAAACCTTGCAAAAAAATCGATAAAAATAAATATAAATAATTGATAATTCCAGAAACTGATATTGTATTCGTAATCAGCATGCTCACTTACCCTCCTGTGCCAACTGCCAGCCTCGTAGACCATACTATGCATAGAAATCGATAAAATTCGATAAAATCAATATCGATCGACAGTGAAAAGTAGCCTATGACAGGCTCCCCTCTCCGAAGTATAGGTGTGCCATGGTCCAAATCAGTTCAGAAATTAAAATTTCTATTCTGCACATACGTACAGACTTACATACATGCAGACAAACACACCTTCAGCTTTATATATAAAGCTTTTAGCTTTATATATATATATAATATTTATGTAAGATTTGTTCTTATTTGCTGCTTATTTTATGCATTTATTTCTCAGTTCCATGTTGTGAATTGCTGTTTTTTTAATCCACACCTAATAAGCCGTCATAGTCACTTCTGGCACCACTTGAAATTCGGCAGCGATGTTTTTGAACTACATAACATACAGCAAGTGGAAAATATAGCAGTTTTTTATCTCACTCTACTTCAAATTTACGTCCATGCTGAAAACCTATGAACTTACCCCACTATGGGATTTTATGTAGGAATTTCATGCACTAGAATGATTCCCTGCTTAGACAACTCTTTAGAGCACGACTGCATTTCGGCACCTGTTATTTGGAGCTTGATTTTAAGAATGAAGTATTTCACCGACATTGTAGCATTTCTGCAAAAAAGGGCTGGGAATCACTTAGGGCAATGAATAACGTAAGGTATTCCATAGTCACTAATTGATATCATTACTCAATACCATAAGTGGAAAGAAACTGCAGACTCCCCAGGAGTTTGCCAAAATTTGCGTCGCATCGCATCATCTGGCTTCAGAGTAGACGAATTCCAAACCGCACAATTCAAATTAGCTCGAAAAGCCAATACTCACCTACAAGACGGTTATCTGGATGCGGCAAACGTTAGATAGCCAGTTTTTAGTAACTGCTATTGTATGAAAGCGTGGTTTTTGCAAGATGGTAAGTCACCGTAAGAAAAACTAAGAGGTGTGAGTGACAAAAAACGATCATCTAGGCTATCTAGGCTATATAGGCTGGCACGGAGTGGACATCACTGCGGAGCACGCATTGCGAAGCGTAAAGCGCTTGCCCCAGTACAAATGCGCCATTGTGGAAATGGTGCTCTCGCAACATTTCAACCGCGCCACGAGTGATCCGCAGCGTTTGGGCAGCTCCTGTGGTCAGCGAATCGACGACACATTAATTCTTCCAGGTGGCTCACAAATTTGGTTTCTCTGATCTCCCAAAAACAACTTTCTTGAAAATATCCATGTAACAAGGTTACTGGCTGAAACTAAAAACTTTCGAATATCTCAAAAATTGCACTAACAAGAAGAGGAGCAAAAGTATCATGATATAACAGTAAAATCAGTTGTTATCAGCGGCAAACTTCCAACGTCGCATCTCAGTCGGAATGCAAATGAATGCAAGATTCGGCTACTGCTCGTGCTTTCCTCCAAATGTGCTGTGTCTGATACTCTAAATTTCATTCTATCAATTTTATGTTGATCACTGTGTGGAGTCATTCAATCGTAATGTCGTTATATCATATGCTACGATAATATGGAATTATTTCCAGCGTACGCCTATTGATTTTCCCATAGTCTTTTTTAATCTAATGAGATTCTGCTTTTAGTTTCTTAGGGCTTAAGTAATTCTTCAACAGAGCAAAGCAACTCTATACGAAGTGATCTCCAAAGATTGCGCGTGTAGTCATGCGAATTTTGGAAGATCTATATTTTGATTTCCAAAGAATTCGAATTTCTGTACAGAAATTCTTATGAAGCTCCAGTGTACTCTATAATCTCCTCAAACTAATTGCTCACTACTTTCATGGTCAGAATTTGTGAAACAAAACATGCCAAAAGACGTACGAAGACGCGACTTTTTCCGCCAATTTGATATGAATATGATACCCTTCGCAAATTAGACTCAAAAACTCGTAGATGGCTAAGTTACCATTTCAAAACGAAATGTGGAAGAAATTTGATAGCTTTATGGAAACTTGTCATGCTTTCTCGACTTCCGGCCTCAAAATAGAGTCATCCTTTATGGACGGTATGGTAAGGAGCTTATGTAGACGTAGACTCTCTAAGGACTGTTTCGTGTAACTAGGTCAAACTTTGATTCTGAAAACCAAATGTGGAGCAAGATTTCTTGCAAATGCTCGTATTAAAGAACTGTTTAGCTATATTCGAAAGTAAGATGAGACCAGTTTTTGGGGGGAAAAAAAGGCAAAATAGCAGATGAACAGTTGGGAATTTCTGAAGTAATTTGATTAGTAACTCTTGTTATCACTACCACAACCATGATTTATATCATTGATTTTTTGTTTTATGAACTTTTTTCCTACCTGCTGTTCTCAGAATGGGGAATTGACCAATGCGCGTAATCCTGCGTTCATTAATAAAACTTTGTTTTTCAAGTGGAATAGAGTTTTTCTCCAAACCTTTTGTTCTAATCTTACAGTCAAGTATTACTTTGCTCTGGCAGGCTGAGAACACCGAAGAAGCGAAGTTGCACTTCGATCTGACCACCATATTCTTATCAATTTGCGCAAGCTTTTATGATGCGCTGCAAACGGCCTACACATTCTCAGTTGTTGCTCATTGATACTTATTTTCGACTTTGACTTCAATGCTCTTTGAGAAACAAAGAAAAATTAGAGATTATGTTTAGAACATTAGGAAAGAAGCACAGACGTAAAACTTATTTCATGTCTACAATAATAACTATTGAGGCAAGAAGCCTTGTCAGCGAAATTGGCAGTCCAAGACGTCCATTTCGTTCCTTTTCCCAAACGTGCTTTGTTTTTTGACAACTCAGGCCCGGGTGTATCCAAAATGTGCATCTGGCAGAGAAAGCTTACTGATTTATTATGCTCTTGTTCTAGTCAATGATTGGTGTACTTTCGACTCCGAAGGAAGCTGCTGAAACATAGCCAAGCACATTAACACCTGGAAGAGCTGTATATTCTTTTCAGAGAATATTACTCACCCATTTTTACACGAAGCAGATCTCTGCGGGACGTTTGAAGGCATTCTTATATCCATGACTATTCTAAAGTATAAGAAATTAGTGAAGTTATGCTGTCGAAATGCTTCCATTCCGGGGAATCCTGTTCTTATTTACTTGAGGTTACTGCTATATATTGTTAAGCAAAGCAAGCACAAGATGGCTTTTCAACCTCTCTTTGATTTGCTCTATTTGATATTTGAAGCCAAAGCTTCGAAAACTTGGTTGAACAAGGATTCGGATCTCCGTTCAAAAAAAATCGTGGTTCAGGTGCTTATACACATACTTTTTGCAACAGGCATTCATAAATACCGTTCATGCTTATTTTTGTAGCTCGGAATAAAAAAAAATGAAAATTGCAAGCTCTGTTCCAAGCAAACATGTCTTTTCACATTTGTGATAAACGAAAATTTTGAAAGGGCAATTATGAGTTGATAGCTTTTTACAAGCGCTAGTTTCAAAAGCAAATAGTAGTAATTTCAAATATGGTACGAAATATTTAAAAATAACTTCCTCTGTACCTCTTCGGCTAACTCTGTTTCCTAATTTTCAATCAAGAAAATGCAGCAGCCATTTAGAGGGATGGCTGCTATACAGTGTGTATGTGCTAAAAAATTGGGGGTGTATTAGTGAAAAATTTCAGAATTTTTCTTCAACGAATGGATCTTTTGCGGTGATTATGAGCCAACTTGAAAAGAAACTGAAACTTCTTTACTCTAACAAATGCTGACTAGAGAGATAAGTCGACGAAATGATGTTGCCATTTCTGTTTCTTAAAAAGACAATTATGGAGAAACATAGCACCTCTTGAAACTTGCCTCTCTTTCCTTACACCCACACATTGCCATGAATTTCAATTCACCAAAAGGAAAATTCACCACCAACAATATCTCCCAAAACGACATTTTGCTGCTCGCTGTAGTAGAAAAAAGATCTAAAACTTGAAATTGAACTAAAACAGAATTTCGCCTTGAGCATTCCTGTCTCGATAATTTGGTGGAGTCCTATAATGTTGCTCACGCGCTTCGATTTATCGCATTCCAGCATGCCTTGGCATTTTTATTTGAGGACGTAAGCACTTCACGCACTGTTATGGCTCAGTCTCTTTATGCACACAACTGATGATGGAGCTTAGAGTAATGCTATTCTCAGAGATAGTCTTGAAAGGATAATATGGACATTAGCTTGAAATATGAGTCTTGCCACAGAAGTTCCAAAAAAAATCCTTCAAAAATGCTCAGAGCAGTGTTTCAATTTGGACAGCACCTTTTCCACTGATTTATGCAGTATTTCACCGTATACATTAGCAATTTTATTTGAAACTCAAAATTCGAAGACAAAAATTCGAAAGTTACAACTTTTTGTGGAGACGTGCTATCAGTACATATTCATTTTGATTTAAAGTAGATCATAAAACTCAAATGAAAAGTGAATCTGGAATTTGGGATATTGAACATCTTGGGGAGGGGGGGGGAAAGGAGGGAGAAATAGAAAAAAATAGAAAAAAAATAGAATAAAAATAGAAAAAACGCACTTTGATGCATTTAAAAGGTTCAGTTGCCGCGATATGACATTAATGATTCCTGCTTTGAGAAATTTTAGAAAAAGTGAAGATTTTTCTTGCCAGATTATGTTACAATTCATTGAACCTAGAGGGTATTACGGAACTTTGAAAAAAAATTAGTGCAAGTATTTTGTTCCAACCTAATTGAATCAGGGAAATTTAATCATTACCTGCACCAAGTGAATTTCTCAAGGGCAAGTCGAAATCAATTTTTTTTACTTCCCAATAAAATTTAGAGCTATTGGTACTGTTTCCAAATTCGAACACATAAGTGATAAGTAGGCAACCTTCTTCGATATCTTGGTATTTGCCATCTAACTGTTCAAAAGAATACGCAAAAGTTTGGCCAAAGTGTCCTTACCGTCATTATCGTGGTGTTTTTCGTCAAAATTGGAGGTAGTTACAGGTTATCGTGAATACCAATGGGTAGGTTGTTATGAAACATGTTCTGAAGTTTGGTGCTTACTCTGAATTCACTTTAACTCTAGAGGCGAAAATAAATAAAGGAAAAATAGAGGAAAGAAATTCCTGAAAAAACTGTATTTGCGAGAGGCGCCCATATTTGCAGGAACGAATCCTGGAAGAAAGATGGCAAAGGTTTCGAATTTTAAAGAAATTAACAAAAGTCATTAAATGCTGTAGCTGACCATTTTTACAAAAAAATTGGTTTTTCCAATTTGTAAAAATTTTTGCTGTTTTTGTCTCCCTCAAGCTCAGTTGCCTCAAGCTTACGAAAAAAAGTTTCGAATACCAGTTATTTTTTATAACATACGACCTTTTGGTAAGTTTACTGTAATATTCAATTGAGAAAAAGTCTGGAAACAGCTGAGTAATAAAATTTTTTTGCTAACGCCTTATTGGTGTATTAAAAATCACGCAGTTCGACTGATGACCACTGAAAACACAGCAGCTGACGCAAATTTGCAGAAGATAATACGGCGACGGAAAGCTCTTCCGCCATCTACCGTAGCGTCTTCAACCCCCCGCCCCGCGCTTTGTTGTTTGCCTTATGAAACGTCGCCGCCACACTTTATGCTCGATAACGCCTGTACAAAATCCGCCTTCAACTTTATGTGTTTTCAATACGTATCGATTTTCTTTTTACCAGTTCATCTGCATATTTTCACAATCGCCCACTCGCGCGGAATATCTAAGTATTCGTCATGCTTGAAATGTCAAATATACGAGAGATTGACAAAACATCTCGACGAGATCTCGAAATGATAAAATGCCATCGTATGTCGCTCTATCAACATCGGCTATGAGTGATGCTATCGCCCACGTATACTCCGCTATTTCGATGCGGTCCCGACTATCGAAATGACCAGATTTGCTTCTGTGCTCCATTTGTGCCTCTTTACCAGACAAAGTATTCTATACGCCTATGCATCTCAAGAAACAGCTGTAATAGCGCTTAGAGTTCAGTCTTGCAGAAATGAGCGCAAAAATAAAGTTCATGTGTTACGTTTGTACCATCGCAGACATTAACTAATAAATAAAGTTACGCCATTCTCAACCCATCATATCTTTCGCCAATACTATCCATACCAAATGTCCTTCGAATGATTCTTTTACTTCATTCTTTCATACCCTTATCAATCTTCTATCAACTTCATGTAGCTAACCTTTGATTCAACAGGCTTGGCGGCTGGAAGGCGGGGCTTTGTGACCTAATTAAGGCCGCTCGCGCCCGCGACGCAGTCTGCGTCTCTCTCTCGCGCTACTCTCTGATCATTACCTAGGCTTAATTAGGTCACGAGGCCCCGCCTTCCAGCTGCCAAGCCAGTTGAATCAAAAGGTAGATCTGAAGGTTATGAACCAATGTGGTTTCTTACCGTTAGTTGTCGTGATTCTTTTGTTCTATTTTTCTTGCATTGCCATTCAAACAATTTTTTTGCGCGTTCCAGAATATTGTTACTATACTCATGGATAAAGTTGATGAAGTATGACACAATTTCAGCTAATTTGGATTTGCTTTTCAAAATACAGATTCGTAGCTGTCATATAAACCCTGAAAGTTCGAAATGTCATCACACTCAACGTTTAAATATCACTGTACAGCGCAAACTGTCTCCACGACTATAGTTTGCACAGTACAGACCCTTGAAACTAGGTAGCGGACTTTTCATTACTGGCAGCTTTCTGAATTCCGAACAAAATAAAGTGTAGTAGAAGGTAATTATGTGGCTATGCTATTCTATTGAGTCTGGCAATTTTTAAACAAGTCAGTGACATTGTTTTGATGTTCTCTCTTAGGGAACGGGAAGGGGAGGGCCAATTCGATGCCCTTTGGAGTACGATGGTATTCATATATTTACTTTATATGTAGCAATTTTGCAACTTATCCTCTAATTACCCATTTCGGCGCCATCTGGGTAGAATCGAATTTACATAAGCACTTTTATTACAACAGTCCCAGACAAATATTCATTATAAGTAAAATGTCAACATTGCTAACAAAAACTTCCAATTATTTGAGTACAATCACCTGTATTGATAGTACAAAACTTTTTTTATCACTTTCTCACGCTACCCATCGCCGTTGTCTACGAAAGTATCGGAGCCGTTACACCTGGTTTTTGCCTCGTCCGATGCGAAAATCTGTTTGCTCTCGTTGCACAGGAACTTGAAGCAACATGATGTATAGATTGAGAATCCGATCTCTTGAGCGCCGTTTATTGTTTCCTCATCATTGATATCAGCGACATAACACATTGTGGGCATATAGTATACCGTCAGCACTGACGCTTTATCACAAGTACTTCACCTTATTGAAAATTGCACATAAGTAATTTGAATGTCATTTAAGGTCTTTGTCTTGTCTTGTCTTTTCTGTTTCTTCAAGTTGTTGTCTTTGGCTATAGATCCTTACCACTTAATGTTCATAGAGAAATCAGTGTGACCTTACCTTACCCCCGTCTAGTTTTTTTTTCTAATTTTATTAATTTGACTTTGGTTTTGTTTTCATTATATATTAAATTTATCTCCTGGAACTCTTTTAGAGACAGCTATATTCCAGGAACCTTTGGAAATTTGGAGATTTCTTTCACACTATTTGGCTTCCAACTTTTGTCATTCAAAGCCTGACCTCTGAATCATTATGCAACCCCGCTTGCAGTCTTTTCGAGACATTGCTATTTTTGCTCTTATCTTATAATTTTCTTTATACTATTTGCACCCAAGAATGCATATATTGATCTGTCAAAAAATTTCTGCATAGCCATCGATTTCAAAAATTGAGCGAATGACCAAGTATTGTAGATTCAACCTTTGATTTATTCCAACTGAGGTCCGTTATTTTTGGAATCGGGTTTTGCAGAATCATCACATTCTCAATCCTGCTATTCTTGAGTCATCGTCGGCTCTCTGTTCGCATTTCTTGTCTTATTTAGTCTAATACGGCGCGCAAATGCAGCCCACCAGCCTTAAGTGACTAAAAATAACCAGCACTGACCACTCATATTTTTATGAGTTTATTTCTTGACTTAGCAGCATAAGTCAGGACCTTGATGCGCATACTACGCGCGAAATTTTGATTTATTGTGCATTTACTCGTTTGGATCAACGCACCGTTCTTGCTCATTATAGGCAGTCCTGGAAACGGCGATCTCATTTTTTCCATGTCAGTTTTGTTTTCTAAAATGCCTTGGTGAGATGCGCTATCAGGGTTAGTAGTGTGAGTGGAGTGATTTCCTTTCGTTGATCATTCTTCGACTTCAAAACCATGCATATCCGAAAAGATTTTCGTCAGAGAGCCTTGGGCATTTTTTTTGCTTTCGTGTCAGCTCCTAAGACAATGGCTAAAATGAGTTCTGAGGACGTGGAAAAGTTTTACCACTGGCGGTAATCTGGCTTTTTTCAATCAATAAAGTGTTATCATAGCTGTTGATCTTAATAAGGAAATCTGTAACAAAGGTCTCTCAAAATAGTATTACTTTTCAAGTTAACCTTTCTCTCCGATCTTCACGCGTAAATTTCCTCCTCTTCGGTCCATTTTTGTTTGATTAGCTGTTTTCGGCCATCTCTAGGATGCTTAACAACCCGGTCAGGATCGCTTTACAACGTGCTCTTCACAATATCCTCTTATTTTTTCAAGTCGTGTGAACAACAAGACACTCAAAGCAGATGATTTTCCACTATTACTCGCAATTGGTAGCCGTTTTTTGCACCTAAATTCTAAAACCTGAACTTGCTCTGTAGTTTTCAGTATTAAATTCAGCTTTTTGAAACGTTTGACTGGCTGTTTTTTTACCTCTGAAAACACATAAGCTCTTACTTTTGGCTACCCAGTCTGCAACGTTGCTTGAATTAATTTGTTCTTCTTCACAGAAACTTATTTTAGTACCTCCATAGGGGCTCAAATTCCTCATCTATTCTTTTAACAGTTTTTGGATAGCTGCGGCATATACTTTATAAGAGTCTGAGGCTACCTTCACCCATAACAGACAGTCCTTTTAGTGTCAGTATAAAGCAAATGAGTTGGTTTCGACGCTGTCAGAAATTAATCGTGGACGAGGAAAAGGGGGCAGTGGGGTGCGGGAGGGGGGAGGGGGATCTAGAACGCAATAAAAACTCTTTTCAATGAAATGAATAACACTAGCTTTAAAAATTTCAAAGTGCTTTTTGAAATTTTTGAAGTGACTTTTTCGCAGCTTCACGACTCTGAGGCTCAGCCACGCCCTTGAAAGAAATTTTCGCATAGATAGATTGCTTTTCTCTGAATTTTGAAATAAGAAGGAGTTACTAACATTCCTTCATGATTTGTGTGACCACTGGAATTCTGTAACTTATTTGTTTTCTGTTCCAAAAGTAAAGTAAAATTGATCTTCAGAAGAGATTTCTGCCTATTAACCAACTCTTAACAACCCAGCATCTATCTGAACAGTTTGGTTTGTAAATCTTTGCATTTTTTACATGCCATAAGCGAAAGATTTTCTGACACAGAAAAATTTCTTCGTTCTTTGATACAAACTGCAAAATTGCAAAAGCTCAACACCTCGTTCTTAGGAAACGGCGCCGGTCACGGTTCATTGCGAAATTGCGCGTAAGCAAACTGCTGCGAATTTGCGCATTCTACGTTACGAATCGTCCTATAATTTGTGCCTTCAGAAATAGTATAGTGAGAGATTTTTGTAAAAAAAACGTCTGAGATGCTTCGTAATAATCCTCAAATCCCATAAGGAATTAGATGATTTACTAGAAGCCTTTCTTAACTCGTAAAGAACTATGAATGCTATGAGAAGAGACTTAAGACCAAAGAAGCCGAACGTAGTGGTCTTTCCGAGCCAGTCAGCGCTTTGAGTGTGGGAGTATTATAGCTAAAAAACGTGCTCAGATGAGAAACTAGCGATGCTGTCGCATTTGAAATATGGAATGCTTGTATTCTATGTTGTTGAAACGAGCTTTGGTTATTTGAAGAAAAATCAGTAATTTTGGGGTTTCTCCAAAAAAGTATCTTCTAGCTAGGGTTTACTCCTGTTGGTACAATCTTTTTCTTTTCAATTTTTTTTCAGTCTCCAGCTTTTTTTAAGAATATTTTCATCTGCATTTGTTACCATCTTCTCCCTTTTGAGGAAGCTTTCATGGAAGCTCATTATGTACTTTCTCAAAGCATAAATTCATAGCTCCTGTGCAAAACTATGTTGAAAGCCTCACTGTTCACTTCCTAGGTATTTTGTAGAATTTTGTAAAGGCTATCAAGCTTTGCAAATTTTTTGCACAACTATTCCAAAGTTCAAGTATCTATAGTGGCCAATTTGCACTTGGTGTGCTAGCAAAAAAAAATTGTTTATCGGATGTACTTAAAACATTGGCCGAACGGAAACGCAATTTTGGCAACCTAATGGCCATATAAGAGATTATCTTAGCCCAAAACTGTTTTTCTCTTAGTGAGCTGCAAGAAAAGCTTTTGCGTAATCTCACATTGGGACAGAACTAGTCGTAATTTACTTTCCAAACACTGTTTTTCTTCACACCACTTCAAATAAGAAATTAGAACAAATAGAACGGTTCATCAAGGAGCATTACACTACTTCAAAAGTTCAAACTCACCGATATGATCCCAAAATATCTACCTTTTTTGTGGTGATTATGTAGTAACTAGGCACTCTGTTACACTAATTATTAGCTAAAAAATGAAATCCAGCAGTTGTCCGTATACTACATTTATGTGATATGTATGCTTTATAACAATTCGGGCCACTTTTATATTGTATTCAATAAACTTTATCGAAACTAAGCCATGTTTCAATCTTTGCTTCTTTGCCCAAAAACAAATTGTCATCCTTTGCTTGAATTCTTCTTTGGTTAAAACTGCGGGTTATTCCGAATCCCCCCGTCATTTTTACCAGATAATGTCTGGTTACCGGCGCTTGACTCTACCACTTTCGTGTCTAATATCACCTCTCAAGCACTGTAAAGTTGCATAACCAGGAAATTCACGCCTCATTCTTTACACAGTATTCCACATCTGTCTTGTTCTGCATTCCATCTAGTTTCTCCATAAAGTCATGGTTCGTAAATTTACGAGCCTCTTCCTTTCTTGGCCTCTCAATATGGTATACTTTGCTGAATTAGCCTTGAAACTTGACTCTATTGTAAGAGTTACATCAATTCAATATTCGAACAGACTGAGACATGTACTGCATTAGCGTTGTTCTCCTAAAGAAAAGGACTTCTTCGCTTTCCATCTGTTTTGTATTCATTTATTTATTTGTGCAGATACAAGATACCGAAACTAAAAATCTAAATATGTTATACAAATACTCTTTGGTTAAGTAAAATAGCAAAAGAGGTCTCTTTTTGAAGTGAGCAGGTAGTTCTCCTTTCTATATGAGTGTAAGCGTGGTCCCATGAAGTGTTACGGGTTTTCAAGAAGTCATCTTTCAATTTTAAATTGTCCTCTTTTTTGCTTCGCAATGACAAAAATCGTTTCATAGTTTCCTACACGGGTTTACTTCCGAAGAATAAGGGTACTGTTAAAAAGCTTTCCGGAAAAATGGAAATTCGAGTGTTTTTATTTGTCATTCAGGATCCCAGAAAAACGCAGCGTTTTTTTCTTCAAGCGCTGCTATAAAGCTCATGATTTGCCCTTTCTAAAAACTTACCAAATAAGGTAAATCCCTTGAAGGCAACATACCGAAAATGACTCGCATCATAGCAAATTCACGAAAGGAATTAAATTGATGTATCTAGGTCAGAAACGGACATTTTCATACGGGACAAATAGGGCTACGCAGAATTTTCATAGCTACCAGATAATGTTAACCTTCTGCAGTTTGAATTTTCCTATGCAGAATAATGGGCATTCATTTGCGTGACATTTCAGACCACCCTATATACTCTGAATTCCTTCTCCCTATCCAAACGCAATGTAAGGTAGAACTTCAGAGTTTTCGTAGAGTGCATGTCCTATGTCCTCCTATATTTGAAGCATCGAGGATCTTGTCTGCCAAGAAGGGCAAGGATTTCTCCCCCCCCCCCCCCTCCCCCCGCCCTCCTGAATGACCTTGAAACCTCCGCTGAAGCTCGACAGGCCGTCGGCTTGATCCGTCGGCTATGATATCGGTCAGCGCCGTATCTCGTCTGCTTGTAGATACTCGACGTGAGCGTCACATCGTCTTTGTGCAACGTGCGCATTCGTTCTTATGAAAAGTCAACAAGTCGTCGCTGTGGAGTGTCGTCGGGCACTATGTTCGGCAGAGCAGAGGTGCTTCCGCGACCACACTCGGCAAACACCACATGACCACCAACTGGACGATCATCCCTTCGCGATTAAGCAAGCGCACTTCTAATTGTAAGCCGCGCGGTTCGCCTTGTGGGGTGCGAACGAAATGTTCGAACGTTGAACGAGTTTATGAAAAGCTAGCCGTGGACTTCACCGCTTACATAAGTTAGTGCGAACTGAAGTCCTGTAAAGAGAAGTTAGCAGATTCTTATAACAAGTAGGAGGCGGAGAAGAGCTATATTCTTTGGTATAGATTGATGTATGATTTTTAGAATACAATCTTCGAAATCTCGTATAACTTTCGAGCTTTAATCAAACTGTTTGATTTGAGTCATACTAGCGACGGAAATCTTGCTCTAACCCATAACTGCTTGAGTTAAATTCTTCATTGGCAATCGCAAGAATTGAAACCGAACTCAAAAAGTTTTTTCAGACTCGGCATCTGAAATTGTTAAATGCTTACCAGAACAAATCTGTTTCTGGTCTAGTTTTATATATCACGTGTTGATCGAATGTCTTTGCGAATGATTACAACTTTCTTATTTATCTATTCGACATTTGTTGTACAAATAATTCCTCAAGGCATATTATGAAACACTAAATTTGATGTATAACAAAGACCAATTTGTAAGATTAGTTTGCTCTTTAAAATAAGTTTTTTTTTCAAACTGGAGTCCTTCATGCATCAATCTAATCAACTTCAATGTATGTAGTGGCATTGCGGTGTCGACAACATCTGCGCGGAAGCTATCGCCACGCACCAGCTCTTGGGTTATCACCTCCGTGAAAACAATATATCAAGTATCAAATCCATCTAATCTTTATCCCTGATATACAAAGACATTAGAACAGCAGTGTAGGCCACCCTTTCTAACGTATTTGAGAAAACATATGCAGTGCTCAGGTAGGGAGCTGCGCAAAAAAATTCTCAACTGGAAGAAATTTCGTCGCATCGCTGTTGTTACATCTACAACCAGCACGATCAGCTTATATCTACAGCGCTGACAAAAGTATGGTCCATTTTGAAAAATGCCATAATATTTTAAAATTTGGCATTGCCTCGTGACCAGCCTATCAGTCATCAAAACGCGTCTCGTTTTGTTTGGTTATTCAAGAATAAATCAAAAATTTTGAAAAACCAGGCTTGAAGGCTAATCAAAATTGTAGATCCACCTGGCGTTTTTCCTCACTTAAGCACTTCCTAGCTTCCGAGTTTTTTTTAGGTAGGCACACATTCAAAGTGTTGAAGAGTTACTTTAGACAAGCTGTGTCGTACGTCTAAAAAATCCGATCACCTGCTTTTTGTCTTAAAAATGCTTTCGCTTGTATTTCGCACCAGGAACCTGCGTTCAATAAGAAATTCTGCAGCTTTTCAGCTGGAAAGAAAGTAAGGTTCCATCTATCTTCTAGATGCTTTTTGACGTAAGCATTAAGGAAGAAATTTGTTTGCCATTGAAGCAAATCCAACATTGACATTACTGCAATCGTGTGCTCCATTTTTTGCCTTCAAACTTCTTCTGCAATATCACTCAGAAGCATTAAGTAGAGTAAAGGCTGTGTGTACAAAGAGGGGTCCGCATTCCATGGTTTCAACTTCTTAGAGATCCTAGCATTTAGGTATAATTGCGGAAATCATCACCTTGCAGAAACTGATTGCGACAAGCACCAGAGCTAATTCTGGCTGTCCAAATTCTTCTGGAGAATCACGTACTAACCCACATTACAATGTTGCTATCTAGTGGATAATTACTCTCGAAAATCTAACAATAAGTAAGGTAGCACTTGGCAAGCTAAATTGGAAGTGGGTAACACCATCATTACGCCGCACACTTCATATTTCGAAAAAGAAGCAAAGGGTAGTTTTGTGAACATTTTTGAGTGAGGCGTACAGGTTCTTCTTGTGAAGAATGCTTCTACTATATCTTCGGGTTACAATGATGATGCAGGAAGGGATTTAGGGCAGAAATTGAGGCTTAGACTTCTGTGGGTCGATATCGGATATGCTTTAGTAGTAAAAACTCAGATTTTCTCAGTGCACACGTCGAAAAGCATTTGAAAGGTAGATCAAACCCTGATCACTTCAGAACCAGCTGAGAACGTGCACAATATTCCTACTCACTGTATTTTCCTGGTGCGAAATAATTGTGAAAGCATCTTCAAGGCAAGAAAGCAGATAATCGGCTCTTTTGGGATACGACCCAGCCTAACTGAAGTAACTGTTTAACACGTTTGGCTGTGTACCTACTTAACCCATTGACGACGACGCCTAATTTTGCGCGGCGGCGCTATGGGACGACGCGATTTTGCACAACACTTTCAGTGTGGAAAGGTTTCGTGCTTATTTACGAAATGCAACATTGTTTTGTAAACAACTATTAACATTTTCTTGAGCGACAGAGCCTATAGCTCCTAAGAATACAAAAAATTGGAAAAAATATTCATATGTGGAAAAAATACTAGACCTGCAAATAATACGACTTTGCGAGAGTTGTGGGCCACCGGCGGTCCACATCATCCCTGGCAGCAAAAATCGCGTAGGCCACCGGTGGTCCACATCGTCGTCAATGGGTTAAAAAAACACGGAAGCTAAGAAGTGCTTCAATGAGAAAAAACTTTTGACCAGTCTTCAAGCCTGCTTTTTGCAAATTTTTGACTTTTTCTTGAATAACCAAACGAAGACAGACCCGTTTTGATGACTGTCAGTAGGCTGATATATACCCGGTTGTACCAAATTTTGGAACATTTCATACAGCAGAGTGAGTTATGGCATTTTAGGTGTACGCTGATCATTGCCGGTTGTAGATGGGTATATTCAAAAAATGTCGAAGTTCGATGCTTGAGTGAATTCTTTTCTTGTAAGCAAAGAAGTTTATTTATTTCATTTCTAATTACAACTAGGTACTTCAGAATTTTTATCTATGTGGAAGAGTTTTCATTTCCTGAAATTCGACAGTAGATTACAAATGATCAAGAACTCCAAGAACAGTCTCGCAATACTAAGTATGGTGATTTTACCATTTAGTTCTGCTTTGTTGATGAGATCCCTGCATCAACAGTTGTTATTTTCAAGTCAAATAAATAAAGATGTTGGGTAAAATTAAATCAAACTTCCATCTTTTTTCCTATATATTATAGTCTCAGTTTTCCTTAACTATACATTTTGTGTCACCTTTTTCTTCTAGAGCTTATTTCAGCAGAAAATTCATCGTAAGTTTACTACCACAGCAGCAAAACTCAGTGTTTTTGAGTTTTGCGAATTCTCGCATAGTACAAACGTCAGTAGGTGAACATAGCCCTACTAGATAGAACTTCACATCTCAACAGTTTCTGTCCGAAACTGTTAAGAGACCTTCCCAGTACCAGCTCATCGGAGTACATCGAATAACCTTCAGCGAGCCTTCACTTCCGTTGCGATATTTTTCTCGGCTTCTCAAGGGCGCGACGTTTATATTGCAAAAGCATCAAAGTATGTATCACGTAATGCCGACTTTTTCTCACTGGTAAGCACAGAAATAGTAAGCACGCGCGAGAATTTATTCACAACAAACTATCACTCAGAATTAATCATTTTTCGTAAGCGTACGCTTCTATTTATCGTAACAGGCGCTGACATCATCTCTCAAAATATCCCAACAATGATACTTACTTTTGCTATACAAAAACACGTTTGAGAAAGAAAAGGTTTTACGTTTTCTTTGGCAGACCGTAATGAGCTTGACACTCCCTAAATTATGCTCTCTTTGGCTTTCATTCTATTACTTTCTGTCTGCTTCTATTGGTTCAGAGTCTACTTTTTCTGAAGATGAGAATCGTTAAGAATGGAACCATGTTCAGATGAGTTTGGTTACCTGAACTTCTTAAAAAGGTCGGGGTCCTTAGTTAACTTCAAACTTAGACACAACGTATGTACTTCAGTGAATAGGGACCAATCAGCGCCCTCGATTATGGTGAAATTAGACCATGGGCCAGAGTTTGAAGTTACATACCTCTGCTACAAGATTTATATTAGCTGTTGTTTGAGCTACGGCTTAAGAATGCATCCAAAGCAGTCTCAAGATCAAAAAAATTTTATTAACTCTCAGATTGTCTGGATAGTGCGTTTATGAGAAGGGAGGAGGGTCTATTTATTCGCCACCAAAAGCTCATTCAGTGAAATTCAGCTCTTATTGATAAATGTTCCTTACGACAGTAATTGCTGAATATAATTAATTTGATGTTATTCAACGAACCTATAAATAGTTTCAAAATCAACTCGGCTTGGCGGCTGTGCAACATAATTTTTCGCACTTGAGTCCTGACCTATCAAAGATTGAGGTGTTATGCAAATTTTAGGGCAAACGAGAAAAAAAAGTTATCTGAAATGAAGGGGATTAGTGCTTTCCATATTTTCTCGTATAATGTAAACAAATGCAGACATCATCACTGACATGATGATGTCTGCATTTGTTTACATGTCTTGTTCGTTTCCGCTGTATTACTAACTTCTTGATGTGTCTTTTTTTATGGAACGCCTTGAGCGTACAAATGAAATGAAATGAAATGAAATAATGAACGAATAGCCTGCTTTGAGGATGAAGTGATAAAGGTTTTGTTCCAAAATCCATAGTAAAGTCCACATCATCACATTTCTTTGAGGTTGAATAAGCTCTCTTCTGGGTGGCGCAATTAAGATGTCAACTTTGGACCTACATGTCTTCATCGTGATTGCGACGGTGTGATTGAATCCTAGTCTGACTATGGCAAAAGAAATGCACTACTTCTGTGAAAGAAGTGAAGCAGTTCTTTGAATAAACATTGCCAGTCTTGCGGATAGCCAATCACTACTACAGGTTTCGAAACTGCGAATGATAGATAGTGGAGATAATGAAGTCCTTCTGCATACCAAAGTTTTCCTCTAGGTAGAACACTTTGTAGTAGCCTGCACAACTCTAAGCCTCTGTAAAATGATGGTGTGCTATAATGCGCCCCAAAGTTCAACTCCCGCTTCAATAGGGCAATCTCTTCTTGAATCTCGCATCACCAATCTTCCCGAATATCTCATCGACACATTGTAAATCACCTGTTTGATAGATTATCTTCCTTGTTTATTCACTGGAAACTAGGACTTCCTATACCATGCTATGTATACTCATCATTTCGACTGTGCTTCAATGTTCTCATAAATACTTTGCTGCTGCTGAAACCCGGTTAACAGGCATAATTTGTTTAAACTCTAAAAGTTTACGACTGAACCGTTTTCGAAGCTCTAGTTTCTTATTAAATCTATTAAAGTAGGTTGTTTTCACTCGTCTGTTTTCAAAATCATTTCCACTAGCCTGTCCTCTCCTCTCGAAATCAAGCACCTCTATGTGCTAGTGATTTCAGTCTCAAAATAATATTTATAGATCTTTTCATATTAGTGCTTGGGATAATCATCGGCCAGAGTAGAAGACGTGCGGTAAAACAAAAATTGATCAGAACAATACGACTGATGACAACGACTGTAGAACTTTGGGCCTTTTCAGATCATCCTTAGAAAACCGCCTCACAATCATTACAACATCAAACTATTTCTGTGAGTGAGCTTAGCGAAAAGGAATCCAGCTATTTACGCAAAATTCGGAATGACAGGCAGTAGTAAATCTTTTTTCTTTCCTTTTAGGAGAGGAATGAAAAGAGTTTATAAATTTGCCAACTTTCCGCTGGAAAGCAAACTTTCTTCTACAAAGTTTTGATTTTTCCAGATGTTATGCTTCATAAGTTTTGTCATTGCTTACTTGCTAGCTCGCCTGCATTTGGTTAAGTATGTTGGATTTTTCACTGTAAAATGTCAAAATGAAAGCTATATACTTGTAAGCCTCGATAGCAGGTCAAGCGTGCAATACTGTTTACGAGCGGAATGATTACTATTAAACTTTTAGGCTTGGCTAAAAGCCGAGCAAGTCAGTTTGAGAGTGAAGCAGTTTGCCAATCAACCACCAAACACATTATTAGAAAATACAGTTTTGTTAATAAAAGACGTTTTGAGAATATCTCCCATCAACGGCTCTGTTTATGCTACAACTCTCGCCACCTATGCTCTACGAGTTGCAGCTTCCACAGCAACGGTTCTTGTTACTGATAGGATGATCAAAACTGCATTACAACGACAAGAAAAGAATGTTTACAAAAGTTCTGTGATGCGCTGCTCAGAACTGGTGATCATGAGGATAATTCTGCGACCAGCATTACAAAGAACTTTATTGAACAGCAGAAAACGAAAAGAGAAAGTTGATGCTTCTGCTCTGAGCAAACTCCTGCAACCAAATACTGTTTACAGGAGTGTTAACACTAATCATTTTTCTCGCCTATCTCGCGGCTTTTTCGGGAGAGGCACGGCAGCACTGCACGAATCACAAAGTATTCTAATAGAAATTAGCTCTATCTGTAGGCGGCAAAGTGTACGAGCTGAGGAAGAATTTGACATTCCTCATATATGTATGCTACTATACTGTTCTTCTATCTATCAAACATTTGCTATCATCAATCGTGCTTTTTAAGTATCATTCTGTGCTCTTTGTATCGAAATTAGCCTGTTTTTACAGTGTAAACGTCCTAATCAACCATCCCAATAGTTTCTATTCAGGATGAAAAAACCTCTGCTATTCATTTGTATGTTCTGTGGGGTTTCTAGCAGAGTGATAATTTCGGCTCCACAAGAGGAAGAGGCGAATCAAAGTCAGAATTCGACAGTAGTCATAGTAAGTCTGCTGCCCGTACATATCAAAATATTGAAAAAAACTTGTAGAAAAACTTCATTGAGATTGCCTCATCCTTCTTGGAAATTATCTATGACTTGTTTAGGAAGCATCAAAACCAAACACTTTCGAAGAAGACTCTTTACCTCCGGAACTTCCAAAATTAACCCTAGCAGAAAAGTTGGAATTAATTCGAAGGAGTGGCCAAGATCCAGCTAGGCGACGGAGGGCTCGACAGATAACTAGAGGTTTGGAAAACGTTTTTTAGAAGCAAAGTTCTTCTTAGCTTAAAGTATGTTCTAACTCAAAGTGATTAGTTCTTCATTGCGATTGGAACAAAAATTCAACTACACTGAATTAGTTGCTAATTTTCTCCTTCAATCTTTCACTACGAAGTCAACCATCAACACTATAAGCATTTTCACTTTCAAGCAAAATTGGACCATAAAATTCTTGTGAAATCAATCGTATTTTTTAGTACAAAAAATGAGACGAGATTTGGCTTTGACGCCATGGCGTATCACACATGTCGTGCCACGAAAGCCTCCAACTCCGAAAAGGCCAGATCGTCCTGCTGTGGCATTGCCGGTAGATATGTGTCCAGATAAGTTTGACGCTATAACTAGAGGTGAGCAACGAACCACTTGCTTCTCAAACAGAAGAGAAAATTCTCTTTTTTTACCGACAGTCGTACACTTTAGGCTATAATGGTCGAACGTATGCGTTTGCACGAGATCGGGTGTATCAGATGTGGTATGAGGATGATCTTCCGCAAAAAGTAAGTGATCCGTCAAAGAAAGTATATGTTTGATCCAAAAAAGATAATCGGATGTGGATAATGCACACCTTATAATTCTATGACACTGTGATTGGGACTATAAGAGCGTTAGCGCTCAAGTTTTTGTTTTTTTAGTTTTTCATTATATATTGGGATTTCAAGACATACTGCAGTTTTTCCAGAGTTCCGCTCTAGACCCACAAACAATATCTCCTTTGGTTTTCCCCAAAACAATATCCAGCTTGACCCTATTGCAGATGCGCCGCGCCCAACTTTAAGAAATAAGATTCGCAACTGGGGTTGCATAGTGAAAGACGTTCTGAGAATCAATCTTTTCAGGCCTCCTATCTCATCACAGAACTATTTCCTGGAGGCCCGCGATCGGTTTCCGCGGCTTTGACCAATTCGCGATCAGGAGTGACGATTTTAATCAACAAAAGGACTGCATATCGGTTCAGATGGAACAGGAAACATAAAAGATTTCAAGTAAGTAGTTACAAAAATTATGCAGGACGGTCTGGTCTTACACTGTGGGTGATTTTGAAATGAATTTATTCAAAGAGGGGGTGTGGTTCAAGCAAACATCAGCATCATTCATCTTACTGAGTAGAATATGGTCAAAACTTAACTCAGCCTGCTCATAAAAGCTGTGAATCATCAGACTCGCTTAGAAACGCTGACTTCAAATATATTCATTGTAGTTTATTATCTGCCGGACGATTAAGAGGACGGAGTCATGAGCATTCAAATATGAGAAACCATTCGAGTTCCAACGAATGCAGTTCCTTGGGTGGCAGCTTGATGGCGCAGATTTACAGTAGCTATGGGTATTCCAATTACACGAAAGAAGCAATCTCACTGAAAACTTGAGCAAGTGTTTTTTAGACGTATTTCGTCGAACATGCGTCCCAGAACACCTAACAAATCGCACTTTCAATCGCACATTCAAACCCCTCGCCCCCATGACTCCATCCAGATAGTCGTTTGACAGATAAATATACCATTTGGTTCAACTGGCTTGGCTTCGGGAAGGCGGGGCTTCGTGACTTAATTAAGGCTAGGTAATGAATGATCAGGCAGCATTCTCAGGGACGCAAGTGCGACGCGGGCGCAAGCGGCCTTGATTAGGTCACAAAGCCCCACCTTCTTAAAGCCAAGCCAGTTGGATTAAAGGTTATATTCACAATTAGCTCGAAGCGATTTTAAGTATCCTTGTTCGGCTTACAAGTTCTTCACCTTTCCGTAGTTTGGAGTACCGAGGATGTCTATGACTTAAAGGCAGTGTCCCCGCAAAATTTCGCTCTCCACTTTTTCACCCCTTCGAGGCCTTCTCGAATTGCTGGAGCCATATCTAAAATTGAAATTATTGTGTTGCGAACACTAAACTGAGATCTATGTTTGGAAAAAGTGCTCCCCGCCCGCCCCAAAAATACGCATTTTGCTAAGTGGCATGTGCTAAATCATTTTGAGAAGCTTGCCACGTACGCACGGGTACTCCATAAATTCTCATGCTCAGTTTACTTTCTACTACTCAAACCAAATCTATCACCAGCCGTTCTCTGCCGCTATGCGGCAGGTTCGGCTGGTACCCGGCAGCTTCGTTGCCTCTCAGATCACTCCGGTTTATTGCATAAAAGAAAACTAAGACATACTTTTGGCTTTGTCAACTTATTTTAATTCAAGATTTTGCCCTCTGTATCATTGCGTTGGCGGATGGTAGTTGAGAATTTGAGCTTTGCATCTCTCTCGCGAACAGGCTCTTTAATCGTTATCGGGACTGATTAACGATCAAAGTTCTGCCTTTCAGTCGCCAGTCCCAATGAACCAGAGGGTATGCAATACTTCTTAAGCAGTAAAGTGAAGTGAAGGAAGGACGTCATCGAGAATCGGAAGCATTTGAAAGAAATGCGATGGGCGAGGCCAGGGCCCGGCACGAGTCGGTTTCTAGGGTTTCTGAAAACGAAGTCTCCCCTGACTTAAGAAAGTTTTACGAAGTCCCTTTTGACTTCGATTTTGACTACCTGCTTAGAAGAAGATGAAAACAAGAAAAAATTACTAGTTTGAAAGAAAAGACGTAAAATAAGAGCGAAAACCAAACTGGAGCTGAATACTACGCATGCACAAGACTTTGGCATTAGAGCGCGATATTTAACAAAGCGAGAATAAATGAAGGCAAAAAACAAGGGAAAGGCAATGATTTGAAAATGTCTTATGCTCAGGGATAGATTTTTGACCGGGGAATCCGTCCATGCTGAAAAGATCCGAAACTTATGTGAATTGACGAAATTATATGCTCCAGACGATCTCAGATCGTCTGGTGGCCGTCTGGAGATGATCTAATTTTGGAAAAGGTATTATTTCACATAAGTTTTCAAATCTTTTTACATAATACTTTCGCAAAGAATTTTCTATACATATAGTTCAATTTTGGTGTCATATGCTTCTGTAGGCGCTGTAAACAAGCAATTCAATTATTTGAGCCTTGCTTTCAAATCGCGCGCACTTTTCGCCATGCACGATAGAGCATGTCAATCGTGTGATAATCTGTCCGAAAAGCTTGCGTTCGACTAAGTGGCGCTCATTCTTGGTGCTTAACCCCTATTCGTCAGAAACGATATCTCCTTTGCTGTTTGCTTCAAAAACGAAGTCCAGCCTGCTTCCAGACGATCTGTGCCGGGCCCTGGGCAAGGCTTGCGTCATCATATTGAATACGCGATACGGGCGGGATATATGGCTAACAACGCACTGAGAGTGCTTAAATAACAGCAAGCTCTCCGGAAGGCATACAATAATTAATAAATAGATAGAAAAGGTCAAATAAAGTAATTTTAATTGGTGACATGCTTGCCTGCCCTTCAATGCCAACTCTTATCCCTTTAGGCTTGAAATACAAAAAAATAATCGATAATCTAATTTAATGAAAATAGCTCATTGAAAGCTGTCCCATCCCGATGCTTATGTTTGTAAAACTTGGTTCAGATCCCTACTTTTTTAAACATTTTAGGCCAATCATGATAAAACTGCTAAGTAAAAAAAACGTCAGTGATCAATAAATTGTTAGCAACAAGTTTTCGATTCTTCAATTGGTTGGTCATATCAAAACTGCTAAGCAAATACTGCAAAAAATCAATACTTTGTTATGGGCAATCGGTAAGTCCCGAACAAAATAGCTTTTAACACACGCCGCAACCTACGCATCATGCTCGCCAAATCTGCTTTAGATTTCATGACAGATTCCTTCTATCCTTTTGATCGAATATAAAGATTTCTAACCAAAGTAGCAGTAAATCAATGAGAAAATCCGTGTGTCGCAAACAATTAACACACTCCCCAGCTCATACATATGCCAAATTTGGTTCAGATTCCATGACTCCTTCTATCCTTTTCCATCGAACATAAAAAAGTGACCAGTCAAATACCATATAAGGATAAGTTTTCTAAGCAGAAACTGCAAAAAATCAATAAATCAATAAGGACAACCCAAATAAAAAGTCCGTTAACACGCGGCCCACCCCCCTACATCATGTCTGTCAAATTTGGTTTGGATTTTATGATTCCCATCCCTTTTTGGACGAACATGCAGAAGTGAATAACAAGGGAAGGATACTTGGTGATCGTGACCTTTCGCAGTGAGATGTATACCCTTAGATGCTTCTTGAAACGCTAATTCCAGCTCTTTGTTCATTATCTGCTGCGCAATTGAACGAAGTTATGGACTTCCATATTAATTTCACGAGATCTGGGCAGCCATCATCAGTATCCAGGCTTTCTAGACATACACCAGACAGTTTTTCGATCTCAATGTAAAGCTTTACTATTTGGACGCTCTTTTGTAGTGTGTAAGTGAACATTCTAACGATATTAGTAAATCTTGTCAACAAAGCAGTGCAACTTTTGGCGGCAAAATTTGTTCATAACTTCTCTAAAAGAGCGCACTCGAGATACCGAAAGCAGACTTGAAATCAGCGCTTCAAGATGCATCTAATGGTATACGCTTCATATTAGAAAGCCACGGTCACCAAGTACTCTTCCCTTGAAAGTCAAATATTATATATTAAAATATCGACGAGAGTTGTGAACGAGTCAGTTGTTTCCTACTTAAAGGCAGTGTCCGGGCAAAAACTCGATTTTGAGATTTTGTGCTTATATGAGCCTATTCGCCGTGCTGAATCCGAAAATCCACATGGGAAAGTGCGAAAACGGAGAAAAAAGGTCTAGTGCAGGAGGGAAACAGCAAGTGGGTGGGGTCTTCCCCACTGTAAATTCACGCTTCCACCTTCCGAAGCGGTGTTCTCGATCCCGCTAGCCGTCCTAACATCGCTACCGGCCACGAGCGAATGATTGACATGAAACCGGAAACGAGAAGATCGCTCCGGAAGCTGGGAGCGTGAATTCACATTGGGGAAGACCCAGCCCACCTGCTGATTTTCCTCCTGTGTTAGAGCCCTTTTTCGTCGTTTTCGCGCTTTCCAATATGCATTTTCGGATTCAGCGTAACGAATACGCCCGGGTAAGCACAAAATCTCAAAATCGAGTTTTTGCCCGGACACTGCCTTTAAGGCAAAGAAATTTCGTTCTTAAGTGAGCATTCAACAGAATTGTGTAGCAATTCAGCCCGCAAGAGCCGTTTGATGTAAAGCAGTGTATTCTCAGCCTGTACACATGCATGTGCATATATAAGTATTTGCGAGATCTCCTTCCCCTTTCCTTCATAATGGACTTCCATCTTGACATTTGTCACCATCATGCAGTCACAGTTTTGATACAAAATTATGTTCAAGCAAGCACATACAACGGAGTAAAACAAAAAATCAATGGAGTTTAACATCAAAGCTGTCATTTACTGAAAGTTGTGATAGATAACAGTTCTCTGCTATACGAAGCACACAAGCTGCTCAAGATATCGCGGCAATGTTTGATAATGTATCGTTTTAGTTAGCGCGTAATACGCCACAGGAGTTGCCGCTCAACATCACAACTCCACAAACAGCATTTGAATGGATGGATGGCAACCAAGTTTTATTATCGGTTAGAAGTACTTTAGTAAAAAGGAAAACTGCCGTTAACGACACCTTTTCAGGGTGACAGATTCGTTATCTATGACGCTTATTGGAATCTTGCCACATTCTCTGGGCAGACAAAGAAGTTAGTAATTTTATAAGTATACGCTGCTGCATGACGAGAGCGCAATATCTTTGGGCGCGAACGCCTTTATTAACCGCAGAGCGCATGAGGCGCAGGATTTACAATGGCGAGGATACGCGCGCCGCATTCGCGCCGGCTCAACTAATACTGCTTCTGCGCCTTCGTCATGCAGTAGCCCTTTACCTGTGCCATTACCTCATGTTTCGGCAGGTTTTGATCCGCATTCAGGTACTTTCCAAAATTGCCAAGAGACCTGCTCGGCATCGTCTATACTGGTGGAAACACCATGTTGATGTACACGAAAGCTCATACAATCAAGGTGCGCCGCCAATCATAAATATCCGATTTCATCTGCTGACTTTTAGGTGTACAATGCGAAGAAGTACCGTATACTCCAAGAATACCCGTTGAAAATCAACGAATATTTTGGATGTTTACTCAGATGATCTGAGGATGTTGGATTGCAGCATTTGCTATTGTATCGCCACCATCTTCTCCTGTGAGCCTCTGAACTCGATGTTGACTGCCATTCCCTAGTGAACATAGGTGGAGCTAAAAGGTCTTGAAACCTGAAACCCACCTTTGATCACTGCTCCTGTTTTAGCATTCTCAGTGCTACTTTTGTTAGATATTGGTTTTATTTTTAGGACTTTTTGAAAGATAAACTGCACCCGTTGTTTACTGCACTAATACGTGTACGATTTTTTTTATTTTTCTTTCATCTCAAGCTAATGCGATAATGCAATTACCGTCGAGTCGTCAAACGCACGAATTGGCTGACAATGCTGATCACAGGGCTGCGGTTGAAAGCGCATGTATTGGTAACGGCAATTGTACTGATACAAGCGTGATTTGCGAGTAGCTTTGTCTGCATTGGCGACCAGCCCGTTCTGCCAACGTCTCGACAGTGTATTGTCGCTCTTCTTTTTCCAACACTGTCTTCTTCTGCATGCTATCACTTTAGATATGACGACTTTATGAATGATATCACATTTTGAGACAGCTTTCATCCTTCTATTTACTTCAAGTTGTAAATTGTTATCTTACTATGTGATGGCTTATATAATAAACGTTTTATCATACTTTTGCAATGAATTTGCAGAATTATATTAGGTCAAATCAAAAATTCTGAAAGCTTTATTTTCAAAAACCTGCATCTTCTTATGTCCTCAGCTGAGTTTCGCTCTGTCGACTTCGTTAGAAAGGGGAAATCATGCAGCATGAAACTATGTCGGCGCTGACGCTAATATGGTTGTCAAGATGTTCTGCCAAAATGTTAGCCATAAGTGGCGCAGGTCAGAGATGCAGAACAGGGGTAACAGCAAGTGTGGAAAAAACGATAATCTTACTAACAGTTAATTTTCTAGTTTCAAAAAGAATTGACAAAAAATTTATTTTACCGAGTTCTCGAGTAAATTCGAAAATAATCATAGAAAACCATTGAAAAGGTTTGATTAGCAGAAATCTTGCTCGAACACAAAGACAAGTAGTTACAAAACATTGATGATAGATTTGATGATTACGCAACGTTCAAGAATTGCCTATTCATATGATCGAAGCTCTGATTCTCTAGTGGGGAACCGGCTGCTAAACTAAGCGAGAGTAGCGGTTTTACCGACTGCCTATCGTTTTTGGTTCGAAAAAGAAAAGAGGAGGCATGCCCAAGTACGCCCACAGGAGTTAAGGGAACAAGGGCATGGCGACTTTTCGCAGTTGGACCTCGTCGCGTTCTCTCTATTAGGTTGTCCGGAAATTAATGCCCGTTTTAAATTTCAACCGCAATAAGTCATGCACTTTTCACTTTTAGATAAGTTGCAAGGTACCATTCGATAAAGCAAAGCAAGCTCTACAAGAGGGCCATCTTGCTTTTGCAACAGCTCTCATCCACCTCGAGTTTTTAGCTAAGAATTGAAAAGACTCAGCAACCCGAATAATCGAAAAAAATCGTATCTCAGTTCATAAAAATCCTACAAAAATTCTTACTTGCTCACGTAAACACTGTCTACATAAAACATCTGTATATAAATATCTATACAGCCTCCAATGGCGAGAGGGGGATTGCCAAGTCGTCCGAGCGCGTGTAAGATCGGCTTGCGCGTGTAAGTTTGAGGGCAATTTTCTCTGCAGGGAAGGGATGTTGTGCGACCGGGATGCATTTATTCATACTTGGGTGATAACCAACCTACCGCGTCAAAATCCTGAGTTGTTCAGTTTTGCCGATCCACTGCCTTTGAGGGGAGAACCCTATTACAGGCCCGTGATCTCCTTCTAGGCCCGTATGCACGTACATCCCCGCGGTTAGGGAGCCTCCGGACCGCGCCTGTTGCCGCATTTGCAACCGAAAGTCGCTTTTGCGCTAATTGCCGCTTTTGCAGCGGAAGCGCACTAGGTCAAATTTTGTCTATGGGGCGCGTGAGAGAATACTTATTCGCACTCATGGATCCTTATGGTTTAGTGCCCTAATTTTCGGTTTATTCTTTCCTGTATTATATTAAACATTTCCATTACAGGTATGGTTTTGATCTGGATAGCGCTTTTTCGCTGTTCTGCGATGCTAAAGCGTCCAATCATCGTCGAATTAAAATTGTTTTTGGCTTTTTCCAAGAGCCATTCTTTTATGCGAAAATGTACCAAGTAGTGAAAAACTGAGTTACTTCATGTACTTCCTACTTTCAGGCTATTCTTTCCCGCTAATCGGCAGATTTCTTACAAAACTAGGTTTTTTCAAATTTAGTTTTAGTTTTGAAGCTATGCTACTATCAGGTTGAGTTGTATCTCTGCGAAAAGATGTTTTCGACTGAGCTTTCGTTCTGACGATAACACTATACATGAGCGATATGGTTTCAAAATGATGTTTTTTGTGCTTTTTTCGTTTTTGAAGATGTTAGAGTGTGCTGTAGGAGCGGTGTCGGTGGAACAAGATTTCGATGCACTATCTTTGCATTTGGGCCTGTTTTGTGAAGCGGAGCTTTTTGATCATTTCTGTCTTGAAACTCGTCTACTATACTGGATGAGTGCTGTTGCAAAACGACGTTCTACTCTTTCACAGCAGACGACCCTCAAGACGAAAAAACACCAGAATGACTCTGTTTCGAAAGAGTTCGTCCAGACAGCATGAACCCAAGCAAAGATAGTACGTTGGGATTTCGTTTCACGACGATATCCTCATACAGCATAGCAAAACAGTTTCGAAAACAAAGAAAGTTCAAAACAGCGTTTTGCATAAATTTATATCATTCGGTGACTAGGACGAAGCCGCTTCGCATATATTCTTAACAACGCTGTTTTTCTTTTGTTTCCGAGTGAAGAATAATGTTCAGTTTGATGAATTATAAGTAATCTTTCGATGTAGCTTGTTTTGAAAGTTTCTTAGTTACAAAATAGACAATAGCTAATTCTATTATAGTAGTAGCATAGCTTTAAAATCAGATAGATTCCAAAAATGGTTCCCGATGAAATCGAAAATGAAATTAGATAGGCAGAACTCCGTTTGGCACTATTTCGCTCATTTTGACATAAACTAGCTCCATAGCGGAGGGTAGACTAAAAGGAATATTTTTCAACAACGAATCGACCACATCACCATTGTATAACAGCGAAAAATGGCACGCAAATCAAGTAAACCACATCACCACATCCATAAAGAGTTGTTCACTACAACATAGAAGAAAACCCCCAAAACGAAACAATAGCGATAAAAGGGATAAAAGAAGAAAGCGTCCTATCACTCCGAATAAGTCCATCCTATGCGCTTCACAGGCAAAATCTGACCCACTTTGCTTCGGCTGCAAGAGCAGCAGCCGGCGTGAAAGCGGCTACCAGCTGCAAAAGCGGCAACCGCGCGGTCTGGAGGCTCCCTTAGGGGATGTGCGTTTTACCATTGAAATGAGCCCCGCTGAGGGTCCCCTCCCCTCCTCACGCGAACCCCCGTATGCACAAAGACAATATCGGAGAATGGATCCCCTGAGAGTAGGGGGAGTAAACCCCCTTATGCACAAGGGGGATCGAGCGGGGAAATCACTTCGCTTCCGCTTTTCTATGGTAATTTTCCTCCGTTCTCATCTTTTGACAGCTAATCGTCTTTAATTTGTCATCGGCAACTCTTCAGTCGTTGCCGTATGCGTGTCTGCTGTGATTGCGCTCCGTGCACCAAAATTGATAATTTTTACGCCCATTAGATTCCTGCTGTTTTCATAAATGTTGCTCACATTCCCCCATACTACCCATTCCAGCGGATGTTCAACAATAGAAGCCAAGTCTCTACAGTAAATGGGTAAGACCTCATGCTGCAGAAAAAAAGGGGTGTGCCGCAGCACTCAAGTCAGAGTCTTTATACATAACAGAATCTGCATATTGTTCTAGCTCTTCATGGAGTTTGTAGCTATTAGCGACAGACTGCCCATTTCCTCAAGGGAATGATCCCCAGCAGCCATCCCTGCTATGCACGAGGGGAACACTGAGGAGGGGATCACTGCCCTGGGAATCTCTACTCAGAAATAGGCAAATCTGCTATCTTTCTAGATTTTTTCAAGGCCGCTCATGTTAAGATAACAAGACTAAGGCATATAATACCATATATCATATAATACGATGATTACAATGTGTTTAATCAGCCTACATGGTCAAAACTATTAGGTTGTCCCGAAACGTGGAACGAAGATAGGGAAACGCTCTAAGCACTATCCGACGCATCTTTTCCTTGTCTTTTTAACAGTCATGCTCACTGAGATAAACGCCGAAATTTCGAACCCATGGTTTTTACTATGTCCAAGTTTGGCAATTTTTCACAATCTTTATTTGACTTTCGGAGAAGTTTTGGCAACAGTTAGATAGAGCAAACAAAGGGCAATATAATACAATTTTGCGGTATCTATAGCCATCCTTGAAAATTTTTTAGAATTATTTTTCTGATGCTATCAAATTCCACTTTTGGTGATGCCAAAAGCCAGAGATCATGAAACGGCGCACAACTAAGGTGTTATTCGATGCAGCTTTTCCTCCTCTTTCCAGTGAGTGTATTTTCTCTCCAATTTGCAAGGTCTTTAGCGATAAAATTTTCATAATTCTTGAATTTGACTCCATCCCAGCGTGTACAAGTAAAGTGCAAAATCTTATATTTCGAAGCGCTAAACGCTCACTTGCTTCGTAAAAATAGTGAATAATCGTAATCGGTTTTTGAAAGCTTCAAAATCCGATGATTTGTTAGAGTTCGAGGCGTTTCTGTAATTTAGAACTTCGCAAAATTGAAGACTTTTGAAAAAATTACCTTTAAAGATATTGAAAAGCCAGCTAGATATGCCAAATAATTGCATTGCATTGCCCTTTGCTTACTCTATCTGAGAGCTATCAAAGTTCTTCCAAAAGTTGAAAATGAAGATTGTGAAAAATTGTCAAACTTGGACATAGTAAAAACCATGGGTTCGAAATTTTGGCGTTTATCTCAGTGAGCAAAAGAGTAATCGGCATTTGGGCTTGACAATTAGAAAGAGGAGGAAAAGGCGCGTCGGGTAATGCTTAGTGCTTTTTCCTATCCTTGTTCCACGTATTTTTATGATAAGTTGAAAAAACGGACAAAACTTTCGGGACAACCTAATATTATGTCATATGAAAAATGCGCAAATTTTTTATGACCAAGAACTCCTACAAATATTCGAAATTGACAGCTATTATTGCTCGGGTTTCTTCTCGAGAGGCGAATATAGAAGAGAGAGACAAAATTGCAAGTCACAGGTCGCTAAGTGAGGAAATCGGCTTTCAAAGAAAATCTCTCATCAAGTTGAACGAAATGCTTGGTAAACTGATTAGGACCAAAATATTGCTTCTCTGGCACGATCTACGCCATCTCCCTACTCCGTTGCAGGGGATGTCGATCCCCTGCACCGTATTGCTGAGCTCATTCGTGCATACGGGGAGGGGTAGGGAAGGGATCAAGGGATCCCCGCTGTTGTTCGCCTGATCGATCCCCGAAATTAACTACCGAATTTTTGGCAGGGAAATAATACCGCAAAGAAAAGGCTAGCAAACTTTGAAAAGAAAACACAGAAACTACAAAACTGCACATTCATGGATTCTTCTATGAGAGAAGTAAACCATAACATAATTGATAGGAAACTATAACATGAAAATAGAATCACTACTTTGAAAATCAACATTATTACTACGAAAGCACGTAACGAGTAGAAAAAACCCTTAGAACCAGTAATAGGGAAAAGAAGAAGAGACCGACGGAGAGAGGTACAATGGGAGGGGTGAAAGGTGAAAAAGGAGAAGACGGAGAAAAAGAACAAAGACTTCGAAATTACTATTCTTGTGCAATTTATTCCAAAAGACATTCTTGTACACAAAAATTGGCTGAAAATAGCTTGCCGAGGTCTTCTGGTCAGCCGTGAGCTAGATGCGACTACCGCGATGACACCATCCCCACTTAGGCGCGGGGGAGGGGATCGCTCCCCTCCCCTCTGGCATAGCGAAGTTCGAGGGAGGGGGTCGTTCCCATGGGAATCCAGTTCCCCTCCCCTCCCCAGCAGGGATGTACGTGCATACGGTCCTTAGGCCCGTATGCACGTACATCCCCGCTGGGGAGGGGAGGGGGTGCGAGAGGCGATGCGTCATATCTCGCTCCTTTAGATATCTTTCTGCTTCCTTCTCTATCTCGCCTATGAAAGTTCTCATACACTGCGCTTAATGGAGGCCAAGTTACTTCCATACAAGACTGGTTCTTTGCATCTTGTGTGATCCCCTGGGGATAAAACCTGGCATCCATTATGCGCACGTATAAGTGTATGAGAACCTTCATAAGCAAGATAGAGGAAGAAGAAGAAAGATACATAGAGTGGCGAGATATGACGCATCCTTTCTCAGATCCCCTCCCCTCTCCTTCCCAGCGGGGACGTACGTGCATACTGGCCTTTGGCCACATCAAAGGATCGGAACGCAGATCGGATACTCCAGGGCCTGCCTGACAACTACATGCTAATCTGGGTGAGGGCTTTTGGGTAGACGCTGCCTTTAATTGTATTGCACCTATACACTTACTCAAATGTGTCACAGAGTACAGAATACGATATCGCTTTCTTCGACGAAGGAATGACTATTTTTAGGAATCTTTAATATCGAACACTTTCTTTCCCATCTTGAGACTAAGAATTTTTTTCTTTTCCAAATTTAATTGTTCATAGTGTGATGAATTCGCCGTCTTGTAGTTTTTCTGATGGGGCTTTCGTACTTTAAGAACTTTTTTCACTTCCTTCAATACCTAAGAGAAATACCGTGATAACGGACCAAACTTAACCATAAAATTTTTAATCCCTTTTTGTTTCACCAAATTTATGAAGTTTTCTTTGAGCTTCTAGGGACTCCCTCCAAACTACCTACATCTTTTCTATATCTTGGTCATCGCTCAACACTAAGGGCCGCATGCACTAACCTCCCCGCTGGGGAGGGGATCGCAGCCTAAAAGAAAGCTTTATATTTCGAAAGTCCAGATACCTGGATTTCACGTTGTGTACCTATCCGTAAGTATTCCTACTACCCTTCACTATGAACATGTTGAAGAGGAGCGGGAAGCTGCAAGAACCGCATTTTCCAGCTTTTGTATGATCCCTGATAATCCCCGGCGCTTTTCTTTAAAGTCATTTTTCTTTCTCCGAGGTTAACGAAAACTTTCCAAAGCTGTACTGAACATCTAACACAACAGTGCTAAGCTTGTTGCTGATGAGAACAAATGAGTTTTTGAAAAGTCGAATTTTTCGGTAAATCTCAAATTTCGACCTGTGGATCATCGAAAATTTCATGACTTCAAAACATCATTTGTTCTTATCACGAACATGCTTAGCACTGTCGGGTTGGATAATCTGCACAACTTTGGAGGTTTTTCGTAAACTTCGGAGAAAGAAAAATGACTTTAAAGAAAAGCGCCGGGGATCATCAGGGATCATACAAAAGCTGAAAAATGCGGTTCGCACAGCTTCTCGCTCCTCTTCAACATGTTCATAGTGAAGAATAGTAGGAATACTTACGGATAGGTACACAACGTAAAATCCAGGTTCTGGAGTTTCGAAATATAAAGCTTTCTTTTGAGCTGCGATCCCCTCCCCGCGGGGATGTTAGTGCATGCGGCCCTAAAACAGTAAAAAAAACCCACACCCCTCCCTTCTCCCCTCCCCACCCCTTATTAGTTCTCAGCTGCTACCGCTCGCTCTCATTCACTTGTGAAGACATGCAAAGTTTACAGCTAGAATTAGTGACTCACACCAACTTGGTGGAAAAATTTTCAGCTTCTTCAAGTTTCTGTTTTCGAGAACTCTTTTTTTTTAGTGGCAACTACTTTGAAATAAGATTCATTTCGGATTGACCATCCCAGAACGAGCAGTCCGGAGTGCACATCTTTGAATGGCTACTCTTGTATCCTTCCTTTGTTATGGAAATTATGTAAGCAACTGCCTGAGGAAATGTAAGCTTAACGGAACCGCGGTAGATCGGAGAGAAGTGTTGTGTGGGTTTTTTGCAGTGCAGAGACTTTACTAATTACGCACTTTGTGTAGAATTACTCAAGAGGATGGAAAAGTTTGGTGATTTTGCCTCGGAAATTCTGCAAAGGAATAGAAAACGTATCGATATCAAAATGAGGCAAATAGTGATGAAGTATGGGGGGTTTTAGGTACCGGACTAAGGCACATGAGAAGGGGACGCTAGTGGGTTCTTAAGCTAGAGGTTTTCAAAAATGTAGCTTCGTCTCTGCAAAACTATTGTTGTTATTGTGTCTTTGTCCAGTGTTTTCTAAAATTATTACCGTTATATAAGTTAGATGCATGAGTCTTGTACGATTGAGATCTGAAACTGGAGGTATGACGCGGTGAACAACAGATTTAAGGGATTGAAATCATTTTTTTTTCCAAGTAATGAGCATGAGTACTATGCAGCCAAGTTGTGAAACAGATGATAAGAAGCTTTGAAGAGGAGATAGAACTCTCTCGTAGGGGAAAGCCATGGATGGGTCATGTGAAGTTCGAAAACCTACTTCGCAGTACTGCGTACGTCTGGTGATGATCATTTTTAGTTTTTGCCGTATAAGCCGCAACCACCCTTTGAGATGTGATTTTGCAAACTTCAAATGTTCGCCTATGTTGTGAGATTTGGATTTGTCAAACAGGTACTTTTGTCGAAAACTTACTTTTTTGAAGACTCTTACAAATTATTCTAATTGCAGATACTAGATATAGATATGAGGACGTATAATGCTCCTAACGTAGAGCAGACTTTGCATGGCCAAGATTAAGAATTGCATTTGGCAAAAGTATATTTTCGGAAACGTCAAATGAAATTGGGAGTGCTACCTGCATGGAAATGCCGCTTTCGAAACGAATGCAAAAGCTATAGAAACGCAGCAATTAATGAGTTCAAGCCTATTTTCTTTTCATGAGTATTCTAAAAAAGCATTTTGTTAAAGTCGTCATCGGAACAGTTTCGATTTTTCTTAGACATCAATTTTCCATTTTTCCATGCGCAGTCACATCCAAATTTCCGATATGCGGCTTACTTAAGCCTGCAAATAAATTTCAATTTACTGAGCTTCGCAAAATAAAGCCTTCATAGCATATTATAACCAGAAACGTGCTCTATCAGGCTACACATTTATCAAATAAAAAGAGGTTGTTCGTAAAGGCGTAGGACGAAATTCATTATGAATACTTGCGTGTCACATCAGGTGCATTTGTTGCGTTTCTGAAGACTGAGATTGGGTGATACGCTGTATCTGACTGTATAGATACCTGCAAGAATTCGTTTTTGAATGGTTTTGGTTTCCCTGGAATTTGTTAGAATAGCCGAGTTTTCGGACATTTGGCTTGCAAGGTTTCCAGACCTTTAGCGTTGCGTGTGTACAAGCAGACACTATCAAGTGCACTTAGGTTCTGGATGACGAGATCAAAAATTTGGTTTGAATTGTGCTGCATTTCAAACGATTTGCCCTAACATATAATAGTCAAAATGAAACTGCACTACGTACTGCTGATCTAACCTCTTGCATGGTGAAATTCATTACATGCTGAATCTCATAATCATAGCCAGGGTCAAGTGTGGGGGCATGCCACTTCGGAGGAGGGGCATATTGAGGAGTCAGGGAGTGGTGGGTCGTTTCAAACTGATTGACTCTGATATTAGCAATAACATGATATTTGTTAGCAATGTCAGATAGGTCTATCATGCAAAAAACTATTAAGCACAACGATGTTTCCGACTACCATCGTATAGGTACAGTAAGCTTAATAAAAGAGCTCTAAAAGCAAAAGGCCTTATTTTCGTAATTGGCATGTGTAACCGGGGGTGTCTAGTGGTATAACGGTTTTAATCGGATCGATGGACAACACGGACTCAACGACCATTAATTTATCTCAGAAAAACGGCAACAAATAACAAGAAACAATAATGCGTAACTTGAACAAGGCTTAAGAACGAAACGACGGGCTTTATCCTCTTGACCACTTCGGCAGGCTTACTAGTTACTTTCTATCTAAGGGATCCGTCTCTCTTCGACGGAGTTAGCTCCCGCTAGCGCTTCCTCAGCGCGGTCTGAGACTTCCCCTGACTCTCGGTATTTATACCCTGCCGAAGGGGTCAGCGCGGGCTTCTTCCCGCCACTGAAGATCGGTAGGTCGGTGATCCGCGCCCTCTGACATCCCTCCCCTCCGGGGAGCCGACGTCCTCGGCGGCTGCTGCAACTTGCTGAGCTCTGC
The DNA here is from genome assembly GCA_958299035.1 of Cylicocyclus nassatus. Classification (NCBI taxonomy): domain Eukaryota; kingdom Metazoa; phylum Nematoda; class Chromadorea; order Rhabditida; family Strongylidae; genus Cylicocyclus; species Cylicocyclus nassatus. Next base: position 56,438,375 of record CATQJL010000001.1, read on the forward strand.
ACCGGGAACTCTCCTGCGGATGTCGTTGTAGAGGTAGCGTGCATATCCGTCCCTGAAATGCGTGTCGTATACCTGAAAAGAGTTTTGGGGTCCATCTGCTCCCATGGTCACTTTCTTATTTTCTGTCCTTGAGGGAGCCAACGTGAACAACCGATTTGGGTTGTTTGCCCATTTTTTCAGTACTGATTCAATCACCGTCCATACTTTTGACTTCGTTTTCCACATACAATCTTCTTGAACAATGGTGGCGGCCACGGATACAATCTTTCCTCCTTCTTCGAGGTACTTCTTGCATATCCGCAATGTCTCAATGATAGCCTCATCCTCCCTTCTTGGGTTCATGGGCCATACTATGATCCACATACGACAGTTCTTCAGGTATTTCAACGCTTCCTTGAGTTGACTGAATGATACTGCCACCTTGGTCAGTACTCCACATTGTTTCAGCTCAACTTTCTCAAATGGTGTTGCACATCTCGATGCAATAAACACGACAGGACGTTCCTTCTCAGAACTTTGTCCTTCCTCACTGCGTGTCTTTTCAACTCTGACTCCTTTCTGTGCCTCTCCACACATTTTCCGATCGCTTCTGGAAGGAGTATGCTTTTTGCTGCCCTTCCTACATGTCGACTTCTTCCAGCGCTCGCAAGCTTCCCCTGGCCGGATTCCCTTGTCTGCTTTGACATCTCTTTTTCTCGTAATGAAAGTTTTCTTGTTGACAGTTACAGACCTGTCCTTCTCTGGGATAGATCCGTTCACAGTTATGGTACCTTGTTGGATCTTCGCTCTCACTGAAGCGGTGTTTCTCTTCTGTAGAGGCACCATCCTATCCTTTGCTTTTACTTTGACTTCAGGCTTCTTGTGTTTCACTACTTCCACCCCTAGACTCTTTGATACATTTGTGCCAATGAGTACTTCTTCATCAGTATCGTCCTAAACATGAAAAGCCACTTCCTTCTTGCAACCACCTTCTAATTCAACTTCTACTTTTACATTTACACCTCCGAGAAAGCTCATCGCATGTTCGATGCATCGTATATGCTTCCTTCCACAATGTCGAAAGTCTGAAGTAACTCGACATCGTATCCATTGTTCCTCGCTTCTATAAGCACTTTCACGAGTAGTATACTTATCGTGTCGCCCGTGTCTAAAAGTGTCGAGACCTTTCTTCCCAACATTCTCGTTTGAGTCAATGTTGTCTTGCCAAAAATTCCATAGGCGTCGGATTGTGAGCTCTTTACGACCATGTTCCGGCCCCTACTTATCATTGATGTCACTCCATTCAAAAACTTGATGACGCCTTCATTCTCCGTTTCCCTGTACCTATAATCTTTCATCACATGTCCAAAATGACCACATTTAAAGCATCTTTTATCTTCCTGATCCTCGTCATAGGCACCCGAGCTCCTCGTTGGCTCCTGCCTTCTCATACCATCTTTCCTTTCGCTTCTTTCCGTTAAACTGCTTCGACTTTGCGTCCTAGCTGGCATATAACCTTCATTCTCACTTGCATTATTCCAGGATGGAGCTTGCTGTTCACTCTTCCTCTCAAATTTGCAAAATCTTCGCGACTGTTCGATCTCAATCGCTATTTCTTTTATCTTATTATACGCCTCGGCTGGTCCACCTGGTGTAGGGTTCCCACCAGCTGTGCATATTCCGGCCATGGCGTCAGATTCTCCAGCAGAATCTGTGCGTACTCCATCGATCTTTCCTCAATGGTACATTGAGGATTGGCCTTCCTTGCTAGGTTCTCGAGGGCGACACAGAAGTCTGTAACCTCTTGGCCTGGCCTTAAGGGCATGTTCCTTAAGGCTGTCAGCGCCTTTAACCTAGCTGCTGTGGAGTCACAGGCTGGCCTGTGACTCCACAGCAGCTAGGTTAAAGGCGCTGAGCCCATCTCCCTCACTACTCTGTCGAGCCCTTGCTGTCTTACCCCCATGGGTATGCTCGAAAATAAGGACTTTGCCCTTTCTTCCAAGTGTTCATCACCCAGGACCTCTATCAGCAACTTTTCATTCTGGACCATGGTACCATACTTCCTTTTGAACTTTCGAATGAACCTGTCAAAGTCTTCATCCTCATGACCCTTGAAGATTCCAGGATCAGGAAAAGTCATGCTTTGAAAATAGCTGAGCAACTGATCTTCCACACCTCGATAATTGTCGAGTGATCCGACATCCGACCCTCTCAACACACTGCCTTCCCTCACTGCAACTGCCGTTGCTCTGGGACCGAGTATCTGGTTTAACTCGGTTGTTAGGTTCTCCAGCCTACCTAGCACTGTGGCTACCTTAGCCTCCAACTCTTCTTCAAGTGGCAATCCATCAACCGGTATCCTACATCGGCTAAGGACCATGCTTACCATCCCAGGTAGCATTTCCACTTCTTTTCTGATGAGGCTTATCTTCTCCATCATCAAGTGTGCTTTTCTCTCATGGATATCATCTGCACATCTTTGCTTCTGATCCATATCCATGAACATAAATGTACTCGGCAGCGAAATGCTTCGCCTTGCCTTTACATTCATCGGTAATCAACGCCGCACACAAAATCGCGCGTCTCAGCTGATCGCAGGGAATTAATCACCATCGATACAGTAAGTTTCGACCCGCATTAGGCGGAAATTGGACTGGCGGGAGTCCGCCTCGCAACAGCTCGCGCCGTTTCGCTGCTACAGTATCTCTCATCGTGCTGAGAACCCATGTCTGCGTCTCTTTAATCTCCTTAGTCTTTGCTTGGCAAAATCCCAGCGTTATGCGCTCGCGAAGCCTCCAGCGATGCGCATGCGCTGCTCCACGTAGACTGGTCTCGCCTAATCCGGGATGAAACCGACTGTACTCACGCCTCTATTGAGCGTGGATGATTTGATCAATAATCACTTCTCTCTTATACCTCAACTGCTGCTCTGTATGATATGATAGAGACTTTTTACTAGTTAATCTTAGATCTGGCCTTTTTGGCCTGTTACCTACGTCACCTGCTTGATGACGTACAGATTTCCCATCTTTTTGGTCTTTTGGTTTTGCCTTCTTGGCTTGTTCTACGCGTTCTCTGCTGTCTTGCCTCTGAGACAGTCAATATCAGTCGCCCCGTGTGTATTTCAATCGATCCAGGTCGGCTCGGCCCCCATGTAACCGGGGGTGTTTAGTGGTATAACGGTTTTAACCGGATCGATGGACAACACGGATTCAACGACCAATAATTTATCTCAGAAAAACGGCAACAAACAACAAGAAACAATAATGCGTAACTTGAACAAGGCTTAAGAACGAAACGACGGGCTTTACTCCCTTGACCACTTCGGCAGGCTTACTAGTTACTTTCTATCTAAGGGATCCGTCTCTCTTCGACGGAGTTAGCTCCCGCTAGCGCTTCCTCAGCGCGGTCTGAGACTCCTCCTGACTCTCGGTATTTATACCCTGCCGAAGGGGTCAGCGCGGGCTTTTCTTCCCGCCACTGAAGATCGGTAGGCCAATGATCCGCGCCCTCTGACACATGTCAAATAAGCCCTGTCAGCCAGTTTCAACAGACTCTGAGGTTTCCAGATATTGGGCCACACAAGTGAAATGGTCATTTTCAAACACGTTACCCTTGTTTCAAAAGTGAGTTAGCTACTTTTTTTGCGCTCAGTAGAAAGAAAAGACTTCTTTGCTCACGTTAGGAATCCCACTTCCAATAACTTCAAACTGAAGAATTAGAAGCAGGTCAAATTTGTACCATCGTTCATTGTTCGATCGTTTGTTCCATTTTTTTGTTTTTAATATCCCTCACAAGACCAACCAAGCTCATGTCACTTTAGTGCAAATTGCGAAGCTTAGACTATCGATCATATACATTCTTGTCACCTTCCCTCGCGATTCGCGGAGGAGCGTAGGCTTAGCATGTTACCGTAACCCAATATTTTCGCAGTCTTTCATTTGCATAGGAGATAAGACGACTATTCATTCCCTAAAACGCGAATCTGAAAAATTCGAACTCTGTAAAGCAGAAGGTTAAGCAGTAGCAACGACATAAAAAGCGCAGGCATATAATTGGTTTGAAACTAAGTCAATGGGGTATGGCACAACTCCTAAAAACTTGTTGCAGTCACAGCTTTCCTGGTGTTGTGCCAAACCCCAACAACTCAACTCCAAAGAGAATCTTAGGGGCATATTATATAACTTCGTAACCAATCTAATTTTTTTGTAGAAGTGATTGAAGCTGAATTCTTTTTTGTTTGAACAGTAGTTGCTGGAAGCAGAACCACTGGAAAATAGAAATGGGACAAACGAGAATTTGGCTGGTCCCTAGTCATAGTTTGATGATTATTTGGAGCAGGATCATCGTATGGCCAAATATGGAGAAGTGCTTTGTATTGAGTACAAAGAAGGTAGCTAATTCGCTTTTGATATATAGTCAAACATATTTGAATATGGCCTTCTCTTAAAGGCAGTGTCCAGGCAAACCTGGACATACGAGTTTTTGGCTGGAAACTGATGAGGAGGTTCTAAATAGGCACTGCCGAAACTGCAGCGCAAATGATTCATTACGGCTGAGAAATCCATCCCCAAAAACTCCGCGCCTGCTACGTGACCGTAACGCTTAGGATGGGTCCCAGCACGAACGCAGTGTTAAAGTGAGCGAAGTCGTTTGCGGGTCGCGGTCACGGCGCAAACGCGGGATTTTCGGGGACGGATTTCTCAGCCGCGATTGGATCATGCGCGCTACGCTTTGGGCAGTGCCTTATCTAGGACCTTGTCATCAGTTCCCGGCAAAAAACCGATATGCCCAGCTTTGCCTGGACACTGCCTTCAAGTGGCCCAGTATTGGGAACCCACGGAATTCGTTCGTACTTGACATGATAAATGCGAATATGTTAAAATCATGCTGGTAGAGCCTTCACGTCATGCCCGCGGGAGGCAAACGAGAATGCTGGGGGGAAGGGGAGGGGTCGTGCCCGGCGAAGGAAACTACTTTTATTACAAATAACTCTTCACACAAGTTTCGCGCTAGTAAAATGATAGTGTTCTTCTAATCTTCCTCATTTGGCCGTATCTCAAACAAAGTAACTCCACAGAGCAAGACCTCAGAATGATATCAGAGTACTCCATTTTATACAACTCAAAAACGCAAAATCTCAAGTTTTACTAAGACCTCGTAAACGGGCATACTTGAGATGCTAGCAAGAAATTTGTCCCACAATGGCCTTTTTGGTGTTGACATACTGTCAACATTATCATACACGAGGTTCAGAAGGAGTTTCATACCGTATATCTACCGTAATCGCTCCAAAGCGCTGAAAGATTGATGTCGAAGTCCATCAGCAAGTCAAATAAATTCCGTATGCAAGGTTACAGCAAACTCTGAGATCTTGGAAGTGGTCCTTGTCCCATTTATCATCAACGTCCAACAATATCAACGAACGACTAGCGTCGTTGTAAGTCTGGTTCATTGGCCCAAACTCAGCTATGGCTCTAAATGAATTTAACGCCAGGACCGTGAGTATCGGATGACTGACTTACTTTTGGGCTTCTGAGGAAGATACTGTTGTCGAGAAGCAGTTCAAATAAACTGTTTGACTAGCTAACATGCGTGGCACAGAAAACTTCAAAGTTGAAACTTACATTTGATTTTGGTGAACCAGTTAAGCCACGCAGAAGTGTAGCCGAAATTTTTTCAAAAGAGCCAGTTCTGTCCACTGAGTGCACTCGTTCCGCTTCCATCGTCAAGTCCATTGCACTTCAATAGTCAAGTGTCATTTCCCTGTACATGCCGATTTATGCCGTCGATGGTGTGAACATAACAATAGGTCGCCATCTTCGCGTTCAAATTGCACCTACTTAGCGGCACATCGGCCTCATAACTTTCGCTACATTTGATTCAGTGTTCCTAAATTTTTGAGGCGAAAACGAACAGTGACTTCGAAATTTACCTATAAAGCAGCCATTAATTAAGGCGTCAAATTCAGCAAGACTCCTTGGTAGATATGAAGGAGAATGCTAAAAACGTAATTGCACCGAAAAATTTTTCAAGTAGAATTTTTAACAGTTTGTGCTTGTATTTGAATCCCACGCATCTTCTTGTTAACTTTGATTATTTTATTATTTATTATTTGATTATTATGATTATGTGTAACAACCAATTAAATAGATAAAATAATCAATACGCTCATTTTGTTTAGCTCACTTTTGGAATTAATTATACCGAAACAAAACTTTCAAAACTCTGTCATAAACAAAGTTCGAAACTAAGGTCAGCAAATTTTACACCGTAATGATCTGTTCAACATGACTGACGATCCAAAATAATAGACGAAGTCTCAGTGACTATTAGGTTATCTCATAATTTCTTAAAAAATTTTGAATTTCACCGCGGTCATATACTTGTTCACCCTAAAAAAGGTTTGAGAACAACGATAGAGAAGCATGCTTTAGAAGATTTTTTCTTTCCACCTTTTACTCACCTCACTTCAAAACCAAATCCAGAAAGTTCTAGATGCCCAAGAATTGAAGAAAATATGTATTGTCGTCCAAAAAATCTAACGGATTCCTCACTCGCTCATGCATACGCACCCATAATGGGCACTCACATACAATACTGCTCGTATTTTCTGACAAAACGACGCACAGTCGCCCGATTCATGTGACATGTTGTAGCGTGGCCATATCTCTCTTCAGACTGGACGAATTCTTGATCCAAGGCAGGGCTCGGCACGAGCTAGCACCAGGGAAATTTCAAAATGAAGTCCCCTTTGCTGTTGAAATTCGCACGAAATCCACTTCAACACTAATATAGAAAACCCTCAAAAACGAAACATCGACTAGAAAACGCCGCAATTTCTGTGTCTTTTCGGTCACAAAAACGATATTCCCTTTGCTTTTTGTCCCAAAAACAATATCCAGCTTGACTCAGCTGTGCTGAGCCCTGATCCAAGGCAGCATTCGACTCAGCTCTCAGCTCTCTTCAACCTTTTTTTGCCTCGATCTCGATAGTCCGCTACATATTAGACAGGGTCCTACCTTCAGTTTAAAATTTTTGATTTTTTTTTTAAAATTTTGTTACCAACCATGATCATGCCTTACTAAAAAGCTACTACTATCATGCCCTGCCTCCTGCCTCATTCCTCAGGGTACGTTATCCAAATGCAATTACCTCTTTGTAGCCTGGCCCCATCTATAGCCCCCTTGGTTTTGTTTGCTTGGTTTCGACATTATAACGTAGTCGGTATTTGCTTGTTCCTACTACTTCGATTCGGAATCTTGCTTCTTTCAAAGCAAAGTCCTATCGGTGTTAGCTCGTTGACACCCAAAAAGGCGTTCATCATTAGTTTTGAGGATACAAGATTCTTGAGACTTTTTGGACAAAGTGTTCTTTCTCTTTACACTGCTAAATGGGTCTAGAGCTTCGTATCTTGGTTCCATCATTAATATTCCATTCGCCCTGAAGCTGAGGAAGCTGGTTTTATGCGTTGCTGGGTTGTTTGAACTCGCTGTTTTCTTCTTACTTTTGTTGCAGCTTGAGTGTATTTATGAAACAAAAACAAAAGTTACTTGCATGAATCATTCAAAATGTAGGTGTGATAGCTAAAAATGGTAATTGATTGAAATAATTTTTAGAGATTTTCACAAATTTGAATGAGCCTTACAAAAGAATGTTCGGGGGCGCAGCGGCAGCCTATGCCCACCCCTTTTTTAAGATTTCGGGATTATGGGCTCGCAAAAGTTTTGGAAAGCATCCCAAAATTCCCATCCGTGATTAATGCCAAGCATCCTCAATTGGAAGAAAAATCTTCCCCCCCCCTCCCATTCCCGAAAGGGAAGATATGTTATTAGTATATGAGTGTATAATGTGAAATGCATATGAGTGTGCGAGTGGGAGATCCGCAGGATATTTTGAACAAAGATGTCTTCTTCAGTTTTATTCAGTACTTCCTAGATTTTAGCTTCAAACTTGAGATCGATAGAAGGCGATGCTAGCGTAAGTGGCAGGCTGTAAATCACTTTATAGTGCTTGCTTTGCTCTTTCGTATGGTGCCTTAAAACCTTTTTAATACAAAGTATATTTGATGCGTGAAACGTCAGGATCTGGAAAGACCATGAGAGAGCCTAGTATTTATGAGTAGCCCACGTCATGCTGGACACAGTCATTCATCGTGTTCGAAAACATCCATAAGGTCAATGCCCCGTTTTTTCAGTGCCTCCGCTACGTTCGGCCTTGAAACAGAGAGTAACTCTGAACGATAACCCCTTTTCTCTATCACGGTTGACTCTTGAACAGCAATCTCTTCCTTGTAACTAGGTTTATGTTTGCGGTGGCCAAGTTCCAACCACTGAATTACGCATCATATCAGATTTCTCGATTTTTTGGTAGAATACTTGATTCTTGAATGAACCATAAGCATTTTTACACTCTCATTCCCTGTAAAATCTCTACGGTCTCTTCATGCTTCAAACTCGAAAACACTCGGTGTTTCGTACTTATGGCTGCTATCTAACAACATGTATCACAAACAAGTTCTAGCTCACTTTGCCACTTCTATCTTCATTTCATTTCTGCAATCAGAACAGCACACAAAAAGAGTGACACATAGAGTGAATTTGTTTTTCATGTTAGTGTAATGACACACTGCGTCAGCTGGACTTTCCTCTGCAATTCTATTTCATAAAAACTTTTCGAAAGTACGGAGACAATCTAGCCAGAACAGGTTGGCAGACTCCTATTCATTTGGCTTATGATCAGGTCTGCCTCATAACAATGAATTAGGAGAGCTGTTAAAGGCTTCACTTGTGACCATAATTCAACTTAGTGTTAGCTCCCTTTCCTAGGCAGCCAGTCATCGTTGGTAGTAGTCTTTTTTCGTCAAAGGTATCTGCAGAGTTTTTGTCTGAGATATCACACTATGTTTATTCTCCAATACCTGTGCCAGGGATACGGGAATAAAATTCAAATTCCACAGCATAAAAAATCGAATCAAAAAATGGCTGCAATTTCTATCCACTGTATTGCATTTTTGCTGTGGAAAACTTTTGGGATAGTGTTCAGGATTCTTCGACATTAATCGACTTTTAGATTTTCAATAAGAGAAGAAATTTATGCTACTCACTCACCCGTTTCGCTGCTTTCTAGTCGGAGTATGTACTCCTAAGTCATTTCTGCTACTAAAAGCAAGAACTAACGACTTAAGAGAGCAAAATTGAACGCGTAGTTTTTGCATCCAGTAATCAGAAAAGCTTTCAAATGCTACCACTTTTGGATTTGTAACTATATTGCTACTGTATTTCATATGATTTTGCGAGCGGATGAATTGAAGAAGGACATTGGCTCACTAAATATCGTAAAAACTTTCAAATATCAAGGAATTGAGATGCAATTCTGATACTACCTAAAACTGTTGGAAATTTCCCATCAAACGCATTGGTGTAAAATATTGACAATTGATTTTCGAATTGGCAAAACTCAATTCGCAACGAATTTATCATTTTGTTAGCAGTGACTAATTGGTGTCCCAGTTGCGGAGAATTGCTTCTATCCGTTTTGTCCTAGAGGAAAGTATACCACAGTGTATAAGAAAGAGAGTGCCACTTGGGAGAAACTCTCTCATCCTCTCTGCTAATCTAGTCCCACTCACAATAGATGTTTCCAACTTTTAGCTCTTTCCAACATTCCATTCGTGCTTCTTTAGTAGCTCTATCAGTAAGCAGACGAAAACGACTTGTCCTGCCTACTTCGCTCTCCTCTCAGTCCCCTCTCCATCTTTTCTTCCACTCACTACAAGCACCATACTTGACTTATGAGAGACATCTACTTTCAAAAATGTCAATCAAACAAATTTTTTGCCCTCGGCGTAGAATTTTCTGCACTTTTCTCAACAATCAGTTGGTTGTTTCCGAAGAATGGACATTTCTTGCATAATTTTTTGGACCCTTCGATTACTCGTACTACCTCAGTTTCACAAGGATTGCATATCTTAGGCGAGAAATCGCTATATCGCCTTCGGGCCCTCGCGAAGATACTCTCATTTCTCCTCTGAATGAATTTGAAGTCTTCACTTGCAGCTTTGATTAAATAAAAAAAATTTTGGATTTTGAGTGCGCAACTGGCGTATCGGTACTAGTGCAGTCGGAGAACATGCCAACTTTTATTTCATACGTTCCTGAACTTATGAAAGTAAATAATTACGATAAAACAGAGCATAGTATATGTATGTTTCGACTCTCCAATTTGCCTTCAAGTTCTCACATCTGCTGTTTTTTGCCATAATTTACTAAGGGCACACTCATTGGTAACCCTTCTCTTTCTCTATGTAAATCATAACAATCAAGCAAATACAAAGCCTCATGACTATAACATGAGTGTAAACTTTTCTAGACCTTGTGCACAACTCCTACAGTCATTCAGTGTTGGCCTATAGCCAGTACCCTCAATTATATATACTGCAAAAGTCATCAATTAAGAGCGGCTCAATGGAAGGGAGCATCCCCTTTCTGCATACTTATTTCTTATCAATACTTTCAAACTGCACTTCTTCTACAAAGCTTTGTTGGCTCACACTGACAATTTATGTTGTTTTTGTTCCCACTCCAATCACATAATGTGCGCTCTCAGCTTGCGAGCGTTAAATTGCAGCGCTCTTGTCGCTGGCTTCCACTGGCTGAATCGCGCGCGTATCTATTGGGTCGCTTCATGAGTTCGTAGAGTTTTCATTCTCGTTCTCATTTCTTTGAGGAGCGGTTGATGTGCGGCAAGATGAGATGCATACACCATTGAGAAGAGCTGAACATAGTCGTCAAATTAGTTTGATATTTTTGGAAGCTGATCTGCTTTTATTTATCAGCTTCCGAAGAAGGATTTCTCAAAAGGCAAAAATAGGCATATTCGGCACTTGCACAATTATTCTGGAGAAAAAAGCATTTTGCGCAGATATTTTTGTTTGTCATGGAAAGTGGCGTCTTTTCTCAATATGAGACAGAAGAGGAGTGGATTGCCAAGAAATACCAAAAGTTTACAATGTGACTCTTGAACAAGACTTTATACAGGATGGGCAGGACGTTCTGCATTGAAATCCCTAGACAAGAACAAGACGGCTGCCCATACCGTATGCAGTTCTACTGCACCGTCTAAACAAATATCTGTTGCAGAAAAGGCTTAATAAACAGGTCCAGTGAGCTTTCTTGCGCGAGAAAACTTGGCACCCTACGGCAAGCGTCGTCATAGCTGTCATGCAAGACTTGACCGGGAGGTGAAAAACGGAACTGAAAATAAATTTCGTTAATTTTTTGTCATTTTGTTGATTTATGAAAACTCTGCGGACTTATGAAACGACCTAATATATGACTTGAATATCTATGTAGTGAGCTCATTCATTGGATTGGTGCCTTACTGCCAACTTCACTTCTCGTGCCCATTCTTGTGTAGTACAAAAAACCGAGCCGACACTCCAACCAGAAGCGAAGACCCTTGGTGATTAGAAGCAGAATTCGTCCACAATCATATCATCACTGCGAAGTCTTGTCGCTGGCTATCACTGGCTGAATGCAATTTTCTATGAACTCACTTGTGTTGAAGAAGGTTTCAGTCTGCAGTTGTGTTCATGTTCATCTGTCGTTGAAAGAGGAATTGCTTCATGGCTGTCGAAACTGCTCCATTCAGTCTGGAACCTCAACAAAAAGCGGCGCTTTTCCACCTCCCTAAATCACTTTATTCAACCCTGACGATATACAGAGAGTCCCAAAGTTATGTCGCACACTGCATTTTTTATCCATCAAGGATCGTATGTATCAGAAATGCCTTCACAAATGTGAAAATCCTTTCATTTGAATCAATGTGTCAGGATAAAGGTTCATGACGCCTTTACCTGGATGTGTAGCGGGTTTACATAATCCTTACTCTAATATTTATTATATAAGATATATACAAGAGAGGAAGGGTAAAGGGGGAAAGGGCACCGGCTCCTGCCGGCGGGCGGAGGTCACTGCCAGAGGTTGGCTATCCTAGGCCAACCTCCATCCTAGGCAGCTGTTGGGGATTAGCTGCATCCCGACATCTCCATTCCTTTAAAAAGCTCGTCCTCGAGCTTGTTTGATGGTTGTTGAATGTCTTCCGAGTTACGTGTGTAAAGAGTACACGTGTTACGGCGAGACCATAGAGAACTTCGATTACGGTACCATTATCTTCAGATTGATTGAGTAGAGGAGTTGGTTTAGGCGGATTGGATAACCAAACAGCGACCTTCACCTCATCCTAGGGGTACAGAGTGAGCTTGTCCTCAAGCGGAGATATATATATATATATATACGGAATATACGGTGTGTCGTAGGGGACTGCTTGGAAGAGGCAGTAACATGTGGTTGTTGGAAGTGAACAGGCATATTATAGCCGGAAGTTGACGAATGGGAAAATTGGCGTGGAGATTTATAGGAGTATAATGTGACCAGTATTTAAATGTTGATACGAGGAAGTTATGGGTTGGAAGGGCACTTGTTGTAGAACATGTTAACAAAAAATTAGCGTGGTGAGCAGAAATTACATAGATAACCAAAAATATTGGGCGATATTGAATGACATTAGTGATTCTGAATTTATATTTTACATGAAGTAGCTAAGCGACATGTGGAATTTTAGGAAGTATAATATAAAATAAGGCATTGCATAATTTGAACCGAGTGACATATGGTTATACAGCATATAAATAATGCGATCGATTAGAAAACGGAGAGGGAGATTTAGATGCAGAATTGAGCACAACAAACTGTGTTTAATTCAACATAGTGGCAAATTTTGAGTGTTATAGAAATGGGAGATTTTTTTTCGCTGCCTAGCACAAAATATTTTTTTCATTCTTTGAACTGCCGATTCAAAGAAATTTATGCTTATAGATAATCGCAGCGGTGCGGCAAAATAGTTGTAAACAAACTCACGTTGAGATATATCCCGACAGCAGAAAAAAATAAAACTCTGACAGTCGGATTTTTTCCAAGCTGAGTTTTGCATTTGAAGATTGTCTTGCAGTCTTGCGACCAAATTCAAGACTACATTCGTGAACAAAACAAACGTGATGTCGTTCATGTTCTGATGTTTCCTTTTTTAATTGTTTTTTTGGAAAAAAAAGTGGTTTTTGGAAGCATTAGCCCATTCTCGACATAGACAACATGAAAATGCAAACCAAGTTATACAAAATTATTAACAGTACATTTTGGCATAGTAAATTATACGAACAGAACGTTTCCACTGCAGAAACTACGATATGTAACTTTTGAGTCATAAGTAAAATTCAGCGGAAATGATCCTAACATCATGTGTGGTAATTCACGACTAATTTGCAATCTAAGAAAGCTATCTATGTTTCTTCAACGTCCAGATCCAATATAGAAAATTTTATGGTGTGATTGTTCCTGAATTCTGCTGAAATCTGTAAAGGAATCATTACCATCCTTTTCTAGGGAAAAATAAGAACTGGGTGACGTAAAATGTTCTAAACAGTTTCATTTTCATTCCCAAAAATGAATTTCGGTGCGACAAAAAAACTGTGCCTCCATTGCTTATTGTCAGCTTCGGTTGATCACCTTTCAAAAAAAATGCGGTCATTTCTTCTGATCAGAATATCAATCTGGATATCTGAACATGTTCAGAAGCACTGAGGATTTTTTTTTTGGCAAACAACAAGTTATTTCTTCTGCGAAGCGTTTCGGTTAAAAGAGAATTGTTCTCTGAAAACAATCTCCATTCAGCTACAAGTAATATTCTCTGAAAATATTTTTAATTGTAGTTCTGATTGCTACGTTTAACAACGTAATGCAGACTTGGTTTGTGCAATCGCACAAAACTGGAGGAACTGCTATATTCCAATGTTCTTACCAATAGTGTGTCCATTATTCGAATCAAAGTCATGAGCGCGGTTTTCAATGAAGTATTACAATCGATGCATGTTTTACAACCATTTTGCGAGCTTCTTCTTTATTTTGAGTGTGTACTCACACACAGGTCTTATGCAGAAATGCTGAGGTAATGAGCCGATTTGAATTACATGAAAAGAAATTTTTTTTTCGTCTTTCGGTTGTCAAATTCAAAAGTCAATGCAAACAGGACGATGAACGCATTTTGCAAGAGAAAGTTTTTTTTTTCATCAGATTTGTGCACAATCGATAGAAAAAATACGTCATGGAAACAACTCGAAATCTTTCAAAAAACGTTCATCCAGAAACATAGTCTTTTTGACTAAACTGCCAACGCTACCTATTGAATTTTCTTAACATGCAGAAACTGAGCTTGGCCGAGCTGTTCGTTACTGTCGTTGAATTCAGGGGTGCGAAAGCAGTAAATAGTAATTTCAGACTTTATTATGCTAGCCTTGCTCACACTTTCAAAAGTAGTCCGAACTGCAAAAAAAAAGTGTATTTTATCACTTGGTATGTAACGACGATGTTTGTGGTGTAAAAAGATGCATTTGAATTGAGCAATTAAAGTGAAAAGCTCTTTTTTTCTGTTCCCTAAAACTGATAGTTTTAAATTTTTCCTCATATTGTAAGGCACCTGAAAATGTTTGTGATAAAATTGATATCGAAATTTTTGCAAAATTCAGTAAATTTATTTGAAAATTGATTGCGTCATGGAATTTTGGGATCTGCTCTTTTTGCTTCTAAAATAGATTGAATTGAGATTTTTGTTTTTTTGATAAAAGTGATTATAACCTTGCTAGCTTTTTTTTTTGAAGAGAAACCAGCACAGCAACGGTTGCACATTTCATATCATCCTCTAAAAAGAATTTTTTTTTCATCACGATGTTCAAAAAAATATAAATTGAGTTCTTTTTTTGAAAATGTCTTTCTTCTCAGTTTGAGAATGTTTTCAGAGTATTCTTTCTTTATGAATGCTTCTGCAAAAGAATTGGAGGTTGCTCTGATGAATGACAAATTTCGGAAGTAGTGGATGACTGAAAAGTTCGTAGCTCTTGTGAAACAAATGATTTCAAGTAGAAATCTCGCTGTCAAAATATGAATGTGAGTTTTTGTGATTTTACAGTCTAAAGTTCCTTTCGATCGAGATCAATCATGCATTAATGAAAGTTCGAAAAATAAACTGAAAATGAGAAAGTTTGCTTTTGAATCTATTGTACCAATTTGATGTTTTCGTAAGGTTCAATCTAGAACTAAGAAAATGCCTGGTTTTTCTTTTCGAAGTTACATGTGGAAGTGCAGGTAACCCCTGCAAAAATGTTTTTTATAACAACATTTTTGAGTTTCAGATTGGTTTGGACGTTACGTAATCAAATCAAGCCGGAGTTTGAGAAAAGAATTTTGAAGAATTGATTTTCATGTGGAGTAATGTTTTTCTTAAGCGAAATATTTGGTTTGTTCTGGTATAAGGTCTATTCTGAGTAGTAGTTTCTTCCTTAATGCATTTTTATGATGACGAGAAAAAACTTCTAGCAATTTTTTTTGAAAAAAAAATTATGAAGAGTTCCAACTTTGTTGGAAACTTTATCTCTTTCAATTTCAAAACCGTCAGCAGAAATGTTCTCTGAAAACAATCCTACTTCACGTTACGCCAAACACTATGTGAACATACTAAGTGTTGGGAATGATCTGAAAACTACTGAAAGGGAAAAAAATGCTTGTCTGTGTTACAGCCGCATTTTACATATACCAGTAATTGCTTGAAATTTCTGATGTAGATCAAAAGAGAAAAGAAAGTGTAGTGTTTTCGCAAAATTGTTCAGCCTCATAGAAGCTGCACCTTTTTTTTTGATATCAATTCTGTATTTCAGAAACTTTGTGAAGCAAAACCCTAAATGTAGGTTGTGCAAAATTTGTAGTTTTTTTTTCAGACTTACCTCAAAGTTGGAAAATTGTCAGTTCTAAGCAAATGTATATGCAAGCACAGTGTAGCTGATGCATAGAGTTGCAATATTTTAGATGCAGGCGTCCACAAGAATGAAATTTTCGAGAGTGTTTTGAAATTGAAATGGATAACCTAGCGATTTTTTTTCGCTTTTCTTGTTTTCTTTTTTTTCCAGGCATTTTAAGAAAATTTCAATTCGAAATTGGCATCAGGTGTTCCTCATCAAAATTGAGTTGAAAAGTGTATGATATTGATTGAAAGCTCGAGATATTACTGAGTAGACGTAGTTGGAACAAAAAAAACTGATTAAGAACATAACATTTACAAAAACGTTGAAAAAAAATCACTCCCAAAATTTCAATCATTCAAGGAAGTTTTTTCACTCATTTTCTTGGTGAAAGACGCTGAATTTTGATTTTTTTTATTGTAGAATTCTAGGGCTTTTTGAGCTGGAAAGTATACCAGAATTCTATCTTTGAGGAAATGGTGCCACCGCAAATGTGACAAAAATCTTGTTATTTTTATATCTGACATTTCCAACCTTGGAGCAAACTCGATTGCGCTTTTTTTTAATTACCATCTAAGTCTCAATCAAAGGACCGATGAATTTTAACAATAAGAATTTGATGATATATCACTAGAGTATAGCTTAGCGGGTATGAATGTTAGAAGCAGAGGATGTTAAGTAACTCAGATCTGTACTCCAAAGTGTGAACTAATTAAAAAATTCCAAGTTCAAGCGTCTAAAAATCAATGCATATGGCGAAGTATCCAACAGTTGATTGCATTTATAAAGCAAAACCCGCTGTTTTTGCATTTGCGTATATTAGAACGCAATTAATTGGGTACAATATGGAAGCGCATTATTGTGACTATAGATTCGAAGGACAAAGACTACTGGATTTTTTTTCAAGCAGCAGCAATGATTGTCATCTAATTTTTGATACATGGTGACTGTTCCTCAAAGTTGAGGCTATCAATCTACATATGTAAACTTGAAAAAGACGATGAGGATCTGCTTTTGTGCTTAGATGACATGAGATCTGATCTATGCATGATGGATTTGCTGGCGTGATCAGTTATCAACATTGTGGAACTATTGGCAACGTGTAGATAATCTAACTCAGAAGTTGCGTAGTCCTCTCATGTCTTCTTAGACGGCGGCTGCGATGCGATCAAAAGTTCACTACTAGTCTCCGGATTGACTTGTAGGAGGCACGCGCCGAAACCGATGGTTGATGCATCGGTGTGGATGATATAGGGTTTTCCTAGAATAGGAAGCACTAAAACAAGCGCATCCACTATGCATGCTTTAATGCTTGGAATGCTATTTCTTACTCCTTGCTCCAAAAAACTGCATTTTTTTATGCGCAGTTTGTTCAATGGATGGGAAATTGTAGCAAAACGCGGTAAATCTTCAAAAGTACGATCCTGCACTAAGAATGAGATTTGAGTGCTATTATTATGTGTGAGGCGCGGAATATCACCAAAGCTGTCGAAAATCTTTTTTTATTGATCTAGACGTATATCATTTTCATGAAACAACAAACAATATAATTAGTGTTGTGTATAGTATGAATATTTCTAAATATTTCGAAAGGTTTGAAATGGTTTTGTATTCGACAGCAGATGGTAAATATTACGATAATATAATCTGCGTAAGATATACGGCAGCGGGACATCGGGCACAACTGTTGTTGTTGGCAGTATAAGTTGCATAAGAACAGACGCTAAGGGGTCATACTGTGCAACTGCTGCTGTTGGACGTATACCATGATCGTAAAGGATTAGGTTACGCAATTATTAATCCTGTTCCAAGGCTTATCGCGACACAAAGCAGACGTATTTGCACTATCGCAGCTGAAAGGTCATAGCGCTCAAATAATATTAATTTGTCACGAAAAAAATTTGTCGCGGGTCACATGCTTACAACTTGCGAGGGCAGCTGCGTTGCTCTATAGCCAAAGGGGGTCACCGCGCGCGGACAGTAGCACTGGGTTTTGCTATATTTCCTGAGAGGTCGAAGCATTACGTTTTGTCGACACTTCCCAGCAGAAGTTATCTGCAGTGGGCCAGCAGATTTATCTTTCTGGGTCTAATACTGCAGTGAATTTTGTGCTAGCAATTGCGAACAAGTCCATTGTCTAATTATAAAACAGAAAAAAAATAAAATAAGTTAACAAAAATTCACGGAATCACGGTTTCACGGATTCACGGATCACGGATCAAGGAATCACGGCAATTTTTTTCAAAAAAAAATTCACGGATATGCAATCACGGATTCACGGACTCACGGATCACGGAATCACGGATCACGGGAGATGCGAGCGCTTTGCGAAAGAAAGAATTGACAAAAATGGGACTGTTCGCAGGACTGTTATTTTTTATTTTATTTTACTTTATTTTATTTTAATTTATTTTATTTTATTTTATTCCTTCTGAAATGATTAAATATTTTCACTGCACACGATTATTATAGATAAATTAACAAAACAGTTAGAACTCACACACTCGCTTTCATTCGTTGTTGAGTGACTCCATCCAGACGGTTGGAAGATTGTGGCAGAGGGGAGGAGGGGATCGAATATTATTTACCATATGGTTGATTGGTTGATTGAAAAAAATTTAATTTTAGGAT
This sequence comes from Cylicocyclus nassatus, assembly GCA_958299035.1. Classification (NCBI taxonomy): domain Eukaryota; kingdom Metazoa; phylum Nematoda; class Chromadorea; order Rhabditida; family Strongylidae; genus Cylicocyclus; species Cylicocyclus nassatus. The sequence goes on from CATQJL010000001.1 coordinate 56,456,832, forward strand.
TTGAGAAAAAAAAATCTTCCCGGGACTTCCATGTCAGGATAAAGGTTCATGACGCCTTTACCTGGATGTGTAGCGGGTTTACATAATCCTTACTCTAATATTTATTATATAAGATATATACAAGAGAGGAAGGGTAAAGGGGGAAAGGGCACCGGCTCCTGCCGGCGGGCGGAGGTCACTGCCAGAGGTTGGCTATCCTAGGCCAACCTCCATCCTAGGCAGCTGTTGGGGATTAGCTGCATCCCGACAAATGCATTTGACATCGAAGACAAAACTCTCCCTTTCTTGCCTACTTTGTTTCCTCAATAAAGGAGTTGAGTTCTGAAGTCTTTTTCGAGGCATTTAACTCTCTACTGATATTATTCTCTAAACCTCTAAAGGGCCGGGCATACTTCACGCGATTTCAGTCGCGACGCGACTTGGCCATGTTCCAACTTTCCATAACTCACTGTAAGCACATTTTGAATGTACAGAAGATAGAGCATTTTATCAACCGCCGTAAGTCATACACACTATGCATGCGCAGTTTGCTAGTGTTAGATCTAAAGACTTCTGGCGACCTGCCAAATCGCGTGACTGAAATCGCGTGAAGTATGCCCGGCCCTTAAGATAATCCTCAGTGGAAAAGAGCGATCGATGGCTTTCTCTACTACAAATCAGGCTGGTTTCCTACACAATGATACATAGTACTGTAGCGAGACATCAAAATCAAATGTATGAGTATGCAAGGACACCCTGTACAATGCTTACTCTTATCAACAGCTGTGGCACTCAATGATTTGACTACTTTGCGAGCTTTATTAAGCTCACCGACCTACATAGAATACAGAATCGCTATATAGCAAGATTCGAGATTTACAAACGTCTATCTGCTACATTACCAAGCAGCATCTATTAGGTTGTCAAGAAAATAATGTCCTTTGTATGTGCTTGTATGGTACCGCAGGCTAACCACAAGAACAGAACCAACCACAGAAGCATGATGGGCACTGTTCTATAATACAAAATGGCGTTGATGCTTCCGCGCCTAGATTGTTCCACGTGAAGTTAGAAATTAGAATTTAAAAAGTTCCAAATGCTTATAGAATCAAAAAAATCGCATCTCCGTCCAAAGGCTTCCTACGGACCTCAATTTCCTACGCCAGGCATCTGTACTAATGACATCAGAGATTCATATATACAGCTGTTCCATTTTTTCCTTCACTGAAAATTGAGAAATCGAATATTCTAAGAATATTTAAGAACAATCGAATAAGCAATGCTGGGCCATTCCGACATGAGTTCTTCTACAGTACAAGTCTTTGTAAGTATAACCGTTACATTTTAGCCTTTTAAGAACTAGTTTTTGTGAAATATCAAATTTCGCTTCCCTTCTTTGGGGATTTTTGGCTAAAATTGGAATTTCTCGAAAACTACGCTCGAAAAAGGCTTAAAATTTACAGGCTTGCAAAGGCTTGTAGTATAGACTTGCTTATGTCAGAAACGGCCCAGCATTGCTTTGGAAGGAACACCAAAATTTTCGGTTTCTGAGTATGCAGCAAAGGAATAAATACAGCAACTGTATATGTATCTGATATCGATAGTATAGATGTCTGCGAGTGTGAGGTCCGTAGGAAGCTGGACGGAAATCCCTTTTTTTCAATTCTAGCGTTTGGAACTTCCTGAATTTTAATTTATAACTTCACTTGGAACAATCTTGGCGCGGAAGCATCAATGCCAGTCACGGGTCGGCACAGCTGGCACCGGGTCAAGCTGGATATCGTTTTTAGGGCGAAAAGCAAAGGGAATATCGCTTTTCCGGGGTCCGGGCGGAGAGGAGCCGCGAGAATGTCGCCGATATGCCACTGGCATGCTGTCCACCAAGCAAACAAAGGCGCTGTTTTCAGCCAAAACGCAAGAGTATGATAGCAAATTTGGTGTGTGCGGCGCGTTGGGGGACCCGAACTATGGCCCAAAAATTCATGAAAACTTGTGAATGAAAGCTGTGCTGAAATTTTTTTTGAATTAGCTGGCACGTGCCAGCTGGCTGCCAACTGAGCTGGCACCGACACTTTGCTCATATAAGTTTTCGTACTTTTTTACATAAAATGTATCTACACTGTGAAATTTTACGTAGAGAGAAGAAACAATTTTTAATGTTTTCTTTTCAGCGTCTTATAGTCATCTGAAATTTACTCGGTCTGCTCCGCAGTCGAAAAATTAGATTTTTCTGCCACTCAAGATGTGATTCAACGACTCAAAGAACTCAGAAAGCTGTGAAAAGTTGTTCCATGAGATCAGCATGCATGAAATTCCTACTACACGCTCTTACATAATCTAAAAATAATGACGGATTCTAAAAACAGGTCAAAGGGGACTTTGTACGAAACTTTTTAGATCAAATAGGACTTTGTTAAATTTCCCTGGTGCCAGCTCGTGCCAAGCCCTAATGCCAGTTGAGGCTTGCTTTGCTCTACCGAGCAGTACCCTTCGTGCTTTCTTGGGATTCTCCTGGTTGCGGTGCCGTAGCAAGCAAATAAAAAGCGACATTATTTTCTAAGCTAGTATTATTCCACATACTCTTGAGACCAGGTACTCTGCGTTGCCAGCAATTCATGTAAAGTGCAGTGCGAGGTTCGCTGATTAACAATCAGGCTCGCTACACTTTCGAAACACTTAATGGTGACCGCATCTTCGCTAGAAACAGGATTTGACTTCTGAATTCATGCCTGCGAAACCCTATTTTGTGTTAGGTCGCCTATATCTTAAGAATGTCGATTTTCTGAGGAATGTACCGCGGAAGTTGGAAGCAAAAATTTACAGAATAAATTTAAATTTCTGAATTTGATCCATGTGTTAAATTAAGAATTTTCAGCTTTCACACAACGACGATGAACTTTTCGAATACTTTATTCCCCTAATACGAAAAAGGCAGTTTATTGCGCTTTTAAAGAACAGATGTCTAGCTGTGAACATTGAGATAACTAAAATCTGTACACATTGAATTTTGAGAACTCCCATGTGATTGTATTTCTTCAATTTCGAGCTTTAGACATTCACCTATCCTTAGGAAGTTCTAGGAGATGGTTCCCACTATAATTTTAAGGACTTTGTTTACTCAAGCGAATGCTTATATTCCAATTCAAGATATTTGATTCTGAATTCCTGCTTGTTTGTGCCTTACTTTCATTTGTAGTAGGATAGCACATAGCTCATCCTTTAGCCAATGTTCCCAGTTTTTCACAGCCACTCATGCACCATATTGTAGGGACATATTATAGGCTTCAACTTAGATCCACAAAAGAATGAATTATCGATCGTTCTTTAAACTGTAGGACTGCGGTAAGATCTTCTTGCACACATCGCCTCTGTGACAAGCCCCCGTTTCAAACTCTTGAACTCGGTAAAGTTATACTAGGGTCTTCACAGTATCTTATTAACCTACATATTGTAAGAGTTATTACTCATGCAAAATAGGGCCCTCTACAGCTTACAAGAAATACATGTTGAGTTAAGTCAAAGTGGCCTTTTTAGATGGGATGTATACCATACTGAAGGTCATGAAATGCTCATTCCAAATCGGCCTTCTTTATCAGCAGAACATTTATGGACGAGGACTTTTGAGCGCTTATTGAAGTAAAAAATTGAATGTGCAAGTAAAACAAAAATAGCCTTAATTCCTTTTCTAGCTCTTCAATGCAGTGATAATCATCAGAGCACTTTATTCGAAGGATACTCTAAAATAGAAAATATATCACATTTGGTTGCATTGTTTCAAGGCTAGTAAGATTTTAGCAACTGATATTGTCCAGAATACACATTCAACTTTTGGCTCCAAAAAACGCCCATAATTTCTCGTCCGTAAATGTTCTGCACGGAAGGTAGTTTTGGAATCAGCATTTTATGCCCTTTAATATGGTGTACACCCCAATTAGAAAGGCCACTTTGACTAAATAAGCTTCCCTTTTTAGAACCGTCTTCAAAGTTTCTACCGTAATACAATAGAAATAAAGAGCAATCGATGATTTGCTTTACATTGCATTTTTGGAGTGAAGCCAATTCTACGAACCGGTGTTCGAGCGGCCGCCAATCTTCATACAAGAGAGTTTCTAAAAAAACGTTCGATACATAGACGTTCGATATTCGTTTTTGTTACACCCTGTATAAACTTACTCAAAATGTTACTCAAAACGACTAATACGCTTTCTTAATTTATGTCAAACTTATGGATCAACATACATAGTCAAACCAACACACCGCGGAACCTGTGAATAAATGTAATAACTATGACTGTACATTCGAAAAAGAGTTTTCTCGACTCCAAACCTGTTTCTCATCTGCTGTTCTGCCCTCGTTGAACCTCTGTTTGTGTTACAACCTCTAATACGGCACACAGATTGCAATCTGCTCGCATATATATATATATTTTGCGACACTTAATGCCCAGCAGGTTTTGCTATTATGTGAATGACATTCGGCAACAATCTTCCTCTTAGTTATGTCAGAACAAAAAGTAGGACATAAGCTCCAACTTTTGCTCATTACTACTTCAGTAAAACTGATGAAAAGGTGTCTATTCTTCAACCTTGGGCAAAGATCCTTATTTGCTACTTTTTCAAATTCTGCAAGTCCTTTGCCAAGCGGATATTGTTATATTTTAATGTATTTAGGGTTTTATGGTTAGTTTTCTCAATCGTTGTTGTTAAGTTTATACCTTGGGCTTAAGATTGACTAGTCTCATGTTTGTTTCAAGACTTTCTTTTTCCTTCTTCTTCTGTGGTGTACGTTGAGTGTATTAGTATAGCTAGATAGTAGTTGATGAGTTTCGATAGTAACGGGTATTATTCGAACACAATCTTTTTCAGCTGGGCTAAATGTTACCGAATGGTAGCAGTTTGTGATGCGCTTTGAAGTTTTGAAGTGAGAAAAAGGTCGCATAGAGGATTTTGGGAAATCCCCAAAGAAAATATGGGATGTGCAAAAAGTATGTGTACAATGATCAGTTATCTGAATGACTGAACATATAAACCGCTTCTGAAAATAACATGTATTTAGTGAATAGCCCCTATCTTTTTTTGCTATTGTGCGCAAAATGCGACTTGTACTATGGTAAAGCATGACTAGTTTGAAGAAATCAGAATACAACAGCACTTCCCAACTCAAGTCAAGTGATTGTCAAATGCAAAATTTTCGCACAGCTTTCCCGATCATTGAGCATCTAAGCGATTATTCCATGTCTCGACTCCCATATATTTATTGCCCTTTCTGATACTCCATGAGTTGAATAGCACTTCAAGTATCTCATGCTTTGTACTTAGATTGCCTCTATTTTTCGAATCTGAAGTTGCCGTAAGGCTTGCTAAATAAAATTTGAAGAGAGCATTTGAATCCTGTAAGAATATTTTTGAATCATTGTGTGAAACGTTTACCCCAAAATCTTTCAAAGGTTCACTCTATCTAGATACCTTAGAACGGGGTAGATGTATGCAGTTGAATACATCATTTAATTTTGTAACTCAATTATTCCAATACAAAATCGCCCTACGAGCGTTTCAACATTATTCCACTTGCATGTTGCTTGACCATTTTTTATCATACTTATTAAAACCTATCAATTTTGAAGAATTTTTCAGTGAGCCATGAAATCGAGCACGCACATCCTAAAATAGGGCAAAACCAGTCTTGTAAATTTAAGAGCTTTGCATGAAACAATTTTACTGGTTTAGGAGAAAGTGAAGCTAGCTGATGAATGTTAAGTTTGATGTTCCGGTAGAAACCTGTAGAATTGGAAGGTTAAGACTTGCAGTACCTAAAGCAAAATGACCACATTTGTTCAAATTCTGCCGAAGCTGTTAAGTTTGATTATCCTAGACCTTCCCCCGTTGCAGCTGACGGCAATTAGATTTCGTTAGCACATCCAGGCGACAGAAAAGGAGAAAAAACCAGGGTAAGTCGATTTGTTGAAGTTTTGTTTACAATGTAGAGCGGCATTATCAAAGGCAGCATTTCACCCAAATCTTCCCTTTCGCGTTTTTGTCATTCTGTGGCTTTCTGTAGCTTTGATTACAAATTTGAAGTGCAATGTGCAAAACCTCCAAAAACTCAATTTCTGAGAGCCCTATCCTGGGGCATAGACAAATTTTTTATACCTGGGTGGGCGGTGGGCTAGGTGGGCTTGACAGCACTTTGATTTGATAAAACTATGTTCATGCAGAAACACGAATATAAACGAAATAATATGAGCTTGTGAATCTACAAGCACCACGATCAAACCGAGTAACAGAAATACGGATTGCGAGAAGTTAGCTTTATGGAGATATTAGGCTGAACGGCAACTCACCAGCTATCCGAAAAACGAAAAACATAGGAAAAAACAATCTCCTTTTTCCTATACATTTTGGATATTGAAGATTTTTTCATACAAAGGACTGTTATGGAACGTACGACAAAAAACTTGAGAGCCGCCTACTAATTTTCAGTCTATAACATCAGAGATTCCCACAGATCTTGTAAAGTTTTCTTAATTTTTTTTACATTTGCTTAAAAGATTGCTCTATCTGTCCCGAAAAGTGTGACTTTGGCACGCAGTTGAGAGGCGTTATATCATTACATCTATCGTTATTTTACTGTAAGAAAAACACAGCCGATAGATGGGTCAATGCCATGTGACTCACTCTTGGCCACTTCACACGCCGCACAAGCGATTTGTCCTAGTATGGTGATGTTTACTGGACCCGTAGTCCAAATCAATTCTATCTGCCCATTCGTACTAACAGTGTAAAACAGAGAAGAAAATTGCCTTTCTTTGCCCATCGTTTGAATCTCTTATTGATGTTTTGATTCATTGGTACTCCTCGGTTCTCATTTCTTTCTGATTCACACGCTCTTTTATAACAAAGGACATGCCGACTGGTCATCAAACGTTTACGATTCATCACAAATTGTCTTGGTTTTTTTTCACTGCGGTACTTCGCTCTGTATAATGAGTTTACGATGTTAAATGGAATTTAGTTGTCCTACTTATTTGACCTTCTCGGGTGTCTATTTTTGAACTCAATGATTTTTCCATTCCGACGACAAATTCTCGGGTTACATTAAGGCACAGATTTCTATTGTTTTCGAGCCAATTGTTTTGGAAAGATCCATTTCACAAGTCACGTCAGGTGTTCTCTTTTCTTCTTCGCACAATCTGACCTGATTCCATTACTCCTTATCCATCGAAAAAAGTTGGTTAGCCTCTGACATATGATTACTAGCTCTGACAGATCAAATCTGTCGCCGTTTTATCGATATACCATATCGATTGTGTGCTTTTTTTCATTCCTTTTCATGGAGTTTTTTTACTTATTGTTAGTCCTACGTTATTAGATTGTCAACGATCTCCAGTTCGGTCCAATAGTTCTTGGTTTATTTTGATCCTCTTCCATTAATTATCATTTGCATATCTCAAACTATCAAGTGGGGATTAATATTTTACAATTATAGCAATACGAAGGCTACCATAAGGTACTGGATTGCTTAAACTCTTCTACTTCAATGTAAGCTTTTGACGGACGCTTCCTGTCCAAACCTTGAAAAGGAGGACGAAAATTCGGAAATTGAGCAAAGAAGATAACAAGAATAGCAATAATCTGAAGGAAGTCGTGATCTGTCTTTGAGCAAAACTCATCCATAAGCTTCATATTATCTATGTCTATTATCATCATAATTTGGAATTTTTGTATTCATTTTGCCAGCTATTAATGAATTTGGCATTGTATACGTTCTAAAACACTGCTAGGGCGAAATACTTTCCGACATTTTTGTCTTATGAAAAGCTCAGACTCTTTCATTTAGTTTATGCGCTCTAGATGCACTCAAGTAAGCCATTATTTCTGTCCAGCGTAAATGTTATCCATTTCATTTTATCAGTTGCCGAGATCTCTCGATGACGATGACCTTCACCGCTTTGCCTTTCACATAAAAACGGATCATTTGGCTCAGCGATGTTGTTTGTCAAGTCCCTGGAGAGACAAATCTGAATTGAAATAAGAATTTTTTTCAACTTAAAGGGGTAGTAACGGCAGCTGTCTCTTCGCTTCTTATGTCATGTTTTTCTTTGGTAATATTTTCACTATCTTCCGGTACAGTAACTTTTTTTTGATATGTACATAATCGAAGTCGAAATGCATTATATCTAATGCACGTTTGTTTCTCATTTGCCTTCATCCTTGTTCACTTTTTGTTCTTTTTTTTTGCTCTCACCACTCTTCTATTTTTCGCACAATAGTTGTTCTAGAAATCAGAAAGTATATTATTACTTTTGCTCCCTGCTTTTTTAAATATGTCCAAACATTCATTTCTCTTAAATTTCACTCAGCGATAATTATTTTCCAAATTATACCACGTCATCTTGCCAGGACCCTAGATGCGTGTTTTTATAAATGTGCCAATGTAGATTTGTACTTTGAGACGCAAATCGTCACTTTCTTGCCATGCATTGTGCTACTAATTTCATATTTCTCGTGCTACTAGTTTTATACTGGTTCGTACAGCAATTGCACCATTTCTTCTGTTAAAATCCACTCATTTCATGGTTCCACCAATGCATTTGTACAAACTGGAACTCATTAGCGATTCTTACATTATGACAAGGATTCCACATTCTGCCATCGCGGTCTCACTCGTCAGGTCCTACTACTTAAGTTGTTCCAGGCTTGCTATAGCTAGACTTCAAGAAGTGGTTCATAATCCAATTAGTGTGACGAGGAGCCAAATGTTGGTTTCTTTTTTTCGGAAGTGTCGTTAATAGCGTGGTTCCTAATCAGAGTACTTGTAGATGTTAATGTTGAACAAGTGCGCTGGTCTGAGTGGAACCAAGTATGGAAAAAATGCATTTTCACACTTAATGCTTGTAGAAAATCAGTAAGAGAAAAATTCAAGGAAAAAACTATGTATTTCTACTTATTATGTTGCTCCATAGTTACATTCTATTCTTCCTGTCCTTTCTATCCCTAGCGCTGCTTTGTTCATACCTTCACTTGAACTTCCTATGTTCAGTACGAGTCTTCAATGGACTCAAGATCGTCAAAAAAAACTTTTTGCTAATAACACCTAATGAATTTTCCTGGCTTGTACAAAGTAAAGCCTAGTCCCTGACAAAATTTTTCCAAGAATAGTTGATCTCCTTTTTTGACCCGACGAAGCTGCCCTTGCTGGAATAAATTTTGAATTTTACAAAAAGTTTTGTTTAGTCCAGGACTCAAACAACTGACTTTTATGAAAAAATTGAAATGCGAACTTTTTATAGAATGAACTACTACAATGGGTTCGTTCTGAGTTTGTTATATGCCAATCACTTCGTAGGTACACAGTAGATATGAAAGGCCATGTAAGGTTGTCGTTTCTGACAAAGACTTTTCGACAAAGACTTTTTTGAAAGAATCCATGTTCGACTATCCATAAATCTTGGCATAGTTTTAATCTTCTGACTGATTTGTTTAGCAGCGTCCAAGATTGGCACAGATATTTAATCCACAATAAACAGACTGACGTTTCTGCAATCGCCTTCTTCAGAGTCTGAAAAGTCGAAAACACCAGTGAACTATCCGATCAAATACCTTATCGACTACAGAGAAAACCATCCCTCTAGACAAGCAACAGTATCAACCAAAACGCAAGATTAAGCTAGTGCTCACCTTAACAGATAATAGATTTGGTGGGTGCAGACCACTTATGTCAAAAAATGTACTGCATTACTTTTATATGCCGGAACGTCAGTCTGTTTATTGTGGAATAAATATCTGTACCAATCTTGGACGCTGCTAAACAAATCACTCAGAAGATTCAAACTTATTTGAAAATTTAAGTAAGCTACAGAACTGTGTTAGTGACTTCTTTGTACTCGTAAACAATTTGTATTGAAAGATTCTAGAAGCCTGATGTATTTTATCTTTGTAGGATAAGATTTCGGGTGCGTAGCGTCTGGGGGCGAAATCCGAGACGCTTTCATAAACTTCTTTTTCGAAAGGCGGTTGACGCTACCCTTCCATTCTTCTGTAGCCAGTCCAGAATAATTTCTCTGACCGACCACGGGCAGTATGGATTATAGTCTAGCCATTTGACGGTCGTCATAGTTTCGCGGTGCCGACAATATTTGTACGACAACTGCCGTGCTTGTGACGCGCCGACAACATTCTATAAAAACCCATAGAAAGTACATTTTCACATTCTGCACTCCATAACTTTTTCCTACGCGCAAGTGTTGTCGGCAATACAAAAACATTGTGTGAACAGTCGAATCTACCACACTATAGTGTGTGTATGGAGCACATAAGTAAAGCACATAAGTTCGCAGCCTTGTGGCCTACAGCCTAGGCGGCAGCGAAGGGTTTTCGCTCTTACCTTGTAAGAAGTTTCAGAATAGTCTATGATTATTAGTTTGAAAACGATTTCGTCCCCCACTTCGCGCCGATGGTTGAAAAAAAGGGCGTAGTTTGAACCATGTAATTAGAAGCGCGGAGAGAGTAATTAAAGAGCGAAGACATCCAAAACCCCGATATTTTCGTTACCAGAAGCGGCCTTTGCCGCCTGTTCCTGCGTTTTTCTCATTTTCTACTTTTTTGATTCGATCACGAGACAAGCGTCTCAACAGGTGCAGAAAGCTCTTGTTTATGAAGTTACTCTTCCTTGCAACTGCCAAAAGTAGAAAGTGCTACTTATTTTTCATAAAACCTTAGAGTGCTACCAATAATTCACATTTATTTTTCTCACACATGAAATGGATCTATAACTAGGACTGTTTTCTAGTTCTTTTGCTCGGCTGCTTCCGTAAACTCCCACTTTCTTAGCACCACATTTTTTCAGCTTGCTGGCACAAGCCTAAAGAACAATGAAAACTATTCTGATTTTGTGAGAGAAACGCAATGATGCTACTCTGTAAGACGTTTCTTGGTCTAGGTAACTCAACATTTTCCAAATTTTCTTATAGAAAACTTCAAATCCAGTATGCGCTTTGATAAATAAGAGGCCAACACCAAAATTCCCTTTTATTCAAATGTCTCGTGAGCAGTCTCGCCAAAAATTCCCTTCACTCCTGATTCTTTCGCTTTTTGTGGCGGAGCAAAAATCTAATCACTTTTCCTTTTGACAAACAGTAACTAGAACAACTTTGGTCAAAAGATTGGATTCACCCCGAGCAAGTACAAAGCTGGTACATGATTCCAATTTATTTTCGAAAGAAGTCGGTGATTTTAAGAAAAATGATGAGCGAAGATGCTTAGTTTCTCCCCTTTTCAATTTTTTTGAGTCTGGCCTTGTGAATGACAAAGCGTTTATTAGACAAAAATTGTTTCTTGTCGAAAGAAGTACGAAAAAATGACATCCTTCAGCCACTTCTAAAACTCGGGTGTTTTTTCGTAGAAATGATGTGTACACTAAATTGACTCCATTCTGGTTGAATTAGCTAATATGTATTGCAGTTTTTACCGCCTTGTTAGCTCTCCTCTAACAAATCCATTCTGCGTTCCAATATTTCAAGAAATCAACCCTTTCTTCTGGACCTTCATTTTTCTTAGAAGGCAAACACTTATAAAATTCTCTTCCAAGCTCTCTTAATGCTTAACTCTAAGAATGGAAACGCCTCGATAATTATAACAAACGTTTAGTTGATGTATGATTTCAAAGGTGCACATTTGACCACGATACTCATTATTCACGGACACTTCCTCACATAATTGAATGCCTAATCACTTCTATCGAAGATTTCGAGGAATTTTTCCAGCTGGATGATATCTTTAATTTAGAAAAAAATTTATATTTTATATTTTATAAATACACTCGAGGTGCACCAGAATGTAAAAGAAGTAGAAGAAAGTCCAAAATGAGACCAGCCAGTCCTCAGCCTCAAGAGAAGATAAAAGAAAATATGGATGGAAAAACAAAATAGAAGCTCTAAACCCAGCTTGCAAAGCTGAATGAAAGTAATTTGATTACAAAAAACGATCACAAGAATGTCACATACACTCTAAAATTCAACATGCCCCATTTTCGGATGTCAACGAGCCCGCAGGGTAAGGCTAGCTGACCTGACCCCACTGAAGATTTATTTTAGAGGATAGCAATTTGTTAAAATAAACATTTTCTAATAATTTATACTTCCCTTTGTGAGGTATCTCTCAAAGTTTCTTTTTTCCATGGTTTCGGATTGTTCCGTTGGCCTCTCCGCTATGAACATTTCGAATGTTCCCACGGCCATCGTCCACATGTTTATCTTTTCCGCATCCACATGTGTTTTAGGCAACATTCGGAACGCTCGACATGGCATAGATTGATTTTCTGCATTTTAGTTTGAAAGGGCTCATTCCTCAATCTTATCTTAAAGCACTTTATGATGTTCTGTGTTTCCATCCACTAATACAATTTTCTCCTAAGGCGTCTCGTTCTTCTCATGTGAGAGTTACCTCTTTAGAAAGTCAATCGACTACAGCTGTGCATGCAATTCAATTTCGTTTGCGCCTCCCCACTTTTTTTGCAGATTTCTCCATTACCCAGCACCCTAGCAGTATAATTAATTTTATTGCTGCCTTTCAATCTGGACAGTTGCACTTGAAGAAGTGGGTTCGATCTATTCTTGCTTACTGCTGCAGTCAGCTGCTTCCCAACGCTGTCTAGTTGAAGCCATATGTCGTCTTCTCGGTACAACTTCTTCCCTATAATGTTACTTACTTTCCTCCCAAAAGGGAAAAGAGCGTGAGTATTTCTAAATTTCTATGGTAGAAGACATCCTTCGAATAGTGATACATGGAGTATCACTAGGACTACTCATCTTTATTTCTGCCGTCATTCTTGAAAAAAGTGTTAGGTAGGCCTGAGCTCTATCTCGAAGCTTTTTTACCATAAATACTTTCTAAAGATCTTTTTGCTCTTTCCCTCATCTTTCCTTCTACCGATTCTCTTGATGAAGTAAGCCAGAAGGATAAGTAATATTTAAATGATTATTTATTTTATTAAATCGTATCCTCTGTTCATTGCTATTTGTTCCCTGGCATTTTGAAAAGAAGAACTCGAAGGTTTCTAGGGAACTACCATATCCGCCCAAAGTTTTTAGCCCAAAAACTAATAATTATATGACAAATCAAATATGGTTTACGGAACGCTTTCAGTTGATATCATAGGTATCACATTTTACGCATCTTCTCACCAAAAACATCTTGGAATCAAAAAGGTTTCTTTCTTCATAAACCAATTTCGTACTCAGTCATGCACCGCACATATGTTAAAAGCCATGATTACATTTGATTGGAGTTCTTCGCACTTCAAAGAAGCCAGTTCATGTGGTTTGTTTAATTTTCGCGAAACCTAATGCTTCAAGGTTACACGTACCTTCCTTTTGTTCAATGAAAGAAAAGCCCTGGTAAAACATTGCTTTGATATCTGCTGACAATGGCAATAAATCTATCCAAGTGTATAGTTCTGGAAAAACTATAGTGTTTTGTCGAGAATTCATAGACGTATTTGTTGGAGAATGCATCGAACTATCAAGCGATTAATCATCTTCCGATAGTCTGAGAGAATTTTGTTGAGGACAGGCCGGGGGAGAACGGGAACAAAACGTTCTTTTATCGCATTTTCAACAGCGTTATTGCCCCTACTATAGCTTTCATTCCTATAACTATAGGAGGAATGAAATTTATCCAAGATGCCTGAAGAAATAAAATAACCCGAGGGCTGGCACTCCATAAGATTGATCGGGGAGCTTTGCTTGCAGGTTTGACCCATTCTTTATTTTTGCTACTTCTTTACGTTAATTTTAATTTTTTCGCTGTATTCATATTTAACGAACGTTTGTAAACAGAGGTGAAGTTATACTGCACTAGAAAATAATGAGGATTGAATGACGAATTTGATGAGAGGTTTCTCATATAGGCGGTACGGGTCTCAAAGTAGACTGGATGTGTGATTCCGGGAAATGATTTGCTGAGGGTTCTGCCATACTATTTTTGTAATCCTTGCAATTTCTATGACTGTTTCTATATGATTCCTGCAAATCCTGTGATTTCTGCATTCCTGTGATTATTGTGAGTCCTGTGACTTTTGTGACACCTGTGACTTTTGTGATTCTTCAACTTCGTTGTCCATAAAGACCGGAAACTCCCTTATTCTCAAAGATGTAACATTAGTGACCCGCATTAGAGTTGACATTTTGCATTCTCTTCCGATCACAGCCAAAAAATCCTTCACTTCATTGAAGTAGGACAGAATGGGAAAATAATGGCGTTACTACTCATTAGTGGACCTGTGCTGAAAAGGTAAATGTCACACTCCAAGGAACAACTAAAGAAATCTCACAATCAGAATTTGTACTAAGAGGGCCGAACACCTAGAATTCCGCAAACAGTTACGGCGCAGGAAATGATACTACTCAAACGTACTTGGTTCAACTCATAATTCCGTTGGCGTTTTGATGGCCAATTCTTATAGAATTGACTAGCTAGAGTGATTCGAGAAGTCTTACTACCTCGTCAAGCATCACTCGGTTTTTTTTGCATGGTCTCTGAGCATCTAGGAGCAGCTGTTTCACTTCTTATAGTCTAATTTCCTATTCCCTTTCACTATACGAAAAGATACGATCTCAATGGAACTTCTCAGTAGTGAACGAAGATCGCGTATCGTAGGAAAAAGAAGAAAGTAAAGTGAAATTGGGTAACACTAGCCCACACAGATTTGAGAAATCAGTGCAAGAAGATCCACAGAACTTATGAACTTAAGAATTTGCTTAGAGATACAATCGCTGTAACTAATAAGGGAAGGATGATCAGTCGAAGTGGCCTATGGAGATGGGTTCATACCAATTCAAATCCGTCTTTCTTACCTGCGGAGCTTTACTGCACTAGGAGTCATGAGAATTTGTTGTAGAAAAAAATTGTATGAGCAGATAGTATAAAAACAGTCGTAGCATTTTTCCTAGCGTTTAAATGGAGTAATAATAATTTATGGAGTGCTTTATGCAATAGTTACTCTCAAATAGAATATTTCCACATTCCGCTGCTCCATTCGAGTGCCAGGAAAAGTTTCAAAAACTGATTTTATCATAAGCTAGCTTCAAATCTTTTGCTCTGGTAAATACGCATAACTCCTCGTCCATAGACACTCGCAGATGAGGATAACCGATTTAGATTCAACTTTTTACGTCCTATAAGAAGGTATACATCCCATTTTAGAACGCCACTTTGACCAAACATCTTTCTCTTGTAAGATACTACTTACATTTGCCTGTTTAGACATCATTCTTGTTTCTTTTTGGTTTTTTTTGGCTCCGTATTTGCACTCAATTTAGTAAAGTATCTCAGGAGGTTTTACTACCTCGTCAAGCATCGCTCGGTTTTTTTGCATGGTCGCTAAGTATCTAAGAGCAGCTGTTTCACTTCTGACACTTGTGTGCGTATGTTGTGGTTGTCGCGCCACGATCAACAAAAACACCAATGGCCGTCCGGCGCAGCCAGCCATCGTCCAGCCGAGCGTGGCCGCGACGAAGGATGCAGCGAAAGCGAGAGACGAGCCCCGTTTGTACTTTTCGACGGCTGAATCTTCACCGTTTGCTCATTCTTCAACACTCGTCACCGCCGTTCGCGTTCGGCCGTGCCAGAACAGCGCGCGCAATCATCGCCGTCAGCGAATCGTTTTCGAGTGACATATTTTCGCTTTTACTAGTAAGGCTTCTCAAGTCGAGCTGCTGTGAGATCCTGTCCTGTCCCTCTATTTATTTTTCATTTTGACATTATTATTACACCAGTGCGTCACCTCTGCTTCGCACAGGCTCGCACTGGTCTTGCTTCATATGCCTTACTCATTCTTGACTAATGGTGGCAATGAAACTCACCGCGGAGTACCGATTTTCGCGAGTAAAATGTAAACAACTACCCATTCCAAATGCTTTTTCATGTGAGATTGGTGATTTCGCGTGGATGAAACTTTTCGCAGAAGAACAAATACAAATTTGAGTATGTTTTTAGACTCTTTCTGGCTTGATAGCTGCCATAAGGACAGTAGGCAACGTAAGCTACATCTCTGTGCAAAAATCTTCTCGAATGCTCAGGTAAAACCATGACAAATTAACCATTCACGCAATCATTTCTTTTTGGCGTCGTTCTCGTGAAGTAGTGGACTTTTGTCCATTTTTTTTGGACTAAATCCATGGCTTGCGCATCAGCATGCTAAACAAATCTCCGACTTTGCAAAAAGTAGTGATATTGAACCAATTTTGCTGGCCAGAACCCAAGTGGTTCCGTTTGACGCGCAGTTTCTGAGGGAACCACCCAACAAAACCACTCGTGCCTTTGCACGGTAGGCTCTTATGTTGGTCGCATGCGATGTGCGAAATTTGGGCTCAGGACGTTGGCTGGAACTCGCTCTACGAATTTCGTTACAGACAGACACACAGACATACACACACACAAAAACACGTAAACAACCTTAGCCCGTTATTATAAGTTATGATTACTGGCATACATCTACCTTATTTCCTCTCTTCGTTGTTTTGCCTCTTCTTGGTTCTTCCTTCATTCATGCGCCCTGCTGTTCCATGGCGTCCTAGACCAACGGGTTCTTCATCGTCGGGTTGTTGAGGTGAAGCGGTCAAAGTGATCGAGTTACTGGAGGAGCAGAGATTAAACCCCATACTACTTTTTCACTGTACTAAAATTGGTAAAACTTCCAAGATAGTTCGAAGGAGTTCTTTGCTCAAAGGCATAGTGCTAGTATTCGCATGTGACAACTTCAAGATCCCTTCTATGGTTCCTTAATTTCACTGCAAGTCACTTTAATGGCTTTGAACCTATCAGTTTGGTACGAGTTTGTTCCAGGGTTTTTGGAAGTACGTAAAAATCTTTTGCGCTTTTTACTATATTACATGCAGAAAATTGTCGTCATATCTCGATAACAGAAACTGGTAAGGGCAAATTCAACTATATATTTTGAATGCTCGCCAAAAATGTTGAAGGGTGCAACAAATTTTGCTTACATTTTCTCGGAGGCATTATGCAAACTTTTCATAACGATGCAAACTTATGTTCCCGACAGTTTTCGAATCCCCTTAACTTGTGCTGTATGTAAGTGGAGGACATGTACTTGTAGCGTAGTTTTCCTTTCTAATATTGCTCTTTGGGTGAAAAGTTCGAGTTACTTCATGAAGAATGCATTCATAAGTTCGGCGAAATTTTAGACCACCCCAAAGAGTTTTTCAGAGGACGTGATCAGAGTCAGTCTTTTTATTCGGGAGTTTTCATCAATTCCTCCGAAGAATTCTGGGATGACCCTTATAACATGCGAAAAAGTACCCAAACCTCTTATCTTCCAATCTTCCAAGCCTCACTCTAGACATGCTAAGACAATTGTAATGCTATTCAGCTCACTTTTTTACTGAAAGCTTGTCTACGAAATCTCATGAACTGTTCACCTCGGCTGCACTAAACCAGCAATATCACTTCAGAGGCAGACTTAGTTGCCTGTTGCCTGTTCCTCATTGGGATTCCTAACGATTTCCTAACGCGTCCTCTTGTCAACTTACTCTCTAATTCAGTGTTGATTTTTTACTTTAACAAAGTGCGACACATCTTCCACGTCGCGCAAAATCATTCGAGATGGCAGGGGTCTGTTCTGACTTCCTTTCTTTTCTAAGAGTTCCTCCAGATCTAATTAGATGAGTTCAATATCAATGACACGAAGAGCTATGATCACTTGCTGAAGCAAATTCTTAAATTTTGCTAAGTGAAGATAAAATAAGCCTGAATAATTTTGTTGGTTTGCCTCATTCTTCTTCAGATCAAACCTTTTACACAACTTCTTACTAGATCCTGTTCCGGTCTGACGATCTTTTTTCTTGCTTTAGAGTATCGCAAAGCTCTCCACATCAACATTATCTGGACTTTATCTGTTTCCTGCAGCTGAAAAACCCAGAAAGTAGCTTCCTCCATATGGCATCTGATTGTGAGATAAGAAGCTCCCTGGATTTTGTTAAATTAGCCCAACATCGTTGTGGACGGAAGGTTCTCTTGAATGGCAGTCATCTGCATGCAGTTTTTGTCTTTCGAAGTTCCTCTTATCTTGATGTTATACTGAAGTATGGTGACAGCTGCCATTCAATGTTAGCTAATTGTGAAGCAGTTACTCGTTCTGCAGCAAATGCCGATGTCACTGATTGGAGAATTTTTTTTGCGCTTCTCTTTCCATCGTTCTTTCTTATTTGATGCAATGTAAGCGTGTTAATGTTGTTCACCTGTAGAACTCAAGTAACGATCGAAAAAAGGACATTGGAGAGAAGAGAATGTATTTTTGGGTTTGCCCCAAAGAAAGCGTACAGCTCTCATTTTCTCTGTGATACGCTTTTCCAGGCATTTTATGGAACGAGCCTTTTCCTTCTCACCCTTGTATAAAATTTTATTCGCTGTTGAGAAAAAAAAAATGTTGAGGAAAAGATTACTTTTACAGATAAGCGAGGAATACTTAACATTTTCATGAAAGCGTAGAAGAGTGTAAATTTGACTGGATCAAACCATCTATAATACATATTACAGTCATGAACATACCCAAGAAAAATTTAGAAGGAATTGGCCAAATTACCCAATTCAACTGGCTCAACGGCTGGAAGGCGGGGCTTCGTGGTCTTATCAGGGCTAGGTAATGATCAGAGAGCGCGCGCGGGTGAGAGACGCAGGTTGCGTCGGGCGCGAGCGGCCTCAATCAGGTCACAAAACTTCGCCTCCCAGCCGCCAAGCCAGTTGAAATAAAGGTTATACGTTCAGTCGATAGAGGCGTATGCCATTTGCGTGAGTAGTTTGACCTTTTGAGACCTCTTTTCCATGTAAAAGAGAACTACGCACTTTCAGGATGGAAGCAGCTGAATAACAGTATAGCAAAATTTGAAACATCTTACTGCTGCTGCGCCAGTTTTACTGGCCTCTGGGTTTCCACCACCGGATTCAATAGGGTTGAATAGGAGAAAATAAGGGGAATAATGTGTACATCGCAAGGTCAGGAACGCGATGCGAAAATCTGGACGAATTTTGAGAATTAAGTTTTGCAAGGGTTCTGCAGATGTTGATAATGCGAAGAATTCTTTTTCACGAATAAGGTTGTGAAGAATTTTGTCCAGTTTTTTGTCCAATTTCGGCTCTTTATATGAAAAAAGGAGCTCGTATAAGGCGTAAAGCATTGAAAGCTTTTGCTTTCTATTTTTGTACTAACGCATCATAACATAATTATCATAAATTTTTCAAGAATAGCATCTTTCCATCATATAATTTTAAAGTTACTCAATGACCAGGTTTTTCTACTTTTATGAATGTTATACGTCCAATCCAATCACTTCTTCTTTGAGAGTTTTTCTTTGCTTTTTAGTGCATCCTTTTTACGTTTTCAGGGCTTTTCAAATGACTCAAATATATGAGTATATGCAAAAAATGTAGAACCTACATCGCTTCTCTTTATTGAGTCCAACATCTTTCTTTGAATCCTTTTGAGCGTCAACTGCCACTTTCTAATCATGCTGGGACGCTCATAGAGCTATTCAATTTTTTTTGTCCCAGCGATTACGAATTTCTGTGGACTTTGCTGTACAAAAATTCCAATTTCTAATCGTTGAGTGGAGCGTTCAAGGACCAAATTCTCTGAGATGTGTTTTGCTTTGTACAAAAATTCTCGATGATGTCGCAGTGAAATTAAGGTCCTCGTCGTTTCACTCTCTGAATCAGTGTTGAATGACGTCACTTCGACAAACGGCAATAGGCAGTATAGAATAGGATTTAGCGAGTTTTATTGGATGGGGTGAAATCAGTTTCATGAAATTTTCACGATCTTATTAGACGACTGTCATTATCGAAAATAGAAAATGGTTTAGACAATTAGGAGAGGCGATTTCTTTTCAGCTTTGCTTAGCATAGGCTGATTAGCTGTGAAATTACATTGTAAAGGTAATCATTGCTAATGAAAAGAGGCAGTTGTGTACTTCATCCTCTCTCAGATACAAGCACTAATTCGCTCTTTACTCTTGACTCGATTTGAAATCCACACTGGCTGCCCTTCATTACAGAACAGCGAAAAGCTTCACGGCGATTTTTTTCTGTGCTTTTCTGCAGCTGGATAATGCAGAAAATTGCTTTCATGCATATGCCTTCCATATCCATAGCCATCTGAAACGCATAAATTGCCTAGACTTCACTGAACGACCTCAACATCTGTTGTGAAGAAATTTCATTTTGTGTCAACCAGTATCTGCACGCAGTTATTGTGTTTTTCAAATTCCTCTTATCTTGATGTTGTACTGAAGTGTTGTGACAGCTGCTGTTTTCTGCAAGCTGATTGTGAAAAAAGATACTCGTTTTCTGCTGCAGATGCTGCTTACTCCTGTACTTTCCAACGTTCATGTGGAATTGTTATCAGTTTTAAGAATAGTTGTATCAGCTACCAATCTCTTTCTGAAATTGGGTATAAGTAATGCGAATAAAAAATTTTTCCTCTAAAGACGTCCAAGGAAAGCAGCATATACGTCCTTTGGATCCCCCACTCAGGAGTGGACAATTTTTAGCCTCAGAAACATATTCTTCCTTGGACATACATATTAGGAGGCGAGCACATTCCTGTCACATTATAAAAAGTATTTGCCTACCCGAGGACGAGCAAAAACTGCTTGAGGAGGATGCTTTTTTCTACATTGGAAAAGAACTGATGCCGTTACATGTTCATATTGGTGGAAGAGCCTGAGTTGGTAGAACAGCCTATCCATAAGCAGCAATCAGTCAACTGGAAAATGAATAAGAGCTATAGTATCGTACACCGCTGAGTGATGCTTGTGAAGTGAAGTATAAATGCTAAAATGAATTTTCCAAGGTTATTACAGAAAGATACTCCAGATTTGTTTTGCCTGCGGTCATTTTGAGCAGAAAATCCTTTTGCTTCGATCCCTACGAGGAGGCACTGTTCTTATTCTGACAAAATACTCTACGTTGGCTTTTATCTTGTTTTTCATCAATTATTAAGATTTAGGAATTTATTGAATTTGTACTTGGCAAATTCTCGAGAGGGATTTCCGTGCCTCTACATCCCAAAGTCCAAAATGCTAAAGAGCGGCACGCTTTTCGATTTGGTTTCACTCTTTACGGGTTCCATGTGGCGATCAGCACTTTCGTAACGTCTCTAGCCATTATGATGGATTCTAACTATCAAGCCTTCCATCCCGCACATAGGCTGAATCTGCAATTTGCTTATGACGCTCCTCATACTTTATCAAATTGGCTGGCTTAAATGCGATTGGCTTTTTTGTATAAGCGAACGGATGAGTCGGCTGTTAGAAGTAAAATGTGCAAAACTGTCTTTCTCCCTCTTCATTGTGCGCACTCGCCATTATCATCGAAATTTTGCGTAAATTAATTATCTTTTCACGTCAAAATCATCTAGACAATTATTCGCTTCCAGGGTTTTGCTAGACTCGGCAAGGCTTTGATCCTGTTTTATTATGCTTAATTGCTCTATAAACTTGTATGCCACCATATACACCATATTGCTTTACATCGTCCCTCTTCCATGATACGAAAAACGATAGTTTAGTTTATAAAATAAAATCAAGAAATGCTATCAACTTGTATTCCTCCCTTGTTAGTCCCTACTTTTCCTCTTTTCCTTTCTTTCTAGTAGGTCGTTCTGAGGTAATTTTATTTTTTTCTTTGACCCCCGTGACAGAGGTTTTCGATAGATGTAAGGCATATTCGCAGCTTTATATTCTTTTTGAAATGTGTGGTTCCCGCATGCCAGTTTTACTAAGAAGTCATAGAAAATGGCCAAAAACTACGGCTTATGGTTTCCCTACGCTATTTCTGAAAATTTGTGTGCCTTCCTCCAGGAAACGTCCATGTGAGGATGGAGAAAGCAGTTGAGGTTTTAGTTTTTGACATTGTATTTGCAGACTTCCAGGCAGTCTTTCAGTAAGCATAAACGTATCTTTCGGCTTCCTGGTTTGCCTGATACGCTGATTCTACGTGCTAAAGATGTTCTGTCAAACATCCTGTTGTTTTCATTTAGCAGTGGCAAAGCTTTACTAAACTAAGTCAGGCGATTAGATATGGCTAACAGGTTGAACTTCAACCGCCATCTGTCCCCTTAAAAGCATGCTTCCACTAGCGCCAGCTCACTGCCTTGAATTATATCCAGCATTTAGCCTGAGAAAACGTACTTAGCCGAAAAGGCTATAGCGAGCCGCTTTCGTGAATGAGTGTTTTTAGTGGTAATCCTGCCATGTTATATATTTGCCTCGGTTGGTCTCAAAAACGGGCATAAACCTCCCTGCGTGCTTAGAGATTTATGAGGGCTGCGCACGCATGATAAGATTCCGTTCCACATTGCTCGCAGCTTGAGACGTACAAAAAGAGCCACAAGAGGCAGTTTCACCCTTAAGTACGTTTTCTTTATCATGGAGCTATTTATGACAATGGCCCAGACCTTGTGCTCGTTTTGAGATTAAAAAAAAGTTGGTTCGTCATACGTCTGATGCTTATTTACTCTCCGCAATTTTTGCTTGCCTAGAATTTCGCGCAGTTGTATAGAAATACAAGTGGATGAATTTCTAGACATTTTAGACATCTGTTCTACTGTCTCTCGAAATTTCCCTTGCTGTAAGAAACGATTAGTAGAAAAAATTGTTGAATACATGCAGCAGGTTAATTACTCTCAACAACCACAGTATAGTCAGGGATATCCTGCTGGGTTCTTGAGAAATCACAAAGAAATCTCTGAGTGAAACAAATTTTTTGTATAAAATCCACTGGGTAATGATTTGCTGCATCAGCTATATTTTTAACTCACCTAAATTATTCCAAAATTTTTATCTGTCAGCTACTTTCACTATTGCGACGAAATACTGAGCTGAAGTGAGAATATTTCATTATTATTGAAGGTAACTTTGAAATGAAAGACGGTGACTGCTGGTTGTACTTATGTTTTTGCTAGAGATGGTAATGCTTATCACACTAGTGTTTGTTATAATGAGAAGTTCTCATTTCGGTGCGCCATAAAAATGTTCCGTGAATCAATTTTTTTGTACTGGATATAATAAGTGACTATCTTCCCACATCATGACCACATTTCTATTTTTGTAGGTACCTTTTTCCCTTGTAATTGTAGGGTATATGTCAAGTGGCGCAATTTTTGGCTGCCTTTGTTAGAATGACGTGAAGATCTTAACTGTAGTTCTTATGCTCCCAAAGTGTTGCCAATTCCTCTGAGGAAATACTGTAGAAATAGGGGTTGTGGTATAGAGGAGACGAAAGAAATGTTATCATGAATATACAATATGAAAAACATGAATTATCGATTCACAGCTGCTTTTTAGAAAGTTCAAACAACGTTTGCTGAAGGTCCAGCATTTCAACTCTATCTTACAAATATAAAAGTTGTCAAATCAAAGTGTGAAAAAACAAATGCAAAGTCTATTTTTGTCAAGTTCACCATTTTGGTGCTCTTCTCTGCTCACTTTTCTCTTGTGATTTCCCTTGCAGTGCTTTAACTTAAAAGATGCCGGCAATAAATATCAATTCAAGATTAGCTCTTTCAAGTGAGCTTGTCTACTCATATTCTTCATTGGTAACACATGATGTCACCTATTGTATAATTGAAGCATTCTCAGCTTGACAAACAAGCATGAAATACAACACATCTCGTAATTTGTGAAAAAAACGCACAGTCACCCGATTCATGTGACATCACCATAGCGTAGCCATATCTCGCTTCAGAATGGATTAATTCCAATTTATCCAAGAGCACCATTTGACTCGGCTTGACGCGGTGCATCTTCTTATACAAATAAATGTCCGCTTAACGTTTCAGATTTCTGGTTACCGTGGGTTAGTGTGCTTATTCATTGCACTCACTGGGCAGCCTGCCGTAAGCAAGGATCTGAAATGATTCGTGGAATCTTGCCGAGATGAGTCGAAATGGTGCCCTTGGATTAAGAATTTGTCTACTCTGAAGCCAGATATAGCCACGCTACGGTGATGTCACGTGAATCGGGCGAGTTTGCGTCATTTTCAAAGAATGAGCGGTGTTGTGGTTTGATGGAAAAAAGCTTGTATGAAAATACATGAAAAGATTTCTCATATTTGCGTAAGGCACATACCTATCTATTCTCTGAGTTCTCCGTTTCAATTGGCTCCACTGATTTATCTCAAATTTCACTGATTCGTCAAATTGGTCTACCACTCGGTTGTTAACACCATGGCAAAGTTTCTTGGCAAGTACTCAGTTTCTTTAGGTTAGCTTCACATTGCAGTACCATGCTTCCTTCCAAAAATAAGAAGAAGATAATGAGAAGCTATCCCAGCTACTTAACCGCAGTGGGGTTCTGTGGGATGACAAACTGTAATATTCTTGCAATTCGTATGATGGTGGTTAAAGACAGTGATTAGCCTGGAACCTAATGCTGGATCAAATTTTTTTGCTCTGAACGGAAATTACGAAGGTATTGGACTGATGTCATTCATTTTGGCTGTGATTATATATGATTCTCAACCTCATCAATGCATTTTTCCGCTTTCAATATCATAACTTGCACTTATTAGTATTTGAGTCGTATAGTTCGCTCCCATCCTGTCCCTGCATTGTTTTCGTGCTTTCGTTCGAACACATCCATAACGAATGTTTTATAATGCCATAATGTTTATACTTTTATGTTTATGCAGCGATATCATGCACTATCAGTAAGCTGCAGGCATATGGCATTTATGCATTTATCGGACTGACTCATCACGGTCATTGTCAGATTCTCGGACATTCGGTCGACTTTTGGCCTCGCAAGGGCAAATTTTTGCCATATAACAGAGTTCTGCTTTGTTTATTTCTCCTTGCATTAGCGATCTTCTAAGCTGCCGAATTATCATCATAGAACATTTTATCTTTGCAGCTTCACTATTTCAAGAAATGATGATCTTTCATCTATACGAGGTATGAGTTTGGTTTTGAAACTAGCGCAATGAACCGCATAATCGAGACGAATTTTGTAAACTAGTTTCTTGAAGGTCATTTTGAGGGGAAAAACTATCTCTTTCAGCTGCGCATAGGAAATGCTCAGTCAAATGCGATAATTTTTGTCACATGCTGAAATTGAGCCTGAAATGATAACTCTCACTCGAATTTTTTATGATCGATCTTTTTTATAATTTGTCATTTGAACTTTAGAAATGATGAAATTGAACTTGCGCGGTTTTACTATCGTTTATAAATATTATGTATTATGAACTTGACCAACTGTACTCAAGCTGAAATAAAAAGTGGTCTTTTAATCACAAGTCTCTGCGAGAAAAGTCGATATTTCTAAAAAATGATGTTTGTGTGTTTGTTAGTGATGAATAGGTTCTGTATAGATTAATCAGAGGAATTTTGCAATACACGTACTTCTAATGCCTATGTTGATATATTTTCATCTTTTCTGCCCAGAAAATAATTTTGCAAAAATAAAATTACAATTAGCATACAAGAATATGTGGAGAACTCGAACGTATAATGACATCAAAAACTGTTCAAAGACTTTCGTCCCTGTAAATTTGATTCGAGCAATCTTCTTGAGTGAAGTGAGAACTTTCGACTTTAGACCCTGAAAAGTTCATGTCTTCTTCATCCTCGTTCTCGACCTTTTAGCTTCCACTTTTCCCCTTCTATGCTAATTCACTTTGCATGGGACTGTCAGAAGCCCAAGCCAAAATCATCAATTATTCGTCGCTAATTATTCACTGGTAGGTCCTGCGAGTAGGAAAATTTGTCTCTCGCTCACACGTTTTTCGTGCACATCGTTTGATCGTTGTTCGTTTTTCGAAACCTCACAAAATGCACTCGACGTTCCTCTCCAAATCAGTGTTGACCCCATTCAGACCGCGCCATTTTGCGACGTAGAAGGTGCTGCGGCAGGGGCAGCAATCGCATGTCGATGTGGATTCTCTACGGGTGTTTCATCGTGACTTTCTTCTACCTGCTGGCTGTCACAAACCTATTCGAAACGAATAAAAGCATCCACGACTTCATCAAGTCGTCCCGCGTCAAATACGCTCGATATCGGGAAGAAGCAGCCGCTTTGAAGAGTCGGAAACAAAAAGACGGTAAGAAGTTTTTGGCAAGTTCCCCAATCGAGTAATCTATTCAGAGTGAGTGTTTCAAGAGCGACAGCCCTGCTGTTATCATAATTCAAGAGCTTATAGCTTTTAGCTCCAGCTTTTTCTGCCATCACCAATCTTTTTTTGAATCTACTTTTTTTGTTGTTCTATCTACCACCGGTTGTAGTCACAAGAAATTTTTTGTTTCTCCTTTCAAAAAAGAGGATTCAGAGCAAGACATGATCAACAAAAATTCCGCCTGTCTTGACTACTCTTTCTGGATGAAACCTTGCATATAATGATTTCTCAAAATCAATTAGTTAGTGGAAGTGAGAAATTAGGTCAGTTTCTCTTGGAAGGAATCCATGCGTATCCCATAATCTTTGTTTTGTTTTGTTCAGCTTTGATAATCGCATTGCTAAATGACTTGTTGATTGACATGATTCATTCAATCATTTCCATATCTCATTGTCTCATATATGTGTTTTTATCTTTTGTGCCTTTCCTGTGCGTGTCGCTGGTATAACTAAATACCATGGGCCAGATGTTACTTCGTCAGATGTTTCATTTTGGGCTTTTAAGGTCGGCCGGTAGGTATGGGCGTTACAGTGTCTAGTAAATCTTTTCCCTGAAATATTCTATCAGACGGCTAACATGCTTGTAGCTTTTGGACATCCTCTATGTTAGGATATGTGAATATCGCGCGAACTGATGTCTTCTAATGCAGACGGGATTCCGGAGTTTGCTTCCATTTGAAGGGCGCTGCGGCGCGGTCAGTCGGACTATGTTTAAAGTGCCGTATTTTATTCTGGAGAAGAGAAATGCCTGCTGTTACGGCACTATGTTATTTCTCAAGCTATGTTCAACAAATCTTTATGCCTCAAAAATTTGATTCGTGCGGATTATCGCTTCAGGCTCGCAACGGGTACATTCTTCACACAGCATTTTTTTGCATTAGCTTTAAGAAAATGGCAGACTTGTGCATGTGCAGAAGCCCAACTTTGAAGGAGTAACACATTAAGACTCTCTCTGACATCCAAAAATATTCTTACAAGACCTTGTCTTACATGTAAAAGTTTGCAGTGGAAAAAATGACGCCCATGCTTTTCGGCCACCCTGATCTCCGTGCTTTTTTAGTTTTCATCTAAAAACTCCATCTTATGGTTTTTAAAAGATCGAAACAAAGGTTTAATCTTTCCAGACCTAAAAAAAGATAAATGCGTGGCACGTGCTCTCAGTTTATAATCGCTTGCAATCATAGAGATCCTACCTGAGTAACTATAGGTGATAGGCTACCCTCTTTCACATTCCTTAATAACAGAATAGCAAGTTTTCCATGTTTGCAACCTCTCGAGTGTATATTGGGTTGAACTGAAAGTTTGTCGCACCATCTTCAAAAAATCGTAACTTCTTCCTTCACGATAGTCTAGCATGGTACACCACTGGAAAGACTGTATCATGTACTTCCATGCTGTGTCGCAGAGATAAAAATGGAAAAAGAAATGACTTCGGGTTGGGTGATTTGAGGCAAGCCCTTTGAAAATCCGAAAAATGTGCAATAAAATCCGAAACAGCAGCACCACAAGTTTTTTGAACTCCTCTTTATAACCGAGCAAAGTTTGCGCTGATCAGGCATGTCTTTGAAATGTTATGATTTTCAGGAAAAATTGCTAAAAATTAATCTCGTAGGAAAACTGCTTTTTGGCATTTTTCATAGAAAAATATAACTTTTCGAACAAAAGCTCGATTAGCGCAAATTCTGCTCAGCTAGAAAAATGAGGTTGAAAAGCCTATGGCTGGCTGTTTTCAAGTTTATTGCGCAGTTTTTAGATTTTCAACAGGCTAGCTTCAGATCACCGCACCTGTAGTAATTTCCTTTTTCCATTTTTATCTTTGCGATCAGAGCATAGAAGAGGGCAAGATAGGTGTTGCTAGAAAGTACATGATTTGTTGTGACAGGAAGAAGTTACTTCTCTGAATGTTGTGCGAAGAACCTCCGGTTCACCTTTTACTCTCCGGTTACCGATCGTCTTTCGCACCCGCCATAATTTGCTGTGAACACGAATATCCCATAAACACATGAATACCCCATAAACGAACGCAGTTCCTAACAATCGAGTGCCTTGACCAGCTGCTTGTCTCGAATTGCGTTTTCGCATCAACGCTCTCTTGAGGTCAGCCACAGCTGCTCGATTTGCTCAGTGCATTGAAGATAATCGCATTGGGCTTCGTCACGCTTCGTCATGAACGGCTTCAAGTTAGAAGCGTAACTCCGACCAAAGGGACCAAGAAGAAATTTGCTTTTTCGGAATGAAAAAAAATTGTAAGACAGTGCGCATTGAAATTGGTGTTTACGGTCGTTGTCAAACCTTGCCGAAAGGAAATCGAGGAATTTGTAACTTACAAATTCAGATCTATTCGCTGGAAAATTGTTGAAGCTTTTTGATAGCAGAGAAGTTATATTTTATTGAAGTTTATGCTTTGATTCTAAGAGCTTATTCCTACCTAAACAGCTGAAAAAGCATAAAATAATTGATAATAGGAGAACACTTTAAGATAGCACCTCAATATCTTTTTTCTCGGTATGCCAGAATTGTGATTTGTTTTGGTACTCAAAAAATGAACTGAATTTTTGTGCAGAAGTACTGTTCTGTGCCGTTTGAGCGGAATTCACCAGAGAATCGGTGATTTTGATTCATATTTGAAATACGATTGAAAATTTTATATCTATCTTGTTATTTTTACACCTGTATGGTGGTCGCGCTCTTTAATGTATAATACCTAATAATAGCTATTAATGGCATTCAGTGGATGAAATTCATAAATGTAGGTAATGTTCACTCTATAGTCTTTGAGCTGGAAGTTTTCAACGTCTTGAATTAAATCTATACATTTCAGAGCCCGTACAACCCTTGAACAGCACTCCTCAGGACATCTTCGACACATGTCCTTTTGTGGCACCAGATCCATGGGATCCCGAAATTCTCAACTACATCGAAGTGAAATACGGATTCTTCAACGTAAGTTTGGCTTTTAGATCATCAATAACAAATCAAAACAATCCTAACTTTTTCTCCGAGGGTCAATCGTGTCAAATGCGCCATTTAATTTTTGAACGCGGAATCATTCAAGCTGATTTTGCAGAGAGCGATCAACATTCGACTCCCCGAAATAAACTTTCGAAGGTCATGTTACAGCGAAAAGACCGTTCCGCGTAGAATTATAATGAGGTCACCCTTCTAAGTTCCATATTCTATTATAATTTCTAGTTGGTTTTCAAGTATCACCCGAAATATATCGGCCATTTTGCATGAGTGATGTTCGGACTAGTCGGGTAACTGCGACCAATAAGTGAGCGTTTGCTGTCAGATGCAGAAATTGAGTGAGGGTACAAGACATTGATTTGCCGTAATGGAAATATGTCTAGTACCATAAGGGACTATAAAAAACGACGGTACTTTTCCATTATCCGGACCCATTTTTTCAAAAAAGCTTTCACAACATACGCTCTTTAGTCTAGAAAGAATTTTTTGTAGATTTTACGAAGACTGCCTCTCCGCCATGTGTAGTCCATTTTGACTTGTTCTTTTCGAAATCATTTCCGGTGAGGTAAAAAAAGCGTTTGTGACCACCTAAAAGCCTTTCAACTGTTTTCAATGAAAGCAGAACTGTTTAAGAATTATAGCAGAACATCTTGGTTGCTTTCAGCAATAATTCAAGCTTGTCATCCTCTGCAAACTTTCCGCCATGCGAATTTTTGTCAGGAGAGACTATAATTGATGTTTTGCGGTATTTCGCTGTTGCTTGTTTCGCCGCTCGGATGATGGAATCCTAGCGCACTTTTCCATTCTGGGCGAATCTAATCTGTTCAGGTTTAAAGGATGACGTTATTATTATAACAGTGTTCATTTCTGAAATTCTTTATTTGAAAATGGGGTCATTATTGACTTGAATTTGTATTTTCTTCTCTAGGCAGTGCAAAACAAAACCTTGGTAAAACCTGTTAAACATGTAGATGACATGTCAAATTTTTTTGACACGTGACAGAAGGTAGACGCTCCTTCCTGTGAATTTAAGACCAAATATGGCACAAGAAAAAAAATATCCTTTTTTTGAAGAAATGGGTCCGGATAACGGTAAAGTACCAAAACGACTTGCAATGGCTTTCATCGGGTAGGGTGGATAAAAGACCAAACCAGGGATCGCTTAGGGTACTTTTGCTTAACCATCACTTATACTTTTGCATTGGCAACTATTAGGCAAGAATGTGTTATGAAGAAAATGCGCATCACTGGGTTGTTTCGGACGGTACCCTAAAATTGGCAATTCCTCCAGCCTGAACTGGCAATCAAGGCTCGGCGCGAGATGACTTCCCGAAAATGCAAAAAACGAAATTCCTCTCGGCTTCCCCAAAATTTTACGGAGTCAACTTTGACCTCAAACCATAACCGTAGAAATCCTCAAAACGTCTTGAAAGAACTTGACCCAAGTACCTTCCGCAAAAACGATATCCAGTTTGCTTATAAGCCACCTGTGTCAAACTCTGCTATAAATACACATGGCTATGCGACTTTTTCGACCATTTTTGAGCTGTATTGTAAGCTAGTTGTTTTGAGAAGAGAGCTTTGCGATAAGAGACAATTTTCGTTCGCTCTGTAGTTAAACCGCAGCGTTAGTCAGCAGATTTTTGCCAAACTGTCCATCGCCTTAAGTTATCTATCGGTTGGATAGGAAGCTTCTTTGATGAGCGGCGCGATGCGCAGGGAATATTTTTTCAAATGAAGGGCTTAGCTTTCTAATTTTTGGCCTATAGCGGCACCAGCCATGCCTCTGGAAGTAATAAGAACAAATAGCGTGCACAATTAAAAATCTCCTCATAACAACATTCCGAGCTATTGGTCGCTTACAAAATCCATTCAGCAACATTGGAAAAACGACAGAAAGCAGTTCATCGTGCCAGTGCTCAGTCACTGCACACTTATTAACTTACTGTAGGCAGAAAGCGGAAATTCGTGATATCTGACCGCGTATCGTATTCAAAGGGCACTTGTTTATATCAGAAGATGCGCCTCGCCAAACCGAGTCGAAAGGTGCCTTTGAATCTAGAATTTGCAAGGTATGGCGATGCTACGCGGGTTTTGGTGAACTCTGGTAGAGTGAGGTGATTTTTTGACGAATTATGAGCGGTACTGTATTCCCTGGATTGAGCAAAAATAATAAATGTTAAAAATTCCTGAATACCTCAGTAACCTGCCGTGTGCTAGCTGAGTGGTTTGTTAAATTAAGATTTCAACGTTCTAGTAGCGATGTTCATTTTCCTTACCCATTCGGCACTTCACCCATCGCAGTCCAAAAAGCTTCACAAAAGCAAAGCAGAGAAAGACTTCACTTTAATTCTTAATCACTCGTCAAAGTTAGGAATAGCCGCCATGTGCGCTCTGCATTACTTTCAACTCGATTTTATAGCCCACTTTTTTCATCTCTCATTTTCTGCGACAAAAATGCAAATGAGGGCATACAAATGGTTTATTGCGTTGCATTTTATCGATGTCATGTGCACAATTACAGAATTGCACAGTGAATGAGAAATGGGCGCCGATCACTGAACTTCGAGACGGACGAGTTCGTATCATGCGAGAGGGCAGCGCACGGAAATATGAGTGTAGAGCAAGGTCAGTTGAGAAAATGATACCGTAAGATGGTACTTTGTCCGATACTGCTCGAACAAGAACTAGGTTGGAACATAAGTTTTAACACTTTTTGCTCTTTCTGTGAATTGAAAATTTCGGCAAACTCTTACGCTTGGAATGCGAAATGAATCTGTCAAACAATCTGTATCTAATTTCGAAAATTTCCATCGATACTGTGACAATTTCGAGGCAGCTGTTTATCTCCATTATCTCCCTTTTATTCCAAAAAACCTATTATTTTGCTCTTTTTTCTAAAGGTGCACCATGAGTGTATCTCTAAATAAATAAATAAATAAATAAATAATAAATAAATAAATAAATAAATAAATAAATAAATAAATAAATAAATAAATAAATAAATAAATGTGAATAAATGAATAAATAAATAAGTAAATAAATAAATAAATAAATAAATAAATAAATAAATAAATAAATTTGCTCCCCTATGTTTTGTGAATTTCTCCTCAGGAAAGGAGTGGAGTGAGTCTCAGGCACTTCAATAACTCTAGTTGTAACCTTTGATTTAACTGGCTTGGCGGCTGGAAGGCGTGGGTTTGTGACCTAATTAAGGCCGCTCGCGCCCGCTACGCAGTCTGCGTCTCTCCCGCGCATGTGCTCTCTGATCATTACCTAGCCTTAAGTAGGCCACGAAGTCCCACCTTCCAGCCTCCAAGCCAATTGAATCAAAGGGTAAACCAATTCTTGCTCGCACTTCGAGAATATGAAGTTCTTTTTAGGACCTTTCATAAATAGGAATGGTGAATTCATCGAAATTTGAAGACATGAAAATCCTTCAAGAAAAGATTGGACTCATGGGTGTAAAAACTTAGATTCCTACCTGATAGTGTTACAAGAGTTCATGAGTCAAAGGAAATGTTTAGTTTGTCACTGTTTAGATGTGTCAATTACTTGGACGAGGAGCATGTAGACCTCGATCCATGGCGAGAAATCAACGACCCGCAACCATTTCAATGTGATTTTGTCCAGACTGAATGCACATCAAGACGACGAACATTGTCATATATTCACATGCAAATCGCGGAACTGAGGTTCGTGCGAATTCATGTTTTTGATGATAATTAATACCTCTTGTTTCGTTTATGATGAACAGTCTGGTCATTATAAAGGAATGCACATTGGGTGCTTTTTCTGAGCGTACAAAAAACATATTAATAATTTATTTGTTCTTTGGATCTCCTATGGAAATATCAAAAAAATCGCTCACGAGAAAGTCTCACTAATTTCTTACATCCCATATTTTTTGAATATGCGTTGCATTATGTTCTGCCGGTGAAAATTCTTGATATAAAGTTGCCTGAAATTTCGGGCCACACAATGTGAACTATAAGAACTGGAGCAGGTTCCTTGCTTAGAGCAACCTTTTGAGCGAACATGAGAAATATCATTTCTACTGTTTCTCATATACTAACAAGCTCAGAGTCGCTAGATTATTTTTTTCAGTACGAAATCGGTGCACTCTAGCATCCATCCAAATGTACACATCATCCTTGTTGATTCTGTCGCTTCATCACAAGCAATCAGGTGAGATCCGACTTTTTTTTACAATTCACATGTGCTTAATTTTTGTGTGCACATCAAACCTGTTGAGTATATGACAATCAGTTAACTTTTGACTATATTATGATTTGTGAGAAAGATCTTGGTGATTGTGTACTTGTCTAGTTGACCAAAGTAAAGCTTGGGTCCTCTTTAATGTTTAATCAAGTAGGAAATCTTGTCTATTGTCTTGTCCTCGTCTATCTAAGTATGCTACGAATTCAAGTCTAATTCCAGAATCTGTTGACTCTGAATCAAGTTATTATAAATCATTGCCATCTTTCGCACTCATTTCCTAAGCCAAGATAGGAAATTTATACAATTTCCATTCCTCTCATTATTGCTCACAGCTGTCTTCGCAGTTTCCAAATATCGTACCTCTATGTGATGATGCAAAAACAATGCTTTTATTTCTGAAATACAGTATTTTTTGATGGAGTATAATCTTTGCTGAGCTTTTCGTCAATTCTTTCGTAAGCTATGTACGCTCTATCAGGACAGTCATGGGAGTAAACCAGCTTAGAAGCACTTTGGATACATTCTGATGTGAGTCTATATGCTTTCAGAGCTCTTCCTCGTACGGTTAATT
This sequence comes from Cylicocyclus nassatus, assembly GCA_958299035.1. NCBI lineage: Eukaryota > Metazoa > Nematoda > Chromadorea > Rhabditida > Strongylidae > Cylicocyclus > Cylicocyclus nassatus. Next base: position 56,490,752 of record CATQJL010000001.1, read on the forward strand.
TCCTCACAAATGCAATGGAAGCAGTACAATTGCGAAAGTTTAACAAAGTCGGAGCAAACAGTCGCCCTAACGGCTTTGTGATGCTTTTTGGTGAGACTCTGCTTCCGATATTCTGCGTGTACGATGGCACTTCTTCATAAAAGCTCTCTTCTTTATAGGAAAGACTACTGAACCAGTTATGAGAGAAATGGTCGACCAAGAGCCAATTCCAGCCGATTGGACGTACTCCACGTACTGTCGGAAGTATCTGGATGAGTCGCTTTACATACCCGTGCAGTACAGGAACGCGGGTTATAAGGCGAGTACGCTATATGTTACTAATACAAAATGAAAAAGGATGGAACTTTAGTTTGGCATTATTCGTGCGTGTGAGATGTGTAAATATTGAGATATGCTGGATACACGGGGTCGCAAAAATTCATCGGCCACACAGCTTATCTGTTCAAGATCCCACCACTAATGCATCGTACACCTGTAGTCAGATTTTTTGGAGAGCATTTATTCGACGAGCTAAATGTATAACTTGCTGTTATATAAAAAAATCAGTGAAAGAGACAGCGCAGAATTAGTCTTATTGAAACTATGAACGAATTGTTTTTTTTGCTCAGTAAGTAGGAACATGCATTGTTTTAGACCAAATAGCGTATCCATTTTAGACATTTGGTGCACAAGACTATGCCTCCAGTCTATTGAATTTTCCCAATTGTGAGGGTTTGGAAAAGCGCGAGTTCCAACATTCGTACAGGTAAGTAAGAGTTTTTCAGTACCGTTCATTTACTTCGTATTTTTATTTTAGGCCTTTTGACCTTCTTCTTTCCACGGATCGAAAATTGAAGATTGCACATGAAGTTGCGCCATGCTTACGATCTCACGACAATATGCTCAAGTATTTGGAAAAATTTCTGAATTCTTATAAAGGTTAGTTTTCTCAAAAAGTAACTTATATGGCGTGCGCTAGTGCTCTTCAATTAAGTTCAAAAATAAAACACTTGCTCTTCTGCTTTGTAGATCTTTGTGAAAGACTGGCATTCTCGATAATTCTTCTCATATGTAAAAAAATCTGTTCCTGCTAGAATCCGTCTTTCTTCCTCGACATATTTTCGATGTATCTGGCGCTACTTCTTCACCCCCCCCCCCAAGTCTGCCATTCCTAAATTAGCGCAGTCACTTTAGGTTCGTCAAAATTCTCGCTATCATGGGTAACAAAACTAGCACACGATGACACTGGGCGGCTTTACAAAGGCGACAATGACTTATATAATTTCTTTGTCAGGAACCGACAAGAGGTAAGATAAAAACTAACGACAGTTTTGTGGATCTGAGTCATTGAACTCTTGCAGCTCGACAATTCTTTCGTGTTCTTTTTAGGCGATCATGGACCTCGCTTTGGAAAGGTGAGTGCACTCTTTGTTCCCTTGTTTAATTCTCATTACCGAGTAATGCCTTCAGGAAACTAAGACAACTTTTGGAAGGAATGAGGCAAATAATCCGTTTTTGTACATGACCGTCCCAAAAACGTTGCGAAATACGGAACTGTTTACAACTCTGAAGCAGAAGGAGTACGAGCTCATCACTCCGCATGACATCCATGCTACGCTCAAGGATATCCTCGAGGTAATAGAAAATGGAGAAGTAAAAGCGAAATTATAGTAGTTAAATTATAGTAGTTCTAGCTAACTGATCTTTTCGAAAAAACTGTGGAAGAAGGAACTTTGTGCTTAATCGTACTATGATTTATAGAGCTGTACGGTAATAACTCCTAGACTTCTTCTCCATTCGATCTCTTCGGAAGCGCAACCATAGGCTGCGTTCAGAGTCGCCCGCATGGGGTGCATCAGCGTCGTGCCAGCGCCGTGTCAGATCCGGGCCGGGATCCGCGTGCACACGTTCCTTACCGTAATCGACGTTACGGCTAAGTGCTAGCACGACGCTGGAATGGAGCTGTCATCGCGTTGGCACTGGCAGCTCTGGACGCATCCCTAGCATTTCTCTTTCTTGGAGCTGTTTAGGATATAAAATTTTTAGGAGCAGCCTTTTTCGAACTTTGCCGATACTCTCTACAAGTCATTTCTACCTGCAAGCAGAGGCTCATCACTTCTGCGAGAGTTTGAACGAGGAGTGGTACGAAATTGCAAGACGCTCCCCATACCGTTCCAGTACTGCATCTGTCAATACGCAAAAGTGCCTCTCGAGTGAGTTCTGGGAATGTCCTTAAGGTTGGGCTGAGATCAGAAATTTGTAGGTCGCACAAACTCATATTAAACTTATCTTTCGGCTTCTCCAGTTTTCGTTTTATTTGATACGTAAAGGTTGGTACTATGTAGCGCTTTTGACTTTTTGGACTGCTCAACGTTTCGAGGTGCAATCATACTGATAAGCACCTAAGTCATTGCCAGAAAAACTAGTTACGGTGCTTCGGGCGGCTTCGTAGGATGTTTTTGGATTCCACATGAGCTTGTGTCAGGGTACTGATTATAAGGCCTAGTGCGTACTTTGAGATAACTTATGAAGCTGTGCCGCCGGTATTCGTGCAAGCGTGGAACATTAAGGCAGAATACAAATGCTATTCAAACCTCTACATCGTCTGAAAGTTGTAGCAGCATCGCTACAGCAAAATGCTGTACATACTTGTTGAGAATGTTTAGTTGCTTGCGTATATCCAACTTGCCAGTTTATAAGGTCGTTCTGAAAGTATTGCCGCTTTATCCTAATGAACACCACATTTCATAGAACAAAGATTTCTAAGAGAGTTTGGTAGCATTCAATGCAGAATTTCATCTTCTTTTTACAAGTTATAATTCATTTCAGAATGATCAATAAGCTCTCGGAAAATTGTCAAAGTCTGCGACCCGCGCCTTCCGTCGTGGTCAAGTTTTGCTACTTTTCAAAATTTTCATAGCGATCCTTCGAACAAGTCCAAGCAGTTTATGAATAGAGCTATCCGTACAGAGCACAGAATAACTTTTTGCTTTTCCTTAACTTGCTTCTTAACATTCCGAAATCATTTTTCTGATGCTGTAAGATTTCACATTTGGTCTACTCAAGCTCCGTCGCACAACTAGGCAACTCTGGTATCACTCGATGCAACTTTTGTCCTCTTTCTAGCAGTTTTCTTTCGATTTTTAAAGTCTCCGAAGATGAGATCGTCAAAATTCATGTTTTCGAAAGCGCTCCAGGCTGTACCTGGTATCTCGAAAGTTGCTATTCTGAAGCGGTATATGCTTATCTGCTCTGAAAAGTTTGGTGAAACCATAACCTATTTTTGGAAGATTAGAATTTCAATATTTTACTGATGTTTGATGCGTTTGTGTCTGAGACAATCCTGCTAAAATTCGGTGGTTCCATTGAGAAATCTATCAAAAAATTGTGGACAGCTTTCGAGAAATGTAGAGAATAGTACTGTATCCTGTGAGCTTTGCTCTGTCTCCATCCGTTACTTCCTTTGGAGGGTTCGCATAAAAATTCAAATTGTGAAACTTGACCATGGCAAAAAGCATGGGTCACAGATTTTGATAACTCTCCGAGAGATCATTGACTATGATGCGACGATTTCATAATTTTCAGAAACAGCATGAATTGCTGCATCGAATACAACCAAGATATCTCAGAAATCTATGTTCCACGAAATGTTCTCATTCGAAAAAAAAATTGCTTTTGGATCAACCATATCTGTGTTTGGACAAAAATTGGCTATCCATCCTTAGACGCATTTGATTACTGGAATGGAGGATTCAGCGGTTTAGAGTTGTGGCTAATCACACAAAACAATGCTACTTATTTGGTTAATCACTAGCCCCTATATGTCTTTCTCAGCGCTAACCCTCTTATGTAGTCTTGGCGATTTTTATCTAATATCATGACTATAATATTTCAAGAAACTAGACCAAACCAGAATTTTGTGGAAGTCAACAATGAGGTCTGTGTAACCTAATGTAAATACCTCAAAAATTATAAAAGAATTTACCTTTATAATTACGCTGGCAGTTTTATAATACTCGCTCTTACAGCGATGACGCACTCGCTATCAAACTAGGACAGTTTGGTGTGGACGGTATCAATGATATTCTGAAAAAGAACAACATGTCGGAAAATTGCACTCACCTCATCCTTCACCAGGTAACTCAAGTTCGTAATCTAAACGTCAATTTACCTAAGAGTTTGGCACTCAGGTCCACTCAGTATCCCGGTACGTCCTTCCCGAAGAACAAATGCGAACAACAGCTATTTACGACGTCACATTCCAGGTTTCTCCATCTGCAGGCTTGTTCCAGGTTCGTGACATGACTTCATAGCCACTAAAGCGAAGCATTTGAGCTTAGTTGTCGTTAAACATGCATATTTTTCCGGGCCAAGACATCGTTCAATGCTTATTGAATTTTTTAATAGCGTAACTTTGAAGGAATCTGTGCTTTTTTATTCCCAAATGAAGGAACTTTTCTCAAGTAAACCCGTGAATTTGTTCTCACCAGTGTGGTGATTTTTGCGAATTTATGGAAATGCAGGTTTTGCAACTTTCTGTAACAAAACTCACTGGACATCCTAGCTTGACCCGAAAGTCCGTTCGCACCATTTTCAGAAATTCATAAATTCTTACTTTCTCAAAAGATCTGCATTACTTTAGCGTTCTCTAAAAGAAGTAGTCATGCGCTTTTCACTAGTCTGAAAGCATTTCCAATACACCAACACTGCAGAGATAGAAACTTAGAACAAATACTCAAGGTTTAATTTTTCTGTGTAGGATGATTTGCTTCAGCCAAAAATCTGAAACTTACAAAAATCGGACCAGTTGATATCAAAGGTTCTAAGACCTGATCTTTCCATCTGTGCAAAAATTGTACCAATCGAGCTTTCTTTTATCAAAAGTTTTTTATTGTCGGGCAAGCAGTACAAAACGACAATATTTGAACTTTGTTCGTCTTTTTCTTGACAGTTATAACTTTGGGCAGAGACTTTTAATCAATATATGTACCTTTTGCACAGATAAAAATGGCAAGTCATAAGATCTACAACAGCAACTGCTAGGATCTTTAGTGGAAGTTTTGAATTTTTAGCTATCCCACTCAGACAAAACTTTAATAGTCTCGTTCTACAGTTTTTATCTCTGCAGTGTTGGCCTGTTAGAAATTTTAGTAAAAACTTTTGTAAAGCAAATGGTTATATTTTTCCAAATAAAGCATATTATATGCAAATTCTTCGAGAAAGTAAGAGGTTATGAGTTTTTGAGAATAGTGCGGACGAATTTCCGGGCCACCTAGGTTCCAACCTGTAGCAAAGTTCAAAATCAGCGAACTGTTCAGATAGTATAGCATTTTTGAGTCACCAGCCTCACTGTATCGCTATGCTATAGAAAAGAGAGAATTAAAGCATGATTTGGTTGGGAATTCAAGGAACCAGGTTAACTTCTATTTTTTTATGTACTCCAGACTGTTTTGCTAGGTTGTTTTTGTATAATACTGCAGCTCAAGACTCCACTTTCAGATCCCAATACGCTCGAAAAATGGTGTGTTTATGCTCGGAGGTTCTACATTCACTCGCCTCAACGAATACGGAAAGCAATCGGTGTGCGTAGCGAAAGACACACTGAAACCGTTATGTTACTGCAAAAATCAACGAATTGAGAGCAGTGCTTAGGTGCTATCGGTTAACAAATACGGGTTCATGTAGTGACTTATTCGTAGAACTGTATGGAATCGATCTTAGTCATTCCTGGGTGCTTTTTATTTGTCGATGTCATCGCTTACTATTTGTATAATTCTGTGACATTTTTTGACTCAGTGATGTAATCAAAATTGCCACTCACTATATCCTTAGGAACCCACTTTTTACTGCTGGTTTACACGATTCGATGGTGCCTTCATATTATTCATCTGACCGTGTGTACATAGTTGATCTCATTCTTTGGCTCACATTTTGTTATGTTTCTGATATAAATGGTCGCAGAGGTCAATCTTGACTTGATTATGTTTTCATGAGCGCAACCTATGCTAGCTCGTAACTTTATCAATATATTGATGCCATCAACTGTAACCGTGAATCTAGAGCGACTGGAAATTATGGAGATTCTAGAAAGAATGAGTGTTTTCTGGAGGAACAAGTGAATTTCCGCGCACATAAACCATCATTAGTTACATCATGAATGTACAGCTAACATTCGATGTTTGAAACCTCGACAAGGTGATATCACCAAGAGCATCAGTCACCACACGAAATGGTATCACATTCAACATAAATACAAATTCTTAAACGCATTATTCGCAGTGATTGATGAGTGGAGGAGCTAACAAAAGTCTATGGAAACTCACAGAGAAACCGCGAAAAGTGAGAAAAGGTCACTATGATATTCAGAGTTGTAGGGGAGCAAAGAATCTTGGACGGTAAGCTAATTAAGGGCTAAAGCTCTCAATAAAATTGAGAAACTGATGGAAATGTTGGGTGAACAAAATTTTATCGCAAGCTTTTTTAGCATCCCTTCAGCTGACCTTTCAGAATTTTTCAAACTAATTTTTTGAAGATATTTGAATTGTGTAAAAATTGCGTGAATTATGATGTCATCAAATACTTTCTACTTAGGACCTTTCAATAACCTGTGGAAATTGAATCGTAAGGTAAAGAGATGAAAGGAAGTATTGCACTGCGAAAGCTTTGCTTTATCTGCCGGTTACTAACGCCTCTTCAAAAGAACGAAATTTTTTAAATTAGCCGAAGTTGGGCAAGGTTCAACAACGTTCACAATTATCGCAGATAATTTGAACGGTGGGAAAGATCCTATTGAAAACACCGCCATTGGAAAGAGTAAAAGATTATGCATTGGATAATCATGAAGTGTTGGCCTACTTTTATCATGAAAGGTTTGCGAACTGACTGAAAAACAGCAGTGACTTTCGGACCGAAATAATATACGACACTTACAACCTTGTGAGTTTTCATAAATTTTTGGGAGGTCCTTTGCGCACACACATATTTTTAGTTTAGGGGCACTATGTATCAATCACACGATCGTGAGATCGTGTGCTCGCTACCGTTGAAAACCTGCCCAAGATCAGGTGCGAGCACACGATCTCGCGATGTATGAAGCACACGATCTTGCCACAAGATCGTGTAGCAGCGCACGATCTGTCGAGATCGTGCGCTGCTCGGCGATAGATCGTGTGCTCCCCATTTAGACGTGTGAAAGTCCATGGTGTCGCCACGTCCAATGTTTTCCGCACGCCCAATTATGCAGGTGCGCCCGGCGTCTCTTGTTGTCCATTTGCAGCCGGCGTCTTTTTTTTGCTTACTCGTTTTTTTCTAGTTAGCAGAAGAATAGGACGTGTTAGTTTTATCCAGTTTCTAACTAGAAAAAAACGAGTCATAAACGTGGCAGCGGATTTCGCAGTCTCACTACCACTCATTTGTAATTCTCTTTTCGCTTTAGCCGCTCGTCTCCATTATCTCGTCTTCCGGCATGATTATTTCGCATATCTTCGCATAAGAGAATTCGTTATCACGTTTTTATGAGTGATCGCATTTGACATGTATGGCCATGTCTTAACTGCTCCTGGGCTACTTTTGATGTGTGGTACGCGTATGTATGAGTTTGGACAAGTACAGAGTGTCCCAAAAAATGTGTACACTGTTTGATTGTTAATAACTCTCTTGCTTTCATGTCTTTTGCCGAGCTTGAGGAACCGTTCTATAGAGCGAGGTTCAACTTAAATCTATAGTACGGAGCAATCTTCGACCGCTCTTTATTACTGTAGCATTACGGTAGGAACTTCGACAAGGATTTTAGGCCATTGTAGGCCATATTCTGTCTCGAAACAAAACCAAACAAGCCAAAAACTCTTGTACTATGGTAATGAAAACCGCTGATTTTGAATATGAAATTTCCACTTTACTGTGATGCTTCTTTCCAAGGTTATCTCAGGTAAATCGTAATTGAATTTCCAGCATTTGTCAGAAAGGCGATTACACCATCAAAATAGCCTAAAACACTTATAAAAAGTTGTGTAATGGAATCAGAATGCGCGAAAACCCTAGTATACGACTTTTTAGATTTTTTGAAAAAAATTTTGTCAAATGGTATGTTCCACAATAGATTCACATGCTAGAAGTTCATACCGTAATCCTACAGTAACGAACACCGACCGGTGATTCGCTCCATACTACAAATCTAAGCTGAACCTCGCTCTACAGATTGGTGCTTCAAGCTCGGCGAAAGACGTGAAAGAGTAAATGTCCGAGGTCGTACAGTTGAAGGATAATAACAGTTTATTGGAAATTAAGCAGAAGGCAGTATATGAATACTGTGAGCAATGAGATCTATATGCGAGGGGAAGCGAGGCTGCAGGGATGGCTGGCAGACGGTCGACGGGGCCCGGAGTCGAGAGTCGCCAGCTGTGGTCACTGTCGGTCCTTGTCTCCTCTCCTCAGCTTCTCAAACGTCGCATCTTGACACGCCCTGTAACTCCATGAGTCAGCTACAGTAACGAATTAGAAAACTGACTCACACTCACTCACACCTCCCTGCCTTAATTTAAGTCCGACCCGGACTTATACAAATATAGGCAAAACTCACTTAGGACTCTTAGAGGTCTTGAAAATACCGGTCAAGATCGACGTGAGGCACCACAGCATTGAGGGAGCGCGACCATTCCAGTACACGGCTCCAAAACGGAATGCGAGCAAGAGAGTCCGCGCGCCCAAGGATGAACTGGCCATGTCTGCAACGAGAAAGAGCTACATTCATGCGGCGGTAGTTGTCGAGGAATTCCGCAGAGTTGGGCTCGGCGTCCGTTCGAGTTGTCAGGACGACCACCACCTCCTTCTCCCTTCCCTGCACCGAGTCAACCGTAGCCATTTCGATGTTGAGAGAGCGGGCATGCGCGTGCATCTGACGATATTGTTCCCGATAGAAGGCGATGACCGCGATATCGGCCGGTTGGATTCCCTTCTCCAGCAGGTGGTTGACCAGGTTCCAGCACACCTGCGCCTCAACTTCATTGAAGTGAGACCGGTTCTGCGCTCTGGTTGAGCAGGCAGGGACATCGACGAACATGAACGGTACTTCAGGCGATGGGAAGCGCATCACTGAAAGGAGCATACCTCGATCTTCGGCTCTCACTCCCGACACCAACGATCCTTCATACGCTACCCGATTCGGGAGCTCGATCAGCGCGGGGTGGGATCTAAAGGTCGTGCGGAGAGGCGCGACAGGGACGGCTCGAGCATCTGTGAGGATCTTCATGGTGCTACGAGCGCCGTAGATCGCGACGCTAGAGTTTGCAGGGCCTGAGACGTGCGGTTCCAACTGATGTACGTCGCCGATGTAAACCTGACGCACCCAGGGAAGTAGCATAGCGAACGTCACCACCACCGGCTCAGGGATCTGCGATGCTTCGTCTCCGATTAGCACTGTGAAGCGTGCCATATGCTTCTTGAAAATGCCCTTGCGTCCGATGATGTTAATAAGAGACGACGTCGTCGCGAAGATGACCGAGGGCGCGTGATACCGGAACATGAGATCGACCATTTTCTTCAAATGCCGGGACACGTATTGATCGGAGATGAAGCATTCCTCCTTTTCTTCTTCAGACATGAGGAGGGCGCGCTCCGGGTCTCTCAGCAACCTCTCCAGTGCCTCCCTGCTCCTTTTGAATTCGCGGCATATGCCGCGTTCGGTAGAGGTCATGCGGTCGCCGTAGGTGTCATCAAGGGACTTCAGAATGACATTCAGATCAGCCGCCGTCGGGAAGGTGTTGTCGGCCGAGGCGGCGTCAGAAATGTATCGCACCATCCGTATGCCCTGGAAGTCATCGAGACCAAGCAGAGTGTCCGCGAATTGGGCGACTGCCGTGTTGGTTATAGCAGTGACGATGACGGATACGCCCGCTTTGCACAGGTGAGCGGCGAGGAGAGCTCCGACCGCAGTTTTACCTGTGCCGAAAGCGGCCTGGATCGCAGATATTGGATATTCGGTGAATCCAAGGGACATGGCGGCCTGTTGGTCTTGAGTAAGCGCGAGTTGACGACCCCTGAATCTGAAGTTGGTGCTGGTAAGCTGGGTGGCCATCGGCGTCTGTTGATTGGATAGAGCGCAAGACAACTCGGCCCGGCCATACATCGCATTCATGATACCATCTCCTCGGCTACCTACTGGCACGCTTTCTGGTAATTGTGCTCTTGAAATGCACGCGTACGCGGGCTGGGAAGCAGTCGGAGGGCGGCATAGCCTGACACAAATGAAAACTTTCCAGATGCCTTCGGCGGGACGGGCACGGTCCGATACTGCTCGAAAGAGGGCATTCTGCGACCAGTGGTAGGCGTGCACCGAAACCGTTAAGGTTTTTGCCGCAGGATCCATGATGACCTCGCGCACTTTGACGAATGCTAGAGTCGAAGCTCCATCGATCCATACAGCGACCGGACGATGTAGTGTCCAGCCTGCCTCGCTTGCCATATCGCGGAGAACGAAGTCCAACCGGAGGGGATAAACCGACAGGCTTGGAACATCGGCCAAAACCCAACGGCTTTGTTGATCGTCCGGCAGCAAGGTAAACGCTGCGACCCCGGAGCAGGACACATTGAACCATTTGAGCAATCGGCGCCTGGCCTCGTGGAAGAATCTTGCGAAGTTTTCGAATCGAGCGGCGCGATCTTCGAGCCATGCCAGTTCTTCCATGTTTGGGAGGAAAACGCGTAAAGGACGAACTCCTTCCCAGGGGTGCATCGGCAGAAACTCCCTGATAAGCTGGCAGAGTTGATCGCGAGCCGCGGTGGAGGCTGGGGGTTCGGAAAAGCGCATCGCGCTGGAAACGTTGTAACGCGCGTCCGCCAGGAGGAATTGGTACACCCTGATGGTTAGCAGATCAAAACGGCAGATGCCAGCGTTGACCACGACTGGTTCCGGAGCGCCTTCAAAGACGGCCTTAAAAGAGTTGACCCCTTGCTGATATCTTTTGAGAGCCATGACGATGCCAAAGACGCGGTCAATTTGCTCGCGGGGCGGTACGAAGGCAAAGTGCGATACCCGGAAGAAATAGGTCGAGGTGTTATTTAACGCGGTTGTGCGGAAAACGCGAGACCGAGTCAGCGCCTCTTCGGGGTGAGTGAAGGCCTGGTTGGACGGCTTGACGTCATAGACCCAAACGAAGTCTTTGATCGCAACTGAGGCCTTGTCGAATCCCTCCTGCCCGTTGGTGATGTCAACCGCCCGATTATCCATGATTATACAGTGGAGATCGCGCCGATCAGGACCCGGCAAGAAGATGTCCTTAGACTCGAGGATCATACCGGAACGCCATCCCAGGGAGACTACCTGATACAGGACTGGTCGTTTTCCACGCCAAAACTCAGGCCTGAGCATGTATCGTCGTGGTTCGTTCGTGGGTTGCACTTGGGGTTCCCTGAACTCATCATACGCTCCGTCTAATACATCTTCGATTATTCGCATAGAGTGCTCACGGAAGGCGATTGTGTCTTCAAGATGTTGAAATTCGATAAACGGCAGTTCGTGAACTGGGCGTCCGGCCCTAATGCCAATGCGCGGGAATAGTGAACGGGCGAACTTCGTGTTGTTATAGGCTGACGAAGGAAGGTGCCTGTAGTCGTCCACTGGCAGGTCTGGTACTGCTTGAATGTTAGGGTCAATCAACTGGTTATATGGACGGGGTTTGACCAAGTGAGCCCATGGGTGACGATTTATGAGATAGTGGTCAAAGTCTGGTGGCGTAAACTCCTGGAGTTGAGAGGGCCCAGGCTTGGTAACATGACGGATAGCTGGAGGACGGAGCTCGCGGGGCCGATGTAGAGAGACGGCACTCTCCGTCGCAGCGGAAGGACCTGGTGGAGGAGAGGTAGGTCGCTCCTGGATGTCGCTGGCTGCTGGGCGAGGCTCCCGCGCGTGTTGAGGAGCCGTGCGACCGCGAGCACGTGACGGAGTGAAAGAGGATGAACCTCTCGATGGTTCTGGTGAGCGTGCGCCTCTCCTGAAGCGGCTGGAGGAGGGACGCGACCCTCTGGTAGAAAACTGGTGTGAGCCTCTAGCCGGTGGGCGACGCTGTGCAGTTGTGCTGCCTCGAGACCTGGATGACGAAGGGAAGGGGGCTGGTACTGCTTGCTTCGAAGACCTCGCCCCTTCGCCAAAGTGTGGGGAAGCTGGGCGCCGCCTAGCGCCTGCTCTGCCGCGCTGTGACGAGGCGGAAAAAGGTGCGATCGCTACTGGTTCCGAGGAAAACGCGCCTTCTCCAAAGCGGGATGAGGACGGCTGAGAAGCTGGGGCTGGATCACTTTCCTGAGGTTCCCAGCCGAAAGAAAAGCCAGCAGCGGAGAAAGGCTGGGCGTGAGGGGGAGACGCCGGAGGCGCTTGCATTAATGTTGTAGCCGACGAGCTGGGCTGGGAAGCGGCTTGTGACGATGACGGAGGACCAGAGGAGTCGTCCGATGCCAGAAGTGCTTCCTCGGAATACTCCATGTGAGAACTAGTTATGAAAGCTGCCTCAGGGGACGAGAAGTCGTCGAGACTGATGGAAAGGTCGATCGACTCTTGAGCTGAGCTGGGAGTGCCCTGACGTTCGAGAACTGGACAGCCAGCTCTAACATCTGTGAGTCTGCAAGCATCGCATGGATTGGTGGCGGTATCCATGGGTGCGATTGCTTCATGAGCAGAGTAAGGCATTTCGTCGTACTCTAACATTGAGCATGACTCTCGGATAGCTTCACGTTTGTAAACTGGGCAAGTGGCCCGATACGATGAAGAAGACTCCCCTGACGGGTCGTCCATAGAGCGTGGCTCTTGAATAGCTTCAGGTTTGTAAACTGGGCAAGTGGCCCGAGAAGAAGAGTGGGACTCCCCTGATGGGTTGTCCATAGAGCGGAGCTCTTGAATAGCTTCACGTTTGTAAACTGGGCAAGTGGCCCGAAAAGATGGAGGGGACTTCCCTGACTGCGGGTTGTCCGAGTCGGGATCGCCCATTTACGATTGCAACAGCGCTTGAACGTACGAGTCGGGTTTACTCAAGTTTGACAATCTGAAAGTATTGGTTTGAACAAAGGGTTCCTGGAAATGACACGACACAGCACGCGACCACACACCAACCAACCACCACACAACATAGAAATAAAGAGTGAGTGAGAGGAAAGGTCAACCTTTTCTAGTCTACTGAAGTGAAAGCAACCAAAATGACCGGTGAGTAAAACAGAAGCGTGAGTTTGTTTCAGGTGAGCAGGTTAATGAAAGGAAAACGTGTAAATTGGTGAGAGGTGAAAAAAAAAGGAAAATGTTAAAATAGAAGTGTGAATATCAATAGCAGAATAATACCATAGATCCATTCGTGCTTGAATAGCTAAAGTGAGGTACGTCGAGACCTGAAACGAGTGTTATACCTATGCGATGGTTCAGGCGCAGGAGTGACCTCCGGGGGTGCCGGAATCGTGTGCGTGCGGCCTGGAATTTGGGTTTCAGATGCGTTAGCCGCGTCAAGAGCCTGTTGTTCTGGTTCGGGGAGCCATGGCGACGTAAAAACGGGACCGTCTATTGTAAAACACTTTTTAACTTGGTTCATGTGTACCCTTTTTGGAGGCGCTTGGGGAGACGAGATGCTAGAGAGCGTTAGATGAGGTCCCTCTATGGCGATGACGCGGAATTGACCTAGCCACGGGTTGCGAAGCTTTTGCGAAAAACCGATTCTAGGCGCGAAGTCTTTGAGGAATACACGGTCGCCCACTTTGATGGAGAGGGGGCGCGCTAGGGTACTGTCATGTTGGCGCTTGAAACGCTCGCATTGCTTTTGGTTATACGCAGCAGCTGCTCGCCAAGCCGCATGAAGTGTTGCAACTAAGTTTTCGATGTAAATGCCGCCATCGTCGTCAGACGGGGTGTGGCGCTCTAAATCATGCTTGACGAGTAAGTCTATGTTGAAGATAGGATCTCTACCAAACATTAAGAAAAATGGGGTGTTATTGGTGCTACTATGAACTGAGGTATTGTACATAAATGTGCAGGCAGCAACGTACTTGTCCCAGTCCGACTGATTCTCATCGATGTAAGTGCGGAGCATTGGGTGGAATGTAGCAAATACCCGCTCGCAAGCGCCATTCCCTTCGTGGTGGTACGGAGTCGTGAAGTACCGATTGATGCGAAGAAGTCGGCCAATCTCAGTCACCACTTCGCCTTTGAAATAAGAGGCATTATCTGAAATGAGTTGCGTCATGGCGCCATATTTGAGGATGCATTCATTCACAACCGCTTGCGCAACCGTTACCGCTGTACAGTCAGGAAGAGGAGCAGCGACTACAAATTTAGTAAAATGGTCAATCATGGCGACGATGTATTTGTTGCCAGAGTCGGACGTGTGAAATGGGCCTGTGAGGTCAATATAAACTTTTTCAAAAACACCTTGGCTGGAAACCGTGATGAGGAGTTCCCTGTTCAACTGTTGTGCCCTTTTGCGCTGACAGGCCTCGCATGAACGAGTTAGCAGGTAGATATCTTCTGCCATTCGCGGCCAGTAGTACTTGCGTGCGATTTTGGCTAGAGTCTTACGCCAATGAAAATGGCCGCCGGCGGAGGGGCTACTATGAAACGCCAAAAAGACTGGTTCGCGTAGCTTCTCAGGGACGACCAACCGTTCAAACTTAAGAGAAGAATGAGGTTTTGCATCGATGTGGTACAGACAGCCATTTTTGCGAAGTACGCACTGCTCGACGACTTTTAGCCAGGCACCTTTTTCCTCATCGGGGATGTTGTCTGGAAACCGCTGTGTTTCTAAAAAAGTCATAATTGGGGAACAAAAAGCGTCGTTTTTCTGTTCTACTAAGGCGTCGTAAGGGCGGAGAATTTGAGTGTTAGTAAGGTAGACCAGAGGAGTCCGAACTGAGTAAAGATGGGGCGCGCATTTGTTGATACTTACCGGGAACTCGACTATGTCGTTGCTGTCGTCAGCATCGTCTTCAAAGTGGACGCGCTTATCAACAGATCGACTCAAAGCGTCAGCAACCACGTTCGAGGAGCCCTTGAGGTACTTGATAGTAACATCATAACTCTGAAGTTCTACGACCCATCGTGCTAAATTATCGTGTGTTTTATTGTGCGAAAGCAAAAAGGTCAGCGGGCGATGGTCCGAAAAGATGGTGGTGTGGTTGCCATAAATGATTGCGCGAAAGAACCTCAAGGCACTGATGATGGCGAATAATTCGATGTGGGTGGGGCTCCACTTACGCTGTGCTTCAGAGAGGGCCTTGCTAAAGTATCCAACGGCCACTAGGTGATCATCGTCATCTGGTTTCTGAAAAAGCGCTGCGCCGACTGCTAGTTGGCTGCCGTCTGTATGAAGAAAAAACTCTTTGTCTTGGGGAAAAGCAAGGCAAGGTTTTGACGACAGAGATGCTTTCAAACGGTTGAAAGACTCTTCTTGAGCAAGATCCCAGGTGAATTTAGCATTATGCTTCAACAGAGCGTACAGCGGTGCAGCGATGAGAGAGAAATTTGGGATGAATTTGCGAAAGAAGTTAGCCATACCTACAAAACCTTTTACCTCTTTGATTGTTGTAGGAGTAGGAAAATCCCGGATGGCACGGAGATTCCTATCCGCTGGAGAATACCGCTGTCCGGAAATTTCGTGGCCTAAGAACGTGATGGTGGTTCTTGCGATTTCACGCAGCTTCTTGCCGGAAACCTTGATGTTAAAAGAACGGAAGCGATAAAAGACTTTCCGTAGTGAATGCAAGTGGCTGGGAAAATCCTTGTTGAAGATGACAATGTCGTCTAGATAAGCGAGGCAATTGTCCTCGAGACCGGCCAGGATACGAGACATGGCGCGAGAGAAATAGGCACCAGCATTCTTCAGACCAAAGGGAAGGTAGACAAACTGATATACGCCTCTATGCGTTGCCCAGCCGCATTTCTCTTGACTCTCTGGTGAGAGTAAGAGCTGCATGTAACCCGACGCTAGGTCCAAGGTTGTGTAGAACTTATGCCCGGAGATCTTGGCCAAGATGTCTTCAATGCGTGGCAGCGGGTAGTGATCAGGAATGGTTATATCATTCAATGGACGAAAATCAAGGCAGACCCGTAAGGAGCCATCCTTTTTCTTGACGAGAACGGTGTTGTGGATCCAAGGCGTGTCGCTTTCGACGATGCGCCCGGAGCGAAGGAGCTTATTAATGTGGTCGTCCAGCTCCTTCTGAAACTTGACGGGTATCCGAGGGGGACGGAAACGTGTAGGAGGAATGTCCGAGGTGGTCCTGATGACGATCTGCGTGGCTTCGTAAGATCCCAAGTCGTAAGTGTCTTGAGATATTCGATCGCTGAATTCGTCGAATAGTGCTGCTAATTGACGGCGCTGGTCTTCGTCCACTTCGGCTTCAGATAGGTCTACGTGAAAGGTGCGATTGTGTTTGAAAACTGGGCAAGAAGGCCCCTTAGCGAGCGTCCCTACATAAGGTTGGCTGCTAAAAGCAATGACGCGACAGATTCAGCGGTTGGTCTTCGCAGATGGAAAGTGGTGATGCCAAAGCTATTTGTTGACCTTTATACAGAATTTGGGCTTCGGACGACGGATTTGTTGCCAGGACCTGGATGCGACCCGAATGGACTACTGCCGGCGTAACCATGACGTTTTTGTTCAACAGCTGATCGGACTGTGACGTCAAGACGAATGCTGGATGCGGGGAATCGATGGTACACGGAACAAAGGTTTCGGACGTTGGCGAGAGTACGGTAGTTTCAGCTGCGCGGACTGCTATCGAAATATCGGCATTCTCGAGCAGAGTTTGAGCAGAAAGTATGTTGACGTTCTGGTTCGCAAAGTGAAACGTTCGGCTGCCATAGTGAATAGTCCAAGGGGGCAAACGAGAGAGGAGATCGTTGCCCATGATGATGTTGTAGGAGTCGGCGCTTTGAGGAATACCGGCTGATTCCGCAAAATAGACCTGATGATCGAATTGCACGGAACCGATATGGAAATGAAGCATAGCGCGACCGATGAGCTTGATGGGGATGCCTGCCATACCGAGAGCCGAGGGGATGTCGCTTGGAACGAGAGAGAAAACGCCTAGCAGAGGAGCAGTTTGACGAGATGTAATTGTGATTGCTGCTCCTGTATCCACCAACGCGAGAATATTGACGTTGTTGACCTTGATGGGGATCTGAGCGACGAAGAAGCGCTCCCCGCTGTTGAGAGCCAGTACGTTTACAGAAGAAAGAGAAGCGCGAGGAGGCCATACAGAAGAGGAATCTATAGCGACTTCAGCCAACTCGATAGGAGGAGGAAGAGCCGGGTGGATCATCGAAGG
This sequence comes from Cylicocyclus nassatus, assembly GCA_958299035.1. Taxonomy (NCBI): domain Eukaryota; kingdom Metazoa; phylum Nematoda; class Chromadorea; order Rhabditida; family Strongylidae; genus Cylicocyclus; species Cylicocyclus nassatus. The sequence goes on from CATQJL010000001.1 coordinate 56,508,023, forward strand.
TAATGCAGGCGTGGATGAGGGCAGTTCTTGAACTTGAGGATTGACGAACTGCGCTTGAGTGCGCGCAATGGAAGGAATGGATATTTGTGGAAGGAGAGCTGGGTAATAGATGCGAAAATAGAGTATCAGCAGTGATTTTAGGAGCGCAGCGGTGGTGATGAAACAACAGACTGCGACCCATACGTCGAACGGTGACCATTTCCCGACGATGAAAGACCAGAAGGAGGAGGTTTCGAAGGCGGCTTCCTGTGGAACACTGTGGTATTGAGATGACGGCTGGTCAAGGTGAAGGAATTGCTCTTGATTGACGGTGGACCATAGCTCCGTGAGTTGGTGATCTTGTGTGAGCTCGCTAAGATTTGTGAGGACTAGATTGTGAAAGATTGTGAGAGGCATGGCTAATGCTGAGCCGTTGAACTCGGAAGAAGGCGATCCTATGGTTTCCAAGTGGGGAATGGGGAAGAAGCGACCAGAGACGGTGTCGAAACGAAGGAAATTATCAAAACGTGAGAAAAAGAAGTGTGGGACCGAATGACAATCTGTCGCCTTGGCCTCGCCGGAAATGACCATAGTAGTGGGATCGATGAAGAGTTGTAGAGTGACGCCAGTTTTGAGGACGAGTTTTACGCGGGGTTTGGAGAAGCACGTACCATTGAAGGGTAGGATAGAAAAGGCTTGAGGCGGTACGGATAAGCAACGGTGTATTTGTACTAAGCCGTTTCCCAAGTTGGATGCAGCAACGTCATCACGATCGAGCAATGAGCGGATGGTAGATGTAGGATTGTTGGAAAGAGACGCGTGAAGAGAGAGCGCGAGGAGATTGGTGCGGTCACATAAGGCTGTCATGGCGTGATAAAAGAGAGCTGACACGGCCGACTCGACGTTGTCCTCGACGGCTAAAAGCTGTGCTGCAAGTTGATTGGATAGAACGACACCGACCGGCGGAGCAGAGCGGACCATGCGACGTTTCGCAATGACGGCGTATCCTTGATCTGTTAAAGTGAGTGTCCTACCACAATCCTCTATTTGAGGACTGCCCTCGTGCCAAGAGAGGGCGAACTCCTTAGAGTCGCTGATCCAAATGTCGCTGAGCAGGTGGCCGCTCATCTTGGAAATGGAGACGTACTGGCACGACTCTTCCGTGTTAGGCGTCCAGATGAGAACGGATCCGTCCGGTAAAACGCAATTGCCGGAAGAATATGGGCAGTTGTGAAGATCGCCCACCGTGGAGTCGGGGAATTCGGAGCCGTGACGAGTGTGGATAACCGTGTTGATCAAATAGCAGTTAGTTACAGACGCGCGATGAGTGACGCAGCAACCAAACGGAGCAGAAGGCCAGGTAAATTGTAGCTCATGCGTCGTCGACCAGAAATCCGTATTGTCATGCGCCGTGAGGAGACCGTGCTTACATTTGTGATGGAGAACCATGTGTTTACAAGACTCAATGGAGACGACTTCGTGTACCTCGGCATGAGTTTCACTATGCGCGCCGAAAAAGTTGACATAATAGTCTACACTTTTGGTTACAATTTTGCACAAGTGCGCTGGAGTGTCATAACGCTGAGTGTTCGGACGGAAAACGTGGACTGCCATGGGAGATGGATGAGTGCTAGTCTGAGGGATGATGCGCGAACAATTGTAGGAAAGCGGTATGCGAGCAATTACATCAGAAGAATCATATGGACAAAGCCACGCTGGCGCGCTAAGAGAAGTAGCGGAACATGAAGGAAAGAAAAGCATCATGCAAACAATCAAAAGGCTAAGGTTTGGTGAGAGAATGGACTTGGAGGAAGAAGAAGGAGATCTGCCAAAATTGGAATTCGCAAGCTCTTCGTTTCTTTTCATGAGGGCTGAGATTTGCGCATCAGAATTATCGAGAGCAGATTGTTTTTCTTTGAGCGAGAGAGAGAGAGACTGGATTTGTTTGCGGGCTTCCAAAAGTTCATGAGTGTCATCAGAGGACACATTCAACATAGATGTGGATGGCAAAGAACGAGTTGGAAAACGACGAGGAAAACGATTATTGAAACGCTTACCTGTTTCCAACGCTTTAGGACGTGAAGATGGGCATTGTCGAGCCATATGTCCAATACCACCACACGAATGGCAGAAAATTCGACTAGGAATAGGTCGACCATTGGTATTGTCCATACTGCGTCCACGCCAGCGACTCTGGAATGGTTTACGTTGGCGAACCATAGGAGATGGTGTACGACTACGAAAACGAGTAAAAGAGGAAGGCCGAAAGTTCACTGTCTTGACGTCCAATGGTTTTGAAGCCAGCGAAGGGGTAATAAGGCGATCGGATGTAACTTCTGCCAGATACTGCTCAACCGAGGCCGCTGCATCTAAGGCTTCCTGAAAAGAAGAAGGGTTGCTATTACGTACATGAAACCTGATGTCCGTTTGCAGTCGGCTGACAAACTCATCCAAAAGGCGTTCTTCCTGTGAATGCGGATCCAGTCCCGCTGTGCTAGCCCTTACCAAACGAAGGAGACGATTGGCGAAGGCAAAGCACGATTCTCCTGGCTGTTGGCGGCAACCTGTCAGAGCCTGGCGGGCCAGATAACGGCGATGTGGACCCTCGAAACGTTTCTTTAGTTCAGCGACCAGTAACTCGTAGTTGTCCCGCTGTTCAGGAGTAAGTTGGTTGACTTTCTCCCTGGCTAAGCCTTGAAGGTGACCCTTCACCAACTTAGCTTTCGCCGCAGAAGACAGAGGAGTTGCCAGCATATCGAAAATGTCCTCCACACGAGAGAGCCAGTCCGAGAACTGAGTCGGGTCGTCGTCTGCACCGCTGAAATCAGGAAGAGGTGGAATTGGGATCTGGGTAGTAATATGTGGTGAACGACCGTCGATACGATGACTCATTGCCGCGAAGGACTGGTTCAGATCTTCCAGGAGCGAGGCATTATTGGCGTTGATCTTCTCGGCCAGATTGGCTGCCACGTTCCTGCTATCCGTCCATACTTCAGTGATAGCTTGTGCCGTAGCGTCGCGCAGTTCCCTGGCGTCCCGGCCTGAGATCAGGCCATCGTCGGTCACATTTGCCAACGACGCTGAGATCGGAGCTGCAGGAGCTGCGACCTGCGACGGCGGAGTGGCAGAATTTGGGTGTGAAAACTGGGCAAGATTGGCCCGAGTGTCCGCACGAGAGCGAGTTGAAGGCATGAACTGAAAGAATACCTTTGAGAAAGGAATGACTTGATGACGCGCAACATTACGGACGGAGAGTCGCATAACAGTGAGGCAAGCGAAAACTTGATGAAGGAGGAAAAGGAAGATGAACCGCCGAGTGCTGAGGCCAACGAAGGCGACATGACTGACTGGAAGGGGAGGGATCTGATAGCCGTTCCATGGATGTCCAGATGTACATAGAAAAAAAGTAGGTGATCTTGCAGCTGCGATATGGGGAAAATTATAAAAAAGTGGAATGGATGAAGAAATTTGTCACTGTGCAGCTGCGACAGTTGGAAGGCGAGTGGCAAGAAGTCCTGAAGTCAAAAAAGTCGGATGCCGGCCGGCCAGCTGCGACATTGAGTCCTTTTTAGCCAAGTGGATTACTGTAGACCGTCAAAGAAGCGTTTACAAAATTGACGGAAACGAAAGGGCATGCAGCTGTTGACTTCTTCCTCGTCATAGAAGCCAAAATCACAAAAAGACCCAGCTGCATCGGCGAAGTTAGACAAAGAAAAGCTGAGAACGGAATCCAGCCAAAACTGAAAGTTCCAACGAACTCTATCTACTTTAAAACTTTCACGTTCGATGTAAAATGGAACTATCTTTCTAAAACTGAGACGGACTGTGAATACTCCTTCAACTGGCGAATTTCCTGAAAGGATAGAAAATGGATTTTTGAAAACGTTCTGAATCCCAGAATTCCATAGAAAGAGAGCCAAAGCACCTGTAACACATTAATACGTGATTATCAAATATCCATGCCAAATTTAGTAGCCTTAGCCAGAGTTTGAAGGATCCGTGCGAATTATTGCATAGTAACGCTCCGATCGCACCAGTGAAACATACGCAGCAGACGCTGCGGCCGTATGTATAGCTCGGACGCCCTGCTACCCTTGAACGGCGGATGGCGCAGCGCGATGACTCCTGTCTCGCGTGCGACCCAAGAGAGGTTCAATTCCTCTCCGGGCCCGGACTTTGCAGATGTGATAGAAATATCGCACGGTGACCATTGCACAACCCCCAAGTAAAGTATTGCAAAGCCGGTGTGCAGCGCCTGTCCGTCGTTTCTTGGGGGGGTCGCCGCCCCCCGAACCTCGAAAGAGGGGAGGGGGGTCACTTCTGCTCACGAAACCGGCGCGGTTTTGCACAATGGGAGCGGGCGAGTGCGGCGGCATACACAATCAAAGCTGTGAGCGGCGACTGCAAATGGCACGATCGATTGATGGATAGCGCGAATGAGCTTAATGAGAATGAGTTACGTGTGAAAACTGGGCAAAATGGCCCAAGAGGCATGGCACCTTCCATACTTTTAACAAACATACAACACGTTTACACTGTTTACACTTTGCCGCGAAACTTATGACCAAAACGAAACAATTGTACGCTAACTTTTATGTGTGCACACCTAATGACCTGCATTAATTACTGACGCGTCACCGAGGATTTACGAGGCTAATCGATCAATGCGCGATGGAAGGGTGCCAGTCTCATTAACAAATGCGGCAAAGATTTACACTCGCGAGAAGTTACGTCTTCATAGAAGACCGTAATGCCGGCAAAATTGAAAACAGCGCATGCGCAAAGCTAAAAGCTCAACATAATGCAAGCGAAGCAGAAGCAAAGGAAGATCAAAATTGTGAGCGGTATTTTTGGGTTTTTGAAAGAACTGAAAGAAAAACTATGCTTCCGCTCATTGAGCTAAACTAAGAGGAGAGAGGAAGGACACAGTAATAATGAAATTGACGAAAACCCTACCTGTCTCGCCCATCCTCGCCTTGAAGTCCATCGCTGCTACCAGTAAATGTCCGAGGTCGTACAGTTGAAGGATAATAACAGTTTATTGGAAATTAAGCAGAAGGCAGTATATGAATACTGTGAGCAATGAGATCTATATGCGAGGGGAAGCGAGGCTGCAGGGATGGCTGGCAGACGGTCGACGGGGCCCGGAGTCGAGAGTCGCCAGCTGTGGTCACTGTCGGTCCTTGTCTCCTCTCCTCAGCTTCTCAAACGTCGCATCTTGACACGCCCTGTAACTCCATGAGTCAGCTACAGTAACGAATTAGAAAACTGACTCACACTCACTCACAAAAGCAACAGAGTTATTAACGATCAAACAGTGTTCACATTTTTTTGGGACACCTGTATATACAATGATTTTCTCTTTTTCATTTGAGAGAGTTGTTCATTTGTGCGTGCTCAGCTCTGCATTCCCTATAAGCTTGTTCACTTCAAGATTTTGGACCAATCATGAAAGCAATCTCCTACATGTTCTTCCTTTTCCTTCACGTAAAATGACTAACAAATTTTCCCTCAAAAAAGCTGGTCAATATTGGAGTGCAGTGCTTTCGAAATATTCTGTAACCAAAAATCATGAAGTCTCCACGACTCGAAGATTTTTCAGCAAATGAAGAAAAGATTGTTTTTCTCGTTTCAAGACACTCATATATGCCCATTTCCAAACTATAGTGTAACCAGTGCGTCACCTCTGCTTCGCAGAGGCTCGCACTGGTCCTACTCTATAGTTTTTGAGCAACATCTTCTCTTAAGGAAGGCAAAGTGTGGCACGCCCACAGCAGGTACTGGCTTTATGCACCCCATGAATATCGTGCCGTGCGCGTCTGCGCGCCCATGCTTGTCCTCAGAGCTAAACAGCGCCTCAAATTGCTTTGAACCTCCCCGGAAAATTCTGATCATGAAGAATATGATGTAAACAACTTCTGCGAGGTTTTCATGTGAAACCGGTAAAATTAGCGTGGAGATACTTTTTGGTGAACGGTTAGTGTAATTTTGAGTCCGTTTTATTGAAGCAATGTTGGCAATTAGAACAACAACAGATGCACACTGCATTTCCAGCCTAGAATATTTTCAGCTCTACAGTGAGTTTTTTGAAAATCAACAATCAATTGAGTCATCTCTTTCTGACGCCACTTTGCACGTAATTAACTTTTCGTTATGTATCTGCATTGAACTCCAGGGCTTAGAAGATGTCCAAGTTAAAAGTCTTACAGTTACTGCAGACTCGCATTAGGATCTCGTTTGCCTCAAATGCCTGGTGGATCCGTTTGACTCGCGATTTTCAACACGACCGAAACAGATTCGCTCACTTCTTTACGTAATTAACATGGGTGCTTCTGGCGTGCTATAGCCAAATCAGCTCGAAATCTTGGCTGCAGCTTGCGCTATGAATTACACTGATTCGCAGAGGCTCGCTGTGTCCTACTCTGTACGCCTTACTCATTCATGCCTTATGATGGTATTGCAACTCACCGGACGATGCCGAATATCGCGAATAAAATGTAAGCAACTACTCATTCCAAAAGCTTTTCCATGTGAGAACGGTAATTTTGAGAGGACGAAATTTGTCGCAGAAGAACAAATGCAAATTTGAATAGGTTCTTAAACTTTTTTCTGTCTAGGTAGTTTCTATAAGGACAATAAACTCTGAGCCACATCTCTGTGCAAAAATCTTTTCAAATGCTCAAGTAAAACCTTGGCAAATCGACCATCGAGCAATCAATACTTTTCGGCGTCGTTTTTGTAAAGTAGTAGACTTTTGATCCCTTTTTTGGACCAAAGCCCATGGCTTGCACATTGAGATGCCAAGCGCATCCACGACTTTGCAAAAAGTAGTGATATGGGTCCGATTATGTGGGCCTAAGGTCAATTGAACCCGGCTGACGCGCATTTTTTGAGAGATCCACGCAACGGATCCACTCGTGCTTTTGTATAGTGGAATCCTACATAGGTAGCATGCGCTGTGCAAAATTTGGGCTCAGGACGTCGGCTGGAACTCGCATTATGAATTTCGTGACAGACAGACAAACTTACACAACACACACAAAAACACGTAAACAACCTTAGCCCGTTATTATAAGTTACCAGTGCATCACCTCCGCTTCGCGGAGGTTCGCACTGGCACTCCTATCCATATGCTTTCCTCATGTTCGCATAATGATGACTTTGAAACTTACCGCGCGATGCTGAACATCATAAATGAATTGTAAACAACTGCTCGTTCTTAAAGATCTCCACGTAATGTCGGTAATTTTGAGAAAGAAATCTTTTTCGCAAAGGAACACCTGCGAATTCGAATGAATTACCGAATTTATTTTGGCTTGGTAGTCGTCATAAGGCTAGTGGTCACTTTGGGCTACATTTCCGTGCAAAAATCTTTTCAAATTTGAAGTTAAAACCTTGCCAAATCGACTATCTACGCGATCACCACATTTTGGCGCTGTTTTCGCAGAAAAGCAAACTTTTTGAGCATTTTTTTGGGTTAGAATTCATGAGGCGCAGATTTACTTGTCAGGCAAATCATGGCTTTGCAAAAAATTCAAATCTGGATTCAGTTTTGCCTGCTTAGAGCCGTGTGGATCCGCTTGACGCACAATTTTTGTGACATCAACGCAAGGGATCCGTACGAAATTTTGCATGATGGGCCTAGATGCTGGCAAGGTGCTATGACCAAAACTTCAGCCCAAGACATTTGCTGGAACTCGTTGTATGAATTTCGTGACAGACAGACGTACACACAGACACAGACAAACAGACGTAAACACCCTTAGCCCGTTATTATTAAGTCATATCATAGATGATTGCTGGGATTTCTGAAAAGTAGTTGGTAGATGGAGGCTAGGTCTTGCTTTACTCTATCACCTACAATGCTTGACCCAACAGTTGCTTTCGATTACAGAATGTTGCCTGGAACTTTCTTATAAAATATTAGTCTTCGATAACAAATTCTGCGAGTAAGACATATTTACATACTAGTTGATCTGCCCGGTCCAGCCCGGGAATGATCACTGATCGGGAATGAAGATAAGGTATTCGGTGGCATTGTAGAAACTGTGTAAAGAACAAAAACAAAATGTGAACACTTATTAGTCGGTAGCATATCTCTCTTTCTCCAAATCAAGTTCAACATGCAAAACCTAAGCAAGCAGCGCGAGTTAATTTATAGCAGCGCTCATTGTTATTATGAGGATCATTTTTTGTGAGACTTTGCCGCTAACCGGCTACTTCATCTTCATTCACTGCTTGCCGTCAATTTTTGTGGAGTCGGCAGTACTTTGCACTCGCGCACTTTCCTGGTCCCAGGGATCAACTATAGCGAATGTGAGTTGTCGCTTGTCTTGTCTTTGTTTCAAAGAGTAAATAGCTTTATAACCTTTTCTCCACTTTGTGCATGACATAAATTAACGCTCCCTGTCTTATGAGATAATCGTTTGACTGTTTTTACAGTCGTTTGACTATTCACTACAAAATTCAAAGCCTTCACTTTTGTGGACGCTGTTTTGACGAACAAAAGTATGACGAATATTGATTGGCTCACACTGACATCACAACAGTCCTTTTAAAGGCAGCGCCCAGGCAGATCTGGACCTATGGGGATTTTACGTGGATAGTAATTTTGGGGCCCTAACTAACAAGGGAAGTTCACTTAGTCGAAATGGCGATTCGGAAGGAGATCTATACCATTGGATAGAGCTTAAAAAGCTGATCTCGGATATACCTTCTATATCTGCGATGTGTTATTCTGAAAAAAGTTATGAGCTTTTCTAAAGACAAATTTTCGTACATTTTGAGTCCCAAAATCATGATAATCGCCATACAAAAGCGTGCAAGCTTAAGCAAACCACCTAGTAAGCATTGTAGGTCTAATTCGAGTCTATCCGAACTTTCTGAGTGTTTTCCGGCCATGTTGTTTATTCACAGACCGTCATTTCCGTCCTAGATCACACTTTTATTACATATACAAAATAGGCCATAACCTCCATCTAGAAAAACGCGTCGCAGATATTGAAATTGTATTTGAAAACATCGTTTTACGTTCTATTCATTGACAGTTTCCAAAAAGTTTCCGACGCGACGCATTTTTCTAGATGGAGGTTGTGGGGCTTTTTCTTTTTTTGCATACATAATGAAAGTGTGATCTAGGAATGAAATGACGACCTGTGGATAGACAACATGGCCAAAAAACATTCGAAAGCGTTCAAATGAACCCGAATTAGAACTACAATGCTTACTAGGTGGTTTGCTCAAGTTTGCACACTTTTGTGTAGCGATTATCATGATTTTGCGACTCAAAATGTACGAAAATTTGGCTTTAGAGAAGCTCATAACTTTTTTCACAACAACGCATCGCAGATATAGAAGGTATATCCGAGATTAGCTTTTTAAGCTCTATCCACTGGTATAGATCTCCTTCCGAATCGCCATTTCGACTAAGTGAACTTCCCTTGTAAGGCACTGCCCAAGCGACCGCACAGGTAAATCACTAACGGCAGAGATATGCGCCTTCATAGTGGACCCCAGGAACTGTTAGCATGGATCCACGGCAGTTTCGCCCGAGGACCCAGCTTTGCGCCATGAATCCATGCGAAGTACGATCCCGGGGTCCAGTTCCGAGGAGAATAGCCGTTAGAGCACTATCTGAGCTGCCGGTTGGGCAGTGGCTTAGTTAGGGCCCCAAAACTGCTATCCACGTGAGATCCCCATGTGTCCAGACTTGCCTGAACGCTGCCTTTAATGCGTTATAGCCACTCGCACCATAAAGTCAATGCGTTTTGCAAAAGACATGAAATGTGGAACTTACATTTCCAAACGCTTTTCACCCTGCTTTGATGACAGAGGTTTAGAATGAAACATACTGCTCTTGCTACATGATTCGATGAAAATGATATGACAGTGCCGCTTCATTTCTCTACTTAGGTTGCAAATAATCAATAAATCGATAGAAGGACCCACTGAATTGTCGCAAAAAGTAGCCTATCTTTTGCGCCTGGACTCATTTATAGGGGAGCAAATTTCAGGCCTCATCGGTTCACAAACAAAGGAGTCTATAAGCCACATACTTACATACTAACAAATTTACAGAGATTGAGTTTTATTTATATACCAGTGCGTCACCTCTGCTTCGCAGAGGCACGCACTGGTCCTACTCTATAGTTTTTGAGCAACATCTTCTCTTAAAGAAGGCAAAGTGTGGCACGCCCACAGCAGGTACTGGCTCTATGCACCCCATGAATATCGTGCCTGCGGGTCTGCGTGTCCATGCTTGTCCTCAGAGCCAAACAGCACCTCAAATTGCTTTGAACCTCCCCGGAAAAGTCTAATCGTGAAGAATATGATGTAAAAACCATTCATTCTGCGAGGTTTTCATGTGAAACGGGTAAAATTAGCGTGGCGATACTTTTTGGTGAAGTTAGTGTAATTTTGATTCCGTTTTATCAATGTGATGTTGGCTAACTAGAACAACAACAGATGCACACTATATTTCCAGCCTAGAATATTTCCAGCTATACAGTGAGTTCTTTGAAAATCAACAATCAATTGAGTCATCTTTTTCTGACGCCACTTTTGCACGAAATTAACTTTTTGCTATGTACCTGCGCTGAATTCCAGGGCTTGGAAGATGTCCAAGTTAAAAGTCTTACAGTTACTGCAGACTCCTTGCATTAGGATCTCGTTTGCCTTAGCATATGCTTGGTGCATCGTTTGACTCGCGATTTTCAGCGACCGAAGCAGATTCGCTCACTTCTTTACATACTTAACCTGGGTGCTGCTAGCGTGCTACAGCCAAAAAATCAGCTCTAAATCTTGGCTGCAGCTTGCGCTACGAATTACACTGAATCGCAGAGGCTCGCTATGGTTCTCCTCTGTACGCCTTACCCATTCATGCCTTATGATAGCATTGAAACTCACCGGACGATGCCGAATATCACGCATAAAATGTAAACAACTACTCATTCCAAAAGCTTTTCCGTGTGAGAACGGTAATTTTGAGAGGACGAAATTTGTCGCAGAAGAAATGCAATTTTGAATAGGTTTTTGAAACTTTTTCTGGCTAGGTAGTTGCTATAAGGACAATAACACCCTGAGCTACATCTCTATGCAAAAATCTTCTCAAATGCTCAAGTAAAACTTTGGCAAATCGACCATCGAACAATCAATATTTTTTGGCGTCGTTTTTGTGAAGTGGTAGACTTTTGATCCCTTTTTTGAACCAAAGCCCATGGCTTGCACATTGAGATGCCAAGCACATCCACGACTTTGCAAAAAGTGGTGATACGGATCCAATTATGCGGGCCAAAAGCCAATTGGACCCGGCTGACGCGCAATTTCTGAGAGATCCACCTAACAAATCCGCTCGTGCTTTCGCATGATGAACTTTTATGCTGGTAGCATGCGCTATGCAAAATTTGGGCTCAGGACGTTGGCTGGAACTTGCGCTATGAATTTCGTGACAGACAGGTATTCAGACACACACACACAAAAACACGCAAACAACCCTTAGCCCGTTATTATAAGTAATGATAGATTAAAAATGAAGTAGAGCATATGCTAGCCCATTAAGCTTTTTGCGTAAATAATACAAAAGCTTTAACTTGTCTGCGCATTGCAAAGATTGTCTTACAAGATTATTTTCTAGGTGAGGTCGTATTTCGCCACCAGGAGTCGTGAACCTGTAATCTTGTTAGACTGAGGATTTTATCAAAATTGGAAAGAGTGGGAAAGAGAAGAAAAACGCTTCGTAGTAATACAAATATGGCTGCTGCATAAGTTCTGTCCTATTTTTTTGCCTTATGTTTGAAGCAGCTGTTCTAAGAATATTTCTTCTCTAATGCGATACTATTAGTATCATTAAAAAGTGCTTTTCTTGCTTTTTCTAAGGCATATCAAAGTTCAATAAATTTTCTAGTCCAAGGAAATTTCAGACCTAAAATCTCTAAATGGCCGAGGTAGATTCTTACTCTAGAAATATGTTGTTGCGAGGAAATCTCCACAATGCTCCTTTCAAGTCAAGTTCTTTAATTGGTCACGGAATGAGGGTGTAGAACGCTAGTATATGCAGAAGCTCAGTTCCATGAAGAAAAGGTCTTGCTAGTAAAATTTGTTGTCGAGCAAATTTTTCATATAGATGTCTTACAAGCAATACTGCGAATAGAAGTAAGCGATGAGTTCAAAGTTGGAGATGCTAGGGTAAAGCAAGAGCTAGCAGGGCCAATCCACCAATTCCTTTTCGACGCTCACTCAATTGTAAAATTGTCATAATTCTAAATAGGCATGCACATATGCGCTGAAGCGAGTTCAAAAAGTGGCTTCTTTTTTGCTCGGTCAAAAAAAATCTCTTGGCAGAGCAGACCCTATGGGCTCTTTTATGTTGCACAATAATCTAAGGAAAATTTCTCTATCTATCTATTGTTAGGCTAGATGCCTACCAATTCTCATAAGGGAGCATTGCCATGTCAAAAAAGACATGCTTCTTCCTTGAAAAGGATTTTCGCAGGTATCAATATGTGTCTGTAGTCAAAGAACTCCTCGAAACATAAAAACTAAGATCTTGGAAAAAAGCTGACTTCTAAAGAAGTTATGACATTTTGAACTCAAATAATTCAAATCGGACAGAACTTATGCAGCAACCTAATATTATCGCACGAAAGCGAGGATCTCTTAGAACAGCTGCTTCGAAAACAAGCAAAAAAGGACAGAAAGCATCTGGCATTTCACCGTGATGTTCAGGCTGATGAGAGTTGAGAGAACGCGTTTTGACATCAAGCACTGGTTGCAAGTTGCGAAACCCCTTGTATAGTTTCCCGTCCATCTAATTTGTATGAGTCCTAATTCATTATACTCGAAGATATCTGATTCACAACTTCAGATCCATGTTGGAACTACACTCCGCTCATAAAGCTTCATTATTCATACCAGGCTTCAGTATCTAAACATTCATAGAGTCTTTTTTAAAAGCAATCTTACGCGCATTTTTTGCACATCAGTGCGTCATCTCTGCTTTGCAGAGGCTCGCACTATGCCTTCCTTGCTTAATGGAGTCTGATTTCTTCACCGGGTAATGCTGACTATTAGGATTAAATTCAAATATACAACTTTCCTTCAAAGCATTCGCAATGTGGAATTGTTGGCTCTGGACTGTGAAAGAGCAGGGCATCAGCACTCTGTTTCATTTCAAAAAGTATACATGATGTTTGAAGCCTTTATAGAGGATTTTCTTATTTTCTTAAGTTCTATTTAAAAAAACAGCCGAATGCTTACGCAGCTATATGTTTTTGGCGCCCTGTTTAGGCAAAAGAGGTACGCATGGAAAATTCTCATCACTGTTGTAGAAATCGCACTTTTGCGCATGTACGATTGTGTGCTGCAGCTTCAGCTGTATCATCTAGGGCTTCTGAAAGAGGAGCAGTATTGCAGTGTTGGGCGTGCTCCCCCCTCCCTCCAAATATGGGTCGCGAAATCTTTAACACATCCTCATTCTCTATAATTTCGGGGTTATGGGCCCGCAAAACTTTGGAAAGAATATCAAAAAATTCTTAAGAGCGCATGTCTAGTGCCATGCATATTCATTCCAAAAAACTTTTGTCGCCCCCGCCCGCACTCCCCAATCCAAATCGAAATCCTGGGTACACCACTGACACATAGCTATCGTAGCACATAACTTTTGGTCTTAACCAAGCAATCTAGGAATGCGTTGGGGAAACATGCATTCATGTATGGAATGAATATGCATGTATTGAGAGTGTAACTGACTGAACCGCTAGAGCAAGTGAATCACGTTCAACGCTTCCGCACGCGTCTCTGGCGTTTTGCACTTCTTCCTTTTCTGACAGCTGTCTTTTGAATAGGGCAATGTCATCATATTAATCGCTTGATAGACTGCTGAGTCCTGACTAATTCTCGCATAATGTCTTATCAAATTTGATGTTCTTTTTTCTAACAGCTTTCTGTGTTTTGCTGAGGTAAAACCAAGCTAAGAATACCTGGAAATCTTGACTGCTTGAGCAGTGCCCAACAATTTATATCTTACAAATGTCATTTGTTTATTTGACAAGTCGTGTCAATAGAATGCAGCAATTTTACTGGCCAAAATCAAGTTCACATCCTTCCTAATTGTGCGCTTTCCAATCGGTCGCAGTCTCCATAAAATACTAGTCTAATTATGCCTACCCTTCATTTAGAGTTTTTTACCAGAAGACTCATTTGCAAAGCGAGAAATATCCTTCTAAAATGGTTTTGCGAACTAACTCATTAGAAAAAAATACAGCTTGCAATTCATACATAACATTCTGTTCTGTCTGATCAGTGCGCGGAAAAAGCAATGAGATTAGAAAATCACAATTTTTGCATGATTTTTTTACAAACATGTTCTACTGCTACCGTAAACTCAGAAAATTAGGAAACTCATCCAGCAACTAGTATATTTGATATTCATACTCTGCCAAAAAAATCGTATCACTACATGACTGCTCGTACCTCCTTATAAGTTCATTCGAGTGTAGAGAAATCCTAAACTTACTCTCTTTTAAACTGTGTTTGCTTTAAAGATGGTATCCGTCTGGGTGCTCTATGGATTAATGTTGACTGCATTTATTTTCTTTGTGAGCTACAACGTATACGTCGAACAAAATGCGATGACGCTGGATCAAAGAAAGTTAGTGATGGACCTGTGTGTTGTCGTTCAAACATGAAGAAGCTAGTTCAGATTTCCAGGCGCACCAAATGTTCATGCAATAAATGCTGTGAATTTATCTACCATCAGAAATGTGGAGGATCATACAATCGGATCGTGTGAGTTTTCGTCTTTTGTCTATTTTTGTTTTAACGCTCACCGTAATACACTCTACCTTCAATGGTGGTCATTTACCAACTAAGTTCCGTGGTTTTTATCAAGGGCTTTTCAACAAACCCACCACAAACCCACCTCAATTGAAATTATCAGTTTTATATGCAGAACAGGATCACATATACTAGAGTTTCTTCTTTAATTTATGTTTGCTAGCAGAAACAGATTGCTTTTCATGTGTGAAGTGTCTTTTAAATACAAAAATAGACAATAGATAGATATTTTTATACCAGACAATACTTTTAGATACATATATAGATACATATACAAGGTATATCAATTGCAGTGTCGGGTGCACTATCAACTCCACAGTACTCTGCATCTCTTCCGTGAACATGCTCTCTATTTCCCACGCTTGCCTTGCAAAGTGATCAGAAAGCATGTTCTCGGAAGAGGTGCAGAATCCAGGCGCAGCGGCCGCGCGGGAGCGGAGATGCTGCTACACCCGACACTGCAGTTGTTAAGCCCTGTATACATACTTTGATTCACATGAGATCTCCTCAGAGGAGGGCTTCTTGTGTCGCTTGATAATTGAAGCGGAGTTGGGACAGGAATCCGTCGTTAGGGCTTACTTGGAATTATTTTTAAGATCTCTCATTGCCCTGGAACCATAGTTTTTAGACTTTGTAAAGATTATACATATAAAGTCGCCATTCGCTTTTTTTAAAATTGCTTGAGTAAAGCGTTTGAACAATAAGCGTAAAAGGATTCCGATAGAGCGTGGCGTTAGCTAATCAGCCAATCGCAAGTTCCGTTAATAGAGATTGGCAACCGAAAATTTGTTGATACACTCAAAAGTAGAAAACCTACCCCTTTTTCTGAACATCATTCAACACTTCCACGCTTTGACACTTTTCTCCATCTGAGGATTGATGGCCCAGTATTGTTTCTGATAGTATCTGTTGTTAAAAGATTTGTGTTTACCATTCATTTATTCATGAAAAGAAAAAGAACGATTCACAATTTTGTAGATGAACAACAGAAAATACAACAGAAAGGTGACGTCTTTGACGAATGCCCGTTTGATCCACCCGACCCGTGGCACGACTCCATATTAGAGTACGTAGAAGTCAAATGGGGATTCGAGCCAGTGAGTTTTCTCAAAAGCAATATCTAGTGCTATGAAGGTGATCGCTATAAAGCTAGTCATTGAGCGATTATATATTATGGTTTCATACAGGCATGCGCTGTTAATGGAGCCTCGGAACCGGTTTTAAAGTTTGTTAACAAAACCCTCAAGTTGCTTCCTGGCAAAGAGGGCTTCAAGTGCATAGCAAGGTCGGTCTTGAGTTTAAAATTTACCTGTTTGAAGGAAGCGGTGCTTCGATTAAGTTTGAGTCAAAAATTGTCTTTTAACATCCCTTGCATACAGTTAGCGAAACCATATCTGCCCAGGACTCGGGACGGGGTGGTACCATCCCTATAACATCTCAACACTATTATGACATGCCTTACTCTTAGAGAGAAAATAAGAAGAAAGAATAAAACGTTGGAGAAAACATTGAAACTTTTGAAACGGTGTTGTTTGTACAGCGTGCTTTGGCAGCAGCATCTCCTGTGTCGCGCGCAACAACACGTCGCTTGAAGCAGCATCGCTGTCATTTGGAAATTTTGGGAGGTTGTAACTAAATGGAGAGAAGGAGGGGGGGGGGGAAGAGGCGGTTCAGGAACTAGTTTGTAGGGTTTTAAAGCAGATGAAAGTCATGTAAAAAGTGCGACAAGACTGTGATGGGAAGGAGGAATATTGTTTCCTCTGGTCCATCTCAGATGGGTGTCCGATAACTCCAAAGCCACCTGACTACGAAGAAACTTTGCTCACTATCACTTCACATAACTTTTTCATAATTTTTCATACATTGTTTCAAATTTCCGTTGCGCACAACGTCTTACCAAATTTGGTGCGATTTCATTTCTACGTTGTAAATAAGTCTTTTGTTTATTTCGGGCACACTTTTTTGAAAATTGCTTGCACAGAGAGCTTATTGGAGCGAAAAATTCTTGGGTTTACAGATATAGAATCTACTAGCTGGCTTGCCCGGCTCCGCTCGGCCCTGTGAAATCACTGTGATATCTTACCCGTATCTCTGTACAACTTTTCCCCGTGCCAACGTCTACATGCCATTTTCCTATTCCCGCTGTTTTAGTAATCAGCATGCTCGATTACCCCCCTGTGCCAACTCTCAGCCCCGTAGCTCAAACTTTGCAAAGAATCGATAGAAATCGATAAAATCGATATCGTTCGATGACGAAAAGTAGCCTATGACACCCGCCCCGCCCTGAAGTGTATGTGTGCCAAGTTTGGTCCGAATCGGTTGAGAAATGGAATTTTTTATTCGGAACATACGTACATACATACAGACATACATACAAACAGACATTCAGCTTTATATTTAGGACTAGTTGGCTTTTCCGGTCTAGCCGGGGCCATAGTTCACCGCACTGCGAGCCTCCCCCCCCCCCCCCTATATGATATGGATGACTTACCTCGGGACATCCGCTTGGAAAGCGCATCCACGTGATCTTGGGTGAAAATGAGATTCACCGCCCTCCTTTACATGACTATGGAAAATGCTTGATTGGACATGATAAGCCTTCAGTTTCTTAGGAAAATGTAAAATCAGTAAATCGACAGAAGGACCCAACGAATCGCCGCAAAAAGTTATTCTGCCCAGGGGTCGAAAAAACATATGTGTGCAAATTTTCAGCTGAATCGGTTGAGTGGCGCGCGTTTCTATAACGCACATACACTCCAAATTGACAATTTTTGAGTTATATATATATATATATATATATATATATATACACTAATGCTTCTTCACCTCTGCTTCGCAGAGGCTCGCACAGGTCCTACTATCCGTAAGCCTTACTCATTCCCGCAGACATTGAAACTCACCGCGTTATTCGGACTATCACGAATGATTTGTAAATAACTATTTATTCCAAAAGCTTTTCCATATGGGATCGCTAACTTCGCGTAGACGAAACTTATCCCAAAAGAACAAATGCAAATTTGAACCGGTTTTCGGTCTTTTATGGCTTAGTATTCGCCACAAGATGCAATAATCACCGTGGGCTACTTCTGTGCAGAAATCTTCTTAAACGATAGGGTGAAATCTTGGCAAATTGAACATTTACGCAACCAATTCTATTTGGCGCCGTTTTCATAAAGTAATAAACTTTAGTTCAAT
This sequence comes from Cylicocyclus nassatus, assembly GCA_958299035.1. Lineage (NCBI taxonomy): Eukaryota > Metazoa > Nematoda > Chromadorea > Rhabditida > Strongylidae > Cylicocyclus > Cylicocyclus nassatus. The sequence continues at coordinate 56,526,029 of CATQJL010000001.1, forward strand.
TTCTAGGCTAAAGTCCATGACTTGCACATTAACACGTTGACGATAGTGCCGCGCAATGGTGCGCGGCAGGCAGTCTGTCCCTGTGGACGACGCCGCGCAATGGTGCGCGGCGGCCTTAAATTCAATACTATCTGTCCAATCCTCTCAGTTTTTGTTCATATAATCAACATAGGCTCAGATGTACTTCATGTATTAGCCCCGCCCCTTTTGGCAAACTCCGCCCACTTTTATGCCTCTGCCTCTGCCTTGTCAAATATATCCGTAACTTTGCAAGAAGTTGTGCTAGAGGCTCAAATTTACTGGCTAAAGGCCAAGTGGATCCGATTGACGCTCATTTTTGAGAGATTCACGCAACGAATCGAATCAGCGATCACTCACTGTTACTGTAGGATTACGGTAGAAACTTGAAACATATGGTGTCAATGTGGAAAAAGCTGTCGTTTCAAAATTTTTCAAAAAAATGTGAAAACTTGTGTAATAGGGTTTTTATGGACGCTGAGTTCAATACTCAACTATTCACAAGATTGCGAAGCTTTCTAAACGGTGTAAACGCAGTTTTTAGGAACATTGAAAAAATGGCCGCTACCTCTTACCTGGCATAACTCTTTAATGGAGCATCAATAAGTTGGGAACTTCACAATTAGAATCAGCAACTCTAATTAGCCTAGTGTCATAGTTTTCAGGCTGTTTTGTTTCCTTTCTGAGGCAAAATATGACCTTTCATGGCTCAAATCCCTCTTTGAAGTTCCTGCCGTAATCCTACAGTAATGAGAGGAGACCGGCGATTCGCTCCATACTGTAAATCTAAGTTGAAGCCAGCTCTACAGTATGGTGCTTAAAGCTCGGCAAAAGACCCCCTGGGAACGGAATTAACGATCAAACCGTGCATACATACTTTACGGACACCCTGTATATTTTTACCTTGAGTATTCATTGAATAAAGCGCATTGATAAAGTCGATTGCATGAAATCGCTCATATCGCTGTAAGCTGAACGCACGCGAGCGCGTGCTTACAACGCGACTGCCGAGTACGGCGTTATGATGCGCGCGAATGTCAATGTTAGCCCGCAAGAGACACGGTTGCGGGCGTTCAGTCTGGGCGATTTCGTGCAGTAACTATGGATATTATTAAAGCTCCACCAAAGTGCTACAAAAAATATTAGCGTAGTTCTACGAGTAAAGGACGCTCCTTATCCATTTTTTCAAGCAAGCTTGTCGGCGGCACCTGTCGAGAAACTCGACCGATATTTTCCGTTTGATGATTGACTTTTGATTGCCTTTGAAAGCTGAGCGCGCGCAAGCCCTTTCTTTGCACTGTTGCAGCTGCGCCAAGTATCAAGTAAAAGCTAGGGGCCGCCGCAGCCGACGACCTCCTCCTTTCATTCTTGACTTTAGCGTCATTTAGATATCATTGCTTCATCATTGGTTGTGAATTATATCCACTTCCAATTTTAGTCCCTTTATTTGCTTTCAATATATTCAGGCCAAAACAATACCAATCGTATTTTATTACTAACGTTTTGCCGTAATAAGAATCTCTTGTTATGCTGGTACCATATTTCGCTCACCATATTGTTTATTTGAATGTTATATTTGTTAATAAAGGTTTGTTTCTCCAAGTTTGAGGTAATCTCCTCGTGCACAACTCCAACAATCCAAAGACTCGCGTGGCAACAGCGACCACTGTACATCGACCCCTATTCATTATAGCACTACTGTGCCTCGCGAAATGGCGCTCTTCCTCACGATTCTTTTAAATACGGAGCAGCAAGTTACAGGATCTTTTAGTCGCGAAATTTTATGTTCGGGCTAGTCCACTTTAAATAAAATACGTGGGTGTTGTACTCGTGGAATTAGACTATTTTTGTCCTAAATGCACGCTCATATTTTTGCACCAATAAACGCTCATAACTCTCGTCAGCAAACATTCCGCGAATTAAGAGGGAAGATTTGGGATTATTGAAAACCTTGTATAATGCCTTCCAATAGATATACAGGGTGTCCCAAAAAGATGTGCACACTGTTTGGTTGTAAATAACTCTTTTGTGGTGAAGTGTTTCTGGAAGCTTTAGGTGCCATTTTGTAGAGCGAGGTTCAACTTAGATTTACATTGTAGAGCGGATCGCCGATCTCTCATTCTTACTGTAAGATTACGGTAGAAACTTTGAAGAGGGTTTTGAGCCATGAAAGGCCATATTTTGTTCCAAAAAGAAACCAAAACAACCTGAAAACTCTCACACTGGGCTAGCTAGAGTTGCTGATTCTAAATGTGAAGTTCGCAACTCTTCCTAGTGCTTCATTAAAAAATTATGCGAGGTAAGCAGTAGCAGACGTTTTTTAAGTGTTCCTAAAAAGTGCGGTTACACCGTTTAGAAAGCTTCTCAACCTTGTAAAGAATTGGGTATTGAACTCAGGGTCCATAAAAACCCTATTACACAAATTTTCACATTTTTCTGAAAATTTGTGAAACGGCCCCTTTTTTCGCAGTGACACCATATGTTCGAAATTTCTACCGTACTCCTACAGTAAGAATGAACGATCGGCGATTCGCTCTACACTGTAAATCTAAGTTGGACCTCGCTCTACAAAATGGTACCTAAATCTTCTCGAAACACTTCACTACAAGAGAGTTATTTACAATCAAACAGTGTGCACATCTTTTTGGGACACCCTGTACATGCCATCTAAAAAACCACCTCGACTAAAATACTTCCCTTGTAAGCTGACACATGCATTTTTCTCCGGCGCTCGGCCCCGGAACCCGCAAAACCGACATCGTCTATGCTTATTGCTTCCAGAACGATAACCAGGCTTGCCCCTTAAGCTACATGTTTGAGTCTAATACTCGTCCTCGGACTGCCCTAAAAACCTTCATTAAATGGTACACACCTCCATGTTAATCATCTATTATGGCTAGCTCTTGCGCATGACAGTTGCGTTGGAAAACTGTCACAACCGAAATGCGAGATGACCAGCACTCAATGACTCATAACAGTTACCTCGTCGGGACATCACGAGACGTAAAATCGCTAATGTATGCTCGACCCTTGAGAGCTGTTCTGCTGGACTCCTGATAATTCAATTGCCCTTATTTATTCTGTTACAAAAAATCGAGTTTGCTTGAATTTCTAGTAAGTGGTAGCAGAGAGTATATATAGCTTTGAAGATTGCCGTTAACGCTTTCACTAATTTAGTTACGTTCCACGACGATTCACAGTACGACTAGCATAACCCACTGTAAGAGTTGGCCTAAACCGCACGGCGTACGCGACGTACGCAGCCTTCGTTGCGTTCGCTGATACCAAAAATTTTGTCACCCGGCCATCGCTTACGCTGCGTACGCCGCGCACTCTCGGACCCTAAAAATTGAGCCAGAGCTAACGTATTACGTCGCGTTAGCAACGCTGCGCATGCTGCAAATTTGCACGTGTAAAAGAGTTCCTATAAATGTGCGGTGGCAGCGTACCCAGCGCATGCATCGTACGTTGCGAAGTTTGACCCCATCCTAAGATTAATCAAGCAAAGTGGATGTCAGATTCGTTATCGCCAAGTTAGTAACTTGAGAAGCGGAAGTACGATTTTAATGGAACATGCGTAGTGCTGCTCGTTTCGTTTATGTCTATAGTAAACACACTCCAAGCAAATGTTTGCCTCTTCTATTTATCACCTTGAGCAACCGTTGAATCAACAGTTGCTCCTGTTCTCATATAAGGATGATCAATTTGTACCGATCACCTATACTGGCGGCACCTGCATCAAATAATTCAGAAAACAAATGCGCTAGTCGCAAATGTTTTAAGGGCAAACTCGAGTGTTTTACGTGCATCTATATAGAGACAAGATGAGTAATGCTTACTTTTTAGGTGTCTGACATATCGCAGCGATAATGCTTATAATGCAGGGAGATGGATGCAGGTTGAAGATCAGTCCTTTGAGTGTGACTTTGTAGAAACGGAATGCAGACTTGAACGTTTGAAGAACCACTTCGTTCACATGCAAATTTCTGAGCAAATGTGGGTGGATTTCTCACATTAACGTTTCAGATAATTTTGCTTCAACATATTCGACTGTGAGACTACAAGGGCAGTTGTGAAGTTTTTTCACGCGTCTTAGGGTTTGAGACTGAAAATGGCTTCATTGTATTTGAAGAACTTTGTATGGTCCTGAAGCATGGCACATGCCAACGTGCTCCTGTTCTATGCCAAACTTTTAATGATAGGAGTTCTCTATAATTGTCATCTCGCTATGGAATTCGAAAGCAATGGGTTTTACTTGTTCTCGTGACATCTTACATTTATGATGATACATTGCTCTGCCGTAACGCGATAGATTTATGGAGCATTTGTTTGAAAATGTAAGGGGAATGCGTAACGCAGCTCAAATGACTATACTTAGGGCCGCATGCATCAACATCCCCGCGGGGAGGGGATCGCAGCTTGAAAGAAAGCTTCATATTCTGAAGCTAAAGATATCTGGATTTCACGTTGTATACCTATCCGTAAGTATTCCTACTATCCTTCACTATGAACACATTTAACAGTAGCGAGAAGCTGTACAATCCGCATTCAGCTCTTGTATGATCCCTAATGATCCCCGGTGCTTTTCTTTAAAGTAATTTTTCTTTCTCCGAAGTTAACAAAGACTTCCAAAGTTGCGCAGATTATCCAATTAAACACTGCTTAGCATGTCACTGATAAGAACAAGTGATGTGTCGGAGTCATGAAATTTGCGATGAACCACAAGTCGAAAGTTGGGGTTTACCCAAAAATTCGATTTTTCAAGAACGCGTTTGTTCTCATCGGCACCATACTTAGCACTGTTGTGTTATATACTTACTTGCTTAGATACTTGGGGCCGCATGCACTAACCTCCCCGCGGGGAGGTTAGTGCATGCGGCCCTTAGATGGCCCGTCTTCACGTGGCGTGCGAGCCTCAACACAAAAGTTTTCATCGATCCCTGTCCCTCGCTTCAGACATCCACGATCTTCTTGGTTGACGTCGGTGGCTGCGTCCACGAGTTTCAGGTCGAAAATGGTTTCCAGCTGATTTCTCAGGCTGGTCCATCCGTTCCACGAACACGTCTGCCCATCTCGTCGGTGGTCTTCCTCGGGAACGTTTGGCTTCGCGAGGAATCCACTCAGGTGTTCTTAGTGTCCATCTTCGTCTGCTCTTCTCATGATGTGACCGGCTCATCGGTGTTTAGCTTTCGCAACGTAATCCGTTGAGTCACGAAGACGGGACATTCTCCTCATCTCCGTACTGTGAAGTCCGACTAGATGTTGCTTGCGTCGCGTCGTCTTCAAAAGAGCGCTCGAGCGCCCTGTGGGTGGTCCGTAAAGCTTTCGACGTGGCTACAGTGTCGGCCCTAGTCTCGGCTGCGTAACAGAGCGCCGGGAGAACGGTTGAGTCGAACAGGTGGGCTCAAAGCTCCGGGTCCGTCAGTTGGTCGGTGGCTTCCTTCAGAGGCGCGAAAGCGGCTCAGGCTCTTCTTCTCCTGTTAAGTTCTTCCCTCAAGCCGTTCTCCATGTTCATCGAACGTCCGAGATACACGTAAGAAGACGTCTCCATGATAGGGGTGTGTTCCAACCATTTCTGCATCTTCGCAAAGGGCGTTTCCCATGAACTGAGTCCTCTTCCGACTTACTCGCAATCCGATCTTCTTCCCTACTTCGTTTAGTTCCTTCAGCATCGTCCCTGTTTCAGTGATATTGCTCGAAAAGAGAACGATGCCGTCCGCAAAACGAAGATTAGACAGGAATTTTCCATCAACTCGTATGTCTTTCTCGTCCCAGTCCAGTGACTTCATCACCCACTGCAAGGCGCGGTGGGTGATGAAGTCACTGGACTGGGACGAGACAAGGTGAACAGCTTCGGCGAGATTGTGTCGCCTTGTCGGACCCCTTCCCTATTGGGATGGTCAGGTGGCGATGGAATTGCTGCATCGTCGTTACACAGTTCTTATAGCAATCGGCTAAGGTCCTCATGTAAGCTGGGTCTACTCCTTATCGACTAGCGCAGACAGGATGGCGTTGGTCTCGACACTGTGAAAGGCTTTCTCGTTGTCTACGAAGGTTAGGACGAGAGGCAGTCGATACTCCTGGCACACTTCTATGACCCTGAAACGGTCTGGATGTGGTCCATGCAGCTGAATCCTTTGCGAAATCCAGCTTGTTCTTGGGGTTGGGCTTCATCCAGTGTCTTTGATATGCGAGCGAGGATAATCTTCGTGAAAAGCTTGTACAGCACCCTCAGCAGGCATATTGGACGGTAGTTCCGAAGATCCTCCCGTTCACCCTTCTTGAAGAAAAGGACGGTTCTTGACGTTTTCCACTGATCGAAAATCCTCTCCTTTTAGAGGTAAGATGATGATGCGACGCGAGAATTTCGTGCAGACGTTATCCTCCGACTTGCAGAAATTCGATAGGAAGATGGTCTGGTCCTGGAGCCGTGGTTGTCTTCATGGTCTGAATCGCCGTGCGCACTTCAGCAGGTAGAATTCGTGGTGGAACTTCTCTAGTGGGAACCACGGCCATCGGCACGGGTGTTGAAGAGCGAAAGAGGTTGGTGTAAAATTTCTTTGCGATAGATTTCATCTTGTATCGGGAGGAAGTCGCAGTCCCGTCTTCTTTCAACAGTGCAGCCAGCGGTACGTGGTATTCACAGAGTTACTTCGGCGCTTCATTTGACTTCGTCTTCCTTCGGCTGCTTCCAGTATCTTGGCTTGCCTGCACTCAATTAGATCCTCCTGCAAAGCTGTTCTGCAACTGGTGTTGGCTATCAGTCACTCGAGATGGGTTGTATTCGGATCCTGCTTCAGAAATCTTCTTCTTTCGAGCAATTCCTTAGTGGTCTTCGAGATACGTTCCAAGTTCTTCTCAGAAGTCACTGAGGCGCACTCTCCTCAGGCTCGCAATCTTTTCAGAAGCGGTCGTAGTCGTAGGTTGAGTCCTCCTCGATGGGCCAGTCACATCACAATATGAGCTCTTCCAGCGCCTGTTACCGTCATAAACGACTTCCTTCCTTCTCGCGGCACTGTGGCAAACTTTCTTTTCCAGCTTTCGACTAAATCGTATCTTCGCTCGAAGGAGGCCGTGATCGAAGCCATGCAGAAGGATGGAACTACTGAGACATCGAGGAAGCTCCACCTACGGTTGGTGAGAATGTGGTCGATCTCAGCAAGAGTCGTTCCGTTGGGCGATTCCCAAGTCCACCGGCGATGTTCTTTCTTCATGAAGATGGAATTTCCATGAAAAAGCCGTGCGGCGGAGAGAAGCCCAACGAGACGGTTGCCGTTTTCATTTCGGAGCCCATATCCAAACTTCCCGATCCTATATTCCTTTTCTAGTGGCATCCCGATTTTCGCAAAGAAGTCGCCCACAACATACTTGTAGAAGGACTTCTCGTTGCGGCCGACCTGCTCCACGTCTTCGTAGAAAGCATCTAGCTTTGAATCGTCAACTGCTGATGATGGTGAATAGTAGCTGATGATGCTGATGGTCTTCGTGGAGGCCGAGTCATTGTGTTAGATAATCGTTACAACTTTGGAAGGTTTACGTTAACTTTAAACAAAGAAAAATGACTTTAAAGAAAAGCGCAGGAGATCATCAGGGATCATACAAAAGCTCGAAACTGCAGCTTGTACAGCTTCTCGCTACTGTTAAATGTGTTCATAGTGAAGGATAGTAGGAATACTTACGGATAGGTATACAACGTGAAATCCGGATATCTTTAGCTTCAGAATATGAAGCTTTCTTTCAAGCTGCGATCCCCTCGCCGCGGGGATGTCAATGCATGCTTTCTTGCTTCGATATTGCTGCATCGTAGGATTAGCGGCCAATATGCTCAATTTTGCTTGAAGTAATGAGAGAAATTCAAGGTGCCATCACAACAATCACATTAACCTGAGAGGCACCAACAGCTTTCGGGTGCAGTACGGAAGATCAATCTGCTCTGGTAACTCATGCAGGTCTCGAATGTATTCTTTGCAACGTGTATTATAACTCAAAGACACCCTCCACCTAAACTGAGGATTTTAAGAATTTGATGCTTCTAGCGGGGGAGGTGACCAGGTAATCGCCCAATTTCCTACAAAAGATGCCGAAACGAGAAAACCGCTCCAGAAGGTAGAAGCGACCTGAGTGGCTCCACCAGCGGCGTGGGTGGTCCGAAGATAATGAGCTTGGAAGCGGGCTGCAGAGTAGGTAGAAATGTCACAAACGTTTTGGTGGAAGTTGCTATCAAATACCAATAACTGGCTTCCCTCCGCGTTTTTGCGCAACTGTTTGATGATTTTTTAGGCTCAGATCAAAGTTTTAGATACATATCAAAGGCCATATCGGAATCTACTCACCCAATGCATTTTTCTCCTACCCAACTTTGTTTTTCAACTTTACCTTTTCATAAAACAAATTTATGTAAATCTCACGTAAAGGCTTTGACCATTTACCCGTATTACTTGTGTTGATAGTGTTGTCATGATACCGGTGAACCCACGTTATTCCTGCCATTAGTGCTTGCTATCCGTACTACCACTGTCACTAAAATTACTATTGTTACCAGCTTACCGCGCAAATTGTGCAGGGCCTACTTTACAACGGTATTCTATTGCAATCCGAAACCTCTGGTATGTTATTAGGTTGAACCGAAAGTTCTTTCTCCCCATTTTTAAAAATTCATAACTTCCGATTTTTTCAACCAATTTGGCTACATTCTCTTTTTTATGAAAGAGTAACTCATGCTCTTCATAATGGCATCTTAGCTGCTCGCTAATGACCATCTGTTGCATAGATAGGAGCGATAGAAGAAAATTAGTCAAAATTTGAATTTTCTGTGTAAGGTCATAAAAAATCGGAAGCTTGCAAGAAAAATCGGAGCAGTTAGTATTGTAGGTTCTTTTACCAGCTGTTTCTAATGGGGCAAAGTTTGCGTCGATTGAGAGTTTCTGTCAAAAGTTATGATTTCCCTGAAAAATGCCAAAATAAATCAAATTCGCTATTTTGTATTGCTTGCTCGAAAATCGTAACTTTTCATAGAGACGCTCAATCGGCACAAATTTTGCACAGTTAGAAAGAGCTGGTGAAAGAATCTACAATACCGACTGCTCCGATTTTTGTTGCAAGTTTCCGATTTTTTATGACCCTACACAGAAAATTCGATTTTTGACTAATTTTCTTCTATCGCTCCTATCTATGCAACAGATGATCATTAGCAAGCAGCTAAGATGTCATTATGAAGTGCATGAGTTACTCTTTAATAAAAAATAAATTCAGCCAAATTGGTTGAAAAAATCGGAAGTTATGATTTTTTGAAAATGGGGGGAAAGAACTTTCGGTTCAACCTAATATATACAGCTCGTAGAGAACTGAAAAGACACTCACCAATCGATGAGATTCCGCTCGAAGATATCAAGCGTGGCCATTCGAGCAGTAAAAGCAATAACGTTAAAAACACTAGTAAAACTGGTAATTGGGTAACACTGGTAACATGGGCGACACGGACTGATACTGGTGACATGAGTAACACAGCTAACTAACAGGTATACGGGTGATGTTGGTAACATGGGTATGAGCTGATTACACTAACTTCATTACACTCCTAATATAATGTTTTGGGAGACAAGCGAAAGGGTTCTTTCACTACGCCGCAGCAGCCTGCCGCAGCACGTGGCAGCACGCTGCAGTTGAAAATATAAGTTCGCTCGCTGTGAAGGAACCTCTCGGAGAACACGAATGTGCAGCAAATATAGATGTCATCCATAACCGGGCAAGCTAAGCTGCCGTAAGCGTATATTTTCACTGCGACTTCAGCGGCGTAGTATGAAGGAACCCAAAAAGTTCGCATTCTTCAACGTTCAATCGCCAATCAAATCCTTCCAATAAAGCGTTTTTCAAAGAATATCGATGAGCATTTCAAAAAGTGCTGCAAATCTTTCACGCAAAGTGTAGCTTCACTAACTTTGAAAACATTCTAAACAAAATATGCATGTCTCACATTTTTGATATAACACCAACCTCGTAGATTACTGTGAAGCGGCTTAGTCGCCACAGCAAGCAAGATACACACTCGTGATTCATTTTGAATTTGTTTGCACTCATTGAAGCAAAACTGCGCAAAGTCAAGCGAAACACGAGAATTACGCAAAGCGAATTAACCTTTGATTCAACGAGACTGACGGCTAGCGTTAATAAGTCTTGAAGCCCCGTCTTCCAGCCGCCAATTCAATTAAATCAAAGGGTATAGGAGATGATCCGCAAGAAGGGGAGCCGTGATCTAAACCATGCATTAGCAGACCTCCAACTAAATGTATACCCCAGCGCGAAACTATTAAGTTGTCCTGCAAGAAAATCGCTTCGAAAGAGCTTCGCTTGCGCTGAACCCTCCGCGAGCCACGAATGTACTTCAATTCGTGATTAGCGGACACTTCTAATTACTCACACATTTCTGCTGACACTATTAGATTGTCAAGAAAATAATATCGTTTTTATCTGCTTGCTTTAGTAAAACAACCAATCTCAACCGAAAAAAGGGTAAGGGGTACTGTTCGATAGAGCAAGGCAAGCTCTACGAGACAACATTTATTTTTCGCGTCTAATTTGATCCACGCAAGTTTGGACTCAAGACCTACTGAGTTCTGAATGCCCAAAAATTGAATAAAATTGGATCTCCGTTTCAATAATTTCTACGGACCCCTCACTTGCATACATGTTTGCTTTCGATATCAGGGCCCGCAGTAATCTACCCTACCAGGTGGCATCAAAGATGCCGGCAAGTTCGCGAACCTCGCGGCATGTTCGTGTTTCGGGCACAAGCAATCTTGCTTTAGATTCTCGTTTTTTAATTAGTGTTTTTCTTTTTTGTACTTCTCGAGATTGACGTCTTATTCGCCTTGATCGTTCTTAGGTTGATAATTTTGAATACTCGTACTCCGCTGTCATATGGACATGGAATTTTAATAACTCAGGCAGCCGCAAAACACTTACGTCAAGCGCGTTCGAACCTGCTTGTGTCAATTTTGAGCGCCGTAGCACTAACCATTCAACTACGCGGTCAGTTTTTGAATTTGTGCGGCAGCAATACAAAAGCGCAAAGAAAAGTCGCGCCTGGAGAGCGCAGGATCAATACATTGCATGATAGATATTGACCTGGAAGAACAGCTGATTGATAAGAGCAAGAGGCAAGCGAAAGCGTTGCAAACAAGTTTTGAAGGAATTGCAAGAAGAAGATGGCGCTTCTTTTGGTTATGTGATATAGCCATTTATTTTTTGTACAGATATCGAGAATCTGAACAAGGAAAAAACCTATATGATGATAAAAACCATGGTTTTTGATAGAAAATGAATTTTTCTGATTCTTTTGCTTGACGTAAATTGTGTGATATTGCCGCGCGACGCAATTTCACAGACGCCGTCGGCAAAGGTGCCGGCATCTGGACGTGGTAGGGGCACGTTTAGATGCCGGCAGGTTGCACTCCACCAAAAGCACACTATTTCGTGCACTCTCTGACCTGCCGGCAGGCTGAGGGCGAGATGGCATCTCAAATTTCGACGAAAAGTGATCGTGAACCTGCCGGCAGGTTCACGTTTCGGGCCAAATAAATGGCAAAGGAGGACATTTTTTGGATTTTTTTTCAATTCTCATACTATTTCGACAGCAAAATTAGGCCGCAATACAAAAAAATAGATGATCAGCCTGGCTTGGGGGTCTCCGGAGGGAGTCTAAGATTTTAGGGTCCTCAAGTCCACATTAGGGCGAGCGGGAGCATGAGATGCCGGCAGGTAGGGTGGATTACTACGGGCCCACACATTCATATGCGAAGTTGCTGTATTTTTTCCTTGACTAGAAATTGAGATGAATATTTCATGTTTTTCTCAAAGCAATGCTGGGCCATTTTCACATAAGTAATTCTAAACTACAGCTAAGTAAGTATAACCGTAAATTTTCAGCTTATTTCGAGCGGTAATTTTCGAGAAATATCAAATTAAGCTTTCTTTTTCTTAGTTTCAGTTGTGTGACATTTCGCGGAATAGGCCGACAATCTACAGTTATACTTACCTAGGCTTGTAGTATAGATTTACTTACGCGGAGTCAGCATTGCCTTGAGAAAAACGCAAAAAGTGTCATTTTCTCAGTTTCTACTCAAAGAAATAATACAGCAACTGTGCATGTGAATCTCTGATATCAAAAGCAAAGATGTACGCAAGTGGGAGGTTCCCAGAAAATTTTTGGGCGGAGAAATTTTTTAAAATTTTTTGGCATTTAGAACTCTTCAGGTCTCGAGCCTGAATTTTTCGTGAATCAAACTTGGCGCGAAATTAGGATTGTCATCGCGTAGAGCTTGCTTTGCTCTATCGAACAGTACCCCTTGCCTTTCTTGAGTTTAGCCTGGTTGGTTTGTTTTGCAAGCAAATAAAAAACGACATTATTTTCTTGACAGCCTGATATACAGTCATTAGTCATCACCGCTGATCGTTCTTCTATATAGAAAGTGCGAAACGATTGTTTTCGGCTCTCTGAACGTTCTTACATGACACTAAAACCCAAGAAAGACAAGAATTTCCATGTTGGCGTTTTTCTCGGATGCTGCCTTTGCAATTTTTACGTTTTAGTTTTGTTAATTTATTACAAAAAACAAAAAACATATATCTTCCTCTCTTCGACTACCTGCCAGTAAAACTTGAGACAAGATCACGTTAGGTGACTTTTTGTCATAGGTTACACTTCTGCAATCTACCATGCTAAGCAAATACAGGGTGTTCCAAAAAGATGTGCACACTATTTGATCGTTAAAGGCACCGTCCACCTAAGTGGAGGTTCACGATTTCCAATGGCATACTAATGTGGGCCCCCACACTAGACCATCCCCCAAGTTGCGCAGCAAAACAGTGCTTCCAGAGCGAGAAATCCTTTCCGGAAGGGACAGTGCTGGTCACTCCCCTACCTGGTCAGTGACCAGGTGGGGGAGTGACCAAAACTGGTCGCCCCGCCCACTTTGCAGGACGCTCGGCGTATATTCGCGCCGCAGTCCCGCGACCTGATTGCACCCTTCTCCAAAACGGTTTTTTGGGAGTTTCGAGGATTCTCGACTCTATATATGAAATCAGGGCCTTCAGAAGGTCGGGGGCAATAAAAACATGCACGTCGAGAATTTGGGTGGACGGTGCCTTTAATAACTCTCTTGCTTTCACGTCTTTCGCCGAGCTTAATATATCATTCTGTAGAGCGAGGTTCAACTTAGATTTACAGTTTGGAGCAATTCACCAATAGCTCTTCATTAATTGTAGAATGCGGTATGAACTTACAGCATACGGCACCAGTGTGGGAATGGCCTTTTGATGTAAAAATCTCCATAAGGAAATTCGTGTAGCAAGATTTTCAGTAATTTGATTTCAATACACAACTCCTTACCAACTATCCACCTTTTTTAGTGGTGTATTCACGTTCCTGTCGAATATTGAAGAAATGTTGTCACCCTAAACCTGAAATAACTTTTGAAGGAAGCATAACGGTAAAGTGAGAATTCCATATTCAAAGTCTGCGACTTCATCAGTCCACTACAAAAGTTTTTGACTTGTTTGGTTTTCTTTATGAGGTAAAATATCGCTTTTAATCGCCTGAAATCCTTTTTGAAGTTCCTACAGTAATCCTGCGACGACAAGAAAAGATCATTCGTTCCAAGCTGTAAAAGTATTTAAACTTTACTCTACAGAATGGTACTTCAACCTCTGCGAGAGACTTGAAAGCGAGAGCATTATCGACGATCAAACAGTGTGCTAATTCTTTGGGATGTCCTGTATGTTGCTCTATTCAGCACATCAACTATTACATCAGCAAAAGTTCAAGTCAAGCGATGCAAATTGTCTCAGATCAGTACCTCGTGATTCTTTTGCGTCAAGTATGGATTTTTAAGATCTAGGCTGAAGACAGCGACAGACGATGAGAGGCATAATTTTCCGGCCCTAGCACCACCCATATACTTGTTTTCCTTGCCCAAGAGCAGGTATCACTTGCTTACTCCCGCTCGGGAGCCTAGTCAGTATCTATGTAGCTCTTGCTTTCAAGGCGTTCCTGCCATGGACATTCGTGCGTCAATATGCTCGTCTGTGAAGCAAAGACGTACTGTATTTATACGACGGAACAGCTAATTATACCCAACACCTCTCCGCGCTTTGCGGCGAAGATCGCTCCTTGATCTCATCACTCATGTTAGAAATGGTTCAAAAAAATTCTGACTCGTATGTTACATAGCAAAAAGCTGCTTTATGGTACTTTTTTAAGTATTTCAACGGCATATGATTTACTTCAGATCCTCTTCAAAGTCATCAAAGGTGAAGCGTCCGGACAATCCTGATGTGCATATCATCGTAATAGACTCTGTAGCGTCAACACAAATAATTCGGTGAGATATTTCAAGAACATTACCTTATAAAGCAAGCCATATTGAAAATTGTTTTGAAAATTGTTGATTTCTTTGCGATGCACAGTCTTTGCTAAGGTGTGGATCTAATGAGTGCCATTTACTGAGGACAAAAAGACGAAATAAAACCTCCGCCAGTTAAGATAACTGCCATAAAACAAAGAGAGAGAGAAATCTTAGATGACCAGCCCTTGGTTGTCCGTAATCAGATGAGGATGTCTACGAAGCAGTATAGACACGTATGCACGATATTTTTACTCTTATCTGGCTGTCTTGATCATTCTTGGCATCCCAAATGCCAAAAGATTCTGAAGTCTCGAGTTCAAAAGAGATCAGAAATTAGTAAACGAGTTTTTCCCTTGCATTCCTCCGAAAGGTTTTGTGATCGAAGAGCACGCCACTAGAAGGTCAAAGTGAATAATGCCCAAAGGGGGTTCTCCATTCATGATTGTCCACGCTTTCGCCTTTTTCAGGAGCCTGGAAGTCGAAGTTATAAGCAACCTATTCCTTCAGACAACAGGAAAAGACTCAGAATACTCTTCGAGAAAAAGCTAGCGCGAAACATCGTCAGAAGTACAAGGACCATACTCACCTTGAATAACACAAAGCGGAAGTCAGAAGACCACCTATATACAAGACTACGCCTCAGCTCTTTTATATATGCCGTGATAACCTGACCTCCTATTCAAATCCGCATAGGGACTGATATACCAAGTTCCTGTGTGATGGCAATACATTCTTCCTTTCTATTGAATTTTGGATTTTGGCCATTAAGTCAAAAAGTTTTCAACGTTTTGCGAGCGCGGATCTCGGGTTCATACGACAAGATTCTTACTGCAACTTGTACCTTAGAATTGTTACGACGCACTATAAGGTGTTTTCCTAACGTTGTAGCTGCACTTAACTTTTCCATTCCATCTACATGCTCTTTTACGCGACAACAGAGCGGGCGCCCTGTTTCGCCAATGTACGTCTCTCCGCATGAAAGGCATGTTATAAGATGAATGACCCCGTACTTCATACAGTCACCTTCTCTACCAAATGGGCAGACCACACAATTAGGAGTAGGACAAATACGATTATAAGCGCGTCGAACAAGTTACCGTTTGAGATTAGCTAAAGAGATATCGACCACTCTTATCACCCTTGCAAACCCGCGTCGTACATAGCGCCTCACTGCACTGCTCAGCTCATCAGAGATGAACGGCAGGCGGAAGGGGATCTCAGCGGTACTCCTCGGATTACGAGCTCCACCCCGACGCGACCCGCGGGCCCATAGACGTGCTCACGCAAAGCGTAGCCGCCGAACACCGCAATTTCCCGAGCCAAGACGATGGAATGTGAGCGTTCGTCGCCGCCGGAGGACACGCGTAGAGCTGTTTTACGCATGTTAGCTACAATAAATACTTTCATACTGCTTGGATATGCAGACAGAGAGTGACTCAGGATAATTTTATTACTGGGCTTATGACATCATTGTTTTTATATTCCCCGCCTTGATATGAATCTGCACATTCAGAAAAGCCAGCCACTCTTCAGTGGGTTTTTCCTGTGGCCGTATTCATCAACGAACCTTGAGGTTAAATTTTACTTTGAGAGCACGTCTTAAGGTAGATTTTAACCTCAAAGTAACTTTGCTATTCACAAATCTACCTTGAGGTTAAAATCTACCTGGTAGTCAACAGAGTACTCACTGACGTTTATTCGGAACATGCCATGACGTATCAGTGGTGCATGAAATCTTCTACTGCTAGTGATTTTCCGACTGCCATGTTGATAATGCCGTATATCTTGTAGGTGCACGTTACCATGTTTTGGAAGGAAAGTCTTCTGAGGAACTAAGCAATTATGTTTTAACATGATTGGACGTCGCAATTGATATAGGGTTGTCTCAAATGTTAGTACGCACTTTTTGATCGTTAATATCTCTTCTCACACAAAGTCTTTCGGTTAGATTCAACAGCCATCCAGTAGAGCATGGTTGAACTTAGATTGCTGATATGGAGCAAAGCACCTATAGCTCTCATTACTGTAGTATTAGAATAGAAATTGAAGAGGGTCTCAAACAAAGTTAAAACCCTTCTTAACTTCTTATCAAATTTATATAAAAATATACATTGATGGTTGAAATCAATGTATGAATTTTGGCCCAAAATGGCTAAACCAATTGGAACGCGTAGAAACTCTCAGCAAGGTTTTCTCATGGTGTCAGCATCTCTGAAACACTGCTACCCAACTTTCCAGCTTTTTGGAACCTTTTTTGCTGGCCTATTTCAAAATGGCGCTGTAAATTTTCCTAACGATCTTGCAGCAATCAAGAGCCATAGGTGTTTTGCTCCATACTATAAGCCTAAGTTGAAGCGCACTACTGCATGGTACTTGCAGCTAAGCAAAAGGCTTCCTGAGAAGAGAGTTACCACCGATCAAAGAGTGAGTACTTACATTTGGGACACCGTGTACATTAGGATAAAGAACACGCTTCATGGCCATCAGAGTAAAAGTAGAGTTAGAATTGAGCTGTATCAAATGAAACGCAAATACCGCAAAGATTCACATAAGTTTTCAAAATTTTTACATAACTCTGTTTCACTCTTATAGTTTAGTATGTAAAACGTTTAGTATGTAAAACTTTGATCCCAAAACTCTTCCCCGCCTCTTTGCTAGGATCCGGAACAGCACGACGCCGGTCCTTTTAAGGAGAGAATCGCCCAATTGAACGACCTATATCGCCCTATCGAACAATCCCTTTCTCCCACAAATCCAGGATGGGGACGCCAAAAGTGAACTGTGTGTGCAATGACACACATGATCATATGAAATGAAGCGACTGTACGCAACTGGCGAGATCAAGTGGGAAATCATAAAAATCGATAGTGGCAAAGGCGAAGTCGTTTCACGGGTGTCTATTTGCCACCGTCATGCTGGGCTCTGATACCATGTTAAAGGGCTTAGAACGCTGATGCCACTGTTTTCCTTAGCTGCGGAATTTATGAACAAAGTATGAGCGTTTATTGGAGCGGAAATTGGATGTGCAAGTAGGACAAAAATGGTCGCAATATATTTTCTAGCGCTTCAATGGAGCAATGATAATCATTAAAGTACTTTATTCAATAGATACTCCAATAATCAAATAGTCGGAAACTAAGCTTTGCAACTCATTTAATGCTTTCCTCTCTCTCTCGACATATGCATTTAAATTTTGCGATTGCGATCTGTAACGTAAGCTACAAGCGCAGCTGCTATTCTGCCATATTCTAGCTTCACAATGAGGGTTAAGCTAGGTATATGGTATAAAAAAATATAAAATATGACAGATTTAGCTGAAACTTGGGATAGGTGTTATCCGACATGCTGATCACAAAAATGATAATGACTTTGCGTGATAAAGGCTTTTTTGTAAGGTTACTGTAAGTTTGATATATAGGGTCCCACGCAGAACAAAGAAAGAGGCGTTATTTAACCAATGAATATGATATTCGTATCTGATAGGTCAAGTCGCCTTATGTCAAGTCTCGGCGAAAATTGAGCTTCTGACTCTTTAGTCATTGACGGTCGTCCCCAGCAGCGCTTGCGTACTGCGACATGGTCGACTTTGTGGGGACGCCAAATCTCGACTCCCCTAAATTTTGTTTATTTCTTACTAAGCCAATGAGTCAACTTCTAGCCATAATTCGTACACGATTCCGGATCACTGCGCATGGTCTAGGCTGGTAACGGCTTCATTTCAGCTTGAAACTCCAGAAATTCTCAAAATTTACTAGTTTTTGAAAAATGCCTGAAACTTTCCTTTTTCATGTCAAAATTTGAGCAATCTACGTGCAGTTGTGTCACATATTACTCTTTACATATTGCCAAAGTTTGAATGCGCCATAATTAAAGAGGTTGAATTTATGAAACTAAGTGCAAAACGTAGTGTCCAGCCTAAAATATCTTACAATTATTGCTTTATTTGAGGACTAGTGAGATTTAGCAACTTCATCCTAAATGTATATGTAAATTCATGCTGCAATAAACGCTCACAACTCCTCGTTAAGGAACGTTCCACAAAGAAAAAGACAGATTTGGAATGTTTTCTGCTAAACTTATACATTCCCATCTAAAAAGGTAACTTCGACAAAAAAAGGTTTCCGTGTAAGTAAACAAGTGAAATTTGAGCTAGTATTGATATAATATATTTGTCCTTGAAAAAGGTTGCGTCAGAATAAGGTCCTCAGAAATTAGAATAAAGGAGGTCCTTGTAAAGAGTTCAACTCTTATGTGCAAATTCAAGGTAGATTTCAACCCTAGCTATCCTAGGGTTAAATTCTACCTTGGATGCATAATAGAAAGTTGGTGGAGAAATGATGATTAAGGTAAAATTCAACCTCAAGGTAGAATGATGAATACGGGTTTATGCGTTTAAAGGTTCATTTCTACCTCAAGGTAGACTTAACCCATGAAAGAATTTCATTGCGATCATGTTGTGAATACGGGTTATAAACTAAAATGCTAGCTGAGGTAACTTTTAACCTTGAGGGTTCGTTGATGAATACGGCCACTGGTAAATGCGATGTTGGGCGACTGTTGACTGAGGATGTTGGAGCTGGTGTCTACTTCGGTTTGCGTGGGACGAATGGCGCAACGGTCATCGACGTACTATCGCCTTGGCTCGGGGAGCTGCGGCATCCAGCGGCTACGTTTGCCTGAACGCGTCTGTGGGGCCCGCGGGTCGCGTTGGGGTGGGGCTCGCGGTCCGGGCAGTACCGCTGAGATCACCTTCTGCCTGCCGTTTATCTCTGACGAGTTGAACAGTGCAGTGAGGCGCTGAGTACAACGCGCGGGTTTGCAAGGCGTGATATAAGTGGTCGATATCTCTCCAGCTAATCTCAAATGGCAAATTGTTCGAAACCGCGCTTATGATCGTACTTTTCCCACTCCTAATTGTGTGGTCTGCCCATTTGGTAGAGAAGGTGACTGTATGAAATCCGGGGTCATAGTCCTGTTAGTACGGGGTCAGAGCAAAACTTATTTTAAATAAAACTTAATTTTAAATTTTCTCCACCAAATAAATTTCATTGTTTACAGCAAATTTCTGGTAACACTCTCGTGGTGCTCTTATGCTTTTTTCTTGCGAAATAAACTCACAGGAATCAATTAAGCTTAAAAAGACGTTTTTGACTAGCTAATTTTTATTGAATCCTATCATAAATAGGCACGGAGGAATCGGAAAATTTCGTGATTGGTGAAAGAAAGTCTAAAAAGTTCGAAAATATGACAGGAACCTCGGTGCGCGGTCAGGGCCCGGCGGGGTGGCGCTTTCACAAGCTGGATATCGTTTTTGGCCCGAAAAAGCAAAGGGGAAGTCGTATTTTGGGGTCCTTTGTTTACCTATAAACCTGTTTACCTATGCACACATCATTCTTTATTCATCATTCCTTGTTGATACTACTGTCCTATGAACTTAGATTCCAGCGATGTGAAGATTCTGTGCTCCGATCGCTAGCCTGCCCGCAGACGGGAATTCAAATCGCAATTCTTGTAAGAGGAAAATAACAAAATAGGCTCGTTTCCAATGCACAAGTAGCGATATGGCACCAAATTTGCTGTATAGTTGGAGGACCATGAGCACAAAAAAGTATGAAGAATTATGAGAAACTTAAGTGAATTTGAAAAATGGTAAGTGTTTTTCGAAATTAGGTGGCTCCCGCTCCACCTGGGAGCAACCTGGGGTGGCTCCCTGCTTCCCTTCACATAATTTCCCGGATTTCTTTACATAAATGTGGACTAGGTCGAGAGTATTACTATATGTTCAAATCCGCTTCCAAAACCACCAAGGCACCGCTTCGATACAGCCGCAAATAGGGTTCACAGCGTTATGATCGACATCGGAAAGCGCGCTTCAATCGCAATCGGTTATTGTAAATTGTGAAGTTTTGCAGCTGACTAATAAATGAGTAGTATCTTAGATATATAAACGTCAAAGTTTGTGCAAATCTTGACCCTCTGTTTTTTATAGATTCCTTTGCGGATGAACCCATTGAGCTGAAACCTTGAAAACATAAGTTTTCGGCCTCGGTAGATGGTTTTAAGCTACCCTTCGAAGCAGTTCGTGGAATTCTTCTATCGATTTAATGAGAACCTTGCAAGGAAAGTGAACACTTACCAGCCGCTAGCAAACTGCTTGCACATTTTGGTGTGAACAATGCAGTGAAGTTCATTTCCACTTTAAAATTAGAAGGTGCGGTCACTCCAATAAGCCTTTCTGGGGTAAGCTCGTGCAGGAGGGTAAGGGGAGGGCTGCAGTGCAGTATTGATACTGCAGAAAAGGGGTGGAGAATATGGCCCAAAAGGACGGGAAGGTAGAAGGACAAAGTGTGGTTTTTGGCCATCCCCTCAAACGATGACCCGGGCCGGACCAGGAAAGCCAAGTAGTACTACTATAATAAGCGCTGAGGCCGCCCATCTTATTATTTGTGTATATCTGTTTGTCAGGGACTTACGGGGGTCAAAAATAGGGTCAAAGGGGAAGTCGTAAGAAATTTTGGCTTCAAAGGGGTTTTCAAAATTCTGAAATGCCACCTCCTGCCGGGCCCTGTGCGCGGTCAGAGCCTTTTGTGACAGCCACCTTTCTTCCATGTAGTTTGGCGGCGTCATGGGCTGGGATGGCACCTCTCATAGGTCGTACGTAGTCTGCTCGTTCAAAATTGTCATAAACAATGTTTAGAGCGATATCATACTGCTATGCTCTTAGAATACAATCACATGTTAGCAAGTTTATAGCGTGCAAGACCAGCAGGATTACATTAATTTGAATACATTAAACTTTTGGAGTGAGTGACTGCTCACGGCCATGCTTGCCATGAATGTTCCAAATGATTTACCACATTGTTGCTTCTTTTGGCCGTATTTGGCCAATTTTTTGCTGCAATTATCAAATCGGCCAAAAAAGAAATCATGAGCGACGAAAGCAGAGTCAGCGTTCCCTCAATTTGCGAATGCGAGAATTTGTGAGGTGTATGCCACTGATAGTTTTCGGTATTGCAGCTTCAGCGATGGTGGCTTTCAATGGAGCTTATGAAACTTCAAGGACTGCTCATAATTTTATGCAGCTGTATTTGCTATTTGCTCCAGAGGATCCTTTGAGATGTTTATATGGCAACACCTTCCAGAACACTGCAAAACATTAGCTTTCACTTCTTTAGATCTGGACTTTTTGAAGCAGACTTTAACCAAGCAAAGAAATAAGTGGCCTCAGCAAACGCACTGCGCACAATGATGGCTTTCTTGACTGTCTTACACTCAAGACTAAGCTTAGGAAATGCAATCATTCGAAAATCGCGTTCTCATACGCCGAATTTATAGCCACGTAAACTTCCCTACAAAGCGTTTCCTGCAACTTCGGTGGGGCTTTTAAAAACTAGAAGACTTTCTCTATAAATCCATGCATAGCAACCCCTATTAGCCCTCTGGCACTTTCTTGAAATATGGGACTAACATCTAAGGCGCAAAAAGCGAAAAAAACTTTCGGAGTGACCTAATACTATGCACAGAAAAGAGGGTTAGCCATGGGACAAAGGTACTGTTGCAAGCTTAGCATCGAGGATTTGCCCTAGATGCTTTCTGTTTCTTTTGAGTAAACATTGTGTTTTCTTATGTCAGCAAGGAAGGTTACCAGAGTACATGGTTCTATGTATCGAGGGTACGGTGTAATCATCTACTACGTACAATCCATTCGCATTCATCCGAAATTGTCGATAACTTGGTAGGAACTTCATTTTATCGAGCAGAAGGGTGCACATTGGAAAGCTAAACACGTGAGCACTTGAATGAACTATCTTCCCAGAAAGGCTGTCTTACTAAGGAAAGACAAGAATAGGAAAGGCAAATCACTGCGTCCAGAATCTAATAAATTGTCCTCGATAAAGCGTCAGATCGCGACACATGCCACAGACGTTCCATTTTCACAGAAAAATCAATCTATGGCTCTCTTTTGCTTCGCATCTCCAGCGAATTTAGAGTTAAAGGTTTTGGCACATTGTCTGCCCTCAGTGTGTATAACCTGGTCTTCTCATCAAAACGCGAATATATCAACAATTTTCCAGAGCTTTGCCAAGGACTGTGAATTTTCTTTTGCATGGCATGGGCGCTGTCGAATTCCGTAAATTGAACAAGATTGGCCTAAACACCAAGCCAAATGAATTTCCTCTGTTATTGGGTAAATGTCCATGTATATATCACTAATAGGAAGAGTTTCAGTATTTGCTCAATTGTTTATATGTAGGTATAACTATCGAAGCTGTTGAAAGAACGGTCATGAAGCTGAACACTACCAAAGAAGACCTCAATGAAGATGTTGCTTGCAACATGTACTTAGACAATTTACCATATGTACCTTCTGAATACAAAGAGGCTGGCTATAAGGTAAAAAATTGGTTCGAATTGTTTCAAAAAATGAGTTTTCCTTTACGATAACAATGTATATATTAAAATGCTTTAGAACATTGCAAAATACTAAAAATTCACAAGCTTTAAAATAACTCGCGATGCTCGGCAATATTTCTAACAAATTCGAACATATAAGGAAAGGTGCTCTTGCGAAATACACGAACAATTTTTATCTCATTCCAAATAGGTAGAGCATCATCATGTTAAGCGTCAATCAACTCAATGTGAAACCAAAAGTTCGCAGCTAACTTAATAATACGATTGTTTCAAAAATTCTGCTGATTTTTATTAGGGTGATCCCAAAGTAATGTGGCACCTTGATTTTTTTGAAAATTCTTCAAGATCTCTTTCTGATTAGCTATGAGCAACCAGCAATTTGAACGCTTTTGTATAAACTGACCTTCGCAGGTTATCATGACAACACCTTGCAGCACCTCACCGACATTGCTTCAAGCGGCGCTTCAAAAAAGTCAGACAGACTTTTTTGAACGCCATCGTCATTTGTGCTGCTGCACCTGAAGGACCTTCGACATATGGCATACCATTCGAAAGAGCTTTCCAAGTTCTTTCTAATGATTACTTGAATATTCAGAAAATGCCGACTATTTCATACAAAAAAGGCACTTTGTTCCAAAATGTGGGATGTTCGGCGCAGACTTTTAGACTAAAATTCATGTTTTGGCCTACAATTTTTTAAAAACGAGAAAATTCGAAGTAATTTGCATACGTGTGGATGGAGCGTAAAAAAGCACTATCAGAGAGCAACTGTTAATGTTGAGCTTATTTGATTATCTTGATGAAAGATGAAGTACTATGTCTCTTGATACCAAATGCTATATCTTCTATTCTAAAGCCTTGAGACCACCGAGCTATTCTGAGTTTGGTGACAGTCCCTTCACCCATTGCTGCGCATATATCTTTGGTAGGCTCACTTGTTCTATTGCGGCGCTGCTGATCAAAGTTCAAAATTGCTTGAAGTGATAAGCTTTCATTTTGAGCGCTTATCAAAATAACGCCATGTGACAGTGCTCAACTATAGACCTCGATCAGAAGGTTTTTATGTAACATCTGCCAAAATTTGGACTTCCAATTAGCTTTTTTATTTGAGAAAACTGCATCTATTCTCTAGGTGCCCCATTACTTTTGGATCACCCTAATAATTGCCTTGTTTCAACGCAGCTATTTTCTGAGGGTTTTGCACTTATGGCATTGTCATAAACATCATCTAGAAGTACTTTTCCTGCTCTTTCTAGTGCTTATTGAAGCCGAATTAAAGTAAATATGCAATATTTTATAATGGGTAAGGGTGTAGTTGGCTAACAAAGCACACTTTTTCTCAGACGTAGAGAATGTCTTACTTTTTCAATTTTTTTTCAAAGGTAGAAGACAAACTCAGTTATTTAACGAGTGGCAACGACTACATTCAATATTGCATATGTTGGAGCAAAGCGAGAGCAAGCTGGAACCATCGGCCAATCAGCTTTCTTCGTTTGCGACAGCAAGAAAAAATCAAGTATTAGATTATTATATTGGGTCGTCCTGAAAGTTCTTGCGCACTTTCAAAAATTTATAACTTCTGATTTTTCCAACCGATTTGACTGCTTTTATTTTTTATGAAAGAGTAAGTTATGCTCTTTATAATGACATCTTAGCTACTTACTAATGATCATCTTTTGCATAGGTAGGAGCGACAGCAGAAAATTAGTCGAAATTCGAATTTTCTGTGTAGGGTTATAAAAAATCGGAAACTTGCAACAAAAATCGGAGCAGTCAGTATTATAAATTCTTTCACCAGCCCTTTCTAACAGTGCAAAGTTTGTGCCGATTGAGCGTCTCTATGAAACGTTATGATTTCCCTGAAAAGTGTCAAAATGAATCAATCCGCCTTTTTTTATATTGCTTGTTCGAAAATCATAACTTTTCATAGAGACGCTCAATTAACGCAAACTTTGCATACAGAGAAAGAGCTGGTGAAAGAACCTATAACACTGACTGCTCCGATTTTTGTTGCAAGTCTCCGATTTTTTATGACCTTACGCAGAAACTAATTTTCTTCTATCGCTCCTATCTATGCAACAGATGACCATTAGTAAGTAGCTAAGATGTCGTTATGAAGAGCATGACTTACTTTTTCATACAAAAATGAAAGCAGTCAAATCGGTTGGAAAAATCAGAAGTTATGAATTTTTGAAAATCGTGCGCAAGAACTTTCGGGACGACCTAATATTTTCGCATATTTTCGCACGCGGAGAAGGTCTCAAATAATGGGTTTTTTGATTTGCTCGCAAAAATTTCTGTGCAGCAAAAATAACTCGAATTCTCTTTAGCCGCAAAAAACCTTTGAAGTATAGGCTACTTAATGATGCCGCCAAATATGTCTGTTCATCCCCATATGGAAGCAGTGGTAGGTCAGATTAGACGGGTTTGAAGGAAACCTTCCAGAATTTAAAATAATTTTCTTTTCTCTCTCACTTGCCTTCCTTACATACAGTCATGTGATAACCATAAACACGCTCAATTCAGCATAATTTGATTTGTTGAAAACTGTTGATTTTGAAAAAAGTTGCAAGATTTTAGATGAAAAAATCGCAAATCGCAAAAACTTTTGGAAAAATCTAGTATCTACCATGGACTTAGGAGTTTCCGTCAAGATACCACTCTGAAATGTTCGTTAGTATTAGTCGGTGATACACCATCTGCACTTTTCGGACTATGCGTACCTCTTAGCATTGCAGCAAGAACAAGTAGTACATTACCTCTTAAAACGTACATTGCGCCAAGCAGTTGAAGAAAAGTTTACTAGCTCTCGCTCCCCAACAACCAGAAGATTTTACAATATGGCAGAGTTGAAAGATTGCACAAAACTTTCCGCTATATTCTTGAGAGCAAATACAAAATCAGTGAGACCAGGAATTTTCGCATGCTAACTTGATTGTTACGCCGAATTTGTGCAAGTCATAAGTCAAGTCTTTTGCACATACCTTGCCATAAATTTTGGAAGCCAACTATTTATCTGTGCCGTACGGCTTTTTTGTTGATGATACACTGAGTTATCGTCTGAGTTTTGGCCACTCTCCGTCTTCAAAGTCTCAAAAAGGTGTCAGTCACATTGATATTACTCTAATTGCTGCCCTTTGTCCAGGGTGTCGGGAATATGCGAATCCTGCACCCTCAGGGTGTGCACCTTGCAGCGGTGTATGTCTACTTCGAACAGAATCGAACAAGAGGTTTGGACACCGGCCAAAGGACTTTCTCTTCCTCCCCTCCCCCACCATCTTTCCTCTGAGCTGAGTGTCTCAACAGATTCCGTTTTCCAAGTATTATCATCTACCTACCGTAGGCATAACATAAGACATTACCCAGCATAATAAGTAGCATTTTCGTAGATAGCATGTCAAATACCCCTTTGGATCAAGTTTCAGCGAATTCTGAGGTTAGGTGAAATGGTCATTTCAAAGATGATTGACTTTGTTTTAAAAATGAGTTGAGCTACCTTTTTGCACTCACTAGAAAGCCCTTCTCTGTCTCTCTTTGCTCCTTCGAATAACCGCCAAACTATGGAAAGAGTCAAAATTTTGTCT
The DNA here is from genome assembly GCA_958299035.1 of Cylicocyclus nassatus. NCBI lineage: Eukaryota > Metazoa > Nematoda > Chromadorea > Rhabditida > Strongylidae > Cylicocyclus > Cylicocyclus nassatus. The sequence goes on from CATQJL010000001.1 coordinate 56,552,448, forward strand.
ATTTGGTTTTTTACTTCCTGTGATTGTGCTTTCAAAAACCTTTACACCGTTCAACGATTAGATTCAGGCTCAAATTATTTTGTGGGGACCACGAAATTCAAACCATTGAAATATCAATATACTAAAGTTTTCTTTGGAGCTGAATCAATGGGGTGTGGCACATTTCTCGAAATGATGTGGCTGTCATACCTCTTTGATATTGCGAAACACTCCATCTACTTACCTTCAAAGCATCCATTTCATACATCTTGATTCTTTATAACTCCCGCTAAATCCTCTCTTCTCAGTAAAAATTTTATTCGTTGTCCTTTTTACAGAAAGATATATGTTTTCCCCAATTCCATCGTGGCAGGTTATTGAGTACGCAGTACGCTAAATGCGCGCTACCACGTACAAATGGTGTTTTCAAAGGGACTTGAGCTTGATTCGACTTCCTTATTCTGAATGATAGTTGCTAGAAACATAACCATTGGCAAAAATGGACAAACGAGGTTTTGGCTGCTCCCTAGCAGTGGCGTACCCAGCATACTTTGGGAAGTTCGAAATTTTTTTCGAATATTCGAATATCGAATAATATTCGAAAATCGGAATTCTCGAATATTCGACTATCGAATATTATTCGAAGATTGAAAACTTCGAATACTCGACTATCGACTTTTATCCAAAAATCGTAATTTTCGAATATTCGACTATTGAATATTATTCGAAAATGGAAGTTTTCGAATCGAATAATATTCGAATATCGAATACCATTCGATATTCGAACTTCGAATATTATTCGGTTCTCGAATAACATTCGATTTTCGAATATCATTCGATTTTCGAATACTATGCGAATAAATTATGTCAGTGAGACTACCTGTGAGAGACCAAAACATCTCAGATTTAATTTTTTCAGGTATAGACATTTTTTTATGTTTCAGTTTACAACGAAGAAAGGTTCAGTTGCAGCCCCGGCAAGACGATGGGTGCCGGATTGTGGCGATGTTGAAGTAGTCCCCCATCTAAGCGATGACTGATGTACGGAGCGAAAAAGGGGGCTACCAGGCCTAAAATTTGCCCCGTAAGTGGCCCGGATCTTACGGTAGGCTCGTGAGTCGAGATGCGTGCAGGGCAGAGACTCAGAGTCGTTGCGGGACCCTGCACTCATGACTGTGTGCGCTATGCGTTGTCTGCCCTTGCAGTTCGAAATCGCTGTACGGGCGGCATTCGGGCCTGCCGTAAGACGGGCCGCTTTGGGAGCAATTTTCAAGCTTACCAGACCCTCTTTTTCGCTCCGAACTTCGTCACCGCTTAGGTAGAAGGTCCAATTTGACATCGCCACAAATTCTTGGACCCATCTTTTGGGACGCTGCCTTTAAGAACCTAAAAGCGTACGTGTCAGTTGTAAAGGAATTTCAAAAATCAAAGAAGATTATTTATCCTTATTGAGACTTGTGAACTGACATACAGGGGTCCCAACAGTATGTGAATCTGTGGGCTGACATCAACCTAGACTTACAGTATAAAGCGATAAATCGATCGCTTTTCACTGTTGTAAATTACCGTAGGAAAGCTGAGGAGGGTTTTGAGATATCAAGAGCCGTTTGCCCAAGAATGAGAAACAAAAAGGCCAAACAAAAAGGAAACAAAAACAAAAAGGATCTTACACTAGGCTTCTAAAGACACTCACTATATAAAGAATTGCACTCAACCGTAACGCCTTTTGCAACTTATGCCAGGTACACCATAACAGATGTTTTCCAACGCTTTTCAAAAAAGAGAATGCACATTTAAAAGGCTTGAAAGCCCGTGCGTAGTTAAACATACGTAATATCCTGTTACATAGATTTAGAATCTCTTTTTTGTTGGGAAACTCTTTTGGATGTCTCATTTTGCAGTTGCTCTATACGCTAAGTTCATACCGTGATAACACAACAAGAAAAACATAGGTGATTTGTTTTTCGCTGTATTTGTAAGCTGAAGCCATCCTACAGGTTACTTAAAGGTTGGCAAAAGACTTCGTGAGAGGTATTAGCGATTAAATAGTTTGTACATACCCTTGGGACACCCCGTATATGTTGTGGATATCGAATTTCCGAATATTCGGTGCTTCGAATTTTCGAATACTCAATTCTTACCGAATTTTCGAATATTCGAATTTTCCATGGACATCGAATGATCGAATTAAAGACCATCGAATATTCGACTATCGAATAATATTCGAAAGTTGAGAATTTCGAATATTCGACTTTCGAATAATATTCGAAAATGAAAATTTTCGAATATTCGACTGTCGAATATTATTCGAAATCTCAGATTTTCGAATATTCGAATTTTCGAATCATTCGCATTCGAATGATTTATTCGAATAATCGGATAATCATTCGATTCGGTCCAAAGTATAGTACCCAGGATTTCGGCTTGGGGGGGGGGACGACAAAAATTTTTTCGCACTCTGAAAATTTTTTTTTGCGGGTCCCAACCCCTAAAATGTGGAAAAAGCGGGCTGATGTCAGCGAAGCCCCCGAAAAAATATTTATAAGGCTAAAATGAATTTTTAAAAGATTTTAAAAATTATTTTAATTATTTACAAGTGCAAACAAGTCATTTGCACAATTTTATAACCCATGTAAGCAACTTTCACCCCCCCCCCCCTCTGTACGCCACTGCTCCCTAGTTTCATAGTCTGGCGCTTGTTCTGGGATTTTCATGTGTGCAAAAAGGAGTGATGCTGTTGGGTGCAAAAGTGGGTAGCTAACACACCTTCAGAACGCTGTTTTATGTTCGAAAATAACTAAGTCTGGGTGGCCCAATACTACATTTGTCCAAAAGTTCGTGCTGTTTTCAGATCCATGCTCAAACCACTTAAAATAAAGATAGACAAAAATCTAAATGATGTTCTGAAAATCTCTAAATGATGTTCGATGCAGAATTTCTTCCACTTTCCGCTCGAATAGTTTTAGAGTCTTCAACCAATGGTTCCAAAGCTGTGTGTTTGTTCAATTTTCTTTGATGTTCGCTCGAATAGTCGAACAACCGCGGTGTCATTCGATGCAGCTTTTTCTTCTTTTCCAGTAGACTACTGTCCTTCCTGATTTGTATAGAATTTGAGAAGAAAATGTTTATAATTTCTCTTGTTTCCAGACTCGCCCCAGGCTGCAACCAGAAAACTCGAAATCCGTTATTTCAAACCGCTAAACGCTCAGTTGTTTGCCAAAACTAGTGCTGAGTCATAAGCTATTTTTGAAAGATCCAAATTTTGGAGATTTCAATGTTCAATGTGGTTGTGTATTTCACGACTTCGCAAAAATAAAGGCTTTGGAAGAATCATTTGAGAGAACACCAAAAAGCTGTTTGAAAAGGCCAAATAGTTTATTGTATTGTATTTTGTTTAGTCCGTCGACTGTTATCGAAGCTAGTCCAAAAGCTGTAGATGAAAATTTCAAAAAATAGCCAAACTCAGAATGGGAAAAAAACCATGTGTTGGAGATCTCTACGATTATTCGAGCGGACATCAAGGGAATCTGAAAAAAAACATAACTATCAGAGAGAGGAAGAAACTTTGCATCGATTGCTTAGAGCATTTGTCTATTTGTATTCTGAATGGTTTTAGCATAGGTTTGAAAAATAGCGAGCCGATCTAATACTTGGAAATCTCAGAATTCGATAACACTTGGTCCACAGGAATTGTTTAACACGCGAATTATGTTTTCCTACCAGTTTACTATTTTCAAAAGGGCTTCTTTGCTTTTACTGTCCGTACAAGGTGATGGTCAAATTAAACAGTTTTCAGTTTGCATACTGGGCTCACTCGACATCGTTTTAACAAACATCATATTATCGCTAACAACACTGTCATTTCGATTACAACCCTTTTCCTCTTTGACCTTTCGATACTCCCCCCCCCCACTCCTCTGATGTGGCGTGCCACAACCCACGCTTGATCTTACTTAAAAAGTGCTCGAGGCTATGAGATTGCGGGTGGAGTACTATATGTCGCCGAATTTGGAAGAGTCCCGCGCGGATTCCCTGCAGGAACGCATGTCCGCGCATGTACAAGGGTGCGTATTTGTCGCAAGTGACCGCGGGGACCGCCTTTCTCGGCGACATATAGTCCCCTACCCTGAGATTGCGAGTCTCATAGCGTTGACTGTCAAATGAGCAGATAACGCTATGAGACTGCCTAAGACGGCTACCCCGTAGACCCTGGCCGTACCGGCTGTGTTTTCATCAAGGCGCGATATGTGCGATAATACAACTGTTACAACTCAATGCATGCCGGGAAATCATACATGTCGGTTGTGCTAGCTGTCCGGCGCAACGAATCACTGGTTGTTTTTTCTAGCCTACTAATCCAGCAATATCGTTTGATTAGTAAAATCTAAAGATATCGCATCAATAGTTTGAAATCACCAGGGGCGCTATCGCTGATATCAGATTGCTTTCCTGGAAGTTTTTATCATATTTTTTGTTATTATAATCTGATTTTTCTAGAAGATGCTTCAAAATTGATGAAAAAATGCCCCAGACTGCATAGTTCTCCTCCTATGATGTATGCCTGCTTTTTACTTGATGAGCTGTCTACTTCAGTTACTGTCGAACTTTACGTGCTCGAAATTTATATAGTGGTTAGTGTCTCTATGGCGTCAATTATCGCTTCTCACAACTTTGCTCGAACACAGTTTTTTGTGAGCCTAATTCTTCATTGCCTTCCTATCTCTCCCCTCCCTTTTTTACCTCATTTGTTTACGTCAACTACCTCAAAGATGCTTGAGGCTCTTAAGACTTTTTTCAAGTCTTATCGAAAGGAGACTCAGCTGATCAGCTGACAAAAGTGAATTCCACTGACGTTCGTAATGTTGTATTCGCTGGTTCCCAATGTGGAACAAAATTTATCGTTGAAAATCCATACGAAAAAAATCGGGATAACTTTACTGCTTGTGATAACGACTCCAAAACGGTAGACATCGTCTTTTCCACATTTGCTGCTCCCTTCTTCTGCGCCTCTTGCCTGCGGGCCATATAGCTAACATGTTGGCAAACTGCAATGACACGTTTGCAACATGCAGCAACATGTTGCAAGACATCTGGCTATCAGCCTTAGCACCAACATGTTGCTGCGCATTGGCCAGGCGTGCCGCAAGTCAGAGACGCAGACAAGGGGTAGCAGCAACTGTGGAAGGGACGATATGTATCCGGAAGTGTATGACTGCATCTAAGCGGTGAAACAGGTGCCGGAACTGGCGATTATCGATTTATTAGACGCGACTTCGTCGCTTTATGAACTCTTCGACGACGAAACCGCGACGATGGAATCGCTGTTGGTATGCCAGGGCTATAGTTCGCACAACGCAAGACACTGCTGTGGATCAAGTGAAAATATCTTCTTATTCTTGCCGCTCATTTCCGGATTAAGGGCAAGTATGTAGGACTTCTCCAAAGTTTGATCCTCGAAGGCCAATAACTAGCATTTGATGGTGAAACCGTTACCGATATAATTAATTTTTCATGTATGGGCTTACGCTCTAATGTTTCTTGCAGTTAGATGTTCATTAATCTTTGCGCTTAATCGACAGGTTTCACCGCTAGATCTGGAAAACAGCTCATATATTTGATTGGGTATATTCAAACAGAAAAATAGCACATTGATGACGAGATTAGCGACAGTGGCATAGCGGGATTGCCACCTTTCTCTTCGGTTAGACTGATGAGCAGAAAGCAAAATTGATTTTAGAAGAAAATCCTACCCAAAATAGTGCTTAGTCATTAAGGTAATTATGTGTCCTTCGTGTTTCCTATAATATAAGGTAAATAAAGATTAAACATGAATAGGCGCCATAAACAAAAGTAAGAGTTCACGAGCAACGACATGTCTGCTTCTTACAAGGGAAGGATAACTGGTGACCGTGGGCTTTCGGAACATGTTATATATCTATCAAATGCTTGCCTTGAAACGCTGACCTCGAAACTGTCTTCTTTAGCTGCAGAACGTTTTTCCGAGAAGAATCAGCGCTCGTAAAAACGTTGACGCAAAAATATTTACACCGACCGAGATCAAACTATCATCCATTGTTCGATAATCGACAGCGCTAACTATAAACCATTCGAGATCTGTGACACCTATTGAAACTACTCTACTCTTGTGCAAACACGTCAGATGAGGGGAAATACGGTTTTTCCGACATATCATTCTGCAGATAACGAATACGGTTTTGAAATCAGCGTTTTAAGGCGAATGTCATGACTTACGTCACATATTGAAAGGCTACGGCACCTAAGTACCCTTTTCCTGTTAGCAAATCATTGAATAAAGCAACAATATCCTGTGTACAGGATAAATTAGGCTGGTTTTATGATGGACGACTTCGTTCAATAAACTACGAAAATTATCAGTAGCAGTATTCTTAGATTTTGCGCGATTCCTATCAATAAGCCCACACTCGCTAGGTGGGCTATGTACAAAGACGATAAGGCTCCCAAAGAATTTACTGAATTTTGCAGCGTTCTAAGACAATTACTTATGACATTAAAGAGGAGGTCACCAAAAGTTTGCATTTGATTAGAGGCCCTAACCGCGCAGAATGCTCTTGCCTCATATTCTGCCACTGTTCCTTGATTCCTCTATGAGCTAAGGCAGTACAGCATGTGCTGTACTTGCTCCGAAATTTTACACTTTGATTCAACGGGACTGATACCCAGAAGGCGACCGTCCGCGCCCGCGATGCAGTCTGCGTCTCTCTCGCTCGCATGCTCTCTGATCATTCTCCAGTCTTCTTTAGGCCTCAAAGCCCCGACTTCCAGGCTTCAATCCCGTTGAATCGTAGCTTATAAAGGTCGAGAACCACGCTTCCATCGCTCTTCTCACTTACAAAGGAAGTCACTTAACTTAGGTCGGGCTTTTGAAATGAGACACAGCGAGTTATGAGCTTTTTAAGTAAGTGTCATTGACATACAACTGAATAGGAAAGAAGGTCTTTCGATGAAAATCTGCCAAAAGGTGGTGGAAAATCAAAGTAACACCAAAATGAGTCATTTGGCTTTGATAGGGTATAATATGCATTTGAACCACTACTTAGATGATAATACCGTAGCATGCCTAAGTCGGCCAACACGCAAAATTTGCTCAGGAAAAAGCTCATAACTCGCTTCAGAGGCTTCGCAGCTAAAGAAAGCAGATTTGAAATCAGCGTTTCAAGCTGATTCCAACCATATGTGTGTCATTTCAAAAGTTCGACCTAAGTCAAGTGACCTCCCTTGTTAGCTGTATAAATTTTTAGATACATATGTGCCATCTGAGATCGTTGTCTGAATTTGTCGATCAACCATAATAGCTCCATCTTGTATGCATGCAACGTTTCCTTGCATATGTTGATATCCTGCCTGCACTGTATTTAACTCAGCTAGCCCTTGTACCATCTCGTGCTTTAAGATCTATATCTATGTATATCCACGCTAGAAAGAAAAAGAACGTTTTATTCCTTGGCTCCAAAATCTATAGCTTTCGTTTTCATTTCTTTTAGAGGCTCTGCTACCTTAAAGGCAGTGTCTCACCAAAGTTGAGGTCGCGCGGATCTTCACATATTCTGTAATAGGGAGCTCTAAATAGGCCATTGCAACAGGTCCCACTCAATTTGACCCTCTCCACGCTGAGAAAAATTCGCTCAAAGTGGTACGCGGAGAGCGAGTTGGTACGCGCGTACGACTCCTTCGGTCTCCTCCCTTACGCGTTTGAACATGACCCTCCACTTGGCATCCACCTCCCCTCTGTTGCTGTCACTGTGGCTGAAGCTGAAGTTGGAAGGTACAACTCGTCCATGTTGCTTCCACGGGGCCTCCAGAAAACAGGTTTTTGGGGACTTCGTGCGATTTTAAGTTCATACAGTGCTAGGCAGAGTCCAACAGGCTTGCAAAATGCAAAAATCTCGGCAACTAAATTTTGGTGAGACGCTGCCTTCAATATAATAACATAGTGAATAACAGCGCATTGCCATATAAGCTGAGTTTTCCATTTTGGTTTATGATTCAGGGGGTCTTCAGAAAAACACCGCATAAATTTATAGTCTTTCCATAAACTCAACGAAAACATCGTAGTGCTGAGGATCTAACCAGTGATACGCAAGTTTATACCAGAATCAAGCGAATTTCTTCAGGATTTCCATGAACCACTGCTCGCGCTTTCTTGAAAGCAATGCTTTAGTATTCTATTCGTCCCAAACATTTTCAGAAAAGATTTGAAGCTATTGTTTTACAAAAAATCTTATTGTTAGCTAAATGTTTGCTTCTCAAATCACAGAGCTTTGAATTTGTATGTCAAAACGAGCTTCATCAGTTAACCTAATATTTAGTAAGCTCATTGCTGATTAGAAAAGAGATGCTTAAATACAAAATAAGGGCCTTTGTGCAATTTTTCTTTCGAAAATTTCAGACTTTGGACGCTCAAGACTACGTAGCCAGTGTAATCAACTACGAGAATTGTTATGGCATGAAGAATGAAGCGGTTCATCATTATTACAGGTACTCATACTTTAACATTTCTACCTTGAATTAGTTAGTCAAAGAAAACAAGCAAGCGAAGTTAGACGGTTATGTACTAGATAAAGCGACATTGGTTTTGGTTAGTACAGGAAGAATACCTGATGTAAATTGGTGGAACCCCTTCAGAGGCTCATTTGAAATCTGTCTTTTATACCCTTGGGAATTTCTTAAGGGAGCTATGATTCGCTTGTAAAATGAGTAGTAATGCCAATGCCAAATCATCAATACAGGGTTTTCTCTCTTTCCCATTCATTACTTTGGTTTGTAAGTTTTGCATGATTTTTTTAGAAATCGTACACCTTTCAATAATGCTGATGGCGAGATTCGGCTTGGTATGCAACTAGACCACACGCCGATAAAAAAAAGACTGAACTCGTAAATATCGACTTTTGGTCTCTAGAAACGCCAAAAGGTCTAACAAGATTTCATTTTATTTTTGAATGTAAATTTATGACTAACTCATTTCAACCTCTGGCATTGTGAGGATAATTGTACTGGTCGGATATGTCTATACTGAATTTGAAATTTTCGAGTTTGTTTGTTCGACATGACTTATGCTATTGTGGTTTGCTCTAGAATATCCTCTAGCAAGTATCAATTAGCTTAACCGTTTCGAAAAGAGGCTGCACATGGTGTATCACTGAATCTGCAATGTCTCCTCTTCCTACAATCGGTATTCTTCCGATATAAGGATGCCATTGTAAAGGAACAAGTCTACCGTATAACTTACCTTCCTGGTCTTGCGCCAGTCTATACCAAGTAGCGACAAACAGTGGGATCACAACTTGGCGCGGCGCTGCGAGCGTCGCTTTCGGCGAAACCATCGCACAATTCATTTTTGAGCTGGCTAAATCCCATTTTCGAGGGAATCCTACTCGTTGCAAGGCGTAGGAAAACACAAGAGCTAACAAGGAAACGAACTAAACCGTTAACCCTCCTTGTGTGATTATTAGTGGGTATGCTGGAAGGATGTGAAAGCAAATTTAGTTACTTTTTAATCCATGGGATTATTCAGCGCGCGCTTATTACAATCATGAATTGGCAAAGTAGTGCGATATTCTGGTACAGTATATGGCCGATGAGATCGAACAAAACTTACATTCTGCCAAAGCTATAGTACATAACCCAGTTAAACGCAGGTAAGGACCCTTTCAGGCACAACCGAGGTCATAATCGTGATCAGGATGCTGAAGAAGCCATCTACACGTTTTCAGCAAACCTGAGATTTAAAATTTTTTACTATATACCCACTTTAACCAGACAGAAATGGATTTTTGTGCGAAAGAAGTTTGATATTGTAACGTAATATTATAATCACTATGTCAGATAACCTTCATGGGCCAAGCTGAGAAAAATCCACGGCTCTGAAATTTTAGGGCCGAGATGTCGGAATGGCCATATAGCCCCACTTTTGTTACAAGATAGGACCTTGATGTCAAATTATGAGCAATATGGAGGCAGGGTCAAGCGTGTTGATGCGATCCTGGACCATTTACGATCCCCTCCCCTTAATGGAACCCATCCGTACGATCCTACCCCCTCCCTTCCCCTCCCCCATCTATCCCCCTTACCTCCCCTGCCCACATTTCTCGCGGTAACCTGCATAAACGAATGTCCATCTCAAAAAACTCCTGCGTGAGAACTTCAGTGAAGTTTCGGAAGCAGAATTTCTAGGCCAGTTGGGTGCGCCCAGCATTTCTAGCACATATACACACCCTCAACAATGTTTGAAATTCTGCAAGTTTACTTTTGAATTTTCAGGCATACTTCAGGCTAGCAAATTCGATTCCCGTATGCGACACAAATTTTTACACGGAGAACAAAACAACAGTCTTGAACTACAAAAGATGTTTTCGACTAAGAAGCCCATTTCTTACCTCTTCCGCAGTTTTTCCTGCAAAAAAAAACCGCTTTAGCGCCGTCCAGAACGACTCAAATACATGCATGAGCACGGTAGTTTGAGAATTCGTAACTAAGGCCAGGAAAAGACTGAGAGGCTGCAAAGAACAGGTTCTGTAGCACAATGCCCAGGTTATTCACAGAAAAAGTTTTAGCCCTTGAGGAGCATTGAGCTCGAAAAAATTTAGATCAGGCTCTTGCAAGTTTAGATGCGATCCTAGAAAGCAAAAACTGGGATTTTTGAGCTTAAAATTTTGTAACTTACCAGAGAAGCTATAAAACAGCTTGAAATTTTTCTGATAAAAACTAGAGGGATGGCATGTATTACAGCAAGTTTGCAGCTAACAAGCTTCAATAGCTCCGGAGAAATTTAGATCAGGCGCAGATACGACCCTCTTTTCTTTTTTGTTACCATACATAAAATCATAAGAAAATTCGCAGTTTATAAAATAACACCAGATTTCGCACAGCAGTAGCAGGACTTATCTAAAGTACATATAAATTGTAAGGGCCGCATAGATGGCATTACAAAAAGATTTACGAATTATTGATTGTCATCATTAATCTACATGTGCGCTTTTGTCGAGTGTGAGTCTTCAGTGAGCCTTCGGAAGCAGGATGTCTACACCAATCGGTACATCCAACATCTTTATCACTCATACATGCCTTTAGTAGCATTTGAGCTCCTGAAAGTGTTTATTTTTTGGATTTTAGTCATGCCAGCAGAGTTCGATCACCGTTTGAGACAATATTTTGCGGGAGAAATATTCCCATAAAAAAAGAACTAAGTCATAATCTTTCAAAAGTGCAGCAAGTGAAGCGAATTTCTACGCTTGCAAATGTGTTCAAATTATTGTTCACTCGTTTTTATTTTATACATTGGTACACGGCATTCCATGAATTTATTGTTAAGAACATGTAATAATTACTTGCTATTTGACTTGCTTTCAATCGTACGGTTTTTTATCCAAACTACCCCCTCTTACGCCCCTCACCGTAGGCCCTCTTTACGACCCCCCGTTGCGACAGTCGCATTGCACGCTTGACCCTGTGTGGAGGCATGCATAAGAGCAATGCACAATACTAGGCTCAAGTTATTCATGAACTTAGCTCGAACGTGTGCAGCGAAGAAGTCGGTCCCCGATGTTCCTCATGTTACACATGGTGTAGCATGCCATTTTGCCGCGTGCGAGTTTGCGGTCCGAAACGTGTTAAACAGCATTGATGCTCTGGCCATCCGAAAGTGTATCTTATGAAGAAGCCTATGACTTACTTCCGAAACGGAATAAGCATCACGTTTTACTAGATGGATATGTTGTCAAGTATTATCGTCTCGTAAGGTCTACTATCACGTTATCAGAAATATCAGCGCTTTTTGTTTGCTTGCTATGGCACCGCAGTCGTCCCAGTAATGCATGAGACTGTCCGTTAGAGCAAAGCAAGCTTCACAAGATGGCGTCCCTGCTTTCGCGCCATGACTGAATCACGTTTGAAGCCTAGTTGAGAATTTCTTTATGCCGAAAAAGTCAAAAAATCAGATTTTCATTCAAATATCTCTACGTATCTCGCACTCGGACACAGAACACTTTATACTATTGGCATCAAAATAACATATATGCAATTGCTATAATTTTTTCATGACTGGAAAATGAGAGAATGGTTGGGCCATTCTTACGTGAGTAATTTTACACTGTCTATGAAAGTATAACGCAAATTTTTGGCCTTCTACAAGGACTGTTATCGAAAAAAATCGATTTAGCACGAAATCCACAAGATGACAGCTGATTTTTCTCAAAACTAGTTTTTTGAAAGGCTAAACCACACTTATGCTTACACAAAAATCTCGTTTTCTTGTTTTTAGTCAAGAAAAATATATAGCAAGTGTTTTTTTTCTCTGTCTTTACAGACACGCAAACAGTCATTTCTGCCTTATTAAACCCATTCCTGCGAAAACCAAAATTTTCCTATATCAACAAGTTCGCCGGTTAAGCGCGCCTATTCAAACCTGCTCCGAAATAACCAAAAGACTTGTTTACATCGGAGAGAAAATAAAACGACACCAAAATGGTGTTAGGATGGGCAATAGAGAGGAACTATATACGAAAAATCATGGAAAAATCATGTGGACTGAAGCAAACTTCTTTTGAAGTTAGGTGGCTTTCAAGCCACGTGGACAGGCACCCGAGGTGACTGTGAACAGAAAAAGTCATAAATTTTTCCTTCCTTCACATTTTTTCCACATGCTTTATATGATTTTTACATTAAACCCCTACACCTAATTTTTGAATTTCCCTAAACCCTCCTTCCCGTTCTAGTTACAGCCCACCAAATATTTTGTATGAAGGTGGCAAGCCTGCTCCAAGCACGCAAGGATGCGTGCCGGACACTGCATGCTGCTTAGGTTTTTTTCGTCTGTTTAATGTTGTTTTATGTTTCGTTTGTTCCATTATTTTTCGTTGTTCATTTTGATCCGCTCATGATTCATAGGTGATGTCCAGTGGCGTACCGAGGGGGGGGGGGGGGCGGGGGGGGGGGGGGGGGCGCGCGCCCCCCCCCCCCCCGAGAATGGGTCGCGAAATTTTTGAAAGTTACTTATATGGGTTGTAAAAATGTGCAAAAGACTTATTTATACTTGTAAGTAATTAAAATAATTTTTAAAATTTTTAAAAAAATCAATTTAGCTTTTTAAAAAAAAATTTTTAGGGGGCGTGGCTGACGCCACGCCCCCTTTTTCTAAAATTTTGAAGTCGGGGACCCGCAAAAGTTTTGAGAAGCACCCCAAAAATTTTTTCGGAGTGCGTGGCTAACGTCACGCACCTTCTTCAGAAAAAAATTTTTGTCGCGCCCCCCCCCCCCCCAGCCGAAATCCTGGGTACGCCACTGGTGATGTCGTATTTGTGTGGCGAAGTCTACGGGGACATCGTTTTTAGAAAAGAAAAAACCACCTCATGCTGAGTCTTGGCGGTTCGGTTGCAATGCTTTAGCAAGCAAAGAAAAAGTACCATTATTTTCTTGACAACTTAGCACATAAAAAAGTTATCAAAAGCGATTTGATTTAAGTCGTATAATTTTCACTTTACAAGCAATCTAGAATTTCTGTTACTTTCATGAAACCTTTGTGTTCCCATCTCTGCTTGTGACTAACTGAAATGATTAGGCCCTTTCACATTCGAATACAAGAAGATGAAGAGCTTTCCGAAAATCATGGTAGTGGGAGATGTCGAGAGTCTTACAATAATATGTTGGACTACCACTCCATTTTTCTACACTCTTATGCAGATAAGCTCATTGCTCATAGTTGAGATTGTTTTGGACTGTAAATTTTCTTAGAGTTTCCAAAGTTTTCCTTCGTATCTCTGACTGAGCTGACGCACGATGACTCTGCAAAACTGTACAAAACTGATTATGATTTGTACAAATACTTTCTCTTCAACAGGAAAGCGGTAGGTTACCGTGCGCAAGTATCTGAGACGTAACGTGTCATTTTTTAGCTCAGCAATTCTTTTATATTTTTTATGGCGGACCATGGACCGAGATTTGGAAACGTGAGCTGCAGTATGAATGTTCTATAACATAACTACCTAGGTGCTTTAGGAGACGAAAACTTCTATCAACTGGAATGAGCAGAAGAATCCCTTTTTATACATTGTACTACCAAAAAACCTGCGCAATTCGCTGATGCATGAGCAACTCAAAGCAAACAGCAAGGAGCTTCTTACCAACCACGATATCCATTCAACGTTGCAGGATATTCTCTATGTAAATTCAATTTGCATTTTCATAAGTTTACAAGACAGCTTTGAAGAAACAACAGCCTTTCTCTACATACTCATATCACATAGCTTTAGAAAACAAAGAAAACTGCTTCTACATTGCTCAGTACGCCCTAACCCCTCGAGTTAAGCAAAACGGCTGTTCTGCACATGCAAAATCATTCTCTTTATCTTGCTCCTTGCCAATGGTTCGCAATTTTTGTTTATTTGAAACTTTTTAATTCTGCTTTGGTCTCACACAGATTTCTCACAAGATGTGGTGTCTAGCTGCTTCTTTACGAATGCGCGAAACTCGGTGGCATGCTTGTGCTACAAAATTTCTAAGAAAAATGGTACAGTGCATTAATGAACTGCTTGAGTGGCACGGTGTAAACACAACGAACAAAACGACTTTTGAGTTGTGATTACTCTTTCCAAAAACCAAGTGGGACGCAAGTATACTTGCATTCATATAGTAATGCAATTTTGAGCATTTTACGCAAATATTAGAATGTGAAGTCTGAGAATTTGTCCGAGATGTATTAATTGTTGTCCGAGATCAATACGGGCTCCTTACGTTACCGCTACAGATATGAAAGTTCTGGAATTATAGCACTCGTTTTAGCAAAGTAAGCTGTACAAGATGACATTTGAACATTGCAAAAGGATTCACATGAGGTTTGGAAGCGAAGTCTAAAAGGTTTCGAAAATCAGAAATTGTTACGTCGAAGCGATTCGGCAAACGTCGTATTGTTAGACAAATCTTTTTCGCCTTCGTCACACCTTGCCGGAGAAGGAAATCGAAATGTGCTTGAGCTCCTTACAGAATGACGCTACGACTTTTGTTATAAACTTGTTTGTAACTTTTCAAAGATTGCAAAGTAGTATGGCATAATTTGGCTTGCGTTTTCTGCAAAAACATTCTTCAGCTTATTTGCAAAAAGAAATTTGGAAGTTCAAATAGGTACTCAAAGTCTTTTATTCGAAGTAATTTTTCTTGCTCTACCCAATTGATTAATCCGATAGTGCCGAGCATGTTTCCGATAAGAACAAAGGATGTGTCGAGGTCATGAAAATTGCGATGTACAACAAGTTGACACCAAGTCAATATTATTAAGGACAGTAGGAACATTTGCGATGAGTCAGGCCGCTTCAATATAGAAATATCCTATTGGATTCTTCGTTGAAGATGGCCCCAACTTGGTAAATATAATCGAGAGCTCTTATTACGAAAAGTTGTTACAATAATCATTATCAGCTTATCGACTTTGTAGATTCTTAGGTTTTTGTTTGAGAGTATCTAAACTTGCTTGCGGCAGGAGATGAACTCAGCCAAATGTGGTGATTGCAAATGGGAGAGCCGTTATCAAAACTAAACCGAAGGTGATTGCAAAAGGAAAAGTTGTTATCAAGACTATCTAAATGACCCATTTTTGGATTTTTTACGGGGGACGCCTAAATGCTAGGGGAAGGAGAGGGGGTATGTTTTCCTTAGGGCCGCATGCACTAACATCCCCGCGGTTTCCTTTCTCCGAAGTTAACGAAAAACTCCAAAGTTGTGCAGATTGTCGAGTGGGGGACTATATGTCGCCGGATTTGGAAGAGTCCCGCGCGGATTCCCTGCAGGAACGCATGTCCGCGCATGTACAAGAGTGCGTATTTGTGGAAAATGACCGCGGGGACCTTTTCGGCGACATATAGTCCTCTACCCCAGATTGTCTAATCCGACAGTGCTAAGCATGTTGCTGTTAAGAACAAATGATGTTTTGAAGTCATGAAATTTTCGATGATCCATAGGTCGAAATTTGAGGTTTACCGAAAAACTCGACTTTTTGAAAACTCAATTGTTCTCAGCAGCCACATGCTTAACACTGTTGTATTAGATGTTCAGTACAATTTTGGAAGGTTTTCGTTAACTTCGGAGAAAGAAAAATGACTTTAAAGAAAATCGCCGGGTATCATCAGGGATCATACAAAAGCTGGAAAATGCGGTTTGCACAGCAAACAAGAACTTTGAAAGATTCCTTCTTTGAGTTATACATTATTATTTCAAAGCGATTGTCTGCTCTCTTACTGAATTGAAGAAATGTTCAATCTGCGTAGCATACGAAATACCAAATACATATTCACAAGCGCTACAGGCACTTCCTACGAAGTTGTCACTGTAGTCGCTTTGATATTTGACAAATTTTGAGATAGCATTAGCAAACATCGAAATGTGCTTGAGCTCCTTACAGAATGACGCTACGATTTTGTTATAAACTTGTTTGTAACTTTTCAAAGATTGCAAAGTAGTATGGCACTAATTTGGCTTGCGTTTTCTGCAAAAACATTCTTCAGCTTATTTGCAAAAAGAAATTTGGAAGTTCAAATAGGTACTCAAAGTCTTTTGTGCATAGTGTTGCTTATAGTTCATCAATGCTCACAAGAGTTTTTCAACACTCAGCAAAGGAACTGATTTCGCACGTAACTCACCACGAAATTTGCACCACTTGGGTTCGCTAACTCAGTGCTCGAACCCACAGGAACTGGGTAACTTGTTTTGTGAATACTACTTGCTATGCTCTACTTTTGGGTTCGCGAACCCACTGGGTTCGTTAGTGAATGCTGGTTAAGTGGGTTTCGTGGGCTCTGGAGCCTACCCTCTGGGTTTTGGAACCTACTAGTTTCATGGACACCGATCTTGTGCTTTGAGCCTACCCAGTGGGTTCCGGAACTTACTGGTGTTGATGAATATGACCACTGTAGTATTAGACGACAACCTGATATAATCGTTTGAGGGTAAATTATATGTGAGTTAAGCTGAATAGTACGTTGGACTGCTCAGTGTAGAAGCATTTTGTCAAGCTTTTCAAAGTACTCTTGCAAGACGATACCAAGCTGGTATGATATGAAAGCATCTTGGCACAAAGGTCTGATTTGGAAGCACAGCGATTCTAGACAAGTATGGAAAACAACATGAATTGCTCGAAATAGGGCCTTACAAATGTATGCGATGTTGTGCTTATCCAAACTTATGGCTTGGGTAAGCACGACGTTGCTTACTTTTAGTGTTCTATGAGTTCTGGATGGTAGGCAGTAGATTTGATCACATGATCTTTTCTATGAATGCTTACACTTAGCTGTGGGAACCCAAGAAAAGCACTAAATTGAAAGTATACTCAAGCTGCAGCTGCAACTTTCTAAATCTTATGCAAAGACTCTCAAATAGCTAATGGTCAACACCTGAAAATAGGGAGGGGGGAGCTTTTTGGCACATGTGATGGTCAGTAGAATCAATCTAAACTGTAAAAGCACCATCGCATTCCATCAAAAATTTTTGGTCTATCACCTTCTGTATAATTTGTAGTCCGGGAACGGCACAAACCTTTGAACTATCTCCAGTGCATAAAGATAAGATAAGTACGTTAAGCTGTACGTCTTTGTAAGTTTACAGGGCAGAATCCACAGTTTAACAACTGATTTTTTTTTATTTTGACAAACATTCAAGTTTCAGTTCCAACCTGCGACGAACTTCACCGAATTGGAATATAAAGATTTCAAGAATGAAAAACGTGGTTCCTCGTTATTGCGACGATTCGAGGCAGGAGTGAAGCGGAGCTGCAAAACACTTCCTATACCATTCCAGTACTGTATCTGCCAATATGAAACATCTGCTGTGACGTCAGTTGTATGCAAAAATATCTGCTATTTTTTAGTTGTTCCTTCTAGTGATCAAGCGCTGAGACGGAAACTTGCTGTATTTGCTGCTGATCGGTTGGCTTCACTTTTGAGTGGTAAAGGAGTGTCATCTTATTGTGAGGATATCAAGCTGGGAGAGGTAATTGTTTTGAGTGCGGGATTTAGGCTGGCCCAATAGGCAGTATTGCGACGCATATTGCATTTTCTCAAAAATCTTTACCTTCTATAGAAATGCTCGATCCTAACTTAGGAAAAAGTTACATAACTCTTGTTAATGCTTCGTTTCTTGTAGCAAAGTTTTGGAGTTGCCTAAAGTAATAGAAGTTTGAGTGAACATTTTCTTCATTAAGCTTTGCACTAAATGTTTGGCGAAAACTCTTAGAATACCATTAATTCTTTCATGATTTTCCCTGATTCATGGATAAACCCTTGAATAAGTAAAAATTTACAATTTTCCAGAAATGGTGCTAATGACCAACCAACTTTACTGAAACTTTAAAGGCACCTTCCACCCTAAGTTGAGAGTGTTGAGCTTCTGGCAGCATATAATAGTAGGGCCCCCTATCAATCCAATCTCCAATTCGCGGCGCAAAATACCGTTTCGGAAGCGAGAAAATCGCTTCGGAATAGCGAAGATGCGCGAGGACCTCCATCCATGCCCGCCCATTTGCGCGCGCCCATCCAATCAACGTTCCGGAAAGTCGGCTTATGGGTTTTCCGGAAAGGGGATTGTCGGGGTTTTCGCGCATTTTCGCTTTTATATTCGAAATCAGGGTCATGAGAAGGTCCTGAAATGACAAAAACCTGGTAGTCAAAAATCTGGGTAGACGGTGCCTTTAAACTCGCCACTGAATAGCAAAGAGCGATTTTCACAAGAATATTTGTTGATATTTGGAGTGTAGAAGGTGCTTCATACAATGTCTCGCCACATCCCACCTCCTTGACTTGACGGGAGAAGGGATTCTTAGTCAAAGTGTCCTTTCCACAAGAGATGCATACCTTTTAAGCGACATCAAACGCTGATTTCAAAACTGTCTTCCGTACCTGCGGAGCGCCTCTGCACCAGGAGTTACGGGAGCTTTTATAGCGAAAATATGAAGGCGTGATTAGAATACAATATTCATATAAGTCTTCTGTGAGCTCAATTGTGCTCCAACTCCGGTAACTGTTTAATCTCTACATGGAGAAAGGATTTTTTGCTTGTCATTGCCGCGCTAGCCACAATTCCAACTGTGAGTCGGCAAGAGTGTCACCGCGATTTTATTCTGATAAAGCCTTCATTTTTGACTCATTAAACACTCAACTCCTCCCAGAGGCTTTCCGCAGGTAAGAGAGACAAATTTGAAATCAACATACAGTGTTTTTAATGCCTTATACATGTCGACTGGAAAAGTCATTTCGACGAAGGATCCTTCTCTATTCAATGAAGAGTAGAACTATATGAGCGGTAGCTCTCTCTCTTTCAGGCCCGTATGCACGTACATCCCCGCTGGGGAGGGGAGGGGATCTGAGAGGGGATGCGTCATAGTTCGCTACTCTACGTATCTTTCTTCTCCTTTCTCTATCTTTCTTCTGAAGTTTTTCATAAACTTATACCTGCGCATAATGTATGCCAGGTTACTTCCATACAAGAGTGGTTTCTTGCCATTTTGTGTGATCCCTTCTAGCTTTCGAACCAGGGATTAATGAAGATTTCGATATCCTGAAATTTCACTTATTTCTACTATAAACATCTTTAGCAGTGCCGTAGTACATCCACAGTACAATTTGACAGCGTTTTCATTGAGTTTTCAGGAAGATAAATGGCACAGAAATTGAGAATTTTTCCCCAGGGCATCATACAAAATAGTAATAATCTAATCAATTATGCCAGTAACCTGGCATAAATTATGTGCAGGTATGAGTATGAGAACCTTCATTAGCAAGATAAAAAGGAAGAAGAAGGTTACGTAGAATAGCAAAATATGACGCATCCCTTCACAAATCCCCTCTCCTCCCCAGCGGAGATGTACGTGCATACGGGCCTTAGAAATTACAGCCACAGGCATTTCTTGTAATATTCCTAATTGTTTTTAATGACACAGTTTCATCAGCTTGCCCTACATCAGTCTTTCCTTTCAGATCGTGAAAGTGAATCAATACACGGCGTCGCTGAAATATGAGAGTCAAGTTTTTGATGTCACATTTAGAGTTGCTCTACCAGCTCACGGGAAGTTTCAGGTGAAGTACCCGTCAAAGGATTGCAGATTTCAAAATTTCTTTTAGATTCCAGTCAGAATGGAACATGGTAAACTTGCCTTAGCAGGAGCCTTGTTTATACGATTGGATCGCTACAGCGATATGGGCAACTGTATGACAGACCGCGTCCTTCGCTCGTACTGCACTTGTAAAGATAGCGTTCACTGATCTCCAAGAAATTCAAATCCTCTGATCAAGTCGCTTCGCACATTAGTAATGCATTTGTTAGTGTTTAGTGTTAGCCGTCATTAGCCTCATCTAACCGCATAACGTAGTCAAGCTATGCACTTTTGGGTATTCCAGTTTTGTCACCTGTTTCGTAAGAGTTCTGATTGCCTTGTTTTTGACCTTGATTACAACACTAATGCACATGATTCAAATCTCGACGAAAATCTAGGAAAGAGAGAGAAATAGTGATGAATCCAAGATGCAGAGGTACTAATCAGTGATTGCAGCTTGAATTGCCGGTGGCTCATGGCACTCAAAAAGTTTGTCCCATGTCTTATTTTACCTAAAGCCTTGCAATGAGATGGTTCAATTAAACACTTATAAGCCTTGGTTTCCTTGTCAGCATCTGTATCAGGTGAAAGAGAAATCGCCTGCAATGACGTGAATCAACAGCAGTTCTTGCTATGTTATCGTCAATGGAACTTACTGCAAAAAAAATCTGAGCTCTTGTGTTTTTTTGAAGAGATGTTGTGAGAACTTTTTTTATGAATCTTGACGTTGAGCTTCTCGTCAATCTATGTGTTCTGAATTTGCTAAATTTGCAATGCATAACAACATGCAGAAATCACTGGAAGCTGCTTTTATTTTCTTGGGAAGGTGAGGAATGAGCGAGACCTGGCGGTCACCATTTGATTCGAGATGCTAGGTGAACTAGAAAGGCAGTAACCCAAAGGTATTTTCACTGTGCGTGAATCAATTTTATCAAAAACCAACAGATAAAAGAAAGGAAACATAAAACTAGGCACAGGCAAATTCGCTGTTTGTGCACTTCCTATACTAATTAAAGGTAGAACCCCTTTTGTATTCGTCTTTGTGATGTGAATGAAGAACATGGCATTAGCAATCAAAGTGAGATTCAGCGGAGGCTGCGCCCATTTGGCTTTTGATTCAGGTTTTTTTCAATGATTACCATTTCGTTCAATGCGTATCTTATATATAAAGCTGAATGTCTGTTTGTCTGTATGTATGTCTGTATGTATGTCTGTATGTATGTCTGTATGTATGTATGTACGTATGTTCCGAATAGAAAATTCCATTTCTGAACCGATCCGGACCAAACTTGGCACACATACACTTCGAGCCCCGGCGGGTGTCAGAGGCTACTTTTCGTCATCGATCGATATCGATTTTATCGATTTTTATCGATTTTTTGCTGAGTTCACCTACGGGGCTGGGAGTTGGCACAGGGGGGTAATCGAGCATGGGGATTCCGAATACAATATTGGTTTTCAGGATTATCGATTACTTTTATCGATTTTATCGATTTTTTTGCAAAGTTTGAGCTACGGGGCTGGGAGTTGGCACAGGGGGGTAATCGAGCATGCAGATTACGAATACAATATTAGTTTTCAGAATTATCGATTACTTTCATTGATTTTATCGATTTTTTGTAAATTTTGACCTGCGGGACTGGGAGTTTGCACAGGGGGTAATCGAGCATGCAGATTACGAATACAATATTAGTTTTATCCCAGCCTCGCATGTCAAAATTTACAAAAAATCGATAAAATCAATAAAAGTAATCGATAATTCTGAAAACTAATATTGTATTCGGAATCCCCATGCTCACTCCCCCCCCTGTGCCAACTCCTAGCCCTGTAGGTGAACTCTGCAAAAAAATCGATAAAAATCGGTAAAATCGACATCGATCGATAACGAAAAGAGGACTGTGACACCCGCCGGGGCCCGAAGTGTATGTGTGCCAAGTTTGGTCCGGATACGGCGGAGCCGGGTAAGCCAGCTAGTTAAGTATAATTTCAACCTTACCCATGTACGTGCTCTCATATTTGAGAAATACCAAGCTTTACATTGAAAACCCGATAGAAGTGGGGTTTTGCATTTGCGGACCATCTTTTTTTTCTCAATTTTCAGCCCCGGAAAAAATCCGCCAAATACATTTTTGGGTACTACTATGAGTCTACTATATAAGGACTAAGTTAAAAATCCGTGGGAATTTTTTGAAAGGAGATCCGATTTTTAGGGTAGCTGAAAAATTTTGATTTTTAGCCCCAAATTTCACCTGAATTACGGCTTAGGTGGATCTTTGGTGGTATTTTTGTAGAGCTTGCTCCGCTCTATCGAATGGAACCCTAAGTCTAACAGGTAAACAAAAACAGCTCAGTTTATTTACAAATGGAGTTTACTTTTGGAACAACCTAATAGTTTCTGTATTGAGCAGTTCTCTGGCTATTAGAAGAATAAGAAGAGACAACAACTCAGAAAACTCACAACGTTCTTCTCTAAGTCTGTCTTTTTTGGCATATCAATGCTCCCTTATGAGAACTGACAAGCATATTAATTAACAGTGAGTAAATAGATAAAATTTCATAGATTGTTTTGCAGCCTGAAAGAGCTCATAGGGTCTTCGGTGCTGAGAGATTTTTGTGACCGAACAAAAAAAGCCGCTTTTCAAAGTCGCTTCAGTACATGTGTGCATGTCTGTTTACGAATTATGAAAATTTTACACCTGATTCGATTGCATCTAATTGCAGAAGGTATTGCTTGTAGAACATTGATAAAAAAATTTAAAGTTCGACAACAGATTTTATAAGCAAGACATCTTCTTCATGAATTTGAAATTGTGCATATACTAGCCAGTTGCACTCTTACTCCGCAGCCAACAGAAGACTCTGAAGGCGACCATGGAGAACTTTTTGCAAGAACATTTCTTAGGTAGGAATGCATCTCGGCCATCTGAGACCTTAGGCCTGCAAATTCATTAGACTGACAATTTTGATACGTTTTAGAAAGAGCAAGAAAAGCGCTTTCTGGATACAGACAATATCGCATTAGAGGTGAAATTCTCGTAGCAGCCGCTTCAAACTTGGAGCAAAAAAATCGGGCAGAACTTATGCAGCAGCCTAATATAGAATATTTGATATGTTGCAACTTTCGTTTGAAAAGCTTTGACTTTTGTTTACACCCATATTGTAAAGCGCAATTATAATTATCTATTTATTTTACCTACACCTTATGCGCCAAAAACATACATGAAATAAATGGTATCTTTGAAAGAAGGTAGCCGATTGAAGAACTTACCTGGAGCAAGCGGGGTATATCATCATCATTATCATCACTAAGTTGTCATCATCCTATCCTCTAGCCTTGCTCTTCCAGATCTTATATCTTCACATTTTTCTAAAGATTCTTCTCACTACTTTCCTCTCTGCTCTTTTTGCAGGTACTCCTCTAGCTGATCGAATCATTTCTAGATCTCTTTCCACCTTTTGTGTATCTTTTTCGTTTTTCCCAATTCATCGGTCAATAATCACGATCATGTCATTACGCTCGGGTAGATCAAGTACCGTTTCTTTTCGTGTAACTAGGAGAAAGCACTTTCTCGTCCCGAATATTCCTCAGAATCGTGAGGATTCTTGTGGTTCGGCTAGCGTGATCATCGATACCATTTTGTAGAAGAATCGTGACTCGACCATATACTAGCCTCAAACTCAAGAATCCCAGGGGAAGTTGATGCCGAGAAAAATGGCCGATTCAACCTAACATTTTGCATTGTCTTCGTGTAAACAATTGCAAAGATTCCGAAAAAAATTATTGAAGATTTTATCGTTGCAGAAGAATTTTTCGAAGAAGTAGTTTCAGCCGTCTCCTTCTTCAAGTCAAGGCTGAAAGCGTTCAGAATATTTGAGAAGCGCTTGCATGCAAAGGTTACTATCTTCCGCCCCATGCTAAAAATTTTTCTCGATTGCTACCGCTATCATGTGTACCAAATGTGTACAAATTGAAAAAAAAACTTAACAAAATCTTATATATAAAGCTGAATGTGGGTGCGTAGCAAGTGGTACCCAGACAGCCGACTACTGCCGCATCCAGCCGCCAGAGCTGCCGGCAAAGCCGCTGCAGATGGTACAATGATTACGCTCGTCGTCTAAAACTCCTGCCGAGAGGTTTTCTCGCACCTGGCCACTCTGAGGTGCGACAAGCCTCAGGAAAGCGTGATATCCTCGATATCAATATCGTTTTAAGCAGCAGAAAATTCAGGATTTTTGAAAACTTGCAAATAAACAAAGGTAAACAGAGGGAAGCTTTTTTTAAGGAAAATGATCATAAAATCAAATCACTTCAAAAACTCAAAGGAAGGAGAAGCTGAAAATTCCTGAAAAATTTTTAAATTTCGAGATTTTTTCTCGTTTGAAAGGACGAGAACAGTTACAGGAAAATGTCATGGATATAACGGTAAGAAAACTGTCAAAATGATTATTTCAAACATACGATATTAAGCGAGCTAAATAGGCAAATTAGGTCAATCAGAATTAAATAGGTGAATGATAAAAGATGAAAATATGTCACCTCTGCTGATATAAAAGGGAACGTAAATTATCAAGAAACATGTAATATCTCTATGTACACAGTTCACTTCTGGGATTTTGAGAAAATAAAAAAATACTATGATAAAGATTCAACTCGTTGCAAAATAATAAAAGTTCAAAATTGAAAGAACCGTTCTGGTAACCCTTCAACAAAACCACAATTCGAATTTTCAAGTGTTCATGGAGAAATAAATTCAATTTCTAAGAATTGCTCATTGAAAAATCAAGGATCCCTAGAACCACAGCGTCAATGGACATTTATTGTACTTTGATTTCAAAATTTGTAACAGAAAAAAACTGTTTAATTTCCTATTCATTCATTTTTGTAATAGTCTGTGGGGTATCACGCTATAATTGACCTACTCAATTTGATTGTCCTACTTTGCCTCACTTAGCTCGCTTAACATTACTATGTATGAAATAATCATTTTGACAGAGTTGTTTTACCGTTATCCATGACATTTTCCTGTACGTTCTCGTCCGCTCTTCAACGTAAAAGCGAGAAAAAATTTAGAAATTCGGGAATTCCTAAATTTTCAACTTTCTTCCTTTGAGTTTTTGAAGTGATTTGATTTTGTGATTATTTTCCTTCAGAAAAACTCTCCTCTTTCTACCTTTGTTTATCTGCATGTTTTCAAAAAACACGAATTTTCTGCTGCTTAAAACGATATTGATATCGAGGATATCACGCTTTCCTGAGGCTGATATCGCACATCAGAGCGGCGAGGTGCGAGACATCCTCTCGGCAGAAGGTTTACGCGACGAGCGTAATTACTGTACCATCAGCAGCGGCTTTGCCGGCAGCTCTGGCTGCTGGCTGGGACAGCAGTCGGCTGCCCGGGTACCACTTGCACGCCTCCCGCTGAATGTCTGTTTGTCTGTCTGTCTGTATGTATGTCTGTCTGTCTGTCTGTCTGTATGTCTGTCTGTACGTATGTTTCGAATAGAAAATTCCATTTCTGAACCGATCGGGACCAAACTTGGCACACATACACTTCGGGCCCCGGCGGGTGTCATAGGCTACTTTTCGTTATCGATCGACGTCGATTTTATCGATTTTTTGCAAAACGGGGGTGATCAGCATGCTCGGCTACACCCCTCCCCCTAATTTCAGCCCCCTAGCTCAAATTTTGCAAAAAATCGATAAAATCGACGTCGATCGATAACGAAAAGTAGCCTATGACACCCGCCGGGGCCCGAAGTGTATGTGTGCCAAGTTTGGTCTCGATCGGTTCAGAAATGGAATTTTCTATTCGGAACATACGGCGGAGCCGGGTAAGCCAGCTAGTACATATATAAACCAAGTCCGTTCTTGGTCTATACTCTGCCAAAGATCCATAAAGAAGGGAAAAATCATGAGGGGAGACCTTGAAAAGGAGAATTTGTAATGTCACTTAAGTTAATCTCGTGCAGCTGAGGCGCATATTGAGACATGATGACAGCTGTGTACAGGACTCCGCACACCACGACGGCAAGGGTTGAGGTTTTGAGGAAAAAAGCAAAGGAGATATCGTAAGTATGCGTTTGCAAGTCTGTCTCAATGCGTATCGGCCTTTCTGCTGTATACCAGAATTCGCGATTTAGCTTGCAAGGTCTCGCGCCACTTGTGCGAACGTATCTTATCACATCCAACAGGCTTTTTTTTAACAAAATCATACAACTAAATTGTTAGCTCACAGACAATGATATGAAACTGAATTCGGTATGTAAGCGAGGGCTACAAGGAACAAACTTTGAAAATTTTTAGAGAAATTATGTTATTGAAGGACGTGGCAATTCTAATAAATATTTCCCACTACTTCTAGTTGAAATGACTTCGCACAGGTAAAGATTTTGCTCCAAATGTGGTGTATTAGTGCGCAGTGGAACAACACGAAATCTTGTGAAGAACTTATGTAAACAAAGACATGAACAACATTCCCAGTTAGGGTGACGATTGCGCTGATAACATCTTAACGGGGCTCGGCATGAGGGCGGCAAATGTCAAGCTGAAAATCTGTTATATCGAATTTAGCGAGCCCGGGTGAGTGACTTTTCATACGATGAGCAATTCCGAGGTGCGAGGTGTGAACACCTTCGGCTAAGTGTCAAGTCTCGCACCTCCGTGTCTAGTATACTGTAAAGGGGGGGGGGGAGGGGGACTTTTCATACGAATGCCTCCACATCATCTTTTGGCAAAGATCCAGTAAAAACTGGCACCATACCAGATTTGGGCCTGCTGGCTCCATTCCAAAAAAAAACATCTAGATTAGCTTTTGCAGCACCGCAAATTTGGATAAATTTGGAAAACTGAATACTGTATGGATTCAAAAAGTGTTTTGCTGTGAAAATAACACTATGATCGTTCCACTTACGAATTTTTTAGTATTCATGTCAACGTAATTCGGTCTTTGCAAAAGTTTTGAACTGATTTGAGTATTGTCAAATGCCTCCCCGAGCTTTCAGCATGACCTGGAAGTGTTACTCTTCCCATAGGGGATATTGGAGGGGGAAGACGGTCAAGAGGCGCGATTTTTCTGGGTGTCGTCAACTTAAAACTCCGGTTTCATGCTATGGGAGAATTCAAAAAGTGCCGGACAAAGTTCGTTGGCTTACTAGCTGTTTGAAGTAACCACTTGATAAGTTTGACGACTTTTGCTAGAAAACTGACAAAAATATCTACAAAATTGCTGTTAACTGCATTTTTATGTGTTTTTGACCTTTAACAATTTTGTTTGAGATGGATTTCAAGATGATAAGATTGAACAATCCCTAAATTCCCTAATATATTTCTTTCGAAATTTCAAGTAATTCTAGAACTTCAAAAACACTAAATATGTGCTATATGCTGCCCATCTGGCAATAGGAATCGCGCCTCTTGACATATCTACACCCATTGAAGGGCAAGCGACTCGATAAAGCGAACTATTCATTACCACAATTGTGCCAGTTGTTTGCGAAAATGAATTCGCTGTGGCCTGACAATCTCGATAAGCTTTATGCAACAGATAAAATCAAGATATTCTTTAGGTTACGCATTTTTGATAATAAACGTTTCATTTTAGTCCATTGTAATCGATAACTGGACGTATTACCAGCACCCTAGCATACGCTAGAAGGTCAAAGTGATCGGGGAGCGTTCGTATGAAAAGTCCCCCTCCCCCCCCCCCCTCACCTAGGCGTAGTGGAGAATCTTACTCATTACGTGAATGGAGAGGTGCGATGTAGGTGTGAGGTAGGTGCGAAGGTTAGGTGCGAAGTCCCCGATCGTATGAAAAGTCCCCTCCCCCCCCAGCGAGCCCAGACTGATTCGATGAATCCTTCATCAGTCGAGTGTTTCGATAGTCTTCTTCTTCATTGAAGGTTTGAAAAAGATTGCAGTTTCGATTTTCAAAATTACGCCGTCTCTGTGTTCGTGTGCAGGTGTTGCCGCAAGCACAACGTACTGGGACGCACGCCAAAAATGAAGCCAACTGTCCACCGCGGTAATAATGTTAGTAGAACGCTCCGCAGTAACGGACGGTAGTCGTAAACTGATGTAGCGTACGGACTGAGTTTCATCTGTGTGTCACGTCTTTCTATGGGTGGGACTACTGCTCACATTATAATAGAAAGAGAAGAAGTTATTGATAAGCATTTGTTCTTATTCTTAATGCTTGGAAACTTGATAGAGATCCACAAAGCTTCCAAGGTGTTGCGTGCATATTAGTTGCGTGTGTGTGTTGGGATTATATTAGGTGGTTGTAAAAATAATGGCTGATTTTTTAAGCCTTTTAGGGTAACTTTTTCTTATCAAAATATCTCCTTTGGAATATAGTAGGTTGGTCCGAAAGTTCTTGTGCATCATTTTCTTAAATCAAAGTTCCTTACCGATCGATGGATTTTTCTATTTGATAGAGAAAATTATGCTCATTACAATGGTACCTTTTCAGGAATCAAAACGAAAAAGATCGAGGGTTAAGAGCAAACAAAGAGAATTTCTTCAGTCTTGCAATTTTTGAGCATGCTCAAAAAAGCCTAAAAACGCCACAAAAAAGACGGGAAAGCCAAAAACATGGGTTTTGTGACCATCTCTTTCTAGCTGAATGGAAATCGTGCCAATCGAGGACAATTTTGTTTGTCGTGATTTTTTCGGATTTTTGGGTCTGGGTTTTTCACGAAAATCAAAATTACTCTCGACTAACACGATTTCCGCTCAGCTAGATAGAACAGTTCGCAAAACCCTTGCTCATGACTTTCCCGTCTTTTCTGTGAAGTTTTTAGGCTTTTTTGAATATGCTCAAAAATTGCAAAACTAAAAAAATTCTCTTTATTGGGCTCCTAACTCTCGATCTTTTTCGTTTTAACTCATGGGAAAGGTACCATTGTAATGAGCATAATTTTCTATGTGAAATAAAAATACTTCCAGAATTTTTCGTGACACAGCTCGAAAAATGCCAATCTCAACTGATTTCTTCCATTGCTTGTAACTCTTTAAGTTTGTCAAAGTAATTCATGGCGGGAGTACTGCTGAAAAGAGCATGGATTCCTCTTTCGAATAGATATAATCTTAACAAAATCCATCGAGTGGCGAGGAAGTTATGACTTTTTAATGATGCGCAAGAACTTTCGGACCGACCTAATATTTAGCATATCTTTAAAAAGCTGTTCTCATGCTCTATCTAACGGTGGTTGAAGGGGCTTCTAACCTCATTTGTTATAAAGTTACTGAGCTTTAAAAATAACCGCATCCAAATTCAGAATTTTGTGGCATTCACTTCTGGCCAGCATTCGAGCGCGTATGAATGGCGCTTCTTCAGAAATTTAGTTATTATAAATGATAGAAAATGCCTACATTACACATGCTTTGCTGTATATTTTGAAGTTATCCAGACTGAGATATGGAATGTTCAACATGAGTAGCCGTTGCGGTAATTACATACCCTTGAAAAGTCAATCGCCAAAGCTTTGCTCAACTCTGTAAGCGTAATGCTAGGGCATCCTATCAGCAGTTTTTCCAAAACATTCAGCTGTTCAGTATGAGGAAATTGGAAAATTCTTATTGAATTATTATTCGGGACTTTGAGGGATACTGAAAAAATGTTGAAAAAAACTGACAATTTTAAATTTTGATTTTTGATTGATTTTGATTTTTTTAATTTGATTTTTCCCCTTCAACCTTTTTCTCCAAACCTTTCGATCGTATTTTGTAACATTAGCCTGCGGTACAAAATAGGCCACTTATCATGCATACTAACAAAACTTGAAGAAAGTTATAATTCGTCAAAGAGGGGATTTCAGAAAAAATCTGTTTTGGTTTTACAATCTATATTTTTCCGCCCCTTTATGATGTTGGTGCAGGTAAATGTGCGCTGTATTGAAAAGGGTTTGCTGCTTCTGAAGGCATTTACCGCGTACAGAAATGTGGATTTTTCAAACAATTATAGTACGTTAAAATGAGAATTCGCAGAACGGCCATTATGCATCAACCTAATACATTTGACAGCATTCTTCGCGCTATGCTTCGAACTTATGCTTACTTAAAGGCAGTAGGCAAAGAGTTGATTTTGAAATATTGTGCTTACCCTATTCGCTATGCTGAAATCGAAAATCCACACTAGAAAGCGCAAAAACGACAACGACAAAAAATTGCTTTGATACAAGAGGAAAATCAGATTTGGGCGGGGTCCTCCCCACTGTGAAATCACGCTCGCAGCTTCCGGAGCGATCTTCTGGGTTCCGATTCCATGTCACGCATTCGCACCTGGCCTGTAGAGATCTCAGGACGCCAGAGAAATTGAAAAGATCGCTTCAGAACTAAGACCGCGAAGTTCGCAGGGGAAAAACCCCTCCCACTTCCAATTTCTTTCCTGCTTTAGAGCCCTTTTCCGCCGTTTTCGCGCTTTCCAATGTGATTTTCGGTCAGCGTAGTGAATAGGCTCGTGTAAGCATAAAATCTCAAAATCTACTTATTGCCCGGACACTGCCTATAACGACGGCGATACTAATTCCCTCGTCTTTTGTTAGCCAGATGCTATCTGAACCCTTATGCTCAACGCTCTGCCGGTCTCGTCCTATACGTAAAGCTCTAAAACTCAAGCACTTTAATTGGCACAACTGCCGCTTTCGCGCAATTTCCAATTTTTGCGTGTGCGAATACAATGCATTGTTCTGATATACATTATAAGTAAGACAGAGGAGCCAGTACTTGCACGCTTATCTATGATATGTTGTCGCTACATCAATGACTGCTGCGCACAGTCCGAATAGGTCGAATGTTTCGAACTTCTGACCAACGGTCACAGTACATTCGGTTTACCATAGAAGTCCCACACAATGGATGGCATCCTTTCCCGAACACATAGATAAGCCTATCTGGTGTTGAGATTCGAATGAAGTGGTAAGGAAAGGAACTCCTTATACACGCCAACTCAGTGCATCTCACAGCGATGAAGTGTGCAGTTTTTCGGAAATTGTATAGAACAGCTGTGCAGTAAGCAATAGCGAGCAAGAAGGTTCAGATCAAAATAACTGGCAGCGAAAATTGTGCGTAGTAACGGCTATACATGTCCAGTAGTTCGAAAACGGTCAAGAAGCGTGATCGGTAGCCAAACTGTAACGACAAGAACAATATCCTAAGTGACTGCGGTTTCAGGACAGTGCATTGCCCGAGCACAACTGCAAAATGATGTCATGCTGGTGCCTGAATGATGATCTTAGAGCTTAGTGCAGAACAGGGTTACATGATAATGCATATCAGAACAATGCATCGTCTTCTAATAACTTGTATGTTCCAAGCTCTTTACACCTGAGCATTGTATATAACGTTCAATTTTGCTTGTGCCAAACAGGTTTGTTATGGTGGGATCTTTATTTGAATGGCCTAAGGTTCCGGCACGTTCCACGTGCTCAGAGGCCTGAAAACGGCACAAAGCATCATCCTGATGCCCACACACAAGAAAATATCGCGAAGACGGAAGTTGTACACCAATTATGGTGCAAAATTGTAGGGCTTTAGCATGGTCGAGATCGGCACAGCGTTGAGCATAAGGGTCAGATAGCATCTGGCTAATAAAAGACGAGCAAAATTAGTATCATCTTTAAACAAGCATAAGTTCGAAGCACAGCGTAGAGGATGGCTGTCATATGTATAATCAACACACACACAACTGGAATGCACGCGAAACTTGAAAGCTTTATGGATATCCATTAAGTCTCCAAACATTAACAACATGAGTAGTGGCTAATCAGTAACTTATGATCTTTCGCCTCTTCTATTATTAAGTGAGCAGTAGCCCCCCATTCATATAAAGACGTGACATACGGATGACACTCATGTCGTCCGTATGTCACGTCAGTGCGCGGCTACCGTCGATACTTCGCTGCGGACTACTAACATGATTAAAGCAGTAGATCAACGATTGGTTTCATTTTTAGCGTACGTATCATTACGTTGTGCATGCGGCAACGTCTGAACAAATATGCACAGAGATAGCGTTCGGCGGCGATTTCACAGACCAAACTGACATCTTCTTTTCAAACCTTCGGAGACGAAGTGTGTCGACGTTAGGCCAATTAAAGGTTCATCGTACCAGTCTAGGTTTAACAAAACATTCGATACGACAAACTAGAACAAACTCAACATAGACTAACATAGAAAAACTTGGACTCAAACTCCCAGATTCGGAAAAGAGAGGACATAAGCTTATCAAGCTAAAAATCGGGTTTAACACATTGACGTCCGCTTGACACACCGTGTGTCAAGCAATGAATACCACGTGGGATCGCTTGAAACACATGGTGTGTCAAGGCTTGAACCATTTTGGAATAAACTCATTCCAGGAATTTTTTTGCTCTAGAGTCAAAAATGACTTCTAACTTCCTTGTCAGCCTACAGTTACTGTAGGTATACTGCAGATGGCAGTACGCGCGACTTAGTTTAAAAAAATGCTGACTGGTCCGGCAGACAATCTAAAATTTGCGTGATCATCAATGTGTTAAAAACGAAGGGATACCGCAGATTGGGAGGCGGTCGAATGGGGCGCATTGATCAGCTGCCCTTAGAGGCAGTAGGTCGGCAGAATGAGACCCGCGGCAAAACAAGGTCATAGGGTAGGAGCCCCATAATGGAACCTATGGACCAAAATTCGATCTTTCTCTGCCACTTCTAACCCCGAAATTTCAAAGCGAAAGTAGCGCTCATCTCCTGTCCTCTCCGAACCCGCCCACCTCATGGACGAGTGACTTCCGCGGTCAGAGCGCCAGCCGCAATGCTATAAGCATGAGGTCCCGCAACGACTCTGCGTCTTCGCCATGATGGGCTTCGCGTTCACTCGTCCATGGGGTGGGCGGGTTCGGAGAGGATAGGAGATGAGCGCTGCTTTCGCTTTGAAATTTCGGGGGTTAGAAGTGGCAGAGAAAGATCGAACTTTGGCCCATAGGTTCCATTATGGGGCTCCTACCCTATGACCTTGTTTTGCCGCGGGTCTCATTCTGCCGACCTACTGCCTTTAACTAAGAGAAGCAAGAAATGAGTTCAAACTTTCCCCGTTTGTCTCCAATTTCGACTTCATAATCTTCTGCTATGTCTTCTGATACATTGACAAAATTTTTGCAGTTTCAGACCTTTTCTTTGTGATGTACCAATCCAACCTCGCAGTGACCATTGCCGAAACGCGTGCCTTTCGACATACACCCCCGTAGATTTACGTTTACATGTACATACACCCTCTCTACAAGTTGCTACACGACTGACATGCAAAAACACGTCCATGCTCGTGCGCTACCTTTCAAAATTCAAAATGGCTTTCACTGACTGTGCGTCGTTTACAGCCACACATGACGTATAACTCTAAATTTGGAGTATAAACGGACAAAGCTAGGAGAAGCATAGGGTGTTAGGGAATTAGAACAAAGTACGAACTTATACCAAAAACTTATGTGAATGAAGGAAATGTCTAGCTTTTTTTCCAAGTAAGGTGGGCTATGCCCTAATGCCATCCTGAGGGTGGCAAAACACTCAGTTCGCATAATTTTTTCATGATTTTAAAACTGACAGCCCTATGGGCCGCCAGCAACTGGGTTGGGGCAGTGGTTAACCACAGTTGTGACAACATATATCCCTGCGTCTTCCACTCCTCTATGAGCCACACTTTCAAGAAAGCGAATCCCGCGAAAAAATGAAGAACTTACAGATCTAATACAAGGATTTATTCGAAAAAATAAAACTCACCCTCTTCCCTTGCCCCAAAAAAGATGCTTCAAACTACTTTTCGAAGAAGTTTCACGGAAATCACTTTAGAAAGCAGAACACCATAGCAACTATATC
Organism: Cylicocyclus nassatus; assembly: GCA_958299035.1. Classification (NCBI taxonomy): domain Eukaryota; kingdom Metazoa; phylum Nematoda; class Chromadorea; order Rhabditida; family Strongylidae; genus Cylicocyclus; species Cylicocyclus nassatus. The sequence goes on from CATQJL010000001.1 coordinate 56,586,377, forward strand.
CTACAAAGAATTTTGTTTTTGTCTTGAAATCTACCTCATTATAACATTTAGGAACTTTCCTGAAGCTCTCTTCAAACTGAGATTTTGTCAAATTATGGAAGTGAAAAAGGATACTCTTCCTCAAATAAAAACCTCTGCGGACACTATCTTATCACGACTGACGAGTTCTAGGCAACATGGAACTATCCGATTCCCTCTAAAAATCTTGTATAAGCAATTTTTCAACAATCCTCTATTAAGAGGGAAAACACTCTAATGAAAAGAACTGCATTATGGCCACCTACTGAACGACTTATGAATTGCCCGAGCCTCCTACGAACGATGTTTTGAGAAAAAAGCTGCCCTACGGGCCGCCTACAGACATTTATAAGGAAACTCTCGATAAGAATTTTACTATGGGATTCTTACCCAGACTGATACTCTAAAAGGCAACTACCCTACAAGCCCCTACAAACCAATATCGGACATTGCCCATGGGCCGCCTACACAATAGTTTCGAAAAAGAACCGTCTTTTGAATCCCTACTAACCAATATTCTAAAGAAACAACTGCAGTACGGGACACTACACGCCGGTAATTCATGAAAAGCTGCCCTACCGACAGCATGCAGTCTGATAATTATCAGGAAGGAATGCCCTGTGGGAGCTTACAAACCGATGTTGTATAAAAATCGCCCCGTGGGCCACTTATAGACCATTATTTTGAGAACACTGCTCCATGGACTACTTACAGAACCAAATATCAAAAAAGGACTGCCCTTCAAATCCTTAACTAGATATTTTAGGAAAAAGCTGCCTTTAAAAACGGCTTAGAGACCAATATTTTGAGAAAGAACCGCTCTGCAAGTCCCTATAAATCAATCATTCAAAATAAGAAGCGCTCACAGAATATTTTACGCACTACAAACAATATCAGTAGGGCTGCTCTATGCAAGTCCTATAGGCCGCTTACAGACCAACATTTTAAGAAATAACTATGAACCCCTATACAACGAGGATTATGGAAAAAGGAAGTGCCCTCTGAGAAGCTTACGGAACGATTTTAATTTTACGTAAGAACGGCCTTACGAGTCCCAGAAAGAACAAAAGAACAGCGGGCCGCTTAATGACCGGCAATCATAAGAATGCAGTGCCCTATGAACCGCTAGCAGACTGATATTTAAAGGAAACTGTTCTACAAACCCCATCAAGCAAATAACCTATATTGCTTTATGGTGAGCTTACAGACCGACAACTGAGTAGGCCACCTTGGGACCGAGTGCGGGAAGATTCTCACTTGAGATATATTCTTGTATCTAAATGATGTGCCTGCCAGGCACATTCGGACTCGCTATAATTATGAGCTCCAGAAACCGAGACATCGCAAACCTCGCACCCTTATCCTGTGTCCCTCCAGATGCTGAAAGAGGGATTTCGAAGACCTTTTAAAACAGAGTTCAAAAGTGGATTTGCTCCAATCACTACTAAATTTCGGATTTAGAGGTTTTCGAGGTTCTTTGCTCTTTTTGCTCTTTCCAGCAGTGAGATCTGTTTATTGGAAAGTCAACATTTAGCACCGGTAATGCTTAACCAAGATCACAATTCGGATTCAGAGATTTTCGAAATTTTATTTTTGATAACAAAATCGAAGTTCAGGTTTACAGGTTCCCCCTTATTAATAACGTTATATGTGCACTATCAATAGTGATTTGATGTTTCGAACATTTTTTGTCCTCGCTTGGGCCCCGCTTATGCAGATTCTGCTTTTCTTGTCAGCTGTCTCCATGTTTTCCTACCTGAGGCAAGATCTTCATCTATTCCAAGTTCTCGCGCCGGCCTTGATCCTGTCCACCCACCTCATTTTGGGTCTACCTTTGGGTCTTTTGCCTGGTGCTTCCGCCGTCAAAGCTAGCCTCGTAATGTGGCTATCCACCCTTCTCACATGGCCATACCATCACGATTGGAGCTACTTTCATTCGGGCTCGTATAGTGTCGTTGCAGATGTGGTCTTTCAGTGTGATGAGGCAGGCAGGCATCGAAGGCATCGAAGCATCCTTGTTTCCACCACATCGTCCGTAGAGTGTCCGTTTTGAACATTTTTTGAATGCAAAAAAATGTTTTTCTCACAAAAATCGAATTTCCATAGAATTGCGATTTTGGAATTTTGAAATAAATTCGGGCTTTAAGATCTCACAATCAGAAACTTTAGTTGAATTAAACTTATTCCAGATACGAATAACTGCACACACCTACTGGTTCAAAGCTTACTTCAATCTATTTTGATTTGACCATATTCTGGTATTCAGGACTAAACTTCATACAAATCTGTGCCATGGATGTTTGGTCAATAGTTCATTCATATTTTTCGGGAACCCCTAAAGCTGAATTTTGGCCTTGTTTTGAAGATTTCGAATATCTCTGAACCCGAATTTTGGTCTTGATTGAGCATTATCGGTGCAGCGTTGGCTTTGCAACAAACAAATCTCACTACTGAAAAGAGCAGTCTCGAAAACCCCTAAATCCGAAAATTGCCCTCGATTGGAGCAAATTCACTTCTGAACTTCGATTCTGGAAGTTTTTTTGAAATCCCGTTTCGGCAACTGGAGAGACACTGGATAAGGGGTGAGACTTGCGAAGTCTTGGTCTCCTGAAGGCTCGTAATTATAGCGAATCCGAATGTGCCTGGCAGGCACATCGCTTAGGTGCGAGAATATAGCTCGGGTGAAAACTACATACCTTTAAACAAAGTACTGCCCCATGAGCAGCTTGCGATTGAACGATTGCTCAATGGGAGAGATATAATTGCTCTAATGGCCGCTCAAAAACCATTCAGAGACAAAAAGAAAGGGCTGTACTCATCAAGTATCACTGTTTTCGCTGAGCTCCATGAGCAGCCATGGATATTAGAAAATGAGTATGGGGACAGATTATCGAAGCAAGACGTGTTGGAGGACTGCCACAGTATGTTTAGTAAGACAACGAGTTCCCAAATTAGTCATACCTTCAAGTACAAACTTGTGAAAGTGAGGGAGAGGGGAGGGGGCTGTTAGCAACCCAACGAGAGTGTCGGCATCTCCGAAACTATAATAGCCTTTAGCATTTGATAGCCGCACCTCTTTCTGAAACACTCCTCGTGGAGAAACGATGCTTACCCCTAACACGGGAAGCATGTTTAATCGAAGTGGCCTTTCTAAATAAGAAGTTTACTATATTAGAGGACATACAACGCTCATATATGCACGAGAAGTTATGAGCGTTCTTTAAAGCCAAAAATTGAATGTGCATTATGGATAAAATGAGTTGCTAAAATCTTACTAGCTTTGAAATAATGCAGTCTAATGTGATATAATTTTTATCGTATAGTATATTTTGATTTAAGTGTGATTATCACTGCTCCATTAAAGAGCTAGAAAAAGTATTACGGCAAATTTTGTCATACTTGCACATTCACTTTTTTGCCCCAATAAACGCTTATAACTCATCACCCATAAGCGCTCTGCAGATAAGGAAAGCAGATTTGGAATCAGCAAGTTGCGCCCTTCAATGTGGTATACGTCTCATCTAAAAAGGCCACTTCGACTAAACATGCATTTTTTGTGAGAAAACACGCTGGCCTCATTGACAAATCTTCACCCTCACACCAACCGGAATCACACGTCTTATTTCGCAATTTGCCAACATGTAAGTACAAACCCTTTCCATCCTTTATTATAAAGTGATTTATACATATATCTGGTCTGCATCCAGAGATCAATTGTAATATAACAGTTTGATTTTGGAAACTATCTTCTTCTTTCGTGACGATACGAAATAACACGGCCCGACCCATAAGGAAGCGCTCTCTAATTCAACGACTCGCGCAACTGGCGCACCAAGAAATCGTGAAAATCGAAATTAGCAAAAGCAGATTATTTTCGCAGGTGTCCATCTGCCACTCTCTTGCCGCCCAGACTGTAAATTTATCTTAGAAATCTGTGTCACAGACAGTCTTAGTCGTGCTGGAATGCAAATAGGAGTTGAAGCTGTAAAAGTCGTTCTCTACACCATCGCAGAGATCGTCGTGTTCGGAAAAATCCCGATTGAGTCTCGCCAACATGCCAAACCTTATTTAGCGATTAGATCTCACAGATTTTTCATATTATCATGATTTGGCTATGCTCAAGATGATGGATTGATACCACTGGATATGAAGAAGTTTTTAATTAGGTAGGGCTTTTATCATTGTTGATTGAAAGTGTTTTGAAGCAGAAATCAGAAAGATCAAAAAGCTTACTTTTCTCAAGTCAAAAAAAGAAGCAAATTTTGACATTAGAACGTATTTAGGTTGAGAATACACACTTCAGACGTTGTGGCGGGAGACAGCTTGCGCTCGATTTCAATCCGATGGCGAAATCAGAGGCTTTTCTATTCTAACCTATATCCCGACTAAAACGGATTACTATTCGAGACAAAACTTCTCGTCAAAGCCAGATTTCTCGGTGGCCCAGCGAACGATCATAGAGCATCCGCGGTAGAAAAGGGTTGTAGGAATCAGTTTGTATATAGTGTTGGAGCTTAGCGAATGAGAACATAAGCAAAACTTTGAGATTTCTTGTACTATTTGCAGACGGGTCATTTCGTCCGAATACTTATGCATACAAAAAATGTGTAAACTTTGTCTTAGTTCGAAGCGAACGAATTTTGAACCCAGGGACACCGTGTTCTTAGCACCAACCACCTTCACCTGTAGGCAAATTTTGAAAGGATCTGTAGGGAATAACTACTTACCCTATTTCATGAGTATTAGCCTTATATAAAAAGTTGGCATTTCTGAACCTTGGGAGCTAGTCTGCTTGTTAGTGAACTGTTATTACATCGGACCATTATTGTTAGCCACAACGATATGCCAGAAAGTATCGGATGAGGTTACATTTCAGTCATTTGTATGCTGCATATGCCTCCTGCACAACAAAAAGTTGCACTGAAAGAGTCTTTCTTACAAAGTCTATTAATCGAAAAAAATGCATGCACAGTTGGGTGATACGCAGTTATTATGTGCACTGACTATCCTTGAGATATAGGTCATTTATAAAATCGTGACCACGGATTTGACTACGGACTTTGCGCCCATAGGAGCATAAAATGCTCATACGAGAACGCATACAACACCTCAACGCTCAGCTCAGTCACTTTCATTGTCGAAATAATAAAATACGTGAACAAAAAATTATTTGACTAGAGAATCGAGTAAATGCGCTTTCCGGAAGTGGCGTGCGTGTAGCGCGCGGTCGCACGATCGTCACGATTTCCCAAATGCACTTACAATATGTAGTTTTTCAAAAATTGAATACACTAAAATCTATTCCACCTACGATGTGATTAGACTTGGATTATAGGAACGAGATGTCGTATGATTTCAATTTTTCTTTTCGATTTTCTTGATTTCTGCGTGAATACACAGCAAACGCCTCTGAAATCGACGCTGCCCAATGGACAATATCCGAAATTCAAAAATGGAAGTGGCACGAAAACTTGAAAAAGGGGGAGGGGTATTTTAATCAGTATGTGAGTAAAAGTTTCAAGTCTCACCTCGAACTGGCGAAAACTCAACTAAATTGGTGAGGGTGAGCGATGAAATCCTTGAAATTTGTTGCTTTCGTAATCACCTTATATTCCAACATACCAATTCACATCTTCCTAGCTCAAAGCTAGCAAATAGTCGTAAAATCGTGCAAATGATCGTAAGCGACATAAAACCAACAAATGCGTAAAACCAACAAAAGTGATCTATGACTATATTTCAATCATGGGCACTATGCTTCACCTTCCACTACCCGTAGCCAATTTTCAGCTTCTTAGCACAAGTTTGCCAGCAAATCGAAAGATTATATTGATAACGAACAATCTACACGTGCAGCGCCTCAAAGTGTCAAAGGTTTGATCTTTATCAGTTAAGATAAGGCCGTAGAGAGACATTCATTGAGCTTACATGAGATTAACCTAGAAACCTTAGATAAAGCGCTTTATCATTTACTTTAAAGCTGTATAGCTGATGCAATTATGCAAGGAGACATCTTATTATGTACTAGTTTGAAAAAAAGCTAAAAGCTGAAAGCTATCTTCTAAACCATTTATTTGATTTCAGACCGCGCCCTCGCACTTTACAGTACTGCAGAAGTGCTCCTTCCTTTTCGTGTAATGAATAGCAATTTTATAATTTTGTGTGATATTTAAATAGCTCTGCAAGAGCCTTTGCACCATGCACTGCAAGCGCTACGCTCGCTCCTGAACTTTTATGGAAACCATTGCAGTTTCATACACAAAGTGTTATGTGCGCATTGATTATACTATAAAGAGGAGGATAGGAAAACCTTTAACGTCTATACTAACAAAGAGGGAGAAAAAAACAACGCGGCCTTGTTCTTGTCGTCTTTTCCCTGCTTATTTATGCATCTCTAACCGACGAGAATTTTGTTTTGTGTAGGATGCGCTTGTTATCATGACCCTCCTGCAGAAATTGAAACCATTCATATAGGTCTCAACGCTCGTTGTCTCATAGTTGTCAAATCACAAATTTTGATGTTTTGCTTTCAATAATGAATCAATATAAGAGTCAATAGCCGCGAAATATTAGCATCATTCCAATAATGCCACCTCTTACGAGGGGAAGGATACTTGGTGACCGTGGCCTTTTGCAATGAGTTGTATACCAGTAGGTGCGTCTTGGAATGCTGATTCTAAATCTATGTGCAATATCTGCTGTGCGACTCCCTGAACAAAGTTATAGCCTTTTTTTATATGGATTTTGCGAAATTTAGGCAGACAAAATCGTCAGTATCCAGGCTTTTTAGATTCTGATGTATTGGTGACTGTTTTTCTGAACTTAACGCTTTACTTTATCTGTACGCTCTCTTGTAGTGCGTAAGTGAACACTCTAACAATATTGATGATTCAATATTCCTGCATCAAAAATTGTGCAAATTTTGCTGATAAGAAATGTTCACAATTTCTTTCGGAAGAGCGCGCAGCAGATAATGAAAACAGATTTGGAATCTGCGCCCCAAGATGCATTTAATGGTCTACGCTACATTCTAGAAGGCCACGGCCACCAAGTATCCTTTCCTTGTTAGTCATATGTGCAAAGTCATCCTAGTCAGTGGTGTTTTTTGGCAACCCTGCTGCATTTTTGAAAAGTTGCTGCTGGCAGATTTCTTTTCAGCGCCGAATTTATTAACCCATAGAATAGCTCAAGTTTGCGAGACTTTCATTAATTGCTAAGTAATTTTTTTTATATCTATAATAAGTTTAGCGATATGACAAGCAACATACTAGCTTGGTTCTTTTTGATGCTTCTGCAACCATTCTTATAATTAGAATATGGCATGAAGGTTGATCTCTCAAGATTTTATCGGTTTTATTTTAGAGATTTCAAATCCTACTTTTTGGAAAAAAATTTTCAAGGCGTAATTTTCATCAACTATGTATATTTCATTTTATAATACCGCCTATTTTCCATGGACTTAGAGCAAGCAGGTGAAAGGAGGAATTTTGAGTTTTAGCTTCTTCTCCTTCTTGAAGAAAAGATCTATTATAGATGAATACTTGTAGGAGGAACGTTCTTTCAAACATTAAGAGAGGTTTTTGAATGAAAAAAAAACTATTTCTCTACAAAAGCACCGCCTGAAGTACGAAAAACGTGCAATTATCAGCCAATTCAACAAACTATTAGGCTGATGCAAAAATCGTTCCTTGGATTTACTTCTGTTCAAAAGTAAAAGTCAAGATCTTCACAGAATCACCTTCGCCGTAAATCGGTGGAAGCAAATGCAAGTGTTAGAAATCCATGAAAAAATCTATTATTGGGTTGCAAAGAAAGTCCCCAGGCACTTTTGGAAATTTCATTTTCTAATGCATTGTTTTTGGCGCTCGGTCGGACTTTGAGAACAAGATTTTATACTGTTCAGTAGGGAGAAATCTGAGCTTTTCGAATCCGCTCCCAATTTTTATCGATACCAAATGGTTTGATCTGCACATCAAAAAAGGAAACCTTTCCAAACATAAAAATTTCGCAGTTTTTCTTCCTGTCGCCATTTTTTTGTGCAGTTCAATGAATATCGTTCAATTCGTGGGTGATCTGATAACTTCTGACTCGCAGCTGCATTCGAGTTTTGAGGTTTGCGCTCAGAAATTACAAGCTATCGAACTTGCCTCTGACTGCGACTCTTATCGAAGCTGACATCGCTTCTGCGAAGATCGCCAAGCTTGGATGATAGGTCCTAAAATGTGTAGGGCATTACTTCAACAATGTTCGCAGTAATCAAGATTTGGTCCAGCCTATGCAGAACGTAAGACTTCAAAGCCACTTGCTTGAAAGATGGTACATTTTTGGGAGCAAAAAATGGACGTTTTTTTCTAAATTTCCGAAAAACTTCCTTTACAGTTTCTCGCTCAAAGGCGTAAGTAGTCTCCATAACAGCACCAGCGGGCTTCTACATAACTACAGCATTTGAGCTCTCCAGCTTTCATTGTGCCTGAGATAATCCTGCACAAACAGGCCACTTTTCACGTCGACCTTTTTCCCTTCTGCGCATGCTGGTGGGCCGCAGTGAGGCGCTGAAAAACCAGCAAGACAAGTATATGTTGTAAAAAGAATTGTCTTTGCGATAAAGTTTGTAGCTTTAAAGAAGAACTAATATGCTTGAAACAGCAAATTAAAAAATTTTTTCACAAGTGCCCTGAAACTTTTTTACAACCTAATAGTATTTCCAGGCAAAATCACGAAAAACTGAAAGTAGTTTTATGTGAAAGCGGACATCATGCGCTTTACAGTAGTACTTTCGTCATGAATTCGAACGAGAAAATACGAGAGCTAGAAGCAAATGAAGAGAACTCAATTTTGGCAACTTCCAAACAAGCTCAAAAATATCCAGAACGTCACAGCTGAATCGAGACAAAACGAAAAAGTCATGGACATAGGTTTCAAGACCTACTCATTCTAGCTAAGAAAAATCAATGGTAATTGAGAGCAGATTGTTTTTCGTCAAAAAGAGCATTCCTTACAAAATTCTTGTCTTTTCGTAGGGACCTTCGTTCGCACGATAAGCTAGGAAGATAGAACATGCGTCCATGTTTTTTTTAAATTATTTTGTAAAGCTTTCGCATTTCTGGTGTGCTTACTCAAAATTACCCAAATTTAAGGCTTCTTCTTCTTGTGTTCTTTTCTGCGACATTCTTCAACTGAAAACTACATGATCTCTTCATTCCAACATTTTTACAGTAAATCATGCAGATGATAGTGAGTGACGTTTTCCCGTGAACCGTGAAGGTGTGATCGAACCTTTTAATCAACCTAACACATTCTGCTCCTCAACTTCGTCAACCAACTCTCTTCTGAATCATAATAAATTGAGTAAGACATCAATTCTCCGCAAATAATACAAAAATCTGTCACAGTGTAAGCATCTAAACCGATTTGCACAACAAAAAAAATCCTTTCCGAGTGAATCCACTTTGACGATATATAAATTAAAGATGTATTGAAGAAAGGCTAGCATGAATTATATATTTTCCACGTTGCTTCATGCCATTCACTTGACTTCACTCGACCAAATTTCCAATTCAGGAATGTCAGCTGTGTATATTTTATATGGATTGGTAATCGCTTTTCTTTTCTATGTGAGCTACGATGTATTTGTTGAAGAAATGATGAGGAAAGCGGAGGATCAGAGTTATTCACAAAGTTTGTGCTGGATGAAATGCTTTTATTTGGAAGCATATGAAAGACAATTCAAATACATTTTTAGGAGGCACATCTAATGCGAATAAGGCCACTGTGCTGTCGATCTTCAGCACAGGGTTTCGTGAGTCAACGGTGGAGTCATGTAAGGATATTAAGATTTCCCTTTATTGAAGTAGAAAATTCGTTGCAACACTTTCCTCCTTATCAGTTGGTTATCCGGAAACACACCGAAGATTTCTTTGCTGTCTTTCTGATTTCATTTACGTGCAGAAGAAGTTCCAGCTCAAAAATGTTGAGATGTTGTGAGAATCAATGGGTATGGGTCGACGCAAAAGTGGCCGTAATATCCCTAACAAAATTCTATTTCGTCAGAATGTTTAGATTTACTTTCAACCCAACTGCATCGTTCAATTGAATCCCTTCTTCAAGTCTTAGATTTACGTGCTGCGTACATACTTGGGTTCTGGCAAACAAAGAAGAGGGAAAGCTTTGAAAGATAGCAAATTTATAACGAATTCAAATCGAAATGGATCCATTAAGTTCAGGACTCGACACAGGTAGCTTATAAGGAAGTTGGACATTGCTTTTGGGACAAATAGCAAAGAGGTTATCGTTTCTGCGGTCTAAAATAGGTGTATTAGTTAACGTTTCCGATTTTGGGTTGTTTCATATTTTTTTAAAATTTTGACTTTTTAGTGCAACGGGTCATACAGCTCTAACATCTAGATAGATCTCAAGGTAGCCTTCCACAGAACAAAGCAAGCTTACAAGGTGGTCTTTAACAGTTCGCACTTGCTCCACCCCAAGTCTTGAATCAAAATCTGAAAAATACAATAAACTGAAAGAAATTTTCTACGAATCGCTCGCACAGCATATATACTTCCAACTCTGGTGTACCGCTGCTGTATCCGTTGGTTGTTTAGAAGTCGATAAAACGAAAATACAATGCTTTTCAGAGCAAACCTGTGCTGTTCCCATATGCACTATTTTACGTATACTATGAATCTTCAAAAGTACAGCTGTAGATTCATAGCTTCTACAACCTTTCTCCAAAAAATACTGATTTTATAATATTTTTTCAAGAATTACATAGCGCTTTTAGGAAGAAAATTCACAATTGTACTTTTAGCGTTTGTAGTAACAAGTGGATTTAAACAGCATAGCTTCGCAATTCTTAAACCATAGAAATTTTCGGTTTTTTTTTCAATTTTTAGCAGAGGAAAGAGTGTAGCAATATATTAGGTTGTTCCGAAAGTTTTGTCGGTTTTTTCAAACCACTGTAAAACCACGCACAATAAAGACCTGAGTGAGTTTCAGCATGCATTCGATGCAGCTTTTCCCTCTCTTTCTTACGGATACATTTTCATATTATAATCCTATGTGGTTTTTTTATAATTGCCAAAATTCTCCACCTGTCAATTTTACCTGCTCAAAGTTAGGCTAATTTTTAAAAATTTCATTACAAAGTTTCGAAAAGAATTAAGAATGGGTCAAATAGAGCGTCTTTCGGACTACAAGATGGTGTTTTTAGATATTTCTAATCTGCTGATTTTTAGGCTTCAAAAAATTATTTCTCCGGAGGTCTCGATTTTTGGCAAAGACATGAAAACGCAACTGCATAAAACACACGAAAGCTATTGAGGTTTCTGCGTATTGAAACAGAATTCTTACTAAACATCATCTATGCAACATAACCAACTTTGATTTGCTTCGAAAAAGCAGCTTTTTGGAATTTTTGGTACTTTTACGTGTTAAAATTATTCGAAAAGCCGCGGTTTTTAATAAAAAAGTAATTATAACGGATTTGGTAAAAGTGGCCCATGCAATCTAAAATGAACAAAATGTAGCCAAAGGTTTGCTCTACATAATGGTTATCAGCGCTCTTTGAAAACATCGGAATAAACAGTTCTAAAATTCACGAAAAATTTGGCGTTACTGCTGAGCTGCTCAAAAAGCCGTGACGGTAACATTGCGAAGACAGGATTGATCAAAAAGCAAGTATAACTGTAAGAAAGAGGATAAAAATCTGAACCAAATGGTGCCTAGGCCGTCTATGGATTGGTGATCTGTGAAGTTTAGTGAGAGATGAAAAAAATCGACAAAACTTTCGAAACAACCTAATATGTGTGAATGTGAAGTGTATATGCGTGAGAGACCTGTAAGGTCACTCACGAAAATACAATTTTTTCAATTTTTCGGGCTTGAAAAACTCCATAGACAATGGCTCAAAGCTTGAGGTGGATAGAAGGCAGTGCGAACAGACATTCATTGTTTTGTCCAGGTTACTTTGTTTGTCGAGTGATACTTGGTAACCTCAAATGAGAGAAGTATTACATACGATTTTATTGCGGTAAATAGTCAAAATCGAGATAAAGCATTAGACAACCCAATAAACTGGATTTATGTTGAGAGTGAGGAAATCATGTGAACAAAACAGGAAGAGATGCCCACCTCAGGTGGGATCAGGATGGTATATGCAACCCCAATTGTGAAAAAGTTCGCCATCTCAAATTCAAATCACAGCCGTTCCTGCCCAACCTTGGTGACCGGCTCGGTACCAGCCTAGAAGCTGACCTTCTTAAAAAGAAGATAAATTTCGTTGGATTGAAGTTTCCTTGCCAGATATTGCTTCAATTTCTTGAAAGAAGACAAACTTTTGAAGCATTCTCACATCTACTCTCTCTTTTTCAGCTCTCACTTATCTTTAGCAATTGAAAGGATCATCTTACATCTTAGAATAGAAACACCTTTTTTCTAATTTCAGCATTTCCATGTTTGATTTCTACAGCTGCACATATGAAATCTTCAGATTTCCCGAAAAAGGGAAAAATGCACATTTTAGGTGCACCCAACTCTTTTAAAATATGGAATGTAATTCGTGAGAGGTTTTTATTTGTTCATTTCCGGGACAGATATTCAAATTTTTAGAATGCTCATCTCGTCGTGGTTCAGAAAATAACAAATTTATGAGCATTTAGGTATTTTGAAAATACCTCGGAATTTTCAGTTGAAATTCGACAATTTTGACCAAATTTTTCCACTGACTTCTTTCGACAGGAACTCATTGCTCAATGATATTGTTCTCGCTGTGTCCTGTTCTATCACTACTCAGTTTTTCATAGGTCTGGAATATTAGTTTCTCGACTTACGCTCCTCTGATCAAGGTCCCAATTTGCAATTTTAGGCCGCCAACCTCAGTTCAGAGATCCATATCTCCATCGATAAAACTCACAATCAGCTGTTTTCTTCTAAAACTTGTGAAGGACTTCCTGTAGATTCATAATCAGAGTATGACTAGGAGATTTCTCGGCAGTAAATTCCTTTACTGCTCCTCAAACTTCCAAGCTTTCACTCAATCTCACAAATATCATTGATGACTATTTTCATGTAAAAAACTGAAAAAAGAAAGAATTTCTTATGCACAGTTTGTCAGCGATGCTCACGTTCACCATATTCAACATGAAGTTATAAAATTTCTGCCTATAAGCAGAGTTATGACGGTGCGACGTATCTGTCGCGGTGTAACCGTCGAAATTTCGGCAACGACGGATTTGTTGCGTCGGAACCGTCGACTTTTGCCAAACTGGTTTACGTAATTTACTTTGTAGATTTATTATGTTGCTGAAATCAGTGGTTGGTAGTCATGGTGGTAGTGAAATTAAATTTTCATCTACTTTGATCTAGAAAGCGTTATTTCTTGGTGACGGTTTCACACACAATCATTCCGTCGCGACCATTCTAAAACGATTCAGGAAAAGTTTTTCTCAAACAAATTTACATTTTTTTAGCCGTCATTCCAGTAGTATTCCGAATATGAAACTAAAATTTGAAAAAAGTAATTTTCAATAGAGTTATGAGCTTGCGACGATTTCGTGGCAGATCAATCCGTCGCCACCCCACTGAAGCAGTTAGGGAAATGTGTTTTGGGAATTTTTTTTGTTTTCAGAATCGCTTTTTTGTGAACTTTCCAAAAATCTCATAAGATTTGCAAAAAAATTATTCTGAAAGATTCTATGAGTTTCCGACGATTTTCTGTTGATTTATCTGCCGCGGCGGAAAAATCCATCGCCTGGCGTTTTTTTTTACGCGAGTTAGGGGCTGCATTGTATATGCAACCCCAATTGTGAAAAAGTTCGCCATCTCAGATTTAAAGTACAGCCGTTCCTGCCCAACCTTGGTAACCGGCTCGTGACCAGCCTAAAAGCTGACTTTGTTGACAAGAAGATAAACTTTGTTCGATTAAAGTTTCAGTGCCAGATATTGCTTCATTTTCTTGGAAGAAGACAAACTTTTGAAACATTCTCACATCTACTCTTTCTTTTTTAGCTCACTTGTCTTTAGCAATTGAAAGGATCATCTTACATCTTAGAATAGAAACACCTCAAAAAAGTAGATTAATACTGCTATTTCCAGTGATGACGAAAAAACTGCCAGTTTCTACTTACGATGGAGAAAAGACAAACGAGACAAACGAAGGTGACATTTTTGATGAATGCCCATTCCATCTTCCTGATCCATGGCACAAATCTGTCTTGAAGTACGTTGACGTCAAACATGGATACAAAGCAGTGAGTAGATTGTAATTCAGTGGGAATTTGGCTACTGCGAAGCATTCAATGACGTCACTTCAACTGTGAAATGACAAATAATGAAGATTTTCGTATGTTTTGGCATATTAGGCCAAGATTTGATTACTGCCGTTTCGAGCTAGAGACTTTTTTCGCGCCTTCAAACTTTGTAACCACCGTAAGTACTATAGTCCAAAATGGTGGTTTTTTTAAAGTAAAAGTTCAAAAAATGTGCTTAGGAATTTGCGCATAGGAGTTATCGAAGGCACTTGTTATTGATGTTTATTTCAATTTTGGCATGATATCATTTTGGTTAACGTCACGGTAGTGCGTACGCTCTCAACATCATAAATTTTCAAAAAAAAATTGTTGTGAGGTCACCTCAGTGCTGATCACGAATTCATTTTTCTTCACGGCTGCAGGGATGGGGGGTACGGTAGCAGTACGGTAAAATTTTTGTAAGACAGGAAATTGTCAAGAAAGAGCAATGTTGGATCCCGAAACTAAGGTATCAGCGTGCTAAACATTCTTATATGAGGTTTTTGCTCAGTAGGATCAAACTTCGAGATGGGTTAGCATGGCTCTTTTGCTCGCCCTGTAATTTGTGCGCCCTTGGTTTCTAAAGAAATCACAAATTTTCTAAAGAATATGAAACGGACTTCAGCAGCCTTTCCCTGGTTACACCCACTGTAAACTGTTGTAAGTATCCCGAGCGCACACGCTGACTTTGGCTTCGCTCAGGTGTTTCCAGTTATGTGCCAAAATTCTATGGGATTCCAGGTAAACAGACAAAACTAAAACTTCGGAAACTTACAACTCACCAGGTGGTTGTAATGTCATGAATATCTTATGAAGTTGTTCATCATATCAGACCCGTGTGGCACAAAAATAATCAAAAATAGTTATTGTCTGACAGAACTTACAGGCATGTGCAATAAACGAAACTTCAAAACCGGTGACCCGACTTGTTAATGGAAGTATAAAGCTGCTTACAGGAAAGGAAAACTTCACTTGCACGGCAAGGTCGGTGTTCGAAGCACAAACTAGTAAGAGTCAAGTTACTAAAAACTTGACCTATAATGTGCTACTATCAATTAGCAGTGTAGATTGATATGTTCATTTTCAGATGTCTTAGGTATGGCAATGACGAAAGTTACATTGCTGGAAACTGGTCTGACATTGAAGGACAAGTCTTTGATTGCGACTTTGTGGAGACGAAATGCGAGCTCGGGGATACCCTAAAACGTTTCTTGCATATGCAGATCGCTGAGCAGAAGTGGGTGATTATCTCATATTCAAAACAAGACATTGTACTTGTTTCCACTTACAGTCCACTAATATAGCTTTGTTGTGGCCTTTTCATTCGCTGCAGGAAGAGGTAATATAATTTATCGATGTTTTTACGAACAAGGCAAAATTCCGTACCTAGTGAGATAAGGACTATAAATGAAGTCTGAGAGTCGCTTTATGTGCGTATAGTGTGTAAGGATTGATTTCAGTTTGCTTTTGGTACGCCATTTCTTAAGCGCAGAAATGCAGCTTTCTTGAGCTTAGTCAAAATAAACCTGAAAAATCACATCACTTTTCTTATAAATAGTACTGCATAAGAAGTGACACACAAGCTTACGAGGGAAGGATACTTAGTGACCGTGGCCTTTTGCAATGAGATGTATACCAATAGGTGTGCCTTGGAAGACTGATTCTAAATCTATGTTCATTACTAGCAAGTGGGTCGGGGCAGATAATAAGGGCTTAGTTGTGACTGTAAATATTTTCAATCAAATTTCCTATTCCTTTCTAGAACATTTTTGCGAAAAGCATTCCACGGACAACTGCTCAAAGAAGCGATAATCTCCACAAATTACTTAGCATTCCTCAAAATTCCTGCTACAACCACGCATGAAAAATATTATTTTTTTCTCGTTTACCACGCCCTTTCTGCAAATTAATCTCCCCTTCTCACAGAGACATATATAAGGGTTGGTGCAAAATTTTTGTTAGTTTTTTTAATCCATCGGCAAACACGCTAAAATGAGGATAAACAAACATCTCAAAATGTATCCGATGCAGAATTTCCTCTT
Source organism: Cylicocyclus nassatus (assembly GCA_958299035.1). Taxonomy (NCBI): domain Eukaryota; kingdom Metazoa; phylum Nematoda; class Chromadorea; order Rhabditida; family Strongylidae; genus Cylicocyclus; species Cylicocyclus nassatus. Next base: position 56,602,722 of record CATQJL010000001.1, read on the forward strand.
TCCAGCTGCTAAACCATTGTGTTTCGTTGCGAGAGTGACGAGATTTTTGCTGTAAATTACAACCATTCGTTTTCAACACGTCCAGTTTTCACTAATTTTCAAAATTTTTGTAGAGACTTTCAAAGGAGCCCTAATAACCAGCAGATAGGCAAACCTTTTGCCGACTTATGCAGTTTTTTTTCTTTTTTCAGCTGCTTTTTCAGATTTTTGCTGAATAATTTTCTCAAAGTCCTGTGTTTTGGAAAAATCGCATAACCTGTTATTGCATCAAACACTGTAAAACCTACAGAATACCGAGGTTTCAATACTTGATTATTACTACCGTTATCATTACAAAGTAAATGAGCGATTTTCGCTTCAAATTATGAAGATTTTGAAACATAGCTTACGTCATTGCGCACTCCTGTAATTGAGAAATACTGCGATTTTCCCCACAAATATCGCCTGTCTCGGCAGAAAAAAACAAGCGTTAGAAAGAGGAGAGATAGTTGCATCGACTGATGACTGAAGTGTTTAACATTTTATGTTCTACGAGATTTAAATAGGCTGAATGTGAAATTTGGTTACTTCAAAAAATGAATCGTAGAAATTCTGAGAAACAAGCCGTAGGGCTGCAAAACATTGCTTCTGTTGGCAAAAAAGTTTGCCCTATCTGCTGGTTATTAGGGCTCCTCCGAAAGTCTCATACAAAAACTATGAAAATTAGCGAAAATCGGATATGGTTAAAACGAATGGTAGTAATTTATTGCAAATATCTCGTCACTCTCGCAAACGAAACACAATGGGAGTTTAGCAGGCTGGAAAGAGAACGAAATTCTGCATCGGATACATCTTGAAGTATTTGTTTATCTTCATTCTAGCGTATTTGCCGGTGGATTGAAAAAACTGACAAAACTTTTGCACCAACCTAATAGATATATCCCCCCCCCCACTTTTCTACCCTCTCAAAGAAAATTGCTCTTCGAGTTTTTCTCAACAAGTCCCATAAAAGATCGTTAAGTAAGTAGCAGGACACTTATCGTTTTGGAAGTAGAAATACACCCATAACAATTATGTGTACTTACTTCAAAAAACACTTTTTTCTCCAAATTAATTCCGACAGTAACGAGATCAATCGTCTAAGAACCTTGGCAGAGAATCCTTCAATTTTTTCGCCAAAGGAATATAAAGCTTTACTACAAAAAGAGATACCTCCCCGAAAAGCATGCTACTGAGCCACCTAAAGACCGTCAATGATAAGAACTGCAGAAACGTATAAAAAATTTGTTTCCCTGTTCGATCAACTCGCTCTACGTGCCGCTTACAGACCGTAGTAACTATTCCAAAAAAAGTTTATGCCCTATGTGCCGCTTAAAGACCGTATATATAAGAAAAACCAAGCTTGCAAGTCTACAGAATATTTACTCACAGCTTATTCCCATATTGCCGTACATGACACTTTAGGACCTTCAGTTTTGAGAATGCCCCAAACGTACAAAAATCTGTTTCCTGCCCGTTCGAGTTGCCCTACGTGTCGCTCACAAACCAATACTATCTATCTGAAAGACAATCGAGTTGCTTTACGTGCCGCTTACATATCGATAGCGACTATTCAAAAAGAAGGTTTATGCCCTAGGTGCCGCTTGAAGAAAGAAAAACCAACCTTACGACTTTACAGAAGAAAAAACAACGAAATCAAGTATTTATGGCGCATTCTCAAACTGTCGTACATGCCACTTTGAAACTTTAAATTCTGGAACTGCCCCAAACGTACAAGAATCTGTTTCTCTGCCCGATCGAATTGCCCTACGTGCCGCTTACACACCGATACCTATCTGAAAGCACCAGCGGGATCCAGTTACAGCAAAAGCAAGGCTGTTGTTAGATAAATGCTTCTAAAAGTACCACGAGACCAAATTACTCATGCACTCTCTTGTCTACAGCGGAGCAAGATAATACAAGGGACTGTTCTTAGTTAGAGCATTTTCACCAAGAGTTGAGAACATAGATGAATTTAGCTCAAGTCACGCTGTTACGCAATTTGGCATCAATTCAAAAGCAATTAATAGGAGTGCAACATATTCCAAAGACACATTATGGGATAACAAGCTCGAAAAAAAGCAGGTACAAATAACACACCCGAACATTGGCGACCTATTCTCAAAATCATTGCGACACTCATGATTGCCTTTCGAAATACGTGTGACCCTTTTACGAAAATATGCTTGGTGACTCGTTATGAAATTTGGCAGAGTTCCAAAACGCATGCCACTTGGCAGCAATCCAAAAATGAACATCTGTACCTTTCATCATAATTTCTCCTGCTGTCTCCTCGTTTGCCGTGTTCCACGGATCAGGGGTAACCAAGTGGTAAACAACGAATCCAAAATATATTACGTAGTGATCTGCTGTGCGACTCTCTAAACAAAGGTATGGACTTTTTTCCATATTGACTTTGCGAGATTAGGCAGTCAAAATCGTCAGTAATCAGGCTTTTTAGGCTCTGATGTGTCAGTGACAATTTTACTGAGCTTGATGTGAAGATCTACTTCATATGTACGCTCCTTTGTAGTACATAAGCGAACGAACGATATTGGTGAATGTTGCATTGCAAACAGTGCAAATTCTGGTGACAAAAAATGTTCGTAATTTTTTTAGAAGATCGCACACCAGGTAACGAAAACAGATTTGGAATCACAGCGCTTTAAAATGCATTTAATAATCTACGTTTCATTTCAAAAAACCACGGTCACCAAGTATCCTTTTCTTGTTAGTCTCGAACAAATTTTTCAAAATTCAAAATCTTCTTTTGTCTGACTTATTCAGAACGCTCGTTTTCAGCGCACATGCAACAATATGTGACGATATTTGTGATGCTTATGTCTAGGAAGAGAATGCTAAGAAATAAGCATGAAACAATTTACGAGCTTGAAGACTAGCAACAGTCAGTCACTCACCAAACACATTTGCTCCAAACGAAAAGCAACTATTTATCAGATGAAAGAAGAGTATGATGCAGTTTTCGCTCAAATGCTAGCAAGTATCTCCCCTCCTGCCGAGCCTCGTACTATCTGTTTAACCAGACACGATGTCGTTTCAGGCTTCCTCCAGAATCATCGAATATAGAGCGCTCCATACATCCAGATGTGCACATTATCGTTATAGATTCCGTGGCGTCAACCCAAATAATCAGGTGAGATAAACGTAGTTCTTTCGTGGAGAGTCAGCTATTTTACTGTTTGGTTACCAAGAGAACCTATGAAGATTGTGTGCCGGCTTTGTTCTGTGGTCAAAATTCGATCGATAAGTAGCCAGCAATATGTGCAATTTTATTCATCTTGTTAAAAGAAGCTTGGAAACACAAGCTCCATTAGTCGAGCTGCTTCTTATGTTACGTTGAGAAGGACAAACATTTACGTAGCAGACTTCACGCTATTTTGTACCACATCTTGTTTTCGCAGACAGGCAGCGAGTTTAGCTTCGATTTTTATTGAAATAGTAGGTATCTTGAGAATAGTGACTGCTAAGATCAGTAGGAGCACAGAATCCTCAAAATCAGCACAGAAAGTACTCAAAACATAGTGAGATGTGAACTGTGCAGAACGTACATAGCAAGTGAATCCAACTTCTTTTCCTCACATACATGGTCCGGCACGGATGGTTCGGGGTCAGATTAAAGTTTTGGGTGAAAAGCAAAGGGGTATTGCACAATTGCTAAACATATATAAGTGACCTAGGGCGGTAGGTATCAAGACCTGGTGCGGTATGTATTGATCTCCCTTCGCGTAGGTTTTCCCGTATAAGTCGCAATCGTAATCCAGTCAGGAGGGCGCCCACTGCCCATGATGCGCGAATATGAGGGCCTGATCGTGCAAGAGTCCATTCAAGCAGAATGGTTTAGGTCTGCAATGCCTGGACACCTATCCGTCTCGTTTGTGTATGAAATGTATGAAAAAGTGCGTCTCTTTGATTACGTATCCGAAAACGTCAGCAAATCGAGCGATTCAATCACTAGCCAGCGTGTACGATTTGTAACTGTTATGTTGCAAGAGATTTGTCTGTTTTGACATTTGATCTGATCTTATCTTGAGATTTACAAGAGACTCAGAGCTCAAATTGAAGAGGTCGGGCTTTGAAATTCTTGCGAATTTCATAACCAAATCAAACCAAATGTCAAATCAGGATCGGTAGTAAACCTATCGAAACGCGCAGCTCGAACTCAGAGTTAACTCTGAGTTAACTCTGAGTTACCACGCACCTTTCAGGGACTACAGTGCTGGCCAAAACTATAGATCCACTATAAAAAACTGCCGTAGTTCATCTGCTTCTCAACGAATTGATCTGAGATTTGGTACAGTTGTGTGTTCAACAGGCATTCATCAGTGACCGGAGCGGATTCCGCTTTCGTTAGATTATGCAGGAAAAAAATTAAAAATTTCGAAAAAAGCAGGCTCGAAGGCTGGCCAAAACTATAGATCCACCTAAAATTTCTGTCTGCTAACGTGACTCTTAGCTTCCAAAATCTTTTGTGCATAAACCTAGTCGAAAGTCAAAGCAGTGGGTTTAGTTTAGCTGCGTCATACCTTTATAAGAAACGCTTATCTGCTTTTTTCCACTCAAAAACTGCTCTCATGCGTATTTTGTTCCCGAGAATGTGTTTTTGTAGAGGATTCCGCACTTTTTTGACTGGTTTGAAAGTGATAGGGCTCCATCTATCTTGTAGATGCTTAGTAGCGTGAGCAGCAGAAAAAAATTCGGGTTTTGTATCTAAAGCGCACCTGACATAGACCTAACCGCAGACCTGCGTTCAAATTTATGCCTTCAAGCTCTTTCTGCAAACGTTGTCATGAGCGTGAACTGGAGTAGTTGCATTGTTGGTATGTATGAGAGTCCGTGTGCAGTGGTTGCAGGTTTCTGCAGATCCTAGTATGCAGGCTAATTGAGGACTTCATCCTGCAAATAGTGATTTGCAACAAGCCTTGAAGTTATTTCTGCTTCTGACCATAATGCTCATGTGAATCACAAGGCAACATATATTGCAGGGTGTATTCAATAGTTAGCAGCTAAAAAGTGGCAAAATTCAAAGAAGGTACCAGTTGGTAAGTACTTTGAGATTGCCGAACACACCGCAAGACTTATGCTTTGAAAAAGAATTAAAGTGCGACTTCGCAAGCAATCGTAACTATAGTTTACAAACTTCTTTTTAGGTGAATAATGCTAAATAATGCTTCTACATTATTTTGAGCTTATAAAAATAGCGGATACCAATTTTGAAGGCAAAAATTCGAGCGCAGGCCTACGGTTATGTCTGTGTCAGGTGCGCTTTGGATACGAAAACCCGAATTTTTTTCTGCTGCTCACGCTACTAAGCATCTACAAGATAGATGGAGTCCTATCACTTTCAAACCAGTCAAAAAAGTGCGGAATTCTCTACAAAAACACATTCTCGGGAACAAAATACGCATGAGAGCAGTTTTTGAGTGGAAAAAAAGCAGATAAGCGTTTCTTATAAAGGTATGACGCAGCTAAACTAAACCCACTGCTTTGACTTTCGACTAGGTTTATGCACAAAAGATTTTGGAAGCTAAGAGTCACGTTAGCAGACAGAAATTTTAGGTGGATCTATAGTTTTGGCCAGCCTTCGAGCCTGCTTTTTTCGAAATTTTTAATTTTTTTCCTGAATAATCTAACGAAAGCGGAATCCGCTCCGGTCACTGATGAATGCCTGTTGAACACACAACTGTACCAAATCTCAGATCAATTCGTTGAGAAGCAGATGAACTACGGCAGTTTTTTATAGTGGATCTATAGTTTTGGCCAGCACTGTATCAACACCTGCATAAACGAACCAAATTGGGGTGGTATGGCAGGATACGCGCAAGACGTACTTTATGCCAAGTATGGAAAATACGGCGTAACTCGTTCCACGCGAGACGCTACGCGACGAAACGCGCAGCTGAGCTACGTGTTAGTTCTGACTTTGGTGCGCGTTTCAGGCTCGCTTCAAACACGGAGTTAACTTCGAGTTTGGTTAGAGAAAGAAAAATAGTGTGCAAAAGAGGTGCAGCTAAAAAGTCCTCCGGGATACATTTTGCTCCGAGTTTCATCAAGCACGATGGGGGTATCATGGTACACCGTTGTACATAAAAATTTGAAATTTTGTAAAATTTTGGTTACGAGGTTATCGGAGGTGCTGATCACGAATCCGATGCTCATTTTTCGCCATTCACCCACATAACGAGGTTACGGCAGGAATGCCGTAGTTGGGCGAGGCACCTGAACACGAATACGATAGTCATTTTTCGCTACGGGGCTACATGACGAGGTTACGGTAGGGATACGGTAGTTGAGCGAAGATCACAAAAAAGCTGAAACTTTTCTGAAACTTAATGTGGTGGGGTTATTTGCCATGCTGATTCAAGTATGCTAATCATTTTGCATGAAAATGCAATATATGGTTTTCAGCAGCCAGCCATCAGTGCCGTATCCATCTTCTAAGCGCTGCGTGCGCTGCGAAATTAAAGCCATAAGTCAAGTCTCATCCATATTTTTCGAAAACACATGCACCTACTCAGATAATCGCCGAGGGCAGGCGGTCATGCGATTTACGGGCGGGCGGGCACCGGAAAAATAGTTCGCTGATTTCTTGCGGCGCTTGCAGATATTTGGAGGAATTTTAGCGAAATTTTAGACTAATGCTTGGAGAACATCGCGGTTTTCTTATAGAATAGCTGCGGCGCAGTGGCCGCATTCTCGCGGACTTTCCGCGAAATTATGCAAAATTTTCGGGGGCCGCACGGTCCTTTGTGGAGGACCGCGCAGCCCTCAGGTACTTTCCGCTTAGAGAAAGTACCTCAAACTTGAGTAATTAAACCATCGATGACACCTCTGTCATGTAGAGTCTCACCTTTGCTCGGCGTACACCCGAAACTGCTTAAAAACCGTCCAAGCGCCGGCTGAAAATTTGAGCAGCGCTCGCTGAGGCTGCGTTCATACTGATTCCCATGTTCTGGAACTGTTCCCGCACAGTTCTCGCACTGTGCTGAAACTGTGCGGGAACTGTGCGGGAAGTGTGCGGGAACAGTTCCAGAACTGTGCTGCATGCGCTGCAGCCGCCCCGCACCGTTTTAAACGGCGGGAGTTGGAGAATTTTAACCGTTCTCAACGGTTTTTCTTCCAGATTTCGCTCATTTTGGCCTTAATCCTCCACTCCGCTTCCCTTTTTGATCAGCAGCACTGCGAACTCGAAGCGGGGTTGAAGAATGAGCGCTTTTCTGCGCCGTGTATTCGGAAAGATGGGCTATCGTGCGATTGTTCATTCTGCCTCCTTGTTTTTTGCTCAAAACTACTTCATTTGTTCCAGGAAGCGGCTGCCCAGTTTCCATAGCCATCTGCCACGAATTAGGGAGTAGGACGAATCCTGAAATTGCATGAGTTGGGACTTGTCTCTTGTTTTTCATGATTTTGGGCGTTCTTAGCCTTGTTCGTTTTTCCATGTCGTTGCTTCTCCGTTCTTTCTTCTACCCCGCTTCTCCTAGTGATGAGAAAAGCTGTGAATTTGAAGCGGGTTTGAGGATTGAACGCTGTTCTGCTCCATGTATCCGGGAATATGGGCCTTCGTGCGCTCGTCCATTCTCTCATCGCTATTTTTGTTCAGACCTATTTCATGTAATCTAGAGACTTGTCTATTTCAATTTTAAGACGATGCGAGACTACGCAGCGACTTGTTAGTACACATGAAGTAGGTCTGAACAAAAATAGCGATGAGAGAATGGACGAGCGCACGAAGGCCCATATTCCCAGATACATGGAGCAGAACAGCGTTCAATCCTCAACCCCGCTTCGAGTTCGCAGTGCTGCTGATCAAAAAGGGAAGCGGGGTGGAGGATTAAGGCCAAAATGAGCGAAATCTGGAAGAAAAACCGTTGAGAACGGTCAAAATTCTCCAACTCCCGCCGTTCAAAACGGTGCGGGGCGGCTGCAGCGCATGCAGCACAGTTCTGGAACTGTTCCCGCACAGTTCCCGCACAGTTTCAGCACAGTGCGAGAACTGTGCGGGAACAGTTCCAGAACATGGGAATCAGTATGAACGCAGCCTGAAAGAGATTATTTGACGAGCGCCTGCAGAAAATTCTGTGTTGCTGCCCGCTGGCGAACATTGGACAGTAAATGAAGTACCGCTCGCTGAAGGTGTGGCCACGCCCCGAAATTCTGCTGACCGCTTGCAGAAATGCGCGAGTTTGCGGACCGCCTGCCCCCAGCGATTATCTGAGTAAGTGGTCTTATAGAACGACCCTTGATGCCACAAATGTCTCTGTCTACTTGAACTTCAATATTATTCTCGCATGACCTTTTCAACCATACAACAACCAGCATTGAGAAACTAATATATAGTCCCAACCACCTTCTTCTTCAGAAATGTGAATGTAATAGATTTTCGCAAGAGATTTTTTCACCGAAGCCAAACCATTAACTATGCTTTTTGCCAGTTTGTGATATAGTTGTAACGAATGCAAGTTTTTATCGAATGAACAAATATCGAATAATATCTTTGAAAATTCATCGAACGAATGAATAGCGAATGGTTGAATTTAAAAATTTCCAGATGAACGAATATTACTCGATTTCCGATTTTTATATCATTCGAATATGGATATTCGAATATGGGCACATTCCAAATTTTTTCTAATTTTCGATTATTCGATTAACCAAACTTGGTCGAATGACTATTCGAATAAACGAACAACTGAATATCATCGAATATAATCCAATAACTATTCGAATACTCGCATGCAATTTCGAATATTCAATCGCAATAGTCGATCTGAATATTCTAACATGGATTTCTAAAACTTCTTAAATATTTGTATTAGGCAACTATCTTTTCAAAGCCCTCGCATATTCGAATAGAATAATTTATTTTTCCGATTTGTCGAATAAACGAAACATTCGAATAAAGAACACTCATCAGCCAGCAAGTGGCGGTCCCAGGATTCCTGTCCGGGGGGATGGGGGGGGGGGGGGGGGAAGGAGCGCCAAAAAATTTTTTTGAATGAAGGTGCGTGGGCACTCGGAAAAATTTTTTGGGGTGTTTCTCAAACTTTCTGCAGCCCCATAAGTCCCAAAATGAAGAAAAAGGGTGCTTGGCGCGATCGCGACCCATTCTTGGAGGGGGGGGGGGGAGGGAGGGGGGGGGGGGGCTCGGTCCGCCACTGCAGCCAGCAGATAGTATTATCAAAATGATAGAGGCATGTAGATGATTTCATGATGTGTTATCGCACGTGGTTTTTACATTTTACATATGTTTGAGTTCGAGAGTTTTTATTGAAAATTGATAAGTAAGTTGAATGCTCTTTTATCTTTGAATCTGGGCATGATAGTTTATGTCAGTAAGTAATGTGTTTGCCAACCAGATTCTGCGGTGGAGACTTTGTTGAATTAACGTTTCGACATCGGCGTCATCATCAGAGGTCTGAAAACGGATTGTAGGCTATTTGACCTGCTCACCATACCTTCAAGCGCCTCTTCCCACTGTGTCAGTCTAGACCTAGTCTGAGACTCACAGCATGAGACCCTCAAAACCAGGAAACGAACAAACCTTGACTCCACCAGCTAGCGACGAGCCCGCACATTTGATGGTAACGGACGTCAGTCACTCAGTGAGTCAACGCCTTTTATGTGCGTCACTAAGCTCACATAATGAATGGAGCTAAGTCACTACTGATAGACAAACACTCATTCTTGACATTCAGCTCTGGATTTTTGATACTGATCCATGCGGCTTCGAAGATTTTCTTGGCGCATATTTTGGTTTCATAGTCAGAATCGTACATTTAACTTCATAATCATTTCCGCCATGTACCTCAGTCTTATGCCGTCCCAACGGTGCTGTTTGAGTCCCTCGTCTTTTGCTGGCTAAGTGTTCCTTTAACCTTACACCTAGATTTCTACCCGTCTCTCCGATATAACAGCTATGGCAGTCAGACATTCTAGCTGGTACACCACACCCGCCTTTGCACAATCTCCTGCTCTGCCATAGGGGTAAACAATACAATGCTCCATCATGCAATCGCTATCATAAAGCCTGTTTCGCACCAACTGCTTCTATTACTATTCGGGATATTGACACGCATCACATCATCCTGCAGTTGGGCTCTATAAATGCATTGTTTGATTGCCTTACTAACTTCGTCTGAAATAAACGGCATGCAAAGATGGATCTTATCGCATTGAGTTCGGATATGATTTTCGGGATGTTGTTTAACACGCCGATGTTGTTGCAAAACATATCCGTTGCTGCGCGCGATTTGCGATGCAAGCTTTCGTAACTGAAACCGTTCTTCGTGACCCGTGCACACCATCGAAGCAGTCTTCATCATATTATGAATAACCGCTTTTTTCATCTTTGTGGGATGAGCCGATTTGGCATGGACCAAGATGTTCTTAGAGCTTCCTTTACGATATCATTTAACATGGAGAACACCACCGAAAAAGTTGATCTGAGTGTTAAGGTAACGAAGCCACCCGTTTCGTGGGGTTTCTCGAGTGAGCTTGATGTACTCGGACTGCTGGTTTAGCAACTTGAAACATCCATTTCGGATTGAGTAGACGTTATAACGCAGCAGTCATCGATGTAACGACAGTACATCAGTGGCATACGCGCAAGCACTGGCTTTTCAATTCTACTCATAAAGCACACAGCAAGGACTGGCGCTAAGCGCTGGCCATTGCGAGTCCTCGGATCTGGGAGAAGTATCTTCCAGACCATTCAAAGATGTTACAACTCAAGCATGCTCGTGTGAGGGTCAGTACTTGCGTTTTACTCAGTCCAAAGGTACTTATGGTCGTTATATGCTTATCTAACATTTCCGAGAGAGCTTGTAATGCATCATCGTTGTGAACGTTAGTGTACAAGGAAGTCACATCGAAGGACTCCATGAAAACACTAAGTTCAAGCTTCGTGCTGTGCAATAGCTCTAGGAATTGCTGAGTGTTATATAGGTGTGCCGGTACCTTTGTCAAGAGCTGGCTCACGATTTTATTTAGAAACCACGAAATACGATCTGTCGGTCCTCCAATAAAGACTTCGAGCGACATAGAGTGTGAATCTTGCGACGCGATTTTGTGCGCTTTTATCAGATGATAGAAAACTGGACAATTTGGAGTGTCTAACTTTAACCTACTTACAAATCGTTCATCTAGACCAGCGCATCTAGCCACATTAGTCCAAATGTCGTTTAGTTTTCTATATTGATTCTGATAATCCTTCTTAGACGCAGGCCTATAGACTGGGTCTGTTAGATGTAGCTCAGCAATTTCTTTGTCTAAGGACTGCGGCATCACAACAAATTCAATATAAGTATAACATAGCTGTTATATCGGAGAGACGAGTAGAAATCTAGGTGTAAGGTTAAAGAAACACGTAGCCAGCAAAAGACGAGGGACTCAAACAGCACCGTCGGGACGGCATAAGACTGAGGTACATGATTATGAAGTTAAATGTACGATTCTGACCTATGAAACCGAGATATGCGCCAGGAAAATCTTCGAAGCCGCATGGATCAGTATCAAAAATCCAGAGCTGAATGTCAAGAATGAGTGTTTGTCTATCAGTAGTGACTTCGCTCCATTCATATCATTATGTGAGCTTAGTGACGCACATAAAAGGCCTTCACTCACTGAGTGATACTCAAGGCTTTGAGGGTCTCATGCTGTGAGTCTCAGACTAGGTCTAGACTGACACAGTGGGAAGAGGCGCTTGAAGGTACGGTGAGCAGGTCAAATAGCCTACAATCCGTTTTCAGACCTCTGATGATGACGCCGATGTCGAAACGTTAGGTCAACAAAGTCTCCACCGCAGAATCTGGTTAGCAAACACATTACTTACTGACATGAAAATTGATACTTAAATTATGTTTTGTAAATAAAGCAGTCACCTTTGCTAGTTGTCCTATTTAGGAATGCAGCTGGGATAGTCAATTCTTCGAAGGTTGGTATTTCCTGAATAGAAGATGATATCATTAGTGGGGGTTGAGAATAAGGGGGGAGTACGTATAGGTATTGTAGTAAATCACTTTGCTTGTGCCTACCACTAGACCACTACACTACGGAGTAGCGCGACGGCCCTTCTGCCGCCATTAGCACTCGTTGCTTACATCCTATGTGTTCAGGCACGTCAAAAGGCACCATGCCTTTTGACGTGCCTGAACACATAGGATGTAAGCAACGAGTGCTAATGGCGGCAGAAGGGCCGTCGCGCTACTCCGTAGTGTAGTGGTCTAGTGGTAGGCACTTCGTGCCGAGCAATGGGAGTACGACTCCCGAGTGGGTCGGAGTTTTTGCGATGAAGCGTGGTAGCTCCTCAACAACTGTAGCGAGCGGACCGCAAGAAACCAGCGAACTATTTTTCCGGTGCCCGCCCGCCCATAAATCGCATGGCCGCCTGCCCCCAGCGATTATCTGGAAATGTGTTGATCTGCTCACAAACGGGATCGGATAGGTGTCCAAGCATTGCAGACCTACCAGATTCTGCCTGACCGGGCTCTTGCACAGCTAGGCACCCACTTTCTTGCATACGGGCCTTGGGCACCCGCGTCTGACTGGATTACGACCTTTACGGGAACCTTACCCGACTGGGAGATTGCTACTTACCGCCCCTGATATGCTAACCATCAAGTTGCTACATGTATTAAATGCTCTAATGTGTTCTCTCATTGAGCGCTCAAACTTAAAATGATGCTCAAATTAACCAATGGCTTGGAGCGCACAAGCAATCACATGACACCGATTCTCGGCTATGTGTGTACAGTGTGTGCTAAACTTTAGGTGAAAAATATCAAAACTTATGTGTCCCAATGCCTGTTCCTAAGTTTCTTGGTTTCTAGGACATCGCTAATTTACTGGGTAGGTTTAGCGCATGATGGAGAATTCAAATATGCTTTGGACCTATCTGATTTAGATGACTGGAACAACCAAAAGATTATTATACGGGGGGTGTCCCAAAAAAATGCGAACACTGTTTGATCGCTAACAACTCCGTTGCTTTCATGTCTTTCGTCGAGCTTGAGGCACCACTCTGTAGAGATAGCTCTTCGTAGGATTATGGTTTGAACTCCTAGCATCTGGATCCATTGTGAAAGATGCCATTTGACAAAATTTTCTTCAAAAAAATCTGAAGAATCGTATACTAGGGTTTTCGCGCACGCTGATTCCACTACATAACTTTTTACGAGTGTTTTTAGCTTTTTTGACGGTGTAATTACATTTCTAACAAATGCTGAGAATTGAGTTATTACGATTAACCAGGGATAGCTCAGGAAAGAAGCATTACAGTAAAATGGAAATTTCATATTCGAAATCAGCGGCATCCATTACCGTAGTGTAAAAGTTTTTGGCTTGCTTGATTTTGTTTCAAGGCAGAATATTGCCTCCAGTGGCCTAAAATTCTTGTCGAAGTTCTTACCGTAATCCTACAGTAATGAATAGAGATTGACAATTCGCTCCATACTGTAGATCTAAGTTAAACCTAGCTCTATGGAATGGTGCCTGAAGCTCGGCAAAAGACATGAAAGCAAGAGAGTCATTAACACCCAAACAGTGTTCACATTTTTTGGGACACCTTATATAGTGAGGAGAGGAATTAAACCATTGCCTCTTCTCCTTTTAAGCCAAAAATAGTATAAATAAACGCATTGATAAAAATGGTGCTCCAGTCACGTGCCTACCAAAACTCCTTTAAAATGGAGGCAATTTTTTGTTTTTGTTGCTGTTATTGCTTCTGATTGCTGTTGCTTCTTACGTTTTTTATATAGGTCAGTAGCGACTTCGTAAAAACTTGAGGAATCATGGCGGACATCGTTTTGAAAAATCCTCCAGATCAACACATGCCAAGCCCTCCTTCCATCCTTTTATTGGCCACTAGATCTCCACTATTCCTGTAGCAATCTGTTTACGCTCATTTGTTGTCAAAATAGTCAGCGTCTATTACATCTATTTAGACTTTGGCCATACTTTATCCCTTTACCCGTGTTACCGTTGTTACCAATGTCACTAGGTTACTCGTGTTACTCTTGTTCCAGTGTTACTCGTGTTACTGGTGTTACTAGTATTACCGCTTTTATTGCTGTTAAATAGTGAAATGATCACAATACGGTCTCATTTCAAAAGCAATGTCACTAACTGGTGAGTAACACGAGTGACACTTGTATTACTGGTAATACTAGTAACACCGATAACACTGGTAACACGGGCAAAGTACGGCCAAAGCCTTAAGTACCGGACATACTTCACGCGGTTTTAGTCACGACCCGATTTGGCAATATTCCAACTTTCTACAGTGCTGGCCAAAATTATAGGTCCACTCTAGAAAATGCCATAGCTCACTCTGTTGTGAATGAAATTTTCCAAAGTTTGTACGGTACAGACGTGTGTTTACCAGCCTACTATCAGTCTTCATAACGGTTCTCGTTTTCGTTTGATTATTCAAGAAAAAATTAGAAATTTGGAAAAAAGCGGGCTTGAAGGCTGGCCAAAATTATAGGTCCACCTGGAGTTTTTACTGATTAAAGCACTTCTTAGCTCCCGAATTTTTTTAGGTAGGTACACATCTAAAAACGTTAAACAGCTGCTTTAGTCAAGCTGTGTCATACCTCCAAAAAGAACTAATTATCTGCTTTTTTGCTTTGAAGATGCATTCATTTATTTCGCCCCACAAACCTGCGTTGAGTAAGAAATTCCGCAGTTTCTCATCATCAGTTGAGTCGGAAGGGACGGGATTTCTTCTATCTTCTTGATGCTTTTTGACGTTAGCATTGAGGAAAAGATCCGACTTTTTGCTGCTGAAGCAAATCTGACATCGGCTTAATAGGTAGGGTAAGCCTCAGTTTCTGCCCTAATACCCTTTATGCATTGTCATTATAAAGATATTGTAGAAGCATCTTTTACACAAGAATAAAGTTGTTCGTCATACTCGCAAGTGTCCACAAAGCTGCCTTGCTTCTTTTTCGAAACATGAGTTATGTGTGCAACGTAATAATGGTGTTACGCGATCTCACTTAGATTTTTGACAGTAATTATTTACTAGATAGTGGATACAGCTTGTAGTATATGTTAGCACATGTTTCTTTTGAAAATTTTGGTCGGAGCCACAAGTAGCTTTGGTGCTTGTCGTAATCACTTTCTGCAGAGTGATTTCAGTAATTATACTCGAATGCTAGGATCTCTAAAAAGTTGTAACTATGGTATACGGACTCCCCTTCATAGAAACAATGCCTTTACTTTACTCAATGCTTCTGAGAACATTGTAAAAGAAGTTTGAAGGCAGAAATTTGAGCTCAGGATTGCAGTACTGTCAATGTCAGATTTGCTTCAGCAGCAAAAAGTCGGATTTTTCCTCAATGCTCACGTCAAAAAGCATCCCGAAGGTAGATAAAACCTAGTCCCTTCTGATCCAACTGAGAAACTGCAAAATTTCTTACTCAACGCAGGTTTGTGGAGCGAAGTACATGTGAGAGCATCTTCAAGGCAAAAAAGCAGATAATCCGTCCTTCGTAGAGGTATGATACAGCTTGACTAAAGCAACTGTTTAACGTTTTTAGATGTGTACCTACCTAAAAAAATTTGGGAGCTAAGAAGTGCTTTAATCAGTAAAAACTCCAGGTACTATAATTTTGGCCAGCCTTCAAGCCCGCTTTTTTCAAAATTTCTAATTTTTTCTTGAATAATCAAACGAAAACGAGAACCGTTTGAGGACTGAAGTAGGCTGTTAAACACACGTCTATACCAAATTTTGGAAAATTTCATTCACAACAGAGTGAGTTATGGCATTTTTTAAAGGCACCGTCCACACTAAGTTGAGGGTGTTGAGCTTTTGGCAGCATATAACAGCAGGGCCTCCCATCAAGCCAATGCCCAAGTCGCGGCGCAATATGCCGCTTCGGAAGCGAGAAAATCGCTTCGGAATAGCGAAGATGCAAGGGGACCCCCATCCATGCCCGCCCCTCCCCATCCATGCCCGCCCATTTGTGCGCGCTCATCCAATCACCGTTTGCAAAGCTGGCCTGGGGGTTCTCCGGAATTGGAATTGTCGGAGTTTTCGCGGATTCTCGACATCATATTTGGAACCAGGGACATGAGAAGGCCCTGAAACGACAAAAACCTGGAAGTCGAGAATCTGGGTGGGCGGTGCCTTTAAAGTGAACCTATAATTTTGGCCAGCACTGTATAACTCACTGTAAGCATATTTTGAATGTACAGAAGATATTGCATATTATCAAACCGAATAAGTTATACGCATTATGCATGTGCAGTTTGCTAGTGTTGGACCTGAAGACTTCTGGCGAATTGCCAAATCGCGTCGCGACTGAAATCGCGTGAAGTATGCCCAACCCTGTAGGCCTCGGGCAGAGTTCACGCGATTTGATCGTCGCGATTCAGTCCTCACAAGACAAGTGTTACAAGTTCATTGCATGCCGATCTTCCTGTTCGGTTGTGATACAGTCATGTTGGGAAACCACCACAACCGAAATGCAAGAAGATCGGCATGCAGTGGTAATGTTACAATTATCTTATCGCGATCAATCGCGACGATCAAATCGCGTCAACTCTGCCCGAGGCCTTAGACTCAGATATACTAGCTCAACAAAGGAACGGTCAGAAGCAGGGTCAAGCGTGTTGATGCGATCCTGGACCCTCATTTACGACTCTCCCCCCCTCCCCTTGAAGGTACCCAACCGTACAACTCCCCCCCCCCCTCCCCCTCCCCCATCTATCCCCCTTACCTTCCCTGCCCACATTTCTCGCGGTAACCTGCATAAACGAATGTCAATCTCAAAAAACACTTGCGTGAGAACTTCAGCGAGGTTTCGGAAGCAGAATTTCTAGGCCAATGGGTGCGCCCAGCATCTCTAGCACATATACACACCTTCATTAATGTTTGAGATTCTGCAAGTTTACTTTAAATTTTCAGTCCAGCAAATTCGATTCCCGTATGCGACCAAATTTTTACACGGAGAACAAAATGACATTCTTGAACTACAAAAGATGTTTTCGACTAAAAAGCTCAGTTCTTACCTCTTCCACAGTTTTTCCTGCGAAAAAAACCGCTTCAGCGCCGTCCAAAACGAGGTCAAAAGCATGCATGAGCAGGGTAATTTGAAAATTCGTTAGGCCAGGAAAAGACTGAGAGGCTGCAAAGAACAGGTTCTGTAGCTTAGTGCCCAGACTATTCATAAAAAAAGTTTCAGCCCTTGTGGAGCAATGAGCTCGAAAAAATTTAGATCAGGCTCTCGCAAGTTTAGATGCGATCCTAGAAAGCAAAAACTGGGATTTTTGAGCTTAAAATTTTGTAACTTACCAGAGAAGTTATAAAACAGCCTGAAATTTTTCTGATAAAAACTAGAGGGATGGCCTCGTATTACAGCAAGTTTGCAGCTAACAAGCTTCAATGGCTCCGGAGAAATTTAGATCAGGCGCAGATACGACCCTCCTTTTCTCATTTTTTGCTACTATACATAAAATCATAAGAAAATCCGCAGTTTATAAAATAACACCAGATTTCGCACAGCAGTAGCAGGGCTTATCTAAAGTACATATAAATTGTAAGGGCCGCATAGATGGCATTACAAAAAGATTTACGAATTATTGATTGTCATCGTTGAGCTACATGTGCGCTTTTGTCGAGTGTGCGAATCTTCAGTGAGCCTTCGGAAGCAGGATGTCTACATCAATCGGTACATGCAACATCCTTATCACACATACATGCCTTTAGTGGCATTGAGCTTCTGAAAGTGTTTATTTTTTGGATTAGCCATGCCAGCAGGGTTCGATCCCCGTTTGAGACAATATTTTGCGAGAGAAATAGCGATTCCCATGAAAAAAGAACTAAGTTATAATCTTTCATAAGTGCAGCAAATGAAGTGAATTTCTGCGCTTGCAAATGTTTTTAAATTATTGTTCACTCGTTTTTATTTGATACACTGGTACGCGGCATTCTATGAATTTATTGTTAAGAGCATATAATAATTACTTGCTATTTGATTTGCTTTCAATCGTACGGTTTTTTATCCAAACTACCCCCTCTTACGACCCCCCCCGCCTCACCGCAGGCCCCCTTTACGACCCCTCGTTGCGACAGCATCACACGCTTGACCCTGGTCACAAGTCGAAGTGGCCAATACAAGCAAGCTATAAGCAATTGAACGTAGCATGAAACGCCGGCTTTGAATCCGTTCCTTATACACAAAACGCATTTGTGGGCGAAACTATAAGCCATTGAAGGTATCATTTTGCTAGGAATCGTTGCAAAGTGCAAATTTGGCCGCATACAGCCATGTTCGGCTCAGTGGTAGAAAAAAACTTGCAGCTGGGTTACTTCTATATCTTATATCTACCTGAGCTGAAACGGCAATAATCTGCTCAATTTCACAACTTTTATCTTCGATTTTTCCGCAATAGACTGCAGCAGATGCGAAGATATATTTGAAGTTAGCGTTGTATACTGCATTGAATGGTATGCAGCTGTTTGAATTGGCCGATTCGACTTGTGACCATTCTCTTGTAAGTCTGCAAAATATTACTCTAAAAAACATAGTTTCTTAGTGTTTTAACGTAAAAAGCGCTTCCTATGTTTTTTCTCGAAAAAGAAGGACGTTCCTAATCAGCGCTCAATAAGCGCAAGTGGAAACTGGAAGAGGCAAATAAGCATTAAACAAGCAGGAAATCATGAGAACGACACCACTACTGCTGTTTTGCGTTCACGCATATAAAAAAATATTAGGTTGGCTTGAAAGTTCTGGGACATTTTCGAATTAGACCTGCTATTTCTCGAAACCTAGCGCATATACATTAGATAGAGGTACTATTCGATAGAGCAAAGCAAGCTCTACAAAATAGTGTGCAAAAACTCGCACCAGCTTTGACCCGCCGTAAGTTTGCACCCGAAATCTGAGTCGTACTGAAATTCAAAAAATCACGAAAAATTCATATCTTTGTTCAAACAAATTCTACCGACCTCCAACTTGCTCACAAAAATTGCACACCACATCAAACACTCATATGCACCGTTCCTGCATTTTTTCCTCATCTGGAAATCGAGAAAACAAAAATTTTCAAGCTTATGTAAAAACGAAGCTGTTTCCACCCATGCAATTGTATACAAGCCCTTAGAAGTATAACCGTAAATTTTCAGCTTTCCGTAAGCTCTGGTTGACGAAAAATATTGATTTTAGCATGGAACGCCCGAGTGAGGAGAGCTCATTTTGGTAATTTTCGGGAACTAAAGCCTGTAGAAAGCTGAAAATTTACGGTTATACTTCTAAGGGCTTGTACAATTCAATTGCGTGGACGGAAACAGCACAGCTTCGTTTTTACATAAGCTTGAAAGTTTTCGTCTTCTCGATTTCCAAATGAGGCAAAGATATAGGAACGGTGCATATGAGTGTTTGATGTGGTGTGCAATTTTTGTGAGCAAGTTGGAGATCCGTACGATTTGTTTGAACAAAGATATGAATTTTTCGCGATTTTTTGGATTTCAGTACGACTCAGCTTACAGTGGGTCGAAGCTGGTGCGAACTTTTGCATACCATGTTGTAGAGCTCGCTTTGCTCTATCGAATGGTACCTCTATCTAATGTACATGCGTTAGGTTTCGAGAAATAGCAGATCTAGCTCGAAAGTATCCCAGAACTTTCGAGCCAACCTAAGGGTTGAGCCAGACTTCGCGGGGAAGCGACGTAAGCGGCGTACGCAGCGTACGCTCGGTATACTTCATCATAGGAGCCTACGCGACGTATGCTGCGTACGTCGCGTACGCCGCGCAGTCTGGCCCAACCCTAATAGATAAAAAGGATATGTTATGCGCTCCTTCACTTTAATAGTGCCCTTAGATAGATGATTTGTGAATTGTATGCTTGAACCTAATCTACCCCTGTAGAACCGAGAGCAACACATATCCATTGGGTCACAGGACACTCCTTTGCTTATCTGCAGAAATATTATCATTCGGAATAGAAAATGGAAAGCCATTTTGAAAGCTTTTATTCTTTGCGCACTTTGCCCAACTTAACTAAGAATGTTTACTCAGAATTCCCATAACACTTCTGGAAACCCTTTCCAATAGGAAGTCAATTCAGCGCAGAGCGCAGTGTCTTCGGTGCAGGGCTGCCTATTTTTGCCGTACACAGGAGAGCTATAGAATTGAATAGTTGTTTACAATTCATTTCTGATGGTCAGCATTGTCCGGGTAGAGGTGTGGCAGCAGTCCGCAGGGGGCGGAATTCGGCCACATATAGTCCCCTGAAGGCTTTACTTCGCTGAGTATCAAAGTCATATTTATACGCCTGAAAAAGCGCATAGTCAGTAGACCGGTGCGACTTCTGCGAAGCAGAGGTAATGCACTATCAAAACAACAAGCATGCCGGCTCCTTCGCCTGAAAGTGTATTTTTTGACACACATGATGAACGATCTTATGAGTTTTGACTCGTTTTTCTGCAGCATCTTGGATCTATCCTCCTAGCAATTTTCAAAAAGTAATTACTTAGCAGCCTTTGCAAACTCCTCACGCTG
Source organism: Cylicocyclus nassatus (assembly GCA_958299035.1). Taxonomy (NCBI): domain Eukaryota; kingdom Metazoa; phylum Nematoda; class Chromadorea; order Rhabditida; family Strongylidae; genus Cylicocyclus; species Cylicocyclus nassatus. Next base: position 56,623,263 of record CATQJL010000001.1, read on the forward strand.
TTGCATAACTTCTTGACATAAGAGTCTTTCATTTCAAATAACAACACCTAATTTGAATATAACAGAACCTGCAGTTTTTCTTTCAGGGCTTTGCCGAAAACTGTCAACTTCCTCCTGCATGGTATGGCCGCCGTAGAATTTCCAAAGTTGAACAAAGTTGGTTCAAATAGCAAACCAAATATGTTTCCCCTTTTGTTAGGTAACCGTCCACACACATATGATCTTGTGCTACACTAAGTGCATCCTTTACCTATCTTTACTGCAGGGAAAACTACCGAAGCAGTTGAAAGAACGGTTATGAATGTAGAAAAAATAGAGGCAGATCTAGACGGAACGACAGTCTGCAAGAAGTACTTGGACAATTTTCCCTATATACCCTTCGAATACTATGCAGCTGGTTACAAGGTGAGCACTCGCTTTACCTTTCCTTGTAAAGAACCGGGTTACAACATAAGCTATATTTGGCAAACGTCAATAAACGTTCCAGGATAAATGCAGGGCATTCTGTGCTAGATCTCGTGCTTGAAGCACATGACTGTTTTTCATGTTTCAGTGTAAAAGTGTTCACATGTTACAAATAACTGATCCCACCAAGGTCGAGCGATCGATGAAATCCGGGACCCTCTTCCCCTCTCCCCCCCCCCTCCTCTAGACTTGTGATATTAAGAGTATTATTATCAACTAGATGGCTTACCCGGCTCCGCCCGGCCCTGTCAATAATATATTTGTAATCAGCATGCTCGAGTACCCCCCTGTGCTAACTCCCAGCCCTGTAGCTCAAATTTTGCAAAAAATCGTTAAAATCGATATCGATCGATGACGAAAAGTATTCTATGACACCCGCCGGGGCCCGAAGTGTATATGTGCCAAGCTTGGTCCGCATCGGTTCAGAAATGGAATTTTCTATTCGGAACATACGTACAGACAGACATACATACAGACAGACAGACAAACAGACATTCAGCTTTATATATAAGACTAGCGACCCTACGGGTCGCTAGCAAGTGGGTTGAGGCCAATATATTAGTGAGTCAAGGCTACACTTATTTATACAGTAACAGCAGGCTCTCGTTTTTCAAAGCGTCCAGTTTTTACAGTAAACAGTGGATGCTACTAAATGATGAACTCTAAAAAAAGACATTTCAAAAAAAAATATTTGTTTTATGTTGCAGCTTACGGCACAATAACAAACGAGACTATTAAAAATATGCGGCATTGTTTTTTGAGCCATAATAGACTGGCCAAAGTTATATCGGATTACCTATAGATTACTCAGAAAGTTCTGCCAATTTTTCCCAAACAAGGCTTCCTCAGCAAAGTGATCAAAATTCAAGTGCGCTCCCCTGAAGTTTCAGCGAAGGTACGAATTCTTTTCACTTCCCCAGAAGCCCATGCATTGGATTCAAATTCTTTTCGCACTTTAGCGCTTCTTTGAGAGTGAAGCGATAAACTTGGTTACTAAAGGTTTTCCACAAGACAACCTTTCCTTTACATCCTCAATTTTTCTAGTGCTATGAAGTTCCCTTTTATATTTAATCTCTTTCCTGAAATAACGCGGAGTTCACAAACGCCCCTCAGCCCCACTTTAGAACCGCCGTCGCTTTTTTCACGTGCCGAAAAACCCTTGTACTGAATCCAAAGGTTTTGATACTCCAAGGCTTTTTCAAAAGTGAAGCGAAATCTAGCAAAAACCCAAGCGAAATCTATTGGATACTTTTTCGGGGAGTGGTGGAATTTTTTTTTTGTAATTCTTAAATTTCATGCACATGCAAATAACTATGATACTTCAAGGCCTCTGCCTTTCGCAGAAGGACGCGGAAGGAGCCTTTCACAGATCTGAAACCCTGTTAACAGTATCGCCGCTGTTTTCTTCAGTCCCAAGCAATACCAAAAAAATTCTTTATAATCATGTTCTCTCAATGAGCAACACGCACCCATTAGAAAACACTTTGCCTAAACTACTGCCATTTCTTTCATATCGTTGAAAGTTCTAATAAAAGATTCAAGTTTCTTACAACTCTGAATTTTTGTCAAAAAACGGAGCCCCTTGAGCATCCTTCAGTTCTCTTACTAAACAAACAGAGACTTTATAATACTACAAAATTGATTCATGCATACAAATTCCTTTGATGCTCCAGGCCCTCTTGCGAAAAGTGACAAGGTCTCCTCCCACTCGAAATTATACAGTGCAAGCATTTCTTTCTGAATTTTTAGGAAATCCGGCCAGAAGTGAGCCGGAATTCCTTTCTTGTTGATAATCCAAATTGAAATTGTAAGAAATTCCCTCACTTTCAGACACCATTTCAAATGACCTTTCAGATTTCGCGAAACCCGTTGGATACCCCTCATTTCTTTTGTGAGAAGTACCAATATTTTTCACAAGTTCTTCTTATAAATAAAACAGGATTTGTTTTCCAAATCCGTAAAAAACCGTGCAAAAAGCATCAAAAGCATCTTCAGCATCTTCATCAAAAGCAAAATGAAAAGGTCTTTGTAATGCTGTCTTGTCTCATAAACCATTAAATCGCGCTTTCTAGCAAAACCAAAATTTACACTGCAATCCTGAGAGCAGAAGTAGAATTTTTTTCACTTTGACGACTTTCAAAACATCAAGCCTGAAAAATTTCTTTCGTAAAAGCATTCTACAGTAGGATTGTAATCGTAAGAGCATTCTACAATAGGATTGTCGAGCCGCCAGCGAGACCCGAATTGCACTTCTCATTTCTAAGGGCAAAAGCAATTTTTCAGAGTAGTCAAAAAAATTGCAGAAACCAAGCGTGAAAGAATTTCGTTTCTTGCTGCATTTATTATCGAGTCGTTTTTAGAGCGAAAACGAGCTTTGCACATTGCCAAAGTGGAATTTTCCAGAGTATTAGTAAAAATTTATATCAAGTGCAAGAATTTCCTGCAAGACAATTTTGCAGTAAAAACCTATGGGTTACCTTCAAGTACACAAATCCACTGAAAGCAGTTCTCACCAAATTCACAAAAATATTTCCAAAAAAAGAGTCTCTCGGGGAATAGCTCGCAAATAAGTATAAGTCATTCCGTCTTTCATACCAAGCTCATAAGGAGGGGGGGGGGGGAGCAACAGTAGGATTCCTCAAGGTAGAAGAACTCAAGGGTATCTTCTTTTCTGAGTTTTACTGTGACCATCCTTAGTTTAAGGTAAAATCCTGCCGCATGGAGTCCCTCTTTTTCCCGCCAGCGAGACCAAGTTCGCCGCGCTTTTTACTTTGTTTGGGAGCAGGAGTAGGATTTTTGTTAGTCTAGTTGAATCCAAGTATTTCTAAATAGATTTTGATACATTGTCTGTGAAAAATTGGGATTTTTAAGAAAAATTTGAAGCCATATGAAGTCCCTGGTCTTTTCTGCCAGCGAGATCTCGTTCACCCTGCTCTTTTCTTTCCGCGCAAAAGAAGGAATACCTTAGTGAAAAAAGCCTGAAAGCTCATTCGACAAATTTCAAAATTTGTCTGTAAAACCTTGTAATTCGAAAATTTAGCGCCCATAAAGTTCCTGGTCCTTTCCGAGGGCACCATGTTCACCCTGCTCTTTTCTTTTTGGGCAAACTTAGGATTTCTTCAATGAAAAAAAAAACTAAAAGTTCTTACGACAAATCTCAAAATAGTTTAACCTTTTGACTTCGTTTCGCGCCCATAAAGTCCCCCGTCCCTTTCAAGGGGACCGTGTTCGCCCTGCTGTTTCCTACTTGGGCAAAGTAGGAATTCCTCAGAAAACTGAATGCCTTTCGACAAATTTCAAAATTAGTTTGTAAAACCTTGGAACTTCGAAAATTTCGCGCCAATAAAGTCCCTGGTCCTTTCCCAGGGGAACATGTTCACTCTGCTGTTTCCTTTTTGAGCAAAGTAGGAATTCCCCAGTGGGAAAAGAAACTAAATGTTCTTTCGAGAAATTTCAAAATTAGTTTGTAAAACCTTACTTAGAAAATTTCGCGCCAATAAAGTCCCTGTTCCCTTTCGAGGGGATCATTTTCCCCTGCTGTTTTCTTTTGGGGCAAAATTAGGAATCCTTCAGTGAAAAAAAACTAAAAGTTCTTACGACAAATCTCAAAATAGTTTAGCCTTGGAACTTCGAAAATTTCGCGTCCATAAAGTCCCTGGTCCTTTCCGAGGGGATCATGTTCGCCCTGCTGTTTCCTCTTTGGGCAAAATAGGAATTCCTGAGTGGGAAAAGAAACTAAATGTTCTTTCGAGAAATTTCAAAATTAGTTTGTAAAACCTTACTTAGAAAATTTCGCGCCAATAAAGTCCCTGTTCCCTTTCGAGGGGATCATTTTCCCCTGCTGTTTTCTTTTGAGGCAAAATTAGGAATCCTTCAGTGAAAAAAAACTAAAACTTCTTACGACAAATCTCAAAATAGTTTAGCCTTGAAACTTCGTTTCGCGCCAATAAAGTCCCTGGTCCTTTCCCAGGGGACCATGTTCACTCTGCTGTTTCCTTTTTGGGCAAAGTAGGAATTCCTCAATGGGAAAAGAAACTAAATGTTCTTTCGAGAAATTTCAAAACTAGTTTGTAAAACCTTAGAAAATTTCGCGCCAATAAAGTCCCTGTTCCCTTTCGAGGGGATCATTTTCCCCTGCTGTTTTCTTTTGGGGCAAAATTAGGAATCCTTCAGTGAAAAAAAACTAAAAGTTCTTACGACAAATCTCAAGATAGTTTAGCCTTGAAATTTCGCGTCCATAAAGTCCCTGGTCCTTTCCGAGGGGATCATGTTCGCCCTGCTGTTTCCTCTTTGGGCAAAATAAGAATTCCTCAGTGGGAATAGAAACTAAATGTTCTTTCGAGAAATTTCAAAATTAGTTTGTAAATCCTTGGAACTTAGAAAATTTCGCGCCAATAAAGTCCCTGTTCCCTTTCGAGGGGATCATTTTCCCCTGCTGTTTTCTTTTGGGGCAAAATTAGGAATCCTTCAGTGAAAAAAAAACTAAAAGTTCTTACGACAAATCTCAAAATAGTTTAGCCTTGGAACTTCGTTTCGCGCCCATAAAGACACTGGTCCTTTCCGAGGGGATCATTTTCCCCTGCTGTTTTCTTTTGGGGCAAAATTAGGTTCCTCAGCGAAAAATAAAACTGAATGTCCTTTCGACAAATCTCAGAATAGTTTCACCTTGGAACTTCGTTTCGCGCCCATAAAGTCCCTGGTCCTTTCCGAGAGGGCCATGTTCACCCTGCTGTTTCCTATTTGGGCAAAGTAAAAATTCCTCAGTGAAAAATAAGACTGAATTCAGTCTTATTTTTTCAGGGAATTCAGGGACTTTATGGGCGCGAAACGAAGTTTCCTTTCGACAAATTTCAGAATTAGCTTGTAAAATCTTGGAACTGCAAAAATTTCGCGTATATAAAGTCCCTGCTCCTTTCCGAGGGGACCATGTTCACTCTGCTGTTTCCTTTTTGGGCAAAGTAGGAATTCCTCAGTGGGAAAAGAAACTAAATGTTCTTTCGAGAAATTTCAAAATTAGTTTGTAAAACCTTGGAACTGCGAAAATTTTGCGCCCATAAAGACCCTGGTCCTTTCCGAGGGGACCATGTTCCCCCTGCTTTTTCCTATTTGGGCAAAGTAGGAATTCCTCAGTGAAAAATAAAACTGAATGTGCTTTCGACAATTTTCAAAATTAGTTTGTAAAACCTTGGAGCTTCGAAAATTTCGAGCCAATAAAGTCCCCGGTCCCTTCCAAGGGGATCATGATCGCCCTGCTGTTTCCTTTTTGGGGAAAAGTCGGAATCTTTCAGCGAGAAAAAACCTAAAAGTAGTTTGTTTGTGGGTCCTTGGACTTCTTTTGAAAAAAAAAGTTCGTGCCCCATAAAGTCCCTGGTCCTTTCCGAGTGGACCATGTTCACCGTGCTGTTTCCTTTTTGGGCAAAGTAGGAATTCTTTGATGAGAAAAAAACCTAAAGATTCTTTCGACAAATTTCAAAATTAGTTTGTAAAACTTGGAAATTCGTTTCGCTCTCACGAAGTCCCTGGTCCTTTCCAAGGGAAACATGTTCGCCCTGCTCTTTTTCTTTCTGGGCAAAAGTAGGAAAACCTCTATGATGACGGTTATTTTATTTATATATTTATCATTTATGTATTTAATCGCGTAGGTGTGGAAAATAACGCATCAACGCATTATCAATAGTGGAAATCTCCCGATTACTTCCTGTCAAAATGATTATGGAAGTAGGAGGGGCAGTATGCTATGCTGATTATTTGTATGTTGAATAAAAAAGCTTCAGCTCCCATCAAGCTAACAAAAATAAGGAGCGTTTACTTGCGTGTTGCGTTTTTGGCTTTTGAGGCAATTTGTTATGAATTTTGTTGAGATCTGTGCGCACGATGACTGTTCTTTCCCAAATCTAACCGCCCCCTTCAAGACCATAATTTATGGAATACTCAGTTTTTTCGTTAAACAATCAGACTTTACCCCAAGCTTAGAGAGGTTTTCCATAGAGAACTTCTGCGTGAAAGGAATACGAAATTTCTGAAAGCAGGCTAAATGTGCGATATATGGAGAATGAGGGTTACAGAAAGGTTCAGTAATATCAAAACTGTTTGTCTTGGAAGTGGAACTCAACGAAAGAGAGATCAACAGCTGAAGCTACTCCGTACACAACCATTTCAGCTTCCATGACACATTGCTATTTCAACACTTAGCAAGTGCAGCAACGAAATCGGTAAAGGTGGCCGATAAGTAATCGATAATTCTGGAATTCATTGGATTTGTGATCAGCATGCGCATATACACCCCTGTGCCAATTCTTAGCCGCTTAGCTCAAAGCTGAAAAATCTCCACTCCGCCCCGGGACCCGTAGTGCAAGCAAATCTCTCGCCGGAATAATGGCTACTGGCCTCTCCTCTCGCCATCACTGAGCGCCGTTATATTTTCGCATTCCTTTTTCTGGATTCCTTCAGCAACTGGACCCTCCGTCACGCTGGGGTTAAGGATAGGAGGGACGCAGAAAACTCTGCCGTCGCGCTTGAAAGGATCGAATGTACAGGGTGTCCCAAAAGTCCTTAAGCCTAACTTTTCAACGTAATAACTTTGTTAGTATTCCTCGCTTTTCAGTCAGATTTTGAATTTGAGTTCTTCGTCTAGTTTCCAGTATTCCTCAAAAAAATCATATCGTTTGCATTGTACTTCCTCGAGATATACTTCTTGAAGCAAACAATACTACAATAGTAAAGACAAGCCGAAGCAAACGTACCCCTTATTTAAATATTTACAGCTCCATTGCCTTTGGAGCTCTTGTGGAACCTTAAACTGCATATTATAGGGCTAGGTTCACTCTACATTTACAGTGCAAAACCATTCAATAGCCTTCGTTCATTAGAGTAAGATTAGGATACAAACATTGAAGTTGTGCCGTGCCAATAAGAATAAAAAGTTCTCTGAAACAAATACCTGGGAAAGCTGAAAACTCCAACACCGAATCAGTTTGAGTCACTGATTCTAGCTGTAAGCCCTGCATTTCCTACTGAAATACCATTTTAAAGTCACTCCCGGTACGCCATAATTGGTGTTCTTAAACACTTGAATGCTACATTTTGACACTTTTGTCAAATCTCACAGATATGCTTCTCAGATTTACGTGCCTTCAATAGCCGGAACAAGAGGCCCTTGACTTTTCTTTGTGATCAGTCATGGACAGCAAGGCTTGCTCTATTCCATGCTAAATTTTGGAGAGTCTGGATTGCTTGCTTCAGAAGGTGTGAGACAACCTCGATGTCAACTACCTGGCTGCCATGGTGCATGCATTCCGCAAGCGTCTGAGAGCCTGTGTGAAGGCCAAAGGAGGGTTTTCCGAAATCTGAGTGTATCGTATTGATTTGTAGGTTCTTCGCAAATTACCTGTTGAATTTCATGCGTCTATGTTGCTTCGTACATTTTCAGCGGAGAAAATACCATGCTTAAAGACTTTTGGGACACCCTGTATATTATAGTAAGGATGTGGTGACATTCATGATAATGGAGAGAGATCAATTATGTTCCACATATAGTTGGTTTCTTGGCTAAGGACTAGACCGCATGTGCGAATTCCTTGGTGCCCCCCGGGTACTCCATCCTTCCTTTCATTAGTAGTTTCCAAGAAAGTGCGACAAAAAGGGTCTAAGATGGACGAGTAGTAGGGAGAGAAAAGTAAACCAGCCATGCAGCGGGTCCAAGGTAGCAATAATTAGTTAAAGGCAGTGTCCAGGCAAATCTGGACCCTTTGGTTTTTTGCATGGAAACTGATGGGGGACCACTGACTAAACCACTGCCCGAATTGCAGCGCACGAAACTCACTCACGGCAGAGAAATCGGCCTCCGAGCCCGTCGCCCCCGCGCCGTGACCGTACCACTTCAACAGCCTAAACGCATATCACGGTCCCGGCGCGAAACCATGAGGACAGGATGTAGCGCGCAAACTCGTTGCACAAATACTGCAAATTTCCTAATTCTTCTGCTTTTCGTGAATTGCCCTTGTTTTCCATGTTTATTGCGGCGGCTTCTCTCGGCTGCCTTTTCCGCGTTGTTCGTGGTGTTTTCGTTGATTACATTTGAGATATCTTGATTTTCCGTGCTATTTCATACCCTCCCAACGAGTTTCCGCGCTACACCCTGTCCTCATGGTTTCGCGCCGGGACCGTGATGTGCGTTTAGGCTGTTGAAGTGTTACGGTCACGGCGCGGGGACGACCGATTCGGACGCCGATTTCTCTGGCATGAGTGAATCCCGTGCGCTGCAACTCGGGCAGTGGTTTAGTCAGTGGCTCCCCATCAGTTTCCACGCAAAAAACCAAAGGGTCCAGATTTGCCTGGACACTGCCTTTAAGAGAATACCCACTAATATATTTCGAATTCAAAATTTCCCGATCAACAGATCACTGTTCTGTAGAGCGTACTAACTTATTGACGCTTGAGTCTGATACAGACATTTGATATTTAGCATGTGTAGGCGCTGTACTATAAACAAGAGTGAATATAATGAGAGTTTGGAGAGAAATTCCTCCATATTCATGAGTGTTTGGCATAACTCATTCATGTTGTGGATATACTAAAAGACGGTCATTGTGGTTTGACTAGTGTGGTAATCTTGGGTTCAATCCCCGTCTTGAAACACCATTTTTTGTTGGGTAAAAAATGCTATGTCTATAGAAGAATGACTGCGACAGAAAATTCTTACTTCCTGCACAGATTTTCGTACGAAAACCATTCTTGCCGTTTGCGCATGTCAAAAATATGTTAGCACAGTGATGGATTGTAAATAAAGATTTTATAGTAAAGTGCTCAGAGCTGTTGCGGCTATCCAGAAGCAGTAAGCTAGAGAAAAAGTTACTTGCAATTCTAAGAAATGAATCCGATCGTAGGACAAAGGATGATTTCTTTCCTTGTTTTGTGACTCACTGGAGACGCATGAAAGAGGTCGAAATTTTCAAAGCAGGAGAAGGCGCCGTGAAACAGCGAAATTGCTATGAGCAAGCTTTCAAAACTCCAAGAAAAATCAGAGACTTAGACACGGCCCCTTTTTTTCAATCCTTGTTACAATACATGCATAAGAAATTCCACAGGCTATACAATGAAACCGGATTCTGTACGGATATAGTAGAGCGTTTCCAAACACAATAAAATACGAATAAATTAAATTCAATTTAAATACAATAAATTGTAGGGCCGTATGTAAAACATTACAGAACATTCTGACTGATTTGTTTAGCAGCGTCCAAGATTGGTACAGAGATTTATTCCACAATAAACAGACTGACGTTTCGGCAAACTCGCCTTCTTCAGAGTCTGAAAAGTCGAAAACACATAAATGAACTATCCGATCACCTCATCGACTACAGAAAAGAGCCCAACCCTCTCAAGCAACAGTATCAACCAAAACACAAGATTAAGCTAGTGCTCACCTTAACAGATAATAGATTTGGTGGGTGCAGACCACTTATGTCAAAAACTGTAGTGCATTACTTTGTATTCATTTAGTGACCCGGTCCTGACCTGACCTCATTATTCAAAAGCCATAAAGGCTCTGATATGGTGACAGCTCGTTAGTAGTGGCTAGGCACTCATCCTTCAGGTTGATTTTTGGATTTTGGGCGGCTATCCACGCTTCGAGTGTCTTGCCGCTAGGATTTCGGGTTCACGCGCCAGGATTCGAACCTGCACTCCCACCTCCGCGTCGTCATGGCTGAGCCTGCGATGCATGCCTAACGGAGTAGCTACATTGCCCTTGCTGAGACCATCTAAGGGTTTTTTGATGCGTGTGCATAGTGGGCGGCCCGTCTCGCCAATATACGTGTCTCCACATGTTGTACACGTGATAAGGTAGGCAACACCTGATACCATACAGTCTCCTTCCTTGCCAAACGGACAAAACTACCAATGAGGAGTTGTACAGAGACGATCATACTCGCGGTTTCGTACCAGTTGCTGCTTAAGGTTTGCAGGAAGAATATCGACGATCCTTACCATATTGTTGAGGTCTGCTTGATGGAGCACTTTGCGAACAGCCCTGCTAAACTCTTCTGAGATGTATGGTAGACAGAATGAGATCTGAACTCCAGCTTCTGATCTAGGCGGGCGATGAACCCGGTAACTGTGAGGACGGTGAGTCTCCGTGCAGTAACCATTGGATCTTGCTACGGATCTTGCGAGATCCAACGAGTGCATCTTTTCCTCTCTATCAGAAGAGACCCCCGCAGCCGTTCTAAACATGTTTCCTATGATGGATGCTTTTATTCGTGCCGGATGTGCTGAAGTATGGTGTACTAAGATATTCTTGCTGCTCGACTTTCAGTACCATCTGGTCTTAGACGCCTGTCTGACAAACATAACTGCACGTTGAAGAACGGCAGCCATCCATCTTTGGGTTTACAGAACAACTTACAAATTTTGATGGTCATGGTTGGAGATATGCGCTTTTATAGATGTGATGCTTTAGTAAAGCCTCCGAAAAAAGACAACTTAAAGGCAATGTCTGGACAAGGTAGGGGTTTCGAGATTTCAGTGGCGAAAGTGGTCCTCTCAGACACAGCATCGCGCAAGTACTAGGTTACAAATTCGACCTAAAGCAAGAAAAACGATTGAGAAGTGGGGAAACTTACGCCTTGGGGCGGGGTCCTTGGAGCTGTCCAAATTTCTGCTATGCAGCAGAGTACGCATGCCGCCACAGTTAAAATGTAGAGTCCCGGCGACTCTGCGTCTCAGCCTTGGCGAATACCGTCGGGTTTTAAAATGTAAAGCTTTGGAAAACACATGTTCTCGCCGTTTCGCGCCTTTTAATGTAGATTTTTGGGTTTAGTATTGCGGATAAGGCCCCGTAAGTTATTTTCTAAAAATCGAGCTTTTGTCGGCATACTGCCTTCAAGTACCGAGCCTAATTACCCGACTCGGGGAGTGCAGAATGCAGTCATGCTCGTTATGTCCGATTGCTCAAGACATGTTTTTTCAGAAAGCTTCAAAAATGATTCAAGCATCGCCCTCTTAGAGAGCATGTTTTGGAACATGGCTAGTGCTGAAAAGCCCGATGGAACTTCGGGTCACATGTTTGAACTTTAAAACTGGCTTTTAGCCGAAAACCTTCAAAATGATCCTCCAAAGCTGAAATCAGAGAAAAAGGAAAAAAGGAAAAAAGAGAAAACCGTGCCGTTGTCAGAGAGTGATCTATTTATTGAACAACTTTTTTAGAACTTTGTCTAAGTGCTGAAATTTTAACAAAGCACTGAAAAAAATGTTCAGAAAACTGCCAAACTTTGCAAAAACAATAGCCTACCTGCTGAAGTACTGGAAACAATACTGGAAATCAAGAAGCGACAGTTCAAAACAGTTTGTGAGTAGTAATGTATTCGAGTGCTGAGATTTGGGCAAAAGACTAAAAAACTATTCAGTAACTGACATTCCACTGTTACAGTTATAAGAGTGGCTTGAAAACAAAAACCAAAGGTTTTTTGGGCTATGCTTCTCAGAAATAACAGCAATATTGCAAGTGAGAATAAAAGTGATTGGCACGTAGTAAAACTAACTCAATTCAGGAAACTGAACTGAGGCCCTCATCCTCATCAACATGTCGAACATACTGAGTGAGGAGCCACAGTGAGGGTGGCGATCTCTAAAGGCAGCGTCCAGGCAGATTCTCGACTTTTAATTTTTATCTTATCCAGGCTTTTCCATGGCGCTGATTCCGAATATGGAACTCAAAAAGCTTGAATTTCTCAGAAAACCTTTTGGGGCTATTTTGGGAAAATCCGGACGAGTGCTTCTGATGTTATCCTTGTCGAAAGCAAGTATCAACAGGTAAACGTTGTAAGTTCGACTTGTTGGTCATGTGAAAACACGTCAAGGCTGAGGAGATTTCGCTCATAATGGGTTGGCCGTCCGAGGGAAGAGGGCGTGGTCGTCGAGCTCGGATCCGCCTGGACGCTGCCTTAAACAAGATCTATGAAGTGCGGCCCCAACTCTGCCGCTGAACCAATCATTTAGTTTAGCGGACGCGTTTTGACTTGTATACTTGCATGAACGGCGTTCTCAATCATTCAGCGCGAATGGTTGGCATCATCAATTTATGGCTCGAATGAGGGCAAGCTGACTTGTCGAAGCCTCAATTGAGAATTTATTCAGTTGAGATCGAATGAGGCAGCTTTACTACGGCCATTGTCGTAAGACGTAAAAAGTTGAGATCATCCGTAGTTACGAGCGATTCTCATACTTTAGCAAATCTTTGAATGAAAAAAAATCGTCTTAACTGTTTTTCCAAGCTTTACTTGCCAGACTTGAGATCATTGCTTAGAGAATTACTCGGTTTGAACCCAATTGCAAATCATCCCCGATTGGAATGTTTCGCGATTATTCCGTTGAATTTTCAAAGCTGTTCATACTATTTGTCAAGGCAGTATTCACTGCAGACTTTGCTGCAGTCTGAATTATCCGTGACTTCAACTTATTTTTCAACTTATTTGAAATCTCTGTATTAGATAGTAGAACTTAATGATAATTCGATTGTGAACTGTAGTTTGTTAGTGTACTTGATTTCTCCCTCGCAATAGAGGCCATGTCTTTTTCTTCTTTTTCTATTTGTACTTATTCAAATATCTCCGATATCTTCTGGGGTTTTGTTTAAATTTTAGCATTCATTAAACTTCAAATCAAAGAAATCTTTTACTCAAGCCATAAACTCTTTGTCGATAGCGGCGCGTTTCTGCTTGAACTTGAACCTGATTTCGCTAAGAGCTTTCTACTATCATTTTGAAGATTCTTCGCTAAGAGCCAGTTTTAGTTTATGAGGTTCCATTAGAATTACCACCATTTCTAGGTCAGTTCCAAAATCGACTCTCTGGGGCTCTTTGGTGGGGGGGGGGTGGGAGGGGCTTGAACTGTCGTCACCCTAGAGCCATCAGAGACAGCGAGCATGACTCTATCCTACAGGCACTCCCCGATCGGATCCCTAACAAAAGGTCGAAGAAGAATGCTAGTGTATGATGTTAAATTATACAGGGTGTCCCAAAAGTATGTTACACTGTTTGCGTTAATATCTCTCTTCCCAAGAAGTTTTTGATCTTGCTTCAGGTACCTTTTTGTAGAGCTAGCTTCAACTTAAAGACAGTATGGAGAGAATCACCGGCAGCTCTTCATTACTGTAGGATTATGGTAGAAACTTGAAACATGTGGTGTCGATGTGGAAAAAGCTGCCGTTTCAAAAATTTTCAAATGTGAAAACTTGTGTAATAAGGTTTTCATGGACGTTGAGTTCAATACTCAGCTATGCAAAAGATTGCGAAGTTTTCTAAACGGTGTAATCGCACTTTTTAGGAACATTGAAAAAATGGCCGCTACCTCTTACCTGGCATAACTCTTCAATGAAGCATCATAATAAATTGGAACTTTACAATTAGAATCAGCAGCTCTAATTATCCTAGTGTAAAATCAGGCTGTTTTGTTTCCTTTCTAAGGCAATATACGGAATTTCATGGCTCAAAACCCTCTCCGAAGTTTCTACCGTAACCCTACAGTACTGAAGAGAGATGAGTGGTTCGCTCGATACTGCAAATCTAAGTCTGAACCCCGCTTTACAAAACGGTACCTGAAGCAAGGCAAAAGAGCTCTTGGGAAGAGAGATATCAAAGAGTGTATACATACTTTTAAGACACCCTGTATAAACGTAATTTTACACACAACCGGTTTCAGGGCTAAGAACTAGACCGAATATATGACTTCCTCAGTGCCCATCATCAGTAGTTTCCGAGGAAGCGTAAAAGAGCTAATGGTACTACATGCTTACTCAGGTGTTGGGCTATACATACATATAAATGAAATTTATGAATGTAGCGGGCTGATTATGCTCGGCTTCCTAAGTTCTCGCACATGATATACGATATATATCAATCGAAAATGATTTCTGGTTAGACTATGTAGATCATTCCACAATCTTGTAAAGAATTCACTACTACCTTCAGTATATCGGACAATGGCTCCCTTCCATCATCAAAATGTTTCTCACAAGGGAATGGTCAGAAGTCGAAGTGGCCAATCCATACAAGCTGCATACCTCCGATGCAGCATAGAATGCTGATTTCAGATCTGTCTTCCTTATCTGCAGAGCGCCTTTGTAGGCGAAGTTATGAGCAGCTTTACTGCGAAAAAGCCATCTACAAAAATTCGAAATCAGGCACACTATTGCTCTTTCAGCTCACCTTTAGGCATGGGTCATATGAGGTGACCTAGTTGCATGTTTTGGTCAACACTAAGCCGAGAATGGCTTCGTCCAAGTTTGCACTTTATACGCATAATTTCTTGGCAAAATAATGGCCTTCAACGGCTCGTAACTTCGTCCACGACGCTCTGCAGATAAGGAAGACAGATTTAGAGTCAGCTTTTTATGCTGCGTCTAATGCTTTGTAGCTTGGTCGGATTGGCCACTTCGACTTCTGACCATTCCCTTGTCAGTCTTTATTCACTTTTTCAGGTTTTAGACGCTCAAGACTACACAGCTAGCGTTTTGACTTGGCCAGACTGTCGCGGCATGAGGAAGAAAACAGCCCATCATTATTACAGGTATTCAATATATTTTATCCTTAATTGCGTTTCATTAGATTTTTGTGCCGACACTGAAAGTGTTCCAGGATATCATGCTATGCTGTTAGTTTGTTACTTAAGTCCTGCACGAATAATACAAAAATGGCATTGTGTTTCTGTAAAATGGATGATTTATGTGATATATTCGTTTTCATTTATGATAAATGCATTGGTACTCCGGAAATTGATCCAGGTTCTTTAGGCGATCGCGGCCGTGTTTATATCAAGAGTGGTACTTACTTAGATACTTACAAGGGAACCGTGTCGAGTCGAAGTGGCCTTTCCAGATGAGACCCATACCGCTTTGAAGAGTATTAAGCGGTGATTCCAAATCTGCCTTCCAAATCTGCCAAGCGCCTCTGGACGCCGAGTTATGACCGTTCTTCAGAACGAAAAATAAATGCAGAATTGAGGTAAAATTGATTGTTACAATCTTTCCACCACTTAGATAAAGCAATGTTAGGCACTAGCATATTAAATAAAATGTATTTATTACATGAACAGCTCTGATACTTGACACTGGGCCATTTGAGCAAATTTGGGCGATTTTGCCTCAGTTTTGCGTTCAATTTTTTGATCTGAAAAACGAGCATAACTCGGCGTCCAGAGGTGCTTGGCAGATTTGGAAGGCGATTTGGAATCACCGCTTGATACTCTTCAAAGCAGTATGAGTCTCATCTGGAAAAGCCACTTCGACTCGACACGGTTCCCTTGTTAGATGGCCCGTCCTCACGTGACGTGCGGGCCCCAGTACAGAAGTTGCCATTTTTCCCTGTCCCTCGCTTCAGACATCCACGATCTTCTTGGCCGTCGGTGGCTGCGTCCACGAGTTCCAGGGGCGAAAGTCGTATCCAGCTGATTTCTCAGCTGGTCCATCCGTTCCACGAACACGTCTGCCCATCTCGTCGGTGGTCTTCCTCGAGGACGTTTGGCTTCGCGAGGAATCCACTCAATGTTCTTAGTGTCCATCTGTCGTCTGTTCTTCTCATTATGTGACCGGCCCATCGGTGTTTGGCTTTCACAACGTATTCCGCTGGGTCACGAAGACGGGACATTCTTCTCATATTGATACTGCGAAGTCCAACTAGATGTTGCTTGCGTCAGGTCATCCTCAGAAGACTGCGCTCGAGCGCTCTGTGGGTGGTCCGTAAAGCTTTCGACGTGGCTACAGTGTCGGCCCAGGTCTCAGCTGCGCAACAGAGCGCCGGGAGAACAGTTGAGTCGAACAGGTGGGCACGAAGCTTCGGGTCCGTCAGTTGGTCGGTGGCTTCCTTCAGAGGCCCGAAGGCGGCCCAGGCTGCCCTTCTTCTCCTGTTGAGTTCTTCCCTCATGTCGTTCTCCATGTTCATCGAACGTCCGAGATACATGTAAGAAGACGTTTCCATAATAGGGGTGCCTTCCATTCTTATTTCTGCATCTTCGCAAAGGGCGTTCCTCATGAACTGAGTCTTCTCTTCCGATTTATTCGCAATCTGATTTTCTTCCCTACTTCGTTCAGTTCCTTCAGCATCGTCTCTGCTTCAGTGATACTGCTCGAGAAGAGGACGATGTCGTCCGCAAAACGAAGGTTGGACAAGAATCTTCCATCAACTCGTATGCCTCTCTCGTCCCAGTCCAGTGACTCCATCACCCACTGCAAGGCCGCGGTGAACAGCTTCGGCGAGAATGTGTCGCCTTGTCGGACCCCTTTCCTAATTGGAATGGTCAAAGGGCGATGGAACAGCTGCATCGTCGTTGTCAGTCTCTTACAAGGGAATGGTCAGAAGTCGAAGTGGCCAATCCAGACAAGCTGCATACCATTCGATGCAGCATAGAACGCTGATTTCAAATCTACCCTCCATATCTGCAGAGCGCCTTTGTAGGCGAAGTTATGAGCAGCTTTACTGCGAAAAAACCGCATATAAAAATTGCGAAATTAGGCACATTATTGCTGTTTCAGCTCACATCTAGGTACGGGTCATATGAACTGACCCAGTTGCATGTTTTGGTCCAACACTGAGCCGAGAATGGCTTTGTACGGCCAAGTTTGCACTTTACACGCATAATTTCTTAGCAAAATAATGGCCTTCAACGGCTTACAATTTCGTCCACAACAGCGCTCTGCAGATAAGGAAGACAGATTCAGAGTCAGCATTTTAAACTGCATTTAATGGTGTGCAGCTTGTATGGATTGGCCACTTCGACTTCTGACCATTCCCTTGTGAGAGTGCAGAAAAGGGGCAGATGACACGGCTGAACCAATTGAAAAAAAGAACGAAGAAAACGAAAAAGACGGGAAGAAGGACAGGCAAATTGTGAATTTTGGTCTTGGACAATGACCCGGGCTGGACCGGAAAAGCTAGCTAGTGTGGTATATCTTTTATTAACTATTATGGCATCATTAATTTCTAACAGAAGGAATCAATTTAAATCATTTTAAGAGATTTGCCAATTTATATTATTTTTGTAGGAATTAGAGTACTACGAATTTGAGAAGGAGTGCCATTTCAGCTGAAACGACCATCCAAGAAGATGTATAGGGCTTATCAATTGAAATGTCGGGTGCATTAGCATCTTCATTTCCGCACTGGACTGTGCGTCTCTTCCGCAGAATATGCTCTATTATGAACATTTTCTCAGGGCTAGCGTGAGAAAGGCGGAGCCTCGATGGAATAGAAGTGATTAGAGAGCATGTTTCGCGGAAGACAAGCAGAGTCCAGCGCGGGAGTGGAGATGTTGGTGCACCCCGACTATCATTTGATAAGCCCTGTATGTTGCTCAGATCAGTGATGATCTCAAAATTGCAACTATTATTTGCTAACTTGAGTATATCGTCAGAAACAAGCAGAAGCGTTGATCGAGAAAAGATTTAAACCTACGACCCTCTCTTCAATAAACGAACTCGCGCTGCACGTTACCATGATAGCACCCTACTGCAATTTCCTGATATTAGTGGTGTGTCTAACACGGCGAAACTTGTGAATTCTTAAGAGGCTCGGCAGATTATATAGCATTGAGGTCAGCACTCGTAATCAGCAGGAAAGGCAGGTCATGAAATTAAGACCAATGAAATCAGGAAAATTTAGCTCTTTAGAATTTTCAACAACCCCTTTCAGAAATTAGATTTGAGTGTTTTGTTTTATCAGCTTGTACTGCCATTAAATTTCAAAAGTGATTTTGCTCCAAACACTACTAGAAAGCTTATACTCTTAAAAACATATTGAATACAATGTTTTCAACCCGAAGCAGGCGAAAATATTCAAGTGGAGCAGCGCATCCGCAGGCTGGAGCAAGATAGATTAGAATGAAGAGACCCAGACTGCAAAGCGGCGCGAGTCGTTGCGAAGTGGACTTCCGCCAGTCCAATTTCCGCCTAAACTGAGTTGAAACTTACTATAAGAGATTTTGCCAAAAATGGAATTTGTTGCGGGTTTGCGAAAAACTTGCGCAAAACTTGTATAGCAAACTATATGCGGCATGTTCAAGCATGGCTGTTGTATTGGAAGAGCATTGCAAGATAATGACTAAAGCTTGCAACTTAATCTACTGTATATCATTGTCTCAAAATGTGCTTTCACGCCATCCAGCTCAGCTTCGTCTTTCCACATGCATTCCATTCCTAAAACAAATATGAAATTATTAGGGTGATCACTAAAAAATGGGACAGCTTGATTTTTGTCAAATTTTGAGATTTTTTGTTTCGATCAACAACAAGCGGGCTGCAACGTAAACGTCGCTTATATAAGCGACCTTCGCCTATTATTCTGGCAAAACGTCAACGCTCCTCTCCCACAACCCTACGTGTAGCGCCCTGAAGAACTCGAACAGGGTTTTTTGAACCTCGCTCATTCTTGCGCTGCCATACCGCAAATTTATAGAGCAATTGGTATATCATTCGAAAGAGCTGTTCATGTTCTTTCAAACAGTATATAAAGCATACAGAATTGCTTTCTATTTCTGGGTAAAAAAAGCGAAATACCTGGAAAATTGCGATTTTTTGGCGCAACAAAAACCAGTAAATCAAGTTTTAATCTATATTTTCCGAAGATAGATAAAATGTGAGGTAAACTGCATATGGATGGATAGAGCGTAAAAAGCTCTTTCACAAGGTACCTATAGAACATGCGTTCACCTGCAAAGAATTGAATAACGCGTATCTTTGTTCTCGAAGTTACTAATGGCTATATCTCCTGACTTTGAAAGTTGAGACCATCAAGCTGTCGTTCCAGCAGTGGTGTAACTTTGTGGGTGGTAGGACAGTCACTAAACCCACGACAGCTTGATGGTCTCAACTTTCAAAGTCAGGAGATATAGCCATTAGTAACTTCCGAGAACAAAGATACGCGTTATTTCAATTCTTTGGCAGTGTGAACGCCATGTTCTATAGGTACCTCTGTGAAGAGAATAATCTATCCTAACATCTATCAAAATTGGGAAGTCTAATCACTTTTCTTTTTTGAGAAATCTACATTTATTCTCTAGGTGTCCCATTTTTTAGTGATCACCCTAATATTTAGGCCTTTTCATATTCGAACTCGTCAGGACAAGGAGCTTCTTCGAAACCACGGAAGTGGAAGATGTCGGGAATCATATAACAACATGCTAGACTACCACTCTATCTTTCTCCGCTCTTACGATAGTTAGCTCCTATCTTTCGACTTTCAGAATAGTTTTTTTTTTTCAGATTTGCCAAAGTTTTCATATGTATCACTGGTCGAATTAACTCATGACAATTCGACGAAACTGTACAAGGCTGATTACGACTTGTATGAGTATTTTCTGCGTAATAGAGATCCAGTAAGTATTACATTGAGAATCTTAGAAGCGCTTTGGGTCTGCTTTTCTTTCAGCTCAACAATTCGTTCTTATTTTTTCTGTCAGACCACGGACCACGATTTGGAGGGGTGAGTCACGCCGCGGCACCAAATTTTTTACTTTTTCATTGTCTCGAACTTTCGCAAACGAAGATTCTGCTCTTTCTAACGTAGCTAGACGTCAAGAAGAGGCAAGAGCAAAGTCGCAGCACGTCACTTATCTAATTCTCTTATCTAACTCTTTTCTACTAACAAGATGTCTGACAACAGCTTTTTGAGACTACTTCGCTTATACAAAGGATATTTCGGATTAATGTTTACTCAAAATACAGCTGATTGAACAGCTAGTACAATTTGGCTTGATTTATCATTTAGGATCTGATTAGAAAGTCCAAACGCATATCTTTGTAAAACCCAAAGGGGAGCAAATGCAGCTTTTATCAGCTTTTTCTCAAGGATTCGTAAAAGTGTATCTTTGTAAACCATTCATTGTAGCAATTATTAGGTTGTCCCATAAGTCTTTTCATACCTAAATTTCCAGCGACATAAATCAGTTCTTTTTGATCTTTTAAAAGAATGCGTGGTACCATTCGACAGATCAAAGCAAGCTCTACAAAATGGCCTTCAAAAGTTCGCACAAACCTCAATCAAGTCAATTTCCCAGCCAAAACAAAAAAAAATTCCGAATTTCCGAAAAAACGAAAATCGTCATATCTCAGTTCAAAACAACTCTGCGGATTTCCAACTTTTTCATGTGTATACTATTCTTATCGGATATTTATATATGCACTTGCTGCATTTTTCTGATGGCTAGAAACCAAGAAAAAAATAATGCGCTCAATTTTCAAACTTTGCCTGTATCAGTTCTGTGTTCCCCGAAAATAGGCGATTATATAGCTTATTCATTTAGAATTACTGTCAAAAATTTACAGCTTACTAGGTGCTCTGGTTCTTGAGAAATATCAAATTGAAAGTCCGAATATGTAAAAACTTATGGGACAACCTAATATAAAGTTTCAACAGATTTGTATGAAGTAATCAAACTATTCTAGCATAAGCGGATTGTCTGAAAAAAGGGGGAGGCGTGCAAGTGGTACCCAGGCAGCCGACTGCTGCCGCAGCCAGCCGCCAGAGCTGCCGGCAAAGCCGCTGCAGATGGTACAGTAATTACGCTCCTCGTCTAAAACTCCTGCCGAGGGGTTTTCTTGCACCTCGCCGCTCTGAGGTGCGATATCAGCCCTCACGAAAGCATGATATCCTCGATATCTATATCATTTTGAACAGCAGAGAAATGCCATATTTCATTGAGAATCATGCAGTCGAGTACAAAACTACACCGCAGAATATTCAAATCACAAACTCTAACAAAAATGAGTGAATCAAACAGTTGTTTCTGTTAAAAATTTTGAAATCAAAGTACAATAAATGTTCATTGACGCTATAGTTCACTTTATCAGTATGTGCATATGAATTGATCATTTTGACAGAATTTCTTACCGTTATATTCATGACATTTTTCTGTAACAGTTTTCGTCCGTTCTTCGACGTGAAAGCGAGAAAAAATCTCTAAAAATTTGAGAATTCCTAGATTGTTTAGCTTCTGCTTCCTTTGAGTTTTCGAGGAGGTTTGATATTGTGATCAACTTTTTTTTTTCAAAAATCCTCCTCTGTTTACCTTTGTTTATTTACATGTTTTCAATAACATGAAATTTCTGCTGTTTAAAACGATATAGATATCGAGGATATCACGCTTTCCTGAGGCTGATATCGCACCTCAGAGCGGCGAAGTGCGAGAAAACCTCTCGGCAGAAGTTTAGACGACGAGCGTAATTACTGTACCATCTGCGGCGGCTTTGCCGGCAGCTCTGACGGCTGGCTGCGGCAGCAGTCGGCTGCCTGGGTACCACTCGCTACGCACCCGAAAAAAGGGCTCGAAAACTAGTCGGATTGAATGTAGTTATTGAGAAAAGTGGAACAAGCGGACATAATTGTGTATTAGTGAGCTGTTAATTTCCCATTGACAGATGAATAGCAATATTAAGAATAAATTGATATTTATCCCGTATGTAGCACATTTTTCAAAGACGTCATTGGCCGGGTCGAGAAAAGGAAAAACAATGTGCATCATTTTCTGAGATTGAAAACACATCAAAATATCTAGTATTGTAGGAAACTAATACTTCTGTCAATCGTAATGAACAGAAGAATCCCTTCTTGTATATTGTACTACCTGAACGCTTACGTGGCTCGCCGATGCATGAGCAATTGAAAACAAATAGCAAGGAGCTTCTCACTCATCACGATATTCATTCCACGTTGCAGGATATTCTCTACGTAAGTATTCAGTTTTATGTATTTTGATTACAATACAGCCTACATCGTATTAGTCCGTGCAAAAGTTCGTGCCATTCTTGAACCCTGTACAATAGTGTTTGATACTAAAATCCCCCTTTTCGGTGGCGAACAATGTTTTTTCTTTAAATTAATCAGTCTGCAGCTGCAATTAATGTATGTACTAGTAACAGACCAAGGGGAAGGGGCGGGGCGAGGTTTTGAAAGTTACTTATATAAGCCATAAAAACGTGTAAGTGAATTGCTTATACTTATAAGATGGAAACAATTATTCGAGGTTCGAATCAACTGTCTAGCTTTTTCTGAAATTCCGGAATTATAGGCCCACAAACATTTCTGGGAAATACCCCCAAAAAATTTGCGGAGCTTAAGGCCGTGCTCTACTCAAAAAAATTGCCGCATTCCCCCTCCCCCCTCCTCATCAATGTACCTAGACAAGCACTGCTGTAGTGCAAAGAATGTGCCTTGTCGAGCAGTTGCCTTATCCTGAAATTCAGGATTCGTCCAATCTTTTAGGCAGTGTCCCGGCAAATTCGCGCCCTGGGGGATATACAGGGCTTATCGAACGCTTGCATCAGCATCTTCACTCCCGCGCAGGACTCAGGGTCTCTTCCGCGAACATGCTTTCTAATCACTTCCAATCGATTGAGGGTGCGCCTTTTCCAGCTCGCCCTGGGAAAGTGAGCGGAGAGCATGTTCGCGGAAGAGACGCAGGAGTGGAAATGCTGATGCAAGCGAAACTGCGTTTGATAAGCACTGTAGCTGAGGTGGGGTTCTTGGCCACCTTACTGACCTTCAGGCGCAGTCCGGCTGGTTGATGTTCCCCCTCGGACGAGAAAATAGCCCTTGAGCGCGCTCTTTGCTTACCGTTCGGCGCGGGACCCCACATCGCTATCCCGCATTGTGCATGCTATCCAAAGCAAAAATTACAAGCAGCAGAGTCTTCCTGTTAGTGCCTCCCAACTTCCCAAGAAAATTCTCGTCCGAGTGCATTTTGAAAATTGGGTAAAAGCCACAAAAAAGATATTTTTACCCCGTTTGAAGCTCAAATTCGGGCACTGCTATCGAAAAGGCCTAGAACATGCAGAAAGGTGGAAGTGCAAGAACTGCCGGCACGATGGGTTTTCTTTACACAAGTATAAGGTATTGAACTCATCCAGGCGTAGACTGCAGAAATGGTACTTAAGGGACTTCGCGTGAGATTTACAAACATTTACCATTACCATTCTGCCTACTCTTAGAAAGTAACGAATTCTTACTTTCACCGCTGTCGTAGAAAGACGCATTTTTTGCATTTCCAAACTTAGACGTCTCTTACTTTTGTTTCGGTACTTTTGCTGCCAAACCTGCGGCTCAAAAAGCTCTCTTCCCGTGATGTACGTTGTCAGTGTGCACATCTTTGATCGGAGGTAGTGGGGACGGTCTAATAATTGTGAATAACGGAAAACTGAACTTTTTATAAGGCAAATTTAAAAGCTCCATTATAGTCGTGTTTTCCTTGGTTTCCTGGTTTTTTCCTGGTTTGTACCGATGTCCACTACGCTGTTGTCTTTTTATCAGAACTAGATGGCTTACCCGGCTCTGCCCGGCCCTGTCATTATTTTATTCGTAATCAGCATGCTCGATTTCCCCCCTGTACCAACTCCCAGCCCTAGCTCAAATTTTGCAAAAAATCGATAAAATCGATATCGATCGATGACGAAAAGTAGCCTATGACACCCGCCGAGGCCCAAAGTGTATGTGTGCCAAGTTTGGTCCGGATCGGTTCAGAAATTGAATTTTCTATTCGGAACATACGGACACACAGACATACAGACATACAGACAGACAGACAAACAGACATTCAGCTTTATATTAGGTCATTCCGAAAGTTCTTTCCGTTTTTTCAACCTATCATCAAAACAAGTGGAACGAAGATAGGGAAAAGCTTTAGGCACTATCCGACGCAGTTTTTCTCCCTCTTTTTAACACTCATATTCACATGTCGCTTGCTCTTGTAATCACTGAGATAATCGCCGAAATTTCGAACCCTAGGTTTTTACCATGTCCAAATTTGACAATTTTTCACAATCTTCATTTTTAACTTTCGGAGAAGCTTTAATAGCAGTCAGATAGAGTAGATAAAGTGCAATGCAATGCAATTTTTTGGCATATTCGGCTGGCTTCTCAGTATTTTTTGAGATAATTTTTCCAAAAGTCTTCACTTTTGCAAAGTCTCAAAATACAGAAACGCTCCAAACACTAACAAATCTTCAGATTTTGAAGCTTTCAAAAGCCAGTTACGATTATCCACAGTTTTTACAAAGCAACTGAGCTTTTCCCGCTTCGAAATATAAGATTTCGCATTTCGCGTGTACACCCTTAGGCGGGTTCAAAATCAAGAATTATGGAAATTTTATCGCCAAACACCCCACAGATTAGAGAGAAAGTGCATTCATTAGAAAGAGAAGGAAAAGCCGCATTGAATGACACCTTAGTTGTGCGCCGTTTCATGTTCTATGGTTCATGGCATCACCAAAAGTGGAATTTGATAGCATTAGAAAAATTATTCTAAATATTTTTGAAGGTTAGCTTTAAACGTCAAAAAATTGTATTACGTTGCACTTTGTTTACACTACCTGACTGCTATCAAAGCTTCTCCGAAAGATCAAAATCAAGGTCTTCAAAAATTGCTAAAGTTGGGCATAATAAAAATCATGTGTTTGAAATTTCGGCAATTATCTCGGAAACCACCAAAGCAAATGGCCCCAAAACATGACTGTTGGAAAGAGGAAGAAAAGCCGCGTCGGATACTGCTTGAAGCATTTCCCTACCTTCGCTCCACTTGTTTTTATGATAGGTTGGAAAAACGGAAAGTATTTTCGGAACGACCTAATATATAAGATGAGGGCTTACTGGGGTCAATTTTGAATTTCTCGCTTGCGGTTCTAGCCGCTGCTGCTATTTTCTTTACAAATAACGCGCGCTATTGTAACACTTATAAATTTTTTACAAAATATTTCAGAGCACTCGGATAGAAGAAAGCTACGATTATATTAGGTTGTCCGGAAATTAATGCAGGTTTTGATTTCCAACCGCAATAAGTCATACATTTTTTATTTTTGAATAGGTCGCAAGGTACTGTTCGATAGAGCAAAGCAAGCTCTACAAGACAGCTATCTTGCTTTAGCAACAGCTCTGATCCACCAGAGTGTCGAGCCAAAAACTAAAAAGATTCAACTGCTTGAAAAATTGAAAAAAATCGTAACTCAGTCCGTAAAAATCCTACAAAAATTCTAACTTGCTCGCGTAAACACAATCCACATAAGGCATCTATATACGCCGTTGCCGTATTTTTTTCTCTGTTAAAAATCAAGAAACCGGAAATTTTCGTGTATTCGTTAAAGTGGCGCTGTGCCGTTCCCACGTATGTAGTTGTATACTACTAACCTTTAGAAGTACAAACGTAAATTTCCAGCTCTCTACAAGCTTTAGTTTTCGAGAAATATCGGATATAGTCTTCCCTAATAATGTGATCCAAGCTAAAATTCAAATTTCTCGCGAACTAAAGCTTGTAGAGAGCTGAAAATTTACATTTGTACCTCTAAAGGTTTGTAGTATACAACTACTTATGTGGGAACAGCACAGCACCACTTTGGTAAATGCACGAAAAATTCGGTTTTCTCGATTTCTAATAGAGGAAAAAATACGACAACGGCGTATATAGATGCCTTATGTGGATTGTGTTTACGTGAGCAAGTTAGAATTTTTGTAGGATTTTTACGAACTGAGCTACGATTTTTTTCAATTTTTCAAGCAGTTGAATCTTTTTAGTTTTTGGCTCGACACTCGTGGTGGATCAGAGCTGTTGCTAAAGCAAGATAGCCGTCTTGTAGAGCTTGCTTTGCTCTATCGAATAGTACCTTGCGACCTATTCAAAAATGAGAAATGTGTGACTTATTGCGGTTGGAAATCAAAACCTGCATTAATTTCCGGACAACCTAATACTAACGAGCATAATCAATTTCCCCTATGAACACAGAACTCAGAATTCGTGAAAATAGACTTTGCCTGCACTCACCTTTTTTCCTTCGGTGACGTCAACTTCCACGATATTCTCATATGCTTTAATATAAAGTGCCCTAAATGCCGAACGTTTGACGATCAATAATCCGTTGTCTAAGAAACTTGGTCCTAAACACCGCTTGTGGAGCCAGTTTCAACTTGTTTTGCGGGGTAGAAACCACTGATCGCTTATAATCACTGTAGAATACACAGGGGACTTACAGCATACACGATTAGCAGTAATCCAGAAAAATCTTCAGAAATGCCAAAAAGTTGGGCCATGATCTCGCGTGTAATATCGCTGCTCAACTTTTTACAAGCTTATAAATGTTTTATATATTCATATCTTGTAAATACTCTTATCTTTGAACCTGGGCTCTCTTGGTTTCTCTTTGTATGAACAAATACAATAACTTTGCTATGCCGTATACAGGTTGTAATGGTGATACAATTTTATTGCCTGGCGTTTCGGCAGGACGCCGTCTTTAGAGCCAAAAATCTCCTCCTATCTGCCATTCAATTCGTCTCTAGTGGAAATAGAGAGTTCAGGAGGGTGCACCCACCAAATGTATCACCGTGTTACAGCGGATAGCCAGTCGATGTGTCAGCTGTTGTGACTGAATGCGACAAATGAGCAAACCAAGATGACACAATGTTGCTTATGTATATACGGGCGAACAGTCCTATAGGTTCACAGAACGACAGATACGGCAGTAGATCACTCGTCAAAGATAATGTTTCATTCTTGCTGTTCATTTTCGGGTCTCGGGAAAGAATTTACAGTCTGCCCCAATACTAACCAGGCCAAAATTGGCTTGGCGTGAGTGCGCGTCGTGAGGATTTCGCGCCACTTCTGCATCTAGCTAGTCTGCTCTCTCCTCAATCTCTTCGCTCTCTGCGACAGCGCGCGTATGCAGCGCAAACCCCTAGCGCTACGAGCGCGCAAACTCAGCCGACGGTTCGGCCTGATCCCGATTGAGGCAGACTGTATGATGCTTCTAAGGCTTTTCGAGCAGAAATTTGTTGTTCGTAGCCTAGAAATTTGCACCTCATTTCGTAATCGGCACAGCCATGTCCTATCATTCTATGCTTTCTCAGTGGACTTACCATGCTTTGCCCCTTTTTGCTAACTAATTGTTCGTTGGTATTCAATTGTTTTAGCCAACATACCGCGAAACATCAGAAGGCAATTAGTCAGTAACAGGCTGTATGATACTGACTCTATATCACGTGATTGCGTAGTTTGCCCGTGCAGAAAACGTTGCCATTGTGCAAATTCTGGTGTTGTTTACGAAATTGTGTCATCTTGGTTTGCTCATTTGTCGCAGTCAGTCACAACAGCTGACACATCGAGTGGCTATCCGCTGCAACAGAGTGATACAATTGTGGTGGGTGCACAGCTCCTCCTGAACACTCTATTTCACTTGAGACGAAGTGAATGGCAGATAGGAAGAGATATTTGGCGGCTCAGAACGTATATTAACAATTGACATCTTTTCAGCCTCTGAAAACGGCATCCTGCCCAAACATCGGGCTATAAAGTTGTATCACAATTAACAACCTGAATACGGCATAGCAAAGTAATTGGTGTAATCATATTTCAAAGGGGCTTTGTTGAAAGCTGTCACTCACAGGGTGTCCCAAAAGTATGCACCCAATTTGATCATTGACACATCTCCTCAAAAGATGTCGTTTGCCTACCATCATTTACCATTGTGGAGCTGGCTTCAACTTAGGCTTACAATAAGAAGCGAGTCACTCATTCGCTCTTCCTACTGTGGGGCTCTGTGAGAACTTCCAGCATATGGGGTCACTTTGAAAAGCTGCCGGTTCGATTAATTTTCAAAAAGGCTAAAACTCGTGTAACAGGTTTTCATGGACGTTAAATACAGTATTCAACTTTGTAAAGGACCGTGCAGCTTTCTTAGCGGTGCAACCACATTAACATGGGAAAAACGAAACCCCGGCATAACATTTTAACGAAGCATTATGTAAACAAAGCTGACCATAATTATAAAGCACTCTAGAAATCGTCGTAATTTTCGTTCTGGTCAATGAATCTGCCTGAGACTTTGCTGTATTGTGCGCATGTTAACCTACCATGATCTCTCAAAACGGCTTCCATTCTTGTTGAGCTTGGACGGAGAAAAGCGAAAAAAATTGAAAAAGCCCTTGATGAAAGCTGGACAAAATTAAAAGACACTGGTTTTTCTAATCACTATTGTTGACTCTCAAATTTTTTTGTACTATTACATCTCAAAATATGAAACATTTGCAGTTACGGCCTGTCATCCTATTCAGATAGAAGCGATCACTGCATTTTTTGCTTCCAAAAGCATCAGAAGTCATTCTGCTCTAACAGGGAGCTGGTTTGAGGAGTTTTCAAGCCTTAGTTCAAATGATAGTCATGAGATCTACTGAGCATTTTCGATAGATGAGGTATGGAGCGCTTCAACTCTGCGTAATCGCTGATATTGGCGGACAGACTCCAACCTCACCATATGGTTGTCACGTTTTTACTCCACAAACCTCTGTTTGCAATGTTCATAAAGCGCTGAATTTAATTATCACATTGCCTACATGGTGATGCAGCTTTTGCAACAACTTCTGGTTCTCCCTAGTGATGCAGTTGCGATTTAAATCTAAAAAACTTTTAACGAAAATTTGCGAGCAGAAGATTTAATATAGCCTTAGATCTCCTTATTCCCCTCTGTGTTTCATGTAATAATTAACCCGACAAATGAGATTAGCTAAGAATTTGAAGTTTCAAGCGTCTTCTGTTTTTATCTCGTGATTTGAGTTGGTTTTGATGGTGCAGGGTGCTCCACTCAACATTCAGTGGATGTCAACTCCGGCTGAACCAGAGTGCTCAACCCCGAAATTTTTCCTAGTCATGCACACAAGTTCATTGTTGTATGGCTGTCGTACTGGCTACATTACAGTATTTTTCTGTTGCTTGAGAATCGAGCTTTGTGGTGCAAAAGTGCGTGAACCCCGTGGTGAGGTTGCAGTCTGTCCGTCAATATCAGCGATTACGCAGTTTATGGGAGCGCTTCTCACCTCATCTATCGAAAATGCTCGGTAGATCCTATGACTATCAATTAAACTACACAAGGGCTTGTAAACTCCTCAGACCAGCTTCTTGTTAGAGCAGAATGACTTCTGATGCTTTTGAAAGCAAAAAATGCAGTGATCGCTTCTATTTAAATAGGATGACAGGCCGTAAATGCAAATGTTTCATATTTTGGGATGTAATCACTACGTAATATATTCTCGATTCGTTGTATACCGCTTGGCCACGCCTGATCCTTGGAACATGGCAAACGAGGAGGCAGCAGACGGAGAAATTATGACGAGATATACTGATCTTTGACTTTGGATTGCTGCCAAGTGGCATGCGTTTTGGAACGCTGCCAAATTTCACAACGAGTGACCATGCATATTTTCGTAAAAGGGTCACACGTATTTCGAAAGGCAATCATGAGTGTCGCAATGATTTTGAGAATAGGTCGCCAATGTTCGGGTGTGTTATTTGTACCTGCTTTTTTTCGAGCTTGTTATCCCAGAATGTGTCTTTCGAATATGTTGTACTCCTATTAGTTGCTTTTGAAATAATACCACATTTCGTAACAGCGTGACTTGAGCTAAATTCATCTGTGTTTTCAACTCTTGGTAAAAATGCTCTAACTAAGAACAGTCACTTTAGGATTATCTTGCTTCCGCGTGTAGACAAGAGAGTGCGTAGAGAGTAACTTGGTCTCGCTGGTACTTTTGAAGCGTTTATCTAACAACAGCCTTGCTCTTGCTTGTTTAACTAGGACCCGCTGGTGCTTTCAACTAGGTATCGGTGTGTAAGCGGCACGTAGGGCAATTCGATCGGGCAGGGAAGCAGATTTTTGTACGTTTGGGGCAGTTCTCAGAATTGAAAGTCCAAAAGTGTATGTACGGCAGTTTGAGAATACGCTATAAATACTTGATTCCGTTCTTTTCTTTCTGTAGAGTTGTAAGGTTGGTTTTTCTTATATATACGGTCTCCAAGCGGCCATAGGGCATAAACTTTTTTTTGAATAATAGTTACTATCGGTCTGTAAGCGGCACGTAGGGCAATTTGATCGGACAGGGAAACAGATTTTTGTACGGTTGGGGCATTTCTTATAATTTTCAAGCGGTCTTCGAGCGGGACGTAGGGCATAAACTGTTCTTCAGAATAGATAATACTGGTTTGTAAGCGGCACGTAGGGCAATTTGTTTTGTACGTTTGTGCAGTTTTTATGATTGATTTTTATGATTGACGGTCTTTAGATGGCTCGGTAGTCGTGCTTTTCGAGGACGGTTCTCCTTTTGTAGTAAAGCTTCATATTTCTTTGGCGAAAAAATTGAATTTTCTGACAAAGTTCTTAGACGATTGACTGCGTTGTTTTCGGAATTGATTCTAAGAGAAAAGTATTTTTGTAGTACACATAATTGTTATGGGTGTATTTCTACTTCCAAAACGATGGGTGTTCTCCTACTTGCTTAACAATCTTTTATGGAACTTGTTGAGAAGAACTGAAAGAGCAAATTCTCCTTGAGAGGGTAGAAAAGTGGGGATTCTTTTTTATCTGAACGTCTCTATGAGGAGGGGAAATTTGCAGAAAGAGCGTGGTAAACGAGAGAAAAATGATGTTCTCCATGCATGTTTGCAGCAGGAATTTCGAGAAAAATGAATGATTTGTGGAGATTATCGCTTCTTCGAGCAGTTCTCCTTTTGTAGATTGATTTTCGCAAAAAAGTTCTCAGGAAAAAATAGCAAACTAATTTAGAAATAATTATAAGCACAACTAAGCCCTTATATTGTATCTGCCCCGACCCACTTGCTAGCGACCCGCAGGGTCGCTAGTTGTACAAAAAAATTTGAGAGTCAACGAATGCAATAGTCATTAGAAAAAACCAGGTGTCTTTATAATTTTGTCCAGCTTTCATTAAGGGCCTTTTCAGATTTTATTCGTTTTTCTCCTTCAACTCAACGAAACTAGAAGCCGTTCTAGGAGGTCATGGTAGGTTAACATGCGCACAATACTGCAAAGTTTCAGGCAGTTTCATTGACCAGAACGAAAATTACGACGATCTCTAGAGTGTCTTTATAATTATGGCCAGCACTGTATAGTATATAGCATTATGATATGCAAATAGCTAGAACCAGTAACTTTGATTATCGTAGTGTAACATTTTCTAGGTAATTTTGTTTTCTTTCTGTTGCAAAATATGGCCATCCTGCCTCAAAATTCTTTTCATTTCCTATAAGCTCCTATCGTAACATCCAGTAAGAAGAGCGATGGAGTTCTCATTTTACTGTACATCTAAATTGAAGCCCGCACTATGTGTGCATACTTTTGGGACACAACGTATATCGCTATACTTGGCGTAACTTAGAACACAGTACAACAGTAAAATGCACACTTCGTAATTTATGCCAGCGTCTCTGATCATAAGGTTGCGCCGCAGCAGTCGACGTAAAAATACGCTCACGGCAGCATAGCCGGATCTTGCGCAAATTTAACGAAAGCAGAACTGCAGAACCTCATAGTGCATGTGGAATCTGATGAAGCAGTACTGCAAAAGCGGGTATCTCATGAGTAGAAATAAACGAAGTAGCGCATTCAAGTCGTTAATGAGAACAAGAGCGAAATAAGTCTGGTGGAATCGAGGAAGCACACAAATTTAACTTGAATGAAGAAAAGTCATTCAGTCAACCTTCGATTGACGATGGGACAAGGTAAAAGAGAGAAAGGATTTCACGCTGTGAGGAAACACTCTCGGAGGATACGAACGTGAAGCAGATATAGAAATACATCGATATAGCGAAGCTGCGTTGCCGTGAGTGTATCTTCACTGCGAATGCAGAGGCGCACGCCATAGGCTGCCGCGTACTGCTGCGTAGCATGTAGGAATCATCCATAGTTTAAGATTTTCTAAGTTTTTTGGTTTGTTTTCTGACGCGATATAGGGCTCGCAATGGCGAAAAGTTTTCCTTAGGAATCCTACCGTAATCTTACAGTAATGAAAAGCGATTGGTGGTTCACTAAATACCGTAAATCTAAGCCAAGTTAGCTCTGCAACAGTGTTTTTGAAAAAGGAGATTTGTTTCCTGTTTATTTGTTTTCGCAAGAGAGATTTTGAAAGCGACGTCCGGGGGGTCGCACAGTGGCACTTAGCGTCGTGAGAACGTCGGAAACTTACTTCGGGAACCCAATTAAGGGCCGCATACCTTGATATCTCCACCGGAGGAGGAAAGGATCACACTTTGAAAGAAGCTTCACATCCTAAAGCTCCAGGTGTCTAGAGTTCACGCTGTCTATCCATCCAGAGTAATGGCGTACCGAGGGGAGGAGCCAAGTGGGTAGCGAAATTTTTCAAAATCACATACACGGTTACAGAAATGTACAAGTAATTCGTTTATACTCGTAAGTAATCAAAATAATTTTTTAAATTTTTTGAAAATTCAATTTATCAAACGATTTTTTTCGGCTGACACACGCCCCCTTTTTCTAAAATTCCGGATTTATGGTCTCACGAAAATTTTGAGAAGCATACCAAAAATTTTTACTGGGTGCGTGGTTAACGCCACGCATCTTCATCAGAAAAATCTTTTTATCGCCCCCTCTCCCCGAACGGAAATGGTGTACGCCACTCAACCATAGGCATTCTACCACCTTTAACTATGAACATACTGAGGGGCGAAAAGTGTACAAGTCGGTCCAGCTTTTTGTATGATTCTCTGTGATCCGCAGTCTCTGTGATTTCTTGAAAGTAGTTTTTCTTTTCTTGAACTTTCCAAAACGTCCCAAATCTTACTATAAATAACCCAACAGTACCAAGCACTTTCCGATATAAACAAACGAGTTTTAGCATTTTGATAAACCCCAAATTGACTTGTAGCTTACCGAAATCATCATTACTCTGATACTTCAAATGTTTTGGTTAAAACGTGTTTAGCATAGTTAGTCTAGAAGATCTATGCAACTTTAGAATGTTTTCCGTAAATTCAAAGGAGGAAAAATTACCTTGGAATAAACTCGGCATTTGGGAATCGCCGGGGATCATACAAGAAGCTGGAAAATACGCCTCATACAAAATTTCGCTCCTGTTTCTGTTCAAAGTGTAATATGAATAGCTACGGATGGACAGCCGCCATGAGACCCAGATATCTGACATCAGATATCCGAGGCTTCAGAATTTGAAAGCTTTCTTTTAGAGTCAGCGGCTAGGCAAATTCTCGGACTACGTTTTTCTGCTTACCTGGGGTAAATCGAGGCGCTGATTCCGAAAAACTACATTGAAGAGCGCGAAAATGGCAAAAACCACCATTTCGCAAGGCCTGCCATTTTGAATTTGGACGAGTGGAGTACGTCCCGCCATGGCCAGAGAGGCAGAATCGTTGCGGGACCCTCGCAGTTATAGCATTGCGGCATGCCTTCTCTGACGAGTCAGGGAGAATCGCAAGCTTGTCCGCGCGTATCAGAATGGCTTGCGCGTAACGGATTTAGGGACAGCTTTCTAGGCAAGGGCAGCGTGCTGCGCGCTCGGACTTGCTCTGTTCTCATGTTTGGGGTGCAAGCAACCTTACATGTCTCAAGCTAAGACTTCTCCCCGGCAAAAATGTCAATGCATGCGGCCCCTAAACAAGCCAAGCGGCAGCGCATCGCGGCTGAGCTTCGTGCCTAAACCAAACTACAGTATCGTGTTAACGAACGACTTGCAACAGTTTCCGTGCTAGCATGTGACTCATTGGCCTCGTCGATCCTCGCGCAGAACTTAGTATATATACACACCAGTGGCGTACCGAGGGGGGGGGGGCGGGGGGGGGGGGGCGCCCCCCCCCCCCCGAGAATGGGTCGCGAAATTTTTGAAAGTTACTTATATGGGTTATAAAAATGTGCAAGTGACTTGGTAAAAAATTTTTTTTCGGGGGCGTGGCTAATGCCACGCCCCCTTTTTCCAGATTTTAGGGGTCGGGGACCCGCAAAAGTTTTGAGAAGCACCCCAAAAAATTTTTCGGAGTGCGTGGCTGACGCCACGCACCTTCTTTAGAAAAAATTTTTTGTCGCGCCCCCCCCCCGAGCCGAAATCCTGGGTACGCCACTGATACACACTCATATATTCTACTTGCGACTGTATGAAATTCGCGCTCAAAGGACGGCAAAAGCGGGTTGATCGAAAAATCCACCCCGTCTCCTACCCCTCGCTCATGTCGGTTACAAATTACATACATGCAGACTGCAAAATCCTAAAATATAGTAATTTCGAGTTGGAACTGTAAAAACTTATCGCGACTAATCTTCAAATATTAGCAATTCAATTATGTAAAAGACTTGCAAGTTTTTGCAACATCACATATCCCAAGATTGAAAGTATCACTTCAGAACCGACGTAAAGGGTTATTTTTACTTTAATAACGGCATCATTATGCGCGGCACAGCGATTATATGCTTGTGGCACAACAAATCATTTTGGCCGATAAAAACTTGCTGTTATGCAGATAGGATCCTCTTTATAGAAAATTTCCATAATTTTTAACATTTTTGAGTCTGCGTGTTAGTAAAAAAGAGAAGAGTAGAGTTAAAAGGGCCTGATTGATGCCAGAATCTTCTGCTTAACATCAATAGAGCAACAGATAATTTCTGAAATAGTGGTGAATTGTAAGTCATATCTTCTTAGCATTGTGCTGATGGTACACTGATGTTACGAAGACCACATCTATAATATTCAGTTTCAACCAGCAACAAACTTCACAGAGATGGACTACAAGGATTTCAATAACAGTAAACGTGGATCGTCTTTACTGCGACGATTTGAGGCAGGGATCAAACGGAATTGCAAAACGCTTCCCATACCATTTCAGTACTGCATCTGTCAATATGCAACATCTGCAGTGACGTAAGCTGCACTCATTCCTTGCTTTCAATCTTTCTTCTTTTTGCAGTGATGAAAAGTTGAGACAAAAACTAGCTATATTTGCTGTTGAACAACTAGATCTACTTCTACAATCTGAAGGAGTTTCGTCTTCGTGTGAGAATGTGAAACTGAAAAAGGTAAACGATGTGATTTTTTGCATATTGGACTAGAAATCATTCAAAAGTCGAGAGTGAATAAATATACCTCATCAGCTTGGATGACGTAGTGAACCCACAAATTTGAGATTGGCTTTGTGTAAGGAGAAGAACGAAACGAAACGAAAAGAGACGGATTTAGTAGGATACTTTAGTTCTTTATACAAATGTTCTTTTTCATGTGCGGTGTTAGACACCGTCACTAGGACAAACACCACTCATAAACATCAAAAAAAGCTCCACTGAACTTTTTTGAATTAGGGAGGCATTCGCATATTTCAATAGCGCATATTAGGTGTTAGCGGATTGGAAAGAAAGTAGCAGTCTCGAAGTCCTACCCAGAAGAGATGCCTTCGAGCACCTTAACTTTTTGCGTTCTCAATTCGAAAAGCCTCTTTCCTACTCGAAGGCTGGCACAGCGCGTTTGTTCAGTCAGACTCAGCATTCTTTTAGATCTTGACCTGTTAACAGCTAAATTTAGCGAGAGGCTGCTGTAGCGCCCCCTTGTAACAAATTTACCATTTTTTAATGTTTGGCATTGAAGACTGTTGCTTCGAATGGATGAGCTCTCTTAAACTAGTAAAGTACTTTGACCTTGCTTA
Source organism: Cylicocyclus nassatus (assembly GCA_958299035.1). Lineage (NCBI taxonomy): Eukaryota > Metazoa > Nematoda > Chromadorea > Rhabditida > Strongylidae > Cylicocyclus > Cylicocyclus nassatus. The sequence goes on from CATQJL010000001.1 coordinate 56,659,194, forward strand.
CAATTTGTTGTGTTTTCTATGCAACTGCTGTCGCCAGCTGATCTCTTGAAATTTTAAAGGTGACTGAACGAATGTTCGCAGTTATAAATTATTGATACTTGCATCAAAATTTCAAATACTAGGTTGTTACGGAAGTTCTGTCCGATTTGTGGTTGCCTTGTTTCAACGCAGCTAATTTCTTGGAATTTTGTACTTGTTGCAGAGGTATGAATGTCTTCTGAAAGCACTTTTTTGCTCTTTGTAGTGCTCACTAATGCTTGACAAAATATCTTTTTTATGATAAAATTTCAAGCCTTGAAGCCAAACTACCGAAATACCGTAGTGCTCAAGAAAAGTTTCTATGAAGAGAGTTCGTAAAATTAAAGATATTGCAATGTTTTTATTGGGTTAGGATGTAATGAGCTAACATACGCCTACTTTACCTCCAACAAAACGAAAATCTTACTTTTTAATTTTTTCTTAAATGGAACTCAGTTATTCAAAAAGTAACAACAATCTACGTATAGCGAACGGTGGTGCACTCAAGAATCCATACGATAGAATAAAGCGAGAGCAAGCAGGGACCATCGACCACTTAGCTTTCTTCGTTTACGACAGCAAGAAAAACTCAAATATTAGAAAGTTGTCTAATTTGCGCGAGTGGAGGAAGGCTGAAATAATGGATTTTTTGATTTGCTCGTAAAAATTTCTGTGCAACAAAAGATAGCTCAAATTCTCTTTAGCCATGAAAGATTCTCTGAAGTACAGGCTACTCAGTGGTAATAGCCAAATATGTCCGCGTATCCTTAAATGAAAGCATTTGTAGGTTAAAGTGGATTGTTTTGAAGGAAACTCTGCAAAATTCTCTAAATTTTCTCTTCTCTCTCGCTCGCTCTCTTCAAATGACATACTGTGCATGTGATAGATGTAACCTCACCCAATCCAAAAAAATTTAATTTGTGCAAAAATGTTGATTTTGAAGAGAGTTCTAACCATTTTAATCAGAAAATCTACAAATCGGACAGAACTTTCAAAACAACCTAGTATAAGCAATGAAGAACTTACAACAGCGCTCATAGAATGTGCAAGTTGTAGGCATGCGATGCTTAAGCTGGCCGGGGTCCACACTATATCCCGTTTCCAGTTTTCTTAAATTTTTCTGCGGACGTCTTCTCGCAAGGATGTAACGCAGCGCATATAACACATAAAGGACTCCAGTATAAAAGTATTCCTCAATGCTATTTCCGCAGATTATCAGACGCTAGAAACAGCCGCAAACACCTTTTTAAAAAAGATAGAAGAGCTGGTAAGTCTGAAAAATTCAGTTGTCCTAAACTCTTCTCATCATGGATCTCTCGCTAAGCACTATGATTTTCTAATCAGCAGGTCATTAACCATTATGAGCGAGTTTTCAAGAAGTGCGGGTCACATGATTTTCTCTCAGTTTGCGCTTCCGAAGCTTGCCGGGGTTTTGGCTGAATATTGATGATCTTGGTTTGACAGAAAACTTCGCTTTAGGTCTGTTGTGGTCTTTGAGGAGTAGAAATTGTGGTCTTTAAAGAGTAAAGAATCTTCTGGCAGAGATATGAGGGAGCTGCAGCTAAGCCAAAAATAAATTCGCCTGCACTTTCCGCGTACTCGTTAGAGGACTTGGCTGCTTGCTTTTACAGGTTAAAATCAGGAAAATGTGTTATTGTACGGCGCATGTCTCAGGCTCCAGACACCAAGTTACGAGGTTACGAAATCACGTCTTTATGAATGTTGTCCAAAACGAAAAGATCGCATACTCCATCGAAGTTCCATCGTGAGTGGTCGCATGACGCGCTGATTGCAAAATCGGCTCATTTCGCTCAGGAGGACCTCCCGTATTGGATACTGTATCTGTGTGGGCTTCAGCTACCTAGTTAGATAAAAAAGCAATTTTGTGGCTAGAGCTCAGTGCTCAACTATTTCACCAAAACGGTAGGAACCCATGAGTGAAATGAACATAAAGGCTGCTGCATGACGAAGGCGCAGAAGAAATATTAAATGAGCGGGGGCGAACGCGACGCGCGCGTTGTAAATCCTGCGCCTCGCGCGCTCTGCGGCTAATAAAGCCGCGTTCGCGTCCAAAGGTAGTGCGCCTTCGTCATGCAGTAGCGTATAAATTTGTAGTCGTGTTATGTGAACAGTCACGATCGAGTTTTGACGAAGTATGCGACCTTTGCGTTTTATGCATTATTCATAAGGACGTGATTTCGTAAGTTCGTGACTCGGCGATTGTTACAAGCTGGAGTTTGAGACATGCGTCCCGTTGAATAGCATAGCTTCCTGATGACTCGCAAAGACAAGCAGGCAAATACTTTAATAAATTCCCGAAAGTGCAGGCGAACTTACGAACTTTCGTTGCTTAGCTACAGTTCTCTCTCCATATCTTTGCCACAAGACCTGTATCCCGCAAACGCCATGATTTTCAACAGCAGGTTCGAAAACCTCCACGAGCAAAGTTTTCTTTCGTTGTAAGATCATATTTTGACCGAAACTCGTCGGCGAGCTTCAGAGCATAAGGCGAAAAAATTGAATAAAATGCACTACTTGGAGAACTTGCTCGTAGAGGTTTCCAAGAGCACGTTATCAATAAAATCAGTGCGTCACCTCTGCTTCGCAGAGGCTCGCACTGATTCTACTATCTGAATGCCCTACTCACTCCCGCATAATGATCGCATTGAAACTCATGGCGCAATCCCGACTATCCTTCTATATATATAAAACCGAATGGGATTTTGTCTGTACACTGGCGGCTTGTCTGTACGCTGGTGGATAAGCATGCTTGTTGATGCTGTCTGTAGGTCCTCGATGGTGTTTTCGTGTTTGTCATTTGCCAGCATGGAAGCTTGTTATTACTTCTACCAAATTTATCGATTATTTGCAAATTTTGAACTACGGGGCTGGGAGTTGGGGGTGTATGTCAAGAGGCGCGATTTTTATTGCCAGCTGGACACAAAATAGCACATAATAAGTGTTTTACAACTTTCTGAAAGTATATGAAATTTAAGAGAAGATATATTAGATAGTTGCATGGGTTGCTCAACCTTTATACTCAGAAAAAAAATCAAAACAGCAATTTTTAAGGTCAAAAACCCATTAAAATGCATGTAAGAACAAATTCGTACATATTTCAGTCCGTTTTATAGCAATAACCATGAAACTCAGTGAGTGGTAACCTTAGACAGATTGTAAGCCAACGCACTTTATTTGGTAATTTTTAGAGACTCCCATAGCACTAAACTCGAGTTTTAAGTTGCTGACAGCCGGAGAAATCGCGCCTCTTGACCGTCTCCCGGGAGTTGGCACAGGAGGGTAATCGAACATGCTGATTACGAATATGATAACCATTTTCGATAAAGCCCATTACTTTTATCATTTTATCGATTTTTTGGCAAAGTTCAAGCTACGGGCTGGGAGTTGGCACTCGGGGGTAATCGAGCATGCTGATTACGAATATGATAACCATTTTCAAAAATGCCCATTACTTTTATCATTTTATCGATTTTTTGGCAAAGTTCAAGCTACGGGGCTGGAAGTTGGCACACGGGGGTAATCGAGCATGCTGATTACGAATATGATAACTATTTTCAAAAATGCCCATTACTTTTATCATTTTATCGATTTTCTGGCAAAGTTCAAGCTACGCGGCTGGGAGTTGGCACACGGGGGTAATCGAGCATGCTGATTACGAATATGATAACTATTTTCAAAAATGCCCATTACTTTTATCATTTTATCGATTTGTTTGCAAATTTTGGACTACGGGGTTGGGAGTTGGCACGGGAGGGTAAGCGAACATGCTGATTACGAATACAATACTGGTTTTTAGAATTATCAGTTATTTTTATCATTTTATCGATTTTTTTTGCAAAGTTCAAGCTACGGAGCTAGGAGTTGGCACACGGGGGTAATCGAGCATGCTGATTACGAATATGATAACTATTTTCGATAAAGCCCATTACTTTTATCATTTTATCGATTTTTTGACAAAGTTCAAGCTACGGGCTGGGAGTTGGCACTCGGGGGTAATCGAGCATGCTGATTACGAATATGATAACCATTTTCAAAAATGCCCATTACTTTTATCATTTTATCGATTTTCTGGCAAAGTTCAAGCTACGCGGCTGCGAGTTGGCACACGGGGGTAATCGAGCATGCTGATTACGAATATGATAACTGTTTTCAAAAATGCCCATTACTTTTATCATTTTATCGATTTGTTTGCAAATTTTGGACTGCGGGACTGGGAGCTGGCACACGGGGGTAATCGAGCATGCTGATTACGAATACAGTATTAGTTTTTAGAATTATCAGTTATTTTTATCATTTTATCGATTTTTTGAATCAAGCTACGGGGCTGGGAGTTGGCACACGGGGTTAATCGAGCATGCTGATTACGAATACAATACTGGTTTTTAGAATTATCATTTACTTTTATCATTTTATCGATTTTTTGAACCAAGCTACGGGGCTGGGAGTTGGCACACGGGGTTAGTCGAGCATGCTGATTACGAATATGATAACCATTTTCAAAAATGCCCATTACTTTTATCATTTTATCGATTTTCGCAAATTTTGGACTGCGGGGTTGGGAGTTGGCACGGGAGGGTAAGCGAACATGCTGATTACGAATACAGTATTAGTTTTTAGAATTATCAGCTATTTTTATCATTTTATCGATTTTTTGGCAAAGTTCAAGCTACGGGGCTGGGAGTTGGCACACGGGGGTAATCGAGCATGCTGATTACGATTACAGTATTAGTTTTTAGCATTGTCGGTTATTTTTATCATTTTATTGATTCTTTTGTATGGTTCAAGCTACGGGGCTGGGGTTTGGCACACGGGGGTAATCGAGCATGCTGATTACGAATACGATAACCATTTTCATAAATACCCATTACTTTTATCATTCTATCGATTTTTCTGCAGATTTTGAACTACGTGACTGGGAGTTGGCACACGGGGGTAAGGGAACATGCTGATTACGAATATCATAACATTTCAGAAAATACCCCTTACTTCTATTGGTTTGATTGATTTTTTGCAATGTTTGAACTATGGCGTTGGGGATTGGTACAGGCAGGTAATTGAGCATGCTGCTCACGAGCACATTCTTATTTTACAACTTGTCACTTACCTTCACTGGCTTTCGATTTTTTGCAAGATTTAAGCCAGGAACTGGGATTTGGCACATGGGAGAAAGCGAGCATGCCGATTACGATTGTAATAGGTGTTCTTAGAAGAACCTATTATTTTTGCCGATTTTTCTATTCTTTGTAAAATTAGAGCTACACGGCTGACATTGCACAAAGTTGTATGTGGCACGCTCACTGCAAAGATAGTTTTTGAGAATTACTTTTATTGATTTCATCTTTTTTCCAAAGCTGAAGCTACGAGGCTCAGATGGCACTAATCCGGGGGTAAGTGAGCATGCTGAGAATTCTATAATCACACTCGGAAATGACGAAGGCGGTAAATTTACCTAAAGTTGTTATATATTCACTTTGGCCCGCCTTTACCTCTTTGAATCCTACTTCTGCCCCCAAAATCAGAAAAGCACATAGAGCCTGGTTTCGAGGGAAGAAAATGCTTATAAACTGAGGCGGCAAGCAGTGGCGGACCGAAGGAGGGGGCGGGGGGGGGGCGCCCCTCCCCCCCCCCCCCGAGAATGGACCTTTTTCCAGATTTTAGGGGTTGGGGACCCGCAAAAATTTAGAGAAGCACCCCAAAAATTTTTTCGGAATGCGTGGCCACGCACCTTCATTTGAAAAAAATTTTTGTCGCCCCCCCTGGTCCGAAATCCTGCGACCGCCACTGGCGGCAAGATATTTCGGTACTTTTCCGTTATCTGGACCCATTTTTTCAAAGAAGAGTATTGCTTCCATCCTTGTACCATATTTGGTCTCAGCTTTACAGGGAGGAGTGCCACGTGTCAAAAAAATTTAAAATGTCATTTACATGCTTAACAGGTTTTACTAACAATAAGAGTTTTCGTTCAATCTGTTTTGTAGTCAATTTCAACCTCATTTCGATCAAGCATTTCAAAGTGAACATTGTCATAATAATAACGACATACTCTTATCGATGAACAGACTAGACTTGCTCGGAATAGAGAAGTGCGTGAGATGAAATCATTTAAGAAGCAAAATAAGCGGCAGCAAGGGACTTCAAGCTTCATTTATAGTCTTTTCTGGCTAAAATCGCATGGCCAAAAGGGTTTGAAGAGAAAAGCATTATTAAATCACCACTGAAAGCAAGCAAGATGATCTAAAATAAATTCATGTTTGTTTTGCTTTTATGTAAAACAATTAAACAGCTCAAAAGTGACTACAAATTCTCTTTTACCTCCCCGTAAATGGTTTCGAAAAAAAATCATGTCAGAATGAACCGAAAAGTGTCAATTTTTTTTGTGACACGTGGCAAGGAGGCAGTCCTCGTAGAAACTATAAAAAATTATTCTTAGACTAAAGAAAGTATCACATGGGAGCCTTTCGAAGAAATGGGTCCGGATAACGGAAAAGTACCGATATTTTCGCTAAGAATTTCTACGAGACAATATCTAATTATACAGAAATTTCCTTAAATTCACTTCTGTCCCTTCCACTCTGCAAAAACCATACTTCTGCCTCTGAAAGCAGAAAAGTGGTCTCTGGGGAAGGACAGACCCATGAGCTTCATCCGGCACGGCATTTTCACTGAAACTTTTGGCTCTCAAACTGCAAAAACCACAAAACTCAAAAACCACACATCTGGCCCTAAAAGCAGAAAGACAGGGAGCTTGGTCTCGATGGAAGAAAGAATTATGGCCTCAGGCAGCAAGAGACTTTCGCCAGAAGTTTCTGGGTGTCAATGATTATACAGAACTTGCTTGAAATTTACTTCTGGCCCTTTTGGTCTCGAGGAGAAAACACTAATAAGCACAGCCAGCAAGATACTCTCGCTGAGATTTTCTGGGTGTCAATGTTTATTCATACTGAAACTTGCTTCAAAAATTTACTTCTGACCCTTCTACTTTGCAAAAAAACCATACTTCTGCCTCTAAAAGTAAAAAATCACAAAGTGCTCTCGAGGGAAGGACAGACCCATGAGCTTCATCCGACAGGACAGTCTCGCTAAGACGTTTGACCCCCTAGACTTCGCAAAAACCAGTGCTTCTGCCCCTAAACGCAGAAAAGCACAGAAAATCCAGTCTCGGGGGAAGAAAGAATCATGGCTTCAGGCAACAAGGTATTTTCGCCAGAAGTTTATGGGTGTCAATAATCATACAGAAACTTGCTTAAAATTTACTTCTGGCCATTCTACTTTGCAAAAACCACACTTCTTCCTCTAAAAGCAAAACAGTACAGATAGCTTGGTCTCGAGAAAATGGCAGAACCATGAGGCTTCATGCGACAAACATTTTCGCTAAGGCGTCTGACCTCCTAGACTTCGCAAAAACCAGTGCTTCTGCCCCTAAAAGCAGAAAAGCACAGGGAATTTAGTCTCTAAGGAAGGACAGACCCATGAGCTTCTTGCAACAGGACATTTTCACAGAAACTTTCGGCCCCTTCTACTTCGCAAAAACCAGTACTTCTGCCCTGAAAGCAAAAAAGCACAGGATTTAGTCTCTAGGGAAGGACAGACCCATGAGTTTCATCCGACAGGACATTTTCTAAGACTTTTGACTCCCAAACTTCGCAAAAAAAACCATAAAACTCAAAAACCACACTTCTGGCCCAAAAGGCAAAAAAGCACAAGGAGCTTGGTCTCGAGGGAAGTAAGGATTGTGGCCTCAGGCAACAAGATGTTTTCGCCAGAAGTTTCTGGTTGTCGATGTTTCATTATACAGAAACTTGTTTGAAATTCGTGGCCATTCTACTCTGCAAAATCCATACTTCTACCCCTAGAAGCAAAACAGCACAGATAGCTTGGTTTCGAGGAAAAGAGACTCATAAGCTCAGCCAGCAAGATATTTTCGCTGAAAACTTCTGGGTGTCAATGTGTATTCTACAGAAACTTGTTTAAAATTCACTTGTGGCCATTTCCACTCTGCAAAAACTAGACTTCTGCCTCTGGAAACAGAAGAGTGGTCTCGAGGGAAAGACAGACCCATGAGCTTCTTGCGACAGGAAATCATCTTTGCTGAAAATTCTGGCCTTCTGAACTTTGCAAAAACCACACTTTTGTCCCTAGAAGCAAAAAACAGGGAGCTTGGTCTCGAGGGAAGAAAAGACTCAGGGCTCAGGCAGCAAGATATTTGCGCTAAAAGTTTTCAGGTGTCAATATTTGATTATACATAAACTTGCTGGAAAAATTAACCTTCTTCTCAACCATACTTCTGCTAAAAGCGGAAGCATAAGGAGCTTGGTTTCGAGGGAAGGAAAGAACTAGGGTTTTATACGACAGGACAGTTTCGGTAAGATTGTCCTTCAAAAGAAGGCGCTGGGCAAGCTTCTTCAAGAAATGAGCCCGTTCACTGGCAAGACATCATCGAAGAAAATGCTGCTTCGTTTTTACCGACATATCTGAGTTTTTGGCTGCTGGAAGACATAAATTGACGCTTCCTTTAACATGGCACTTTCCTGGAAATCAATCTGAGTTTTGGGATGAATCAGCTGCTCTAAACAGGTGCTTCGAGGTAGCTTCCTTGTTTAAGAGCTGTGGTATCTGGGCAAAGGTATGTGCAAGAAAGATGCAAAGATGCTTTGCGCATAGTCAGTGGTAGTAGCTTCTTTTCCTAAGAGCATAGTGTTTTGTTTCTACTACTCACAACATGCGAAAGGTCGCTAAGAAGACGAAAATTCTCTTTCTTGGGATTTTAGTTATTAATGGCAGATATCAATGTATCTGCCCCCACCCACCTACTAGCGACCCGTAGGGTCGCTAGTCTTATATATAAAGCTGAATGTCTGTTTGTATGTCTGTCTGTCTGTCTGTCTGTCTGTCTGTCTGTCTGTGTGTACGTATGTTCCGAATAAAAAATTCCATTTCTGAACAGATCCGGACCAAACTTGGCGCACATACGCTTCGGGGCCGGGCGGGTATCATAGGCTATTCTTCGTCGTCGATCGATATCGATTTCATCGATTTGTTTGCAAAGTTTGACTTGCGGGGCTGGGAGTTGGCACAGGGGGTGATCGAGCATGCTGATTACTAAAACAGCGGGAATATTGATTTGGCATGTAGGCGTGGGCACAGGGAAAGGTTCGTACAGGAATAGGGATAGTGTTCTTTGACATAGTGTTTTGACAGGGCCGGGCGGAGCCGGGTAAGCCAGCTAGTTACGAATAAAATGTAAATAACTGCTCATCCTGAAAGCTTTTCCATGCGAAATCGGTGATTTTGCATGGATGAAACCTTTTGCAAAAGAACAAACGCAAATCTGGATAGGCTCTTGCATTTTCCATTGTTTTGGTAGTCGCCATAAGGACAATAATCACTATGAGCTGTATCTTTGTGCAAAAGTCTTGTGAAATGCTCTGGTAAAACCTTGGCAATTTAGCCATTTACTCAACCCATACTTTTTGGCGCCTTTTTGTAAAGCAGGAGACTTTTAATCACTATTTTGGGCCTAAATCCATGGCTTGCACATTTACTTGCCAAACGCATCCGCGACTTTGCAAAAAGTGGAAATACGGACCCGGGTCAGAAGCCCAGTGTATCCGTTGGACGCGCAGTTCCTGAGGGATCTATTCAACGAATCTGCTCGTGGTTTCGCATGTTGGACTTTCATGATGGTGGCATGCGCTGTGCAAAATTTGAGCGCAAGAAGTTCTCTTGAACGCGCTCAAAAAATTTTGTAACACACACACATACAGTGACTGCCAAAAAGTTGCGGACAAGCCTCCCTCCCAATTTCATCGCTCTATTTCAGGAGGAAAACAAGGATAAAAAAATGTAGTAATTGCACGAGGTGATAGAGCTCTTCAAGATCTACAATCTACACTTTGCGTTTTTCAAAAAACATGTACTCCAAAAATTCTAAAAAAACTTTTTCTAAAAATAGTCCGAAAATGGCCGCGTCACAATGTCGCGGACAATAATTCTTCGAACGCAAAAATTTTCTTTTGAGTCCTATTCTGAAGTGGAAACACAAGTAATTCAGACGGGTAAGCATACTACTATACAGAGCTCGTCAAGAACTACACACTGGTTATGATTGCTTCCCAGAAAACACCAGCTTACTCATATGCACCGCTCCTGTAATTTTTCCTCATCCAGAAATCGAAAAAGCGAAAATTATCATGCTTGTATAAAAACGAAGTTGTGCTGTTTCCACCCACTCAGACAATCGCCGGGGGCAGGCGGGCACCGGAAAAATAGATTGCTGATCTCTAGCACCCCGCTCGCGGATTTTTTGGAAAGCAATCAGGACTTTTCGGAAGACCGCTTGCTGAGTTCTTGATTCCTCAGAGATTCAGCAATATATCTGCAAAAGATAGGAGCGAAAAAAATTCAACAGGCGGCCTCTCAAAAATCCGCTGACTCAGCGAGCGGTCTTCCGAAAAGTCCTGATTGCTTTGCAAAAAATCCGCGAGCGGAGTGCGAGAAATCAGCAATCTATTTTTCCGGTGCCCGCCTGCCCCCAGCGATTGTCTGAGCATGGAAATGGATAGTACAAGCCCTTAGAAATATAACCGTAAATTTTCAGCTTTCTACAGGCCCTAGTCCCCGAAAATTACCGAATTGAGCGCTCCTCACTCGGGCGTTCCATGCTAAAATCAATATTTTTCGACAACTAGGGCTTACGGAAAGCTCAAAATTTGCGGTTATACTTTTAACGGCTTGTACTATTCAATTACGTCGATGGAAACAGCACAGCTTCGTTTTTATACAAGCATGAAAATTTTCGTTTTCTCGATTTCCAGATGAGGAAAAATTACAGGAACGGTACATATGAGTGTCTGATGTGGTCCGCAATTTTTGTGAGCGAGTTAGAGATCCGTAGGATTTGTTTAAACAAAGATATGAATTTTTCGCGATTTTCTGAATTTCAGTACGACTCAGATTTCGAATGCGAACTTTTGCATATCATCTTGTAGAGCTTGCTTTGCCCTATCGAATGGTGCCTCTATCTGATGTATATGCGCTAGGTTTCCAGAAATCGCAGATCTTTTCTGGAAATGTCCGAGAACTTTCTTACCAACCTAATAGATCCATTTTGAAGCTCTAGAACTGTTTTGGTGTTGATAAGAGCCTTCACTCCAACAACCGCTGAGGCCGCGTTTTTCCACCCCATCCGCCAAATCTCCGCTGTTTCTTATACCCATCTCTTTTGCATACCATCGTGTAGAGGAAGTCTTGTTCTTTCGAATGAGCCTAATTACAAACTCACATATTGACTACAAGCCGAGTTGCAAGCCTGCAAAGCGGTACAAGTCAGTGGTGAGGTGCAGGTGGGGTCATGTACACGCACTGTCAGAAGCCATTTTCAGCAAAGCAACTCACCAGCACACGTCCGATGCATAGAAGATGGCAAAGGGCTCCATTTTATCCGAATAGCTTTGTTTGAATGTCTTGCATGGTTTTTCATGTGAAGAAATTTGGCTTGAAGCAGGGAATTAGAAGTTGTTTTTTGAAAAGAAGCAAAATAAACTTCGAGCTTGTGTTTTCTGGGAAGCAACCATAACCAGTGTGTAGTTCTTGACGAGCTCTGTATAGTAGTATGCTTACCCGTCTGAATTACTTGTGTTTCCACTTCAGAATAGGACTCAAAAGAAAATTTTTGCGTTCGAAGAATTATTGTCCGCGACATTGTGACGCGGCCATTTTCGGACTATTTTTAGAAAAAGTTTTTTTAGAATTTTTGGAGTACATGTTTTTTGAAAAACGCAAAGTGTAGATTGTAGATCTTGAAGAGCTCTATCACCTCATGCAATTACTACATTTTTTTATCCTTGTTTTCCTCCTGAAATAGAGCGATGAAATTGGGAGGGAGGCTTGTCCGCAACTTTTTGGCGGTCACTGTACATACATACATACATACATACATAAATACATACATACATACATACATACATACATACATACATACATACATACATACATACATACATACATACACACACACACACACAAAGTCGCGTAAATATCCTTAGCCCGTTATTATGAGTAGTGAAAATCATGCAGACAGTCGAAAAGCATTTTGTCAGTCTTTGAAAGAAGGTTCTTATTTATATAGATCTTGTCTATCAATCAATATACCTCGACATCAATGTTCGAAAACCAAATTTTTGATGTCACTTTCGAAGTTGCACCTCCTGCTCGTGGAAAATTCCAGGTAGGATATTCATTGAAAAAAGCATTCGGTTTCTACCTCCACCTTTCAGATTCCGATCAGATTGAAGCAGGGCAAACTAGCCTTAGCTGGAGCCACATTTCTGCGACTTGATCGGTATAATGATATGGGCGATTGTATGAGCAAAGGAGTTCTTCGTTCCTACTGCACATGCAAAAATCGTGTACATTGATCTCATTTAGGAAATGCAATTAGTTGTTTAAGCAATGTGACTTGCTATGTTTTGTTTTGATAATAAAATTTTATGAGTAGTGTAGATGAGAACAAAGCTATTGTGCACTTTGTGATGACCTTAACTAAGTTCTTATGGAAATGTCTTTCTTGGTAAATGTTTTCGAGACGAAAATGTGAACTCGAGTCTTCCTTGGCAAACCCTATGGATTGAGAAAAGTCAAATCAAAGCTTTGACGTCTTTTCAGACGGGGGTCGGTTGACGGTGGTGAAAGAACTAGGTGGAACTAAGCGTTATTAGAAATCACAAAATTTTTGAAAAAAGCAAAGGTTAAATTTTCACTTTGAATAAGTCATGCAAAAAGTTGGGTTAGCCCCTGTGCAAATGATATGCAAGATGAAATTTTGCTGGACTTTCAAGTGTTAAGAAAAGAAGATGTGAGAGCGGAATTTGACACCTTTACATGTTCACATTCGCAACTTTACCGAGGGAGGGGGGGGGGTTAGGTAGCCATTAATGGTATACACTAAGCCACCCACCTTGGTTCTTCAACAGCGGGTACCTAACGATACACCAAAACCTAGCTGCTAGAACAGCTACCCTAACTCGTTAAAGCGCTGGCGCTTGCGACCGACACAAAAGCAGTTCGAGATCAGACTTTTTGTCAATTTGCGAATTACAGAAATTCGGCGATGAAAACTGAAAACAGGGTAAAGCTTTTATGAGCACTTCACATACCTTTGCAAGAAAAAATGAAAAGTAAACTTTGTAGAGTTCCAATAAACCAATTTTATGATTTCAATAAAGCAAAGTACACTTTCGGAGTTGCTCCTGGCACTTAGTTGCACGAAGTATTCCTTTGTTGAAAAACTGCTTCAAATATATTTTTGACAATGGGAAGTGGAACCGATTGAAAGAAGAGCTTCGACGAGAACTTGTCATCAGAAATCAGAAATTTATGGAGGTCTGTGTGACCCATGATCTATGCGAAGGGCACTAACTCTCTTCCAATCAAGGAAAATTTTGCATTATTGAGCGATTTTGAAGCCAATTTTGATGGAGTATGTGTCAATAGAATAAAACAGGAAAAAGCAACAAACTTCACTGCGAGCAATTTTGACAAAATCTTAAGCTTTTTGGTGAGTTACAAAGAAATTCATAGCTTTATTCGAATAAATTGATCATATTTTCCCATAGAAAAGAGAATGAATATATTAGGTTGTTGCAAAAATAATGTCCGTTTTTCCAGGCCTATTTTCCGAACAACTTTTTCCTTCAAAATTTCTGTTTCGAAATGGAATCTGCATACCATTTGAAAGCTTTCTTCATGTAGTTTCTAACAGTTGTAAAATAAAGCTTTTACCTTATTTGTAAGAGTTTCACCAGCATCTCACATAGCTGCACTCAAAATCGAAAATTTGTTGCTTTAACCCCTTGGCCACAATTCAGGCGCAAATGAGCGGGAACTCTTGAAAACATAGCTACTGTATTGGTTGAACATCGTTGATCTATAGCATGTTTGAGTAGACTTTTCAAGAATACCTGAACTGAGAAATCGACGCCCCGAAATACAGGGTTCGTCAAAAGTCTGAGAGCCTAACTTTGCAGTATTGCAATTACAAAGGTACTGATGGTTTTGATTTCAATTTTATGCCACATGATGCTGCGGTCATCCTCTACAAAATACACTTTATCTAGCTGGAAATGGCTGCCATATTTTTTTTGTAAGATCATGACTTATAATAACGGGCTAAAGGTTGTTTACGTCTTTTTGTCTATGTGTATGTGTGTGTGTCTGTCCGTTACGAAATTCGTAAAGCGTGTTTCAGCCAATGTCTTGAGCCCAAATTTTGCACGGCGTATGCTACTAGCATGAAAGTTCACTCTGCAAAAGCACGAGCGGATCCGTTGTATGGATCCCTCAAGAATTGCGTTTCAAACGGATCCACCTAACTTCTGGCCAGCAAAACTGTGTATGCAGCAGCACTTTTTGCAAAATCATGAGTGCGTTTGACAAGCTAATCTGCAAACCATGGACTTTAGCCCAATAAAGTAAACAAAAGTTTATTACTTTACGAAGGCGGCGCCAAAAAAAATTGATTGCGTAAACTTTAATTTGCCGAGAGTTTACCTGATCGTTTGTGAAAATTTTTGCACAGAGCTGTGGCCCACGGTATCACTGTCCTCAAGGCGACCACCAAGCCATGAAAAGTCCAAAAACCGATTTAAATTTGCAATTGTTCTTCTGGGAAAAGTTTCATTCACGGGAAATTACCGATCTCACATGAAAAAGTTGTAGAAATGGGTAGTTGTTCACGAATCATTCATGATAGTCTGCATAGCGCGGTGAGCTTCAATGTTATTATTGCGGGAATGAGTAAGATACAGGTAGTGAGACCAGTGCGAGCCTCTGCAAACTGTTAATATTCTACGACACTTCGATGCACACAATATAGGAGAGAATTTGCGCTATTGGATCGTAGTTTTGCTTTTGCCAGGAGCTGTTTCTGCATAAAAGGAAAATAAAAGTTTGCGAATGTTACCTACGTGCCAGCGGAATTCCGTCTTCAGAACAAATTTGAAAGCTATAGAAACGCAACAGGCACTGGGACCGAGGCTATATATTTTGCATACGTCTTCTAAATTAGAATATATTAAAATTCGGCTATGAGAACATTTTTTATACTTTTTGAACGATAATTTTAAGTTTTTTTCGCGCAATTATAGACAAAATTCCGGTATGCGACGTACACATGCTTCAGATCAAAAATCCAATATTTTTATTCCTCAGCAACGCAAAAGATTTTTTTGGAAGTATTTTGTAGATAAAAGCTTGCTCTATCGTGCTGCACATTTTCCAAGGTAAAAGAAGCAGTTATGAAGGTGTGGGGCAAATTTCATTACGACTACCTGCGTGCCGTGAGAGGTGGACTTGCCAAGATTTTGTAGGGCCGCGTAGAAGCCAAAAGAGGCAATTTTGCAATTCAAGAACTGGGCTGTATCTGTAATGGTTCGAATTATATGTGCGCCAAATTTTTCGTTTCTAGGTACTTCCCTTCTCATTATATACGAATAAGTACTAGGCTCCCAGACTTCTGACGCACCCTGTGGATACTCGCTGTTGGCATTCTATGGGTTCCATAGTTTCTCATAAGCAGGGCAATCGAAGAAGCTTCACTCATTTCTGTATGCTTGAGGTCAGGTCATCTTCCACAATTTTCGCAGAAAAGCTTAGGTATTCGGTGTATAAAAAATTCCAAATTCCCATAGTTTGGGACTTTCTGGCCTGCCATAAATAGGCTCGAAACAATAAACAGTTTTGAATTTCTATCTTTTCTTTTCGCAGGACTCCTTCGTTAAAGTCTTTTCTAAGCAGCGTGTACTACTGGCTTGCATTTACAAAATAAGCTGATTAGCAGCCAAAGGAACAAAATTTGAAGGGACTTGTAAACTCTCAAAGACGAGGTTTTCAGAAGAAAAACTTTCGCTTTTTTGACGGTTTTCTTCCCGTTTGTGATACCAGTAAATGCAGGTGCGGGTCAGGTTAAGAAAGGTATACTGCTTCATATGGTTTTGATTGCATTCAAAAACATGAAGACTGGACAAAGTTATAGCCTTATAAATAAAACTTTGCAAAACGGACATTATTTTTGCTACAACCTAATACAATTGCAATAATCAAGTCCTTCTCGAAAAAAAAAACTACGGAGAACATAGACATGAAAATACAGTAGCCCAATGAAATATCCATATGGGATGCGAATTCCGAAATAAAAAAAGTGTGCTTATCAATGTGATGTTCCATAAATCTGCTGGCCTCGGCAATGACCAAAGTAATAGCCTTAATAATCCAGAAGAATGCAGTTCACAGAACTGTGGCAATATTAATGCACCTATAACTTTACACCTCAAAACGAGGCCGACGATGATATGCGAAGGAAAATTCGTGCAACTTATTTGCCAGGAACATCTCTGAAAGTGCGCCTCGCTTCATTAAAATCATAACATTTTGGTTCATTGAAATTCTACATTGTTTACTTTTTGACGTCTCCCGGACAACTCCTCCCACGGGTTAGATCTATCACAATTTTTTCGTGTAAAACTATGTGAAGTGCTCATATAAGCTTAACTCATCACCGAATTCCTGTAATTCTAAAATTGATTCAAAAAAGAAGCAATAGAAAACGTTGCGTACAACATTGTGCTTTCATTCGCGCAATTTTGTTTTTGTTTTCTCGAACTGTTTTCTGTGGATCGCAAGCGTCAGCTGAGCTAGGTGAGCTGTTTAGCAGCTAGATTTGGTGTATCACTAGGTTCCTGCTGTTGAAGAGCGAAAGGGCGTGGCTTAAATATACTACTAATGGCCAGGTACCTAATTCCCGCACCTCAGCTGGTTACCTAAAGAAACTTTAAACTTTACGAGATTGTTTTAGGTAAAAATTATTTTTCTGCTTTCAAATGGGCGGTCCTTGAAGCATTTCATGCTTTCAAAACTATTCGACAAGTGCTGTAAAAAACCGAATGCGCTGTTTGTTGTCAGAGCATATGCTCAGACAATCGCCGGGGGCAGGCGGGCACCGGAAAAATAGATTGCTGATCTCTCGCACCCCGCTCGCGGATTTTTTGGAAAGCAATCGGGACTTTTCGGAAGCCGCTTGCTGAGTTCTCGATTCCTCAGAGATTCAGCAATATATCTGCATAAGATAAGAGCGAAAAAAATTCAACAGGCGGTCTCTCAAAAATCCGCTGACTCAGCAAGCGGTCTTCCGAAAAGTCCTGATTGCTTTGCAAAAAATCCGCGAGCGGGGTGCGAGAAATCAGCAATCTATTTTTCCGGTGCCCGCCTGCCCCCAGCGATTGTCTGAGTGATACTGAAAGAGTACTGCTCAGATAATCGCCGGGGGCAAGCGGCGATGCGATTTATGGGCAGGCGGGCACCGGAAAAATAGTTCGTTGATTTTTTGCGGCCCGCTTGCAGAAATTTGGAAGAAAGTTGGCGAAATTAAAGACGAAAGCTTGAAGAACAATCGCGGTTTCTTTATGGATTAGCTGCGGCGCAGTGGCCGCATTCTCGCGGACTTTCCGCGAGAATATGCAAAAACTTCGAGGGCCGCACGGTCCTTTGTGGAGGACCGCTCAACCCTCAGGTACTTTCCGCTGAGAGAAAGTACCTCAAACTTGAGTAACTAAACCAACGGTGACACCTCTGCCACACAGAGTCTTACCTGCGCTCGACGTACGCCCGAAAGTGCCTAAAAAGAGTCCGAGCGCTTGCTGAAAATTTGGCCAGCGCTCGCTGAAAGAAATTATTTGCGGAGCGCTTGCAGGAAATTTTGTATTGCTGCCCGCTGGCAGAAGACGAAAGTACCGCCCGCTGAAGGTTTGGCCACGCCCCAAAATTCTGCTGACCGCCTGCAGAAAAGCGCGAGTTTGCGGACCGCCTGCCCCCGGCGATTATCTGAGTGCTTGACTGGCTACGCCCGCTTGCAACCTGCCGATCATTGTCGATTATCTGAACATTTGAAGCAGCCACATTCGCTTAAAGTTCGCTTGAGGTATGTACTTATGCTAATTAATGCTTGCTTACGAATTCCGTCGGCGCTCTCCATTTTTGCGAAGATCCTCTCTCTTTATCGCTGGGCGTCGCTTATATGTCTCGCTTTGTTGTGAACGTAATGTAGACAGTAATATGAGTAGAATTTAATAGCCGCGCTTGCTTTTCCAATAAGAGGCATCATTTTGTTTTTCGCTTGCTTTACCAATAAGAGGCATCATTTTGTTTTCTCGGTACAACCCTTATTTCGAAAATCATAGTATATCCATCTTTACATTTCAGTTCCGAGCATCCTTTACGACTTCACATCGTAGTAGCTGTCCCATTTTGCGGAGTGCCACCATATCCATGGACTATAAAATTGCTTCTTCAAAGTGCATTATTTTCAGAATCATCTAATCATAAGCGGGGTCAAAGTGGGGTGGGGCGGGGGATGTAGAGTGGTTAAAGAAGGGGGGTGTAGAGAGGTTAAGGGTGCCTTCATACCGCGCCCGCAGCCGCCGCTAGCAGCCCGTAGGAGCCCGTAGCAGCCGCCAGCAGCCTACAGCATCGTAGCAGCCCGTAGCCGCCGTTGGACGCTCTTGTTATCATACGCAAAATCATCAGATCACTGCTGATTTGATTGTACTATGCCTCTCATCCTCCACGTTTTTTCTTCCTTTTGCCGCCAGTACGCAGAAAAAATCAGATAAATAGCAACTGGACGCATATAAAGTTGTAAGAACTCACCCCGAATGAATTCGGCGCACTTGAGAAGTAGTTGACTGCTTAGATAAGCACCGATAGCAAAAGAAAAGAGTGAAGCAAAACCATATTTAAAAATTAATATATAGCACAAACAGAAACTGGACGCATTAAAAATCAAAGGGAATCACCAAACTTCGGCTGTTCTATGGTTCACTGCAGTAGGGAAATTGATCAACACTAAGATGACCAATCTACGGCAAAAAGATGGTAACAAAAATGGACACAAGTTTAGCAGTAGCAGCAACGGTGTCTAATTTTTGAGGTCGAAGCACATACAGTCCGCAACAAAGAGAAAAAGCATAGAAGATCAAGAGCAAAGGCGTGTACAATCAAATTAGTAAAAATTTGATGATTTTGCGTATGAGGAAAAAAGGAAATATGAGGAAAAGGAAAATGTGAGAAATAGGAAATATGAGGAAAAGCGGCCAACGTCGGCTACGGGCTGCTGGCGGCTGCTACGGGCTGCTGGCGGCTGCTACGGGCTGCCACGGGCTGCTATGAGCTGCTGCGGGCTGCTAGCGGCGGCTGCGGGCGTGGTATGAAGGCACCCTAAGAAAGGGGGAGGGGAGAGTGGTTGTTATCGAGGTGACTAGCTTGCTTACCCGGCTCCGCTCGGGCCTGTCAAAACACTGTAATAAAGGTCCCATCCCTATCCCTGCACAGCCTTTCCCTGTGCCCACTTCTACACTTCATTTCCCGTTCCCTGTGTTGTTTTCAAAATCAGCATGCTCGATTACCCCCCTGTACCAACTCCCAGCCCCGTAGCTCAAACTTTGCAAAAAATCGATAAAATCGATAAAAGTAATCGATACCTGGAAACTAATATTGTATTCGTAATCAGCATGCTTGATTACCCCCCTGTGACGACTCCCAGTCCCGTAGCCCAAACTTTGCAAAAAAAACGATAAAATCGATATCGATCGATGACGAAAAGTAGGCTATGACACCCGCCCGACCCCGAAGTGTATGTGTACCAAGTTTGGTCCCGATCGGTTCAGAAATGGAATTTTTTATTCGGAACATACGTACATACATACAGACATACATACAAACAGACATTCAGCTTTATATGAGGCCAATACATTAGTGTGAACCAAACCTGCACTTATTTGCACACTAACGATAGGCTCTCATTTTTCAAAGCGTCTATTTTCCACAGTAAACAATTGAGAATACTACTATTAGGTTGGCTCGAAAGTTCTCGGACATTTTTAGACGAGATCTGCTATTTATTGAAACCATGCACATACGATAGAAATACCATTCGATAGAGAGCAAGCTCTGCAAGATAGTGTGCAAAAGTTTGCTCAAGCTGCGACCCAGCAAGTTTGCATCCAGAATTGGAGTCGTATAAAGGCTCGAAAAATTGGGAAAAATTCATATATTCGTTCAAATAGATCCTACGGGTCTCCAACTTGCTCAAGCAAATTGCACACCACATTAGACACCCATATGTATCGCTGTATTTTTTCTCATGTAGAAATCGAGAAAACGTAAATTTTCATGTTTATACAAAACAAAGCTACGCTGTTCCCATTGGTGATTCGAAAAGTTTTACCAATATTTCCAAACAAGGCTTCCTAAACAACAAAATTCAAGTGCGTTCCCTTAGAGTTCCAGCATGAGTAGAATTTCCACCTTTGACATATCTGAAGCCCTATTAACAATATCGCCGTATTTTTCACATTTCTCCAGTCCCAAGCAATGCCAAAAAATTTCTTTTTATCGGGTCCTTTCAAAGAGCAACATGCACCCATTAGAAGGTTCTAAAGATTCAAGTGTTTTTGAACTTTCAAAAGTAATGCGATGTTTCTTACTAAACAAACAAACTTTATAATGTCACAGATCCATCCATGGATACAAACTTTGATGCTCCGAGGCCTTCTTGCCAAAAGTGATAGGGCTTCCTCCCACTCGTATACAGTGCAAAGCATTTCCTTCTGAATTTTGAAAAATTTCGTCAGAAGTGACGCGCATTCCTTTCCTATTGATGATCCGAATTCAAATTGTAAGAATTTTCTCAAATACCTTTCCAAAGTGAAGCCCTTCAGAAGTTTGGCGGGACCCTTGAATATCTCCTCATTTCTTTTTGCGAGAAGTCCAATATTTACTTCACAAGTTCTTTTATGAAGAGTACAGGACTTGTTTCAAATCCCTAAGAGACCATGCAGCGAATTCAGATTTCTTCAACAATAGTTCTCGTCCAGAAGTGACGCGAGGCGCCTTGAAGGCGTCCACCCAGATTTTCGACCTCCACGTTTTTGTCGTTTCAAACCCTTCTCATGTCCCTGATTCCGAATATGATGTCGAAAATGCGTGAAAACCCTAACAATCCCCCCTCTGGAGAACCCAAAGGCCGGCTTTCCGGAACGGTGATTGGATGGGCGCGCACAAATGGGCGGGCTTGGATGGGGGAGGGCAGGCATGGATGGGGGTCCTCCTGCATCTTCGCTATTCCGAAGCGAGTTTCTAGCTTTTGAAAAGACATTTTGCGCCGCGACTTGGGCATTGGATTGATAGAGGAAAAAAATTATATGCTGCCAAAAGCTCAACATCCTTTACTTTGAATGGACGGTGCCTTCAAACACCCTTCAGTCCTTCTTATAAAAGTACCACCACTTCTTTCGCATTCCCAAAAATTTTCGAACTGGAGCCAACTTCTCTAATACTTTGAGGCCTTTCCGCCGAAGACGACGCGGAATCTGAAAACGCTATGAAACTCTTCTAGCCAACAAACCGCAAATTATTCACATTGAGTTTTGCGCGAATTTCTTTATTCAAACACTCTCCCAAAAATAACGCGCGCTAGAAACACGAAGGTTTATTCATTAAACGTAGCGCAATTTCTTCCACGTGTGCAAAAGCCTTGAGGTAAGCAAACCAGTGTTCAGGTCTTGACGCTTTCCCGTCTTGCAAAACTTTCCAGGTTATCCCGAGTTCTTCTATCAAAAAATCACGATTTGATTGCATCCTAGGTCCCGTTCAGCTGAACGAGAGAACTACATTTTAAACTGTGAGGTCTTCTTGCAAGAAGTGATGAAAAGTACCTCACATAAACTCAGGATTTTCCCAACAAAGTTATCGAAAATCCTTGGGATCCCTACTCGGTAACTTTCTTTTGAAGCTGATTTTCAGAAGCGATGCTAATGCTGACATATATCATATCCTTCCAACAGAATGACGTCAATTTCTTGCTCATCTCGAAGACCATGAACTGCGCAGTAGCTGACTGTTTTAGCGGTATTTAGCGCGCGGCGGCTCCTAGTGCTGTATTGCAAAGATCACGCGTTGTTCGGCCGATTTTACCGTGACCTATGGACAATGCATTTTTGGGCTGTCCAGCATAAGTCGATCCAAAAGCAAGGCATTTGAGGTTATTCAAGTTAACAAAGTCGAAGATGTGGCAAGTCACTCTAGAACTACGGATATTCAGGAAGATTTATTTAAAGTCCAGTGCATTTTTGTAATGAATATGTAAAATTAGGTCTCAAAATTCCAGTGTATCTTTAAATATGTAAAACTTGGTCTAAAAACATATCGATTGGCTTTCGGATGTCAGCTTGTCGTTGCATGTTGCTAGAAGTAGAAGGGGTGGAAAATTAACTCTGACACTTATAACACTTGAAGGTCCTTTCTTATAATGAGACCCGCTCCTCTATTTTTTTTCTGTGGACAAACGCGATTTTTTAAAGTAGGAAAACCGGTGAGTATTTTTTTGTAAAATTTTTGTGAAAACTGCCTCTAAAACCTAGTTATTAGGAAATCTTCCTGGCTTGCCATGAAGTTTTTGGTCTTTTCTAAAAGTAAGACCTCACTCTGCTTTTTTTGGAGGAAGGGGGAAGGGAGCAACAGTAGGATTTTTTGAAGGCAAAAACTCGATTTTGAGATTTTGTGTGTATCCGGGCCTATTCGCTATGTTGAATCCGAAAATCCACACTGGAGAGCTCGAACATGACGAAAAAGAGCTCTAAAGCAAGAGAGAAACAGCAAGTGGGCGGGGTCCTCCTCCCCAATGTGAATCCACGCTCCCAAGTTCCGGAGCGATTTCTCGGTACCGGTTTCGAGTCAATCGCTCGCACTTGGTAGGTGGCGATGTCAGGGCGGCTAGCGCAAACGAGAGAATCGCTCAGGAACTGGGAGCTTGTATTCCCGGTGGGGAGAGCCCCGCCCCGGCTAATCTCCCTCCTGCTTTAGAGCCCTTTCGTCGTTTCCGCGCTCTCCAATGTAGATTTTCGGATTCAGCATAGCGAATAGGCCCGGATACGCACAAAATCTCAGAATCGAGTTTTGCCCGGACACTGCCTCCTTGGTTTTTTCTGGCAGCCAGACCATGTTCGCCCTGTTCTTTTCTTTTTGGGCAGAAGTAATCTCCTCAGTAAAAAAACCTAAAAGTTCTTTTGAAAAATGACAAATCTTCAGCAAAAGTGGGAATTCTTAGTGAATAAAAAAGTAAAAGCTCTGTCGAAAAAAGACAAACTTTCTCTGTAAAACCTTGGAACTTCTGATTGCCAGCAAAACCTCGCCCTGTTCTTTTCTTTTTGGGCAGAAGTAATCTCCTCAGTAAAAAAAAACCTAAAAGTTCTTTTGAAAAATGACAAATCTTCAGCAAAAGTGGGAATTCTTAGTGAATAAAAAAGTAAAAGCTCTGTCGAAAAAAGACAAATTTTCTCTGTAAAACCTTGGAACTTCTGATTGCCAGCAAAACCTCGCCCTGTTCTTTTCTTTTTGGGCAGAAGTAATCTCCTCAGTAAAAAAACCTAAAAGTTCTTTTGAAAAATGACAAATCTTCAGCAAAAGTGGGAATTCTTAGTGAATAAAAAAGTAAAAGCTTTGTCGAAAAAAGACAAATTTTCTCTGTAAAACCTTGGAACTTCTAAGATTGCCAGCAAAACCTCGCCCTGCTCTTTTCTTTTTGGGGAAAAGCGAAATTCCTAACGAAAAAAACCGGAAAGTATCGTTCGGCATTTTTTTGAAAATTTGTCTGCGAAACCTTGGAATTCCTAAGAAAAAGTTAGTGCCGTATTAAAACCCTGGTCCTTTCCCAGAGAGACCAGTTCACCCTGCTCTTTTTTGGGGCAAAAGTACGATTTTCTCAGTGAAAGGAAAGTTCTTTCGACCAATTTCAAACTTTATCTGTAAAGCTTGAAATTCCTGAGAAGAATTTCCCGCCTATTAAGTCCCTGGTTCTTTCTGCCAGCGAGACCATGTTCACCCCGCTTTGTTCTTTTTGGACAAAAGTAAGATTTTGGGCAGAAGTACGAATTCCTCAGTGAAAAACCCAAAGTTCTTTCGCCAATTTCAAATTTTGTCTATAAAGCTTGGAATTCCTAAGAAAAATTTCCGCCCATAAACGCCCTGGTCTTTCCTGCCATCGAGACCATGTTCATCCCGCTTTGTTCTTTTTGGACAAAAGTAGGATTTTGAGCAGAAGTACGAATTCCTCAATGAAAAAAAACCAAAGTCCTTTCGACCAATTCCAAATTTTGTCTGTAAAACTTTTACTTAGAAAATTTTCCACCCATCAAGTCCCTGGTTCTTTCTGCCAGCGAGACCAAGTTCACCCCGCTTTGTTCTTTTTGAACAAAAATAGGATTTTGGGCAGAGGTAAGAAATCCTCACTGAAAAAAACCAAAAGATCTTTGACCAATTTCAAATTTTGTCTATAAAGCTTGGATAAGAAAAATATTCCACCCATAAAGGCCCTGGTTTTTTCTGCCATCGAGAATCGAGACCATGTTTATCCCGCTTTGTTCTTTATCGACAAAAGTAGAATCTTGGGCAGAAGTACGAATTCAAAAAAACAAAAAGTTCTTTCGCCAATCAAATTTTGTCTATGAAGCTTGAAATTCCTAAGAAAAATCTCCGCCCATAAAGGCCCTGGTCCTATCTGCCAGCGAGAACATGTTCGCCCCGCTCTGTTTTCTTTGGACAAAAGAGGATTTTTTCCGTGGAAATAACAGGAAATACTCGACAATTTTTTTGATGTTTGTCTGTGAAACCTTGTTGCTAAGAAAAAGTGCCGCATTAAGTCCCTGGTCCTTTCTGCCTGCGAGACCATGTTCACCCCGCTTTGTTCTTTTTGGACAAAAGTAGGATTTCTGGCAGAAGTATGAATTCCTCAGTGAAAAAACCAAAGTTCTTTCGGCATCAAATTTGCCCCCCCCCCCCCCAGCGAGGCCATGTTCGTCGTGCTCTTCTCTATTTTGAAGGCAAAAGATGGATTTTTAGTATAGTTGAATTCAAGCATTTTTCGGGAAATTTTGAAGATTTGCCTGTGAAAGCTTGGGATTTTTGAGGAGAAGGTTGCTGACGCACAGTTGCAGTTTCGAAAGCGAAGGTGAGCTTCTGTTTGAATATCCCACAAATTCATGAAAATTAACTGTTTTGCTTGACTATCCACAAATTCATAGAAACTGATTGCGAGAGATATTTTACGTCAAAGTGTTTTGCCTGTTGTTTTTCCATGAAAATTATATTTTGTGCAAAAGAAATTGCCCTGAGGTTTTGTGCCGGCTTTTCCCTTGAAACCGCAGTTTGCACATTGTTGGGCTGTAGGTATGACATACCTAAATTGAATGATCTTAAACGCAGACTTTTCCAAAAATTACATGAGAATCATACGCGAAACGGAATTTGATAGTGTCCTGTCCCAAAAATAAAAAGCCGGCTTCTCCAGTGAGACCAATTCACAAGGCCAATTTTGGGAGCCGGTATGCTTATTACTCGATGAGCTCATGAAAATTATGTGCATGATACCTTTTTAGAGTCTCAGAAAGTGAAACACATGCTCCCAAAAATAGATCTTTCGAAAGAGTTTTACATTTGAATTGCTGTTGATACGTTAGAATGTTCCAAGTGAAAATCTACCGATTCTTTGCAGTGAAAATGATTATGGAAGCCGAAAGGGCAAAGCTCCCTCCCCCTTCAAATTCATAAAAGGGAATGCTCAGTTTTTCTCGTTAAACAATCAGATTTTCCCAAGCTTTGAAAAAGTTTTCCATAATTTTCCTAAAACTTGTGCTTGAAAGGGATATAAATTATCCAAAAGGAGGCTAAATAGGCGATATGTGTAGAATGAGGGTGACAGAAAGCCGTAAGTGATATCAAAACTGTAAGCTCATCTTGCAAGCGGAACTCGACGAAAGAGAGATCGATAGCTAGACGATTTCGTACACAACCAATCCAGTATACGGTTTTGGTTCAGTACTCTATGTGTTTGCTGCCACGCGGGACTTTTTAGGTGCTTGGTTTGCGGGCACAATAGGCTGCGACACCTCAAAATGGGTAATTAAACCTTTATTGTAAAAATGCGACTAACCACTACAAAGCGGGTACGATAGTAACACAAGGAATATATGTTCAAGATGACAGCCGGATATTCTGTGAATTGCTGTGAGCGGTTCCGTGAACTGAGACACTGTGCGGGATCCGTGACAGACTGTGAAAGAAGCAAGAAAAATGTGTACAATAAATAATACAAAGCATGACACAAAAACAAGAAAAGGCAAATCAAACAAGATGAGACACATTATGTTCACTACCCTCTGTCATATCTCTTTTCCCAAGAAGTCTTTTGCCTTGCTTCAAGTAACATTTTGTAGAGCTGGCTTCAACTTAGATTTACAGTATGGAGCGAATCGCGGGTCTCCTCTCATTACTGTAGGATTACGGTAGGAACTTCAAAGAGGGATTTGAGCCATGAAAGGCCATATTTTGCCTCAGAAAGGAAGCAAAACAGCCTGAAAACTATTTCACTAGGCTAATTAGAGTTGCTGATTTTAATTGTGAAGTTCCCAACTTATTAGATGCTTCATTGAAGAGTAATGCCAGGTAAGAGGTAGCGGCCATTTTTTCAATGTTCCTAAAAAGTGCGTTTACACCGTTTAGAAAGCTTCGCAATTTTGTGAATAGTTGAGTATCGAACTCAGCGTCCATAAAACCCTATTACACAAGTTTTCACATTTTTTTGAAAAATTTTGAAACGACAGCTTTTTCCACATTGACACCATATGCTTCAAGTTTCTACCGTAATCCTACAGTAATGAAGAGAGATGGGTGATTCGTTCTATACTGCAAATCTAAGTTGAAGCCAGCTCTACAAAATCGTACCTGAAGCAAGGCAAAAGACTTCTTGGGAAAAGAGATATCAACGATCAAACAGTGCATA
The DNA here is from genome assembly GCA_958299035.1 of Cylicocyclus nassatus. NCBI lineage: Eukaryota > Metazoa > Nematoda > Chromadorea > Rhabditida > Strongylidae > Cylicocyclus > Cylicocyclus nassatus. Next base: position 56,686,117 of record CATQJL010000001.1, read on the forward strand.
CATACTTTACGGACACCCTGTATATCTGTTTACCAATACCTCGTAATTTTACGAAAATGATTCCCTCGTGATTCACCTAGTACCGCAGGCTTAGCATTCTATCGTAACCTATTTTCGCAGTATTTTCCGTTTGCGTAGGTAAGGACAATAAATATCATTTTCTACGAGAAAGATTTCAATGAGGTTCCTGCTTTATATAGAACAAGGTTTAGCAGTGGGCAAGATATAAAAAAACAAAGATATTTGAATGCTTTAAGGGTAAATTAAAGGAGTGTGGTACACCCCAAGAAGATGTGGCAGCCACCTTTTCAGGGATTCTGCTACCCCATCAAATTACCTACAATGAACATTAATGAACAGAAACACATAGTTCGATAGCCAAATTCTCATAGTATTTATGGAAGTGATTGGAGCTCAATTCGCCTTCTTTCGTTCAAGCAATAGTTGTTGGAAGCACAACCACTTAAGCAAAAAATGGGAAAAATGAGATTTTTAAATCCTAATTCCATAGTTTAACGGATGTTTGAAGAAGGATTCATTGTATGGGCAACTACAAAAGATTGTAGCGCTTCTATTGAATACAAAAAGAGGTAACTAATAAGCAGGGCCCGGCACGAGGTGGGCAGACGGGGTTTTCCAAAACGAATTCCCCTTTGACTCCAATAGTTTTTACGAATACCCCCTTGAGCCCAAAAATGACGCTTTGTGCTTGTGGAACGAGAGCACCGGCCACACGCCTAAAAGCGCTCAAAAGCGCCCAAAATGCTCAAATTCCTCTAATTACTCCTCACCTGTATCAAGATAGAAAACAGAAAGAAGAATAAGCAAGGAAAATGGTGAAGGAATGAAAAAATATCAAAGGAACGCAGTCATAGGACTGAGAGACGCCGTTCCCGCGCGAATCGATTGACTGGGGCGCGCTTTCCATCTTATCGTTAGAAAACTAGGCTGCTGATGCGATTTTGGGCTCTAACAAAGACAAGAGGAGGACTTTCGGAACCAAAATCTCACCATATAGTAAACTTTAGGTGAGCAACAGATTTATGTGAAAATTTCAAAAAATTACGTGAATTGAAAGTTTTTCTCACCTCAGGTGGGCATTAGGTGGGCAATTGCCCACCTAATTTAGAAAAAAGTTAAGCACGCTCTTCATTCACATAAGTTTTTCATAATTTTTCATACATTGTTCCTTAGTCCTACTGCGCGTATACACACCAAGTCTCGCGCGATTTCGTTTTCTCTGCGCTGCAAACGAGCCATTTTTTCCGTTTTTTTTTTGATAGTGGGAAATTTTCAGGAAAAAGCTTGCCACAACCTTCATTCACATAATTTTTCAATGAAACTTCTAAGGTAAGCCCTGCGGGCCCGTGTTCATTTACCCACCAAGTTTCATACCGTATGGTCATCTGTGCGCTGCAAACGAGCCATTTGAATTCACATCTTCATTTACCAGTTTTGCGAAATTTTTGGAAAAAATGCTTATTACACCCTCCCATTCACACAAGTTTTTCGTAACATTTCATGCTTTGTTTCTACTAGTCCCTTTTTGTTCGCTTACATAATTTGGTGCTATATCATTACGCCTGCATTGAGAACTGATCATGTGATCATGCTGTTCAACGGCATCGCTCATGCGACGTCGCGCACGCGGCAATTAGCGGCAACGTGGCGTAGTGCGCGCGAAGTCTGCTGTGCTTTAAGGTTTATGCAAACTATTTTCCGATGAATTAGATGTATAAGGTAAGCATGATCCGACCTTCTTTTGCTTGCACTTGGAGTCTTGTTCCGGAGGGCTCCGCCCCGGATCCCGCAAAAACGATATCCCCTTTGCTTTTGGCCCCAAAACGATTTCCAGCTTGTCATTTGCCCACCTCGTGCCGGGCCCTGCTAACAAGTCACTTAAAGGCACCGTCCACCCAAATTCTTGACTTCCATGTTTTTGTCGCTTCTGGGCCTTCTGAAGGCCCTGATTTCGAATATGAAGTCGAGAATCCCAAAAACCCCTATTTTGGAGAAAGCGGGACGGGTGGAAGTGCAGTTTGCAGGGCTGCGGCGCGGTTATCGCCCGGCGTATATCAGCGCCGCAGCCCCCAAAGCTGCAAAATGGGCGGAGTGACCACCTCTGGATCACGTATCACGTAACTTCCAGAGCGGATTTCTCGCTCCGGAAACAATCTTTTGCGGGGAAACTTGGGAGTTGGCCTAGTGTGGGGGCCCACATTAGCATGCCATTGAATCTCGTGAACTCTCACTTTGGGTGGACGGTGCCTTTAACTAATAAGTTACTTTTGAAATGACGACCACGTTCAAAAAGATTACCCTAATTTCACGCGTACAAAACGCGGGGGATTTTTTTTCAGGATCGACCAGCCCAGACACGCCAAAGGACTTTACAACTAAAGGACCCTATAATGTGCTATATATTGCTTTAGAGAATCGTGCGATGTAAGCATTTTTCCGGAATACAGTGAAGCGGCTGAGCGGATCGCTTGAAAATTCGAAAAAGTGCGCCTTATAAGCGCGAAATTAGGGTACTTCATATGGGTCGTCCGATATGGGAACTTCTGCCCACAAGGGTTTTCTGACATGATAATTACGAATCTATTAAACAGAATCTAGGTGGGTGAGCGGCGGTTATACGGCGGTTGTGTGCCGCACCTCCTGCTCTACCCTAATCATATTTTGATGCACGCTTGAACATTTTTCATGCTGCTGCATGTGGACGCTGAGCAACCAAAAAAAATCTCATGTTAAGGGAGCTGATAAGCGTACGCAATGCCTGTGTGAAAAGTCGGACCCCCTGACGAAAGTCTGTAATTCTCATCCTCGCCCCCCCCCTTCCACCCGAGAATGGATCGCGAAAATTTGAAATTTACTTTCGTGGGTTGTGAAGATGTCACTTGCACGAAGATGTGCAAGTGACTTGTTCATTCTTGTAAACAATTAAATTCAAATTAACCTTGCAAAAAAATTTTTGTGCCTGTCGCCACGCCCCCTTTCTCTAGATTTTGGGCGCTATGGACCCGCAAAGATTTTGAGAAGCACCCCAAAATTTTTTCCGTGGCAAGTACCTTTATTTGAAAAAATTTTGCCCCCTCCCCGGACGGAAATCCTGCGGGCGCCACTAGTGTGTATCCATCTTGAACGCATGCTTAACTTCTTTTTATCATTTCCGTGCATACATAAGCTAGCTCACATTCTTTTTGAGACTGCACTGATATCTATGAACAACTTATATGCGTAGGATTAGTAGTGGAGTGCCGCGACAAACCCAATTTCCTGGATATCAAAACTACCCGTGCAAAACATCCTCGGCGGAGAAACAGGGGGAGGGGATGATACATACTCGAAACCATTAAAAAATGGCGCATAATTGTGAGTTCGAGGTTTACGTTGCTTGCGTTTTGCACGTTTTTCGCCTAACGCTTGTCCTTCTACGCCTCCAAAATGCGAATCCCCATATTTCAAAACCTTGAATTTTGCTCAAATTTGTCTCTTCTCTTACATGCTATTCACGAACATCACACTTTTTCTGCAGGAGGACGCCACTCTGTGTGGTTAAACTCGGTATTATAACGTAGGCCAAAACACAGATCTCAAGAAGACTCGACAAGCTGATTGCTGATGTCCCACTCTTCCCTCATGAGAACATTTACGGTAGGCATACTGTAGGGGATCCACTTGGCTAAGTTTAAACTAGCAAGGATACCCAGTTTGCCGATTATTTATATGGCATTCAACCCGTACGACATGGTCATTTCGTTTCGGTGGTTATACGATACGAGAGCAAAGTCAGAACAAATGTGCAGAAGGTAATCTGATGCTGATCACAAATATTGCATTCTTTCGCATGGCAGTGCATCTTTATTAGGTTGGCGGATAATTTCTGTTACACTTTTCTCGTAGAATTCGCAAAAGTTCCAGAAGTTCTCTAGAATCTTCAAAGTGGCTCCATATGTAGGCCACGGCAGGGCGTACACAACAGTATGAGTGATGCCGCAAATGCACAATTAGCCAGCAACTTTACCGACAAGTTTATAAGCACACTCAAAATTGTCATTTTTTCTTTGATTTTTTTCTCTGAGACTAAATGTGTTTTTTCTTTCCCATAACTTTTTAGACCATATTTCCGCATCGTCTCTTTTATGGTAGCACCTTGGTGCCGCTAGCACGCCGGGGGTGCTCAAAAAAATCAAAAATTCGTCGAAAATTTTCCTTTTTGTGTGCATCGTGTAGAATTCGACACGGAAAGGTTGGAAATAATTTTTGTAAATTTTTAAAGATTGTTCTTCATGTCAAAATACCAATGTGCGCTGACATGGCGCAACATGTAGTTGATGTGATCGCGTGCGGACATGATTGTGCCATCCCCCTTCGCTAAAAACTATGGACCATACCTGCCCGAATACCATATCGCCCGGTCTCTTTTCAATCACCTGGAGCAATGCCAGCCCGCTGACAAAAATGTCCATAAAATGTACTCCCACCGAAAAAGTGGGTGTTTTTCGCTCGGACCGCGGATCTGACAGTACCGGCGGGTAGACCTTTGTACTCCGCCAACACTCCTTAAACATAAGAATCTTCGAAGGTTCTTAAATTTTGAAAATTAAAAATATAAGTGTAACAGAAATTTTCCGCCAACCTAATACTTTTTTCCGTGCCTAGATCAATTCGAAGCCCAAAAATGACAATGCAGATCTAACAAATTTCATTGGTAAAGAGAGGAGCGCCTTCGAATCTTACTCAGCACGAAAAAAAAGACACGAGACTATGAACAAACAGAACAATGGGACCTTTGAGCCTGAAATCTTGACCTTGTACATTAGACATACCATAGCTTTGCGATAAAACTGCATGATAATGGTGGTCAGCCGCATTGAACTGTTGACAGGGCAATGACCCGATCTTGTCATTTGTACTCTTTTGATTCGCTAACAGGATGGACAATTTGCTTATCGTGACAAAGTTGCTGACTGGGCAGTCTACATGGTCACGACTTTTCCAACCCCGAAGAAGGCGATATAGCCGAAACGCAAATAATGAGATATACCAATTTTGTGCAAGCTAAACAAATCAGTGAAAAACTGCGATAGTTAGTGCGCACGATGACTGAATCAGCATGTCGAATAACTCATTTGTACACTTGCAACAAAATCTATGGTTATGACTTCTCACCGTGCAGTCATCGTAACTCTGGAAGTCACTAACCATGCAAAAATAGCGATATGTTACCAGTATGTCAAATCCTATAGACTAAGTTCGTGCGAAGTTTATAAATTCAAAGTCTTGATCCCTGTACACGCCTACTATTCACTAATCTTACGTTCTTGCTTAGTACAGCTCGTGTTCAGCGCATACGAACACGAGCTGTACTAAGCTTTCGTGTGGAGCTGTGATCTCTACAAGGAAGTTGATCTGGAGCAAATGCAGTTAAAGGCAATGTCTGGGCAAAAATTCGGTTTTGCGATTTTGTGCTTACCCGAGCCTATTCTCTATGCTGAATCCGAAAACCCACACTGGAGGGCGCAAAAACAAAAAAGAGCTGCAATGCACAAGAGAAATTAGCAGGAGGCGAGCTCCTCCCCACCGTGCACGCTTCCAGCTTTCGGAACGATCTTCTCGATTCCGCTAGCTGCCCCGATATCGCCACCGGCCGAGTACGAACGCGTGACGTAAAATCGGAACCAGTAAAATCACTCTGGAAGCTGTGAGCATAGATATACAGCGGAAAGACCTCGCCCACTTGATTTTCCATCCTGCGTTAGAGCATTTTGCCGTTTTCGCTCTCCAGTGTGGGTTTGCCAGATTTTTGGATTTAGCATAGCGATAAGGCCCGGGTAAAAAATCTCAAAATCGACATTTTGCCCGGACACGCCTTTGAACAGCACTTGCTCCAGACCCATGTTGGATCCGTGTGGTCAAATTAGGTGTAGGTTGGTACGCTACGGACAGCACCAACCCGACCTGGGGGGGAGAGGTCGTCTTGGGGGTAAGAGCAAGGGGGAGGGGTCGTAATCAAGAAGCTCGTTCAAAAAAATTAAAAAATTGAGGAAATAGGGTCGAATAACGTGAAGAAAAAAAGCGCTCAATCGTGAGCCTCACAACTCCACCAAAAAAAAACGACTTTTGTGAAAAGCATGCTGATTAAGTCGACTAACGAATTCCCAGCCAAATTTCAATTCTTCACCTTATAGGCCGTCCGCGCAGGGCACGGAGACTGCGCGTGTACTGCGCGTCACTCATCTTTCCTCGTACACTCTCGCCACCTGATTTCTCTGCGCTTCTTCCAGTTCGTGAACTGCCTTCGATGTACAGTCTGCCCCAATCGGGATCAGGCCGAACCGTCGGCGTGGATTTGCGCGCTCGCAGCGCTAGGCGTTTGCGCTGCATATGCGCGCTGGCGGAGAGAGCGAGGAGGTCGAAGAGAGAGCGGACAAGCAGGCCGTGGGCGTGACCGCGAAACCTTAGCGACGCGGACTCCCGCCATGCCAATTTTGGCCTGGTTGGGATTGGGGAAGACTGTACGCAAAGCGTTGTTCTCCGCGCGCAACGCGGGCGGCCTATACCTTACATATATCTAAAGGTCACCAGAAGAAACATGTGTAAATTGGAGTAATTTCCGTAATCAGCATGCCAAATTACCTCAACGAGCTCTACGAAGCATTACCTATTACATTTTCTAGTGTTTTCTAATGCATAAAAAGCGTGGTTTTCAAATATGATTAATAACTTGGTCACAACAGTGAAAGAAGTCAGCTTCTTTTGTATTCATAACGAAGTATTGCTCTTTATCAGTCTATGTTAATTGGAAAATTGGACTTCATATCGCTTTCAAAAAATGGATTAAGAAGTGCTGCCAAGATGTTAGTCACCGAGTTTTTACCGCGTTTGCTTCAACACTCCACTGATCATCGCAAAGCCAAAAGTTGAGGTCCCAGACACCTATTGTAGTCTTCGAGGTTTATGCTAGCGAATCATATAAAATTAAGGTGGAAAAGATTCTTCGCTGATAAAGCCAATCGGGTCAGGCGCAACCCCTCAAAAGGTCAGGCTGCTTTTGCTTTTGAGGGTTGCGCGATCCTCTTAATTTGCCTTCAGTATCCAGAAATCGCTCCATTTTTGGTCATAGTATTGAGCTTATAGCGTCTTCTTGCTACAGTAGAAATTTGGAGCCGAACCCTCACCCCTAGAGAAACTATGGCCCTTTTAGTAGATCCATCCAGATCAAAATCAACCGCCAGTTACGACGTAAAGTTCAGTCACAGAAAATCGGGCGATTTCTCGTAAAACTTGAGACCTCTCTAGAAAAGGATGATGTCCTTCAGAATGTCACACCCTGATGTTCCGGAAGTAGATGAGGATGAAGGGGTCGTTTGAGGGCTATCATGGGGGGGGGGATCGTTTTCAAAAGATTTGTGCCTGACCTCTTGCTCAACTCTGACGATGACCCTGTCCCCACGAACATGAAGGCACTCTCACTCTGACATTCGTTTCGGACCAACGGCGCGCAAAAAAAGCGGATTCCTACGACCCGAGCCTGTCGAGCGTATGAGCGGCGCGACACAGTCGGATTTGAGTACGAGCGGCGCCCAAATGACAAGCAGGAGTGGCCGCGTGCCCTCAAACGCTGCTTTTCAGGCATGTCCACGTGTTCACCGTGGCTAGATAGATACCATAGCCAAAGAAAGACGTTTAATTTTGTGCGCGATCATTATTTATGCATTCGGTTATAATTTTCACAATTTCAAATCCACAAAAACTATAGCGTAATTTTCACACGTTATAAGCATAAAGGATACTTGCGTAAGGTACGGTGGTTAGGCTGCACTCCATGCTAATTGCTTTGGATGTGTTTATGTACATCCTTCCACAAGAACATAATCGAAAGTTGATAAGACCTTTGTGTTGCTCAATCTTTTAGCCGGGCGTGATTTCCGGGACTGCTATATCGGTGGCGCTAGATAGCACAGAATTGTCATCAGCGATACAAGCACGAAATTACCATTCCAGCGGCGCCGAAGTGACAATGTATCAGCGGCGCGAAATTCGCGTATCACTCGAGCGCATTTAGCGGACGAGCGGTTACGGGTTCTGCTTGTACGCAATTTCGCGCGGCTCGGAACGAATGTCAGACGTGCGATACCTCGTGACATGTTCAGTTGCACATACACAAAGAATGTTCCGCCTGTAGGCGTAAACTTTTACGAACTTCAATTATAAGCAGTGCTTGTCGACTTTTGCACTCTTCAGCGTTCTCGGGAGCTTTATGTACATCTCAGAGCTACTGAAGCTTCATAGGGATGGAAAAAAAACAGAAAAAAACATAGATACACACAGTGTGCATGTTTTTGAGGGGATTTCGAAATTGCGAACTTTTGCATACTCTGCACACTTGTCCTCTTTTTATTTTCTTGCACCGTCGTTGTTTCGTGTTTACTGGCTTATTTCGAACGCATGATACTAATGTCTTTTTATGACTTGTAAAGAATTTATTTTTCCGGTGTGGGTACACTATTCTACAAGCTTCGGATATAATCGAAGCTGTAGTTATGATTGCTTATTATTCGACACAAACATCGTAAAACATGGCGCTATAGGAATATTTCAATCCGCTCAACGTAAGTTCATGGAAGCTCGTTTTGGTCTTCGTTTTGGTCTTCCTGGAGTTTTTTGTCTTCTTTGTTCTCCACTTCCATATACTCCGTCTTTTTGGTGTTGAGCTTCAGCCCAAACAGCTCTAACTTGTCTTTCCATTCCTGTACACGTCTTGCAACTCCTTTCTGGTGCTTGCTAGCAGGACCACATCGTCCGCGTAGAGTGTCCGTTTTCAACATTTTTCGAAGGCAGAAAATGTTTTTTTACAAAAACGGAATTTCCATAGAATTGCGATTTTGAAATTTTGAAACATCGGACTTTAAAATCTCAGAAACTTTGTTTGTAGTTGAATTAAACTTATTCCCGATACGAACAATCTTCACACACCTACTGGTTCAAAGTTTACTTCAATCTATTTGGATTTGACCACATTCCGGTATTCAGGACTAAACTTCATACAAATCTATGCCACGGATATTTGGTCGTTAGTTCATTCATAGTTGGCCTTGTTCTGAAGAAATCTCGAATATCTCTAAACCCGAATTTTGGTCTTGATTAAGCATTATCGGTGCTGAGCGTTGGCATTGCAACAAACAAATCTCACTACTGAAAAGAGCAGTCTCAAAAAACCCCTAAATCCGAAAATTGCCCTCGATTGGAGCAAATTCACTTCTGAACTTCGATTCTGGAAGTTTTTTTTCGTTTCGGCATCAGAGACACTGGATAAGGGATTGAGGGTTGCGATGTCTTGGTCTCCTGAAGGCTCGTAATTATAGCGAATCTGAATGTGCCTAGCAGGCACACCACTTAGGTGCAAGAATATAGCTCGGGTGAAAACTACAAACCTTTAAACAAAGTACTGCCCCATGAGCAGCTTGCGATTGAACGATTGCTCAATGCGAGAGATATAATTGCTCTAATGGCCGCTTATAAACCATTCAGAGACAAAACGAAAGGGCTGAACTCATCAAGTATCACTGAATTTGCTGAGCTCTATGTGCAGCCATGGATATCAGGAAAATGAGAATTGGGACAGATTATCGAAGCATGACGTGTTGGAGAACTGCCACAGCATGTTTAGTAAAACAACGAGTTCCCAAATTAGTCATACCTTCAAGTACAAACTTTTATAAGAGAGGGAGAAGGGAGGGGGCTGTTAGCACCCAACGAGAGTGTCGGCATCCCCGAGATTAAAATAGCCTTCAGCATTTGATAGCCGCACCTCTTTCTGAAACACTCCTCGTGGAGAAACGATGCTTACCCCTAACACGGGAAGCATGTTTAATCGAAGTGGCCTTTCTAAATAAGAAGTTTACCATATTAGAGGACATAAAACTCTGATTTCAAATCAGCCTTCATTATCTGCAGAGCATATATGCACGAGAAGTTATGAGCGTTTTTTAAGCCAAAAATTGAATGTGCATTATGGATAAAATGAGTTGCTAAAATCTTACTAGCTTTGAAATAATGCAGTCTAGTGTGATATAATTTTTATCGTATAGTATATTTTGATTTAAGTGTGATTATCACTGCTTCATTAAAGAGCTAGAAAAAGTATTACGGCAATTTTTGTCCTACTTGCACATTCAATTTTTTGCCCCAATAAACGCTTATAATTCATCGTCCATAAATGCTCTGCAGATAAGGAAAGCAGATTTGGAATTAGCAATTACGCCCTTTGATATGGTATACGTCCCATCTAAAAAGGCCACTTCCACTAAACGCATTCCTTGTAAGAGAACACGCCGGCCTCATTGACAAATCTTCACCCTCACACCCACCGGAATCACATGTCTTATTTCGCAACTTGTCAACTTGTAAGTACAAACCCTTTTCATCCTTTATTACAAAGTGATTTATACATATATCTGTTCTGCATCTAGAGTTTAACTGTAATATAACAGTTTGATTTTGGAAACCATCTTCTTCTTTCGTGACGATACGAAATAACACGGCCCCGACCCGTAAGGAAGCGCGCTCTTATTCAACGACTCGCGCAATTGGCACACCAAGAAATCGTGAAAATCGAAAATAGCAAAAGCAAATTATTTTCGCATGTGTCCATCTGCCACTCTCTTGCCGCCCAGACTGTAATTTTATCTTAGAAATCTGTGTCACAGACAATCTTAGTCATGCTGGAATGCAAATAAGGGTTGAAGCTGTAGAAAGCCATTCTACACCATCGCACAAATCGTCGTGTTGAAAAATCTCGATTGAGTCTTGCTAACATGCCAAACCTTATTTGACGGTTAGATCCCACAGATGTTTCATATTATCATGATTTGGCTATGCTCAAAATGATGGATTGATACCATTGGATATGAAGAAGTTTTTAGTTAGGTAAAACTTTTATCATTGTTGATTGGAAGTGTTTTGAAGCAGAAATCAGAAAGATCAAAAAGCCTAGCCCTTTTCTCAAGTCAAACAAAAAGCAAATTTTGACCGGAAGGATGAGGAGAGAAGTGTTAGAACATATTTAGGTTGAGAATACACACTTCAGACGTTGTGGCGGGAGACAGCTTGTGCCAAGCTACATACCATTAGACGCAGCATAAAACGCTGACTCTAAATCTGTCTTCCTTATCTGAGAGCGCTTTTGTGGACGAACTTATAAGCCATTAAAGACCATTATTTTGCTTAGAAATTAAGCCTGAAATTGAAAATTTAGCCGTACAGAGCCTCGTTCGCCTCAATGCTGGGCCAAAACATGCAGCTAGCTTACTTGCAATTTTTGAAGCCAGAAGCCGAGCTAAAAGTGCAACAATGTGCTCAATTTCGCTGTTTTTATGTATGATTTTTTCATAATAAAACCGCTTGTAGCTTCGTCCACAGAAGCGATAAGCAGATAAGGAAGACAGATTCGAAGTCAGCGTTTTATACTGCGTTGAATGATATGCAGCTTCTTTGGTTTGGCCACTTCGACTTCTGACCATTTCCTTGTTGATGAATGAGAACATAAGCAAAACTTTGGGTTTCTTGCATCATTTGCAGTGTACGGGTCATTTCGTCAAAACACTTATGCATACAAAAAATGTATAAACTTTTCTTAGTTCGAAGTGAACGAAATTTGAACCCAAGGACACTGTGTTCTTAGCACCAACTACTTCACCTGTAAGCAAATTTGAAAAGACTAGCGACCCCATGGTCGCTAGTCTTTTCAAATTTGTACCCCTAACAGTTTGGCAGGGGCAAGCAATTTATTAGCCGCCTAGCTGTGACCACGAATCTCTCTACATTTTATACCTTTTCTTAGAGTTACATGTGAAAACCCAGTTTATGAGGAAGTGTCGCAAACGCCGAGATTCTACAAATCATTCAATAATTCTCGAAAGTTCTATCACAACCGTACGAGGATTTGAGAACAAAAAATTGATAAGTTTTTTCAAATATTACGCCCTCCCATGGAAGCCTCTCCACAAATTCATTCCCAAAATAAGACTTCCCCTCATCATGCCCTTTATAAGGTGACTTCTAAGAAGCCCTTCAGCTGACATTATAAATTATGATGAAAATCGAATCATGAAAACAAGGTCTTCTTTTCAAATGAAAACCCATGATAGACCGTGATCATAACATTTGCTAGCGCTATCTTATCATAATATCTTGCGAATTCTGAACTTCTGACCCCCATCTATAAATCATCTTGGCCAAATTTTCCTGACAATCTCCATTTAAAGTCACCTCGAAAGCAGTCAACCTCAAAACGGATGTATCGTACAAAAGACTCACTCAAAGAATACCTTAGTTCTTAGAAAATTTGACCAAAATAAATTCTCTTGTTTTCTCATACCCTCAGTCATTTACAGATTTTTTTTGTAAAGAACGCTCCACAAACCGCCTATAGAGCGATATACATGAACTTTCCTACAGGAGAAAGAGACTGCCCTACAAGCCGCCAACAGACCGATATTTATGATAATTCATAAGAAGGAAAAAGTGTGATTTGCTTACCAGCCAATATTCGAAAAAACGACTCTATAAGTCTCCTACCCAGCATTTTGAGAAGGAAAACTCCCCGAAGGCCGTCTACAGAATTTTATTTTGGCTGTACCCTTCGAGACTTACAAACAATATTTTGGGGCATAACTGCCATAAAAGGTCTCCCTGTAAACCAATATTTCAAAAACCAAAATTACGTCTATAACCGTGGACTGGTTTAGACGTTATTTCAAGAAAAAACTACCCTTTGGCCCCTGCAGAACTATAATCAATTATGAAAAGAATCATCTACCCGATAGGCCACTTACAGAGCAATATATTGAGGAAGTGCTGTCCTGTGGGCTGCTTACAAATTAACAAACTTTCAAAAATACATTTCAAAGAACTGCCCTGTGAGCTTCTGTTATACTGAAAAAAATGCCCTATGGGCCGCTTACGGGGCGCCCTTCGCGACTTCGAGAGAAGGGTGCCTGTGCGCTGCACACAGACCGATCTTTCAAAAAGCACTGCCCTACAAACTCTCAAATCCGCAAAAAATTTTCTAAGAACCAGTTAGAAACCAACTTTTGAAGGAAAACCGCCCTACCTGTCCCCATAAACCAATATTTTGAAAAAAACAAAAGGCCGATGTTTACAGAAAAAGTTATTGCTTTTCAAGAAACTGATGTTTTCAGAAAGGGCTGCCATCCCCTTCAAACCCATATTTGAGAAAAAAATCGGCCTATTGGCCGCCTACAGACAGCGACCGTTAATGACAATCTGAATGCCCTATGGACCTCTCGCAGACCGGTGTCTTGAGAAATAACTGCTATGAGGGGCACTGTCCTACGAATCCCTACAAACGTGTTCTACGAGCCGCTTGCGGGGAGATCTGCTCTATGGAACGCCAACGCACCATTTCTGAGAAAAAAATATAGAGGCCTACCAGATTCTTAAAAACCTATAGTAACAAACAAGTATTTCGAGAAACAAAACGAAAGAACTGTCCTCATTGGTCTTTTATTGAACCAGAAATGGATACTTCAACAGAAAAATGAGAAGTGAGCAGATTATTGCAGCATGTAACATGAACGTGAGGATATACAGCATGTCGACAGCTAGACAGGCATGGGGCTCCAATACCAAAAACTCAAAACAAGGTTCGAATCAGTCATAAGCGCAGGGTTCAATCTTGCGAAGGAGGGGGAGGGTACTGTTAGCAACCTTACGAGAGTGTCGGCACCTCCCCATACTATAGCCTTTTTGTACTTAGTAGTCACACCCTTTTCGAAAACATTCCCCGAGGAGGGACGATGCTCACCCTCTACGAAAACACGCTAGCCTTGTTGGTAAATTTGTTCCCTCCGCACCCTCCGCAATCACTCGCCTCAGTCCGTAACTCGTCAACATGTAAGTGCAAAACCTTGCATTCTTTATTATAAAATGATTTGTGGAGAGTAATTACATACACTATTTCATGAGTGTTAGCTTTATATAAAAAGTTGGCATTTTTGAACATTGAGAGCTAGTCTGTTTGTTAGTGAACTGTTATTACATCGCACCATTATTGTTAGCCACAGCGATATGCCAGAAAGTATCGGATGAGGTTACATTTCAGTCATTTGTATGCTGCATATGCCTTCTGCACAACAAAAAGTTGCACTGAAAGAGTCTTTCTTACAAAGTCTATTAATAATGCATGCACAGTTGGATGATACAGGTTATTATGTGCACTGACTATCATTGAGATGTAGGTCATCTATAAAATCGTGATCACGGATTTGACCGCGGACTTTGCGCCCATAGGAGCATAAAACGCTCATACAAGGACGCATACAACACCTCAGCGCTCAGCTTAGTCACTTCCATTGTCGAAATAATAAAATACGTAAACAAAAGACTATTTGTAGAGACGAAAATCAAGAAAATGCGCTTTCCAGAAGTGGCGTGCGTGCAGCGCGCGGTCGCACGATCGTTACGATTTCCCAAATGCACTTACAATATATAGTTTTTTAAAAATTGAATACACTAAAATCTATTCCATCTGCGTTTGATTAGACTTGGACTGTAGGAACAAGATGTCGTATGATTTCGAAAGAGATCGACCTTGATTTCAGCGTGAAACACAGCAAACGCTTCTAAAATCGACGCTGCCCAATGGACAATATCCGAAATTCAAAAATTGAGGAACTAGCACGAAAACTTGGAAAAGAGGGAGGGGTATTTCAATCAGTATGTGAGTTAAAGTTTCAAGTCTCACCTCGAACTGGCGAAAACTCAACTAAATAGGTGAGGGTGAGCGATGGTATCCTTAAAATTTGTTGCTTTCGTAATCAGCTTATATTCCAACATACCATTCACATCTTCTCTCAAAGCTAGCAAATAGTCGTAAAATCGTGCAAATGATCGTAAGCGACATAAAACCAACAAATGCGTAAAACCAACAAAAGTGATCTATGACTATATTTCAATCATGGGCACTATGCTCCACCTTCCACTACCCGTAGCCAATTTTCAGCTTTTTAGCACAAGTTTGCCAGCAAATCGAAAGAATATATTGACTCCAAAGGGTCAATGGTTTGATTTTTATCAGTTAAGATAAGGCACAGAGAGAGAGAGACAATCATTGAGCTTGATTGCCCTAGAAACCTTAGATAAAGCGCTTATCGTTTATTTCAAAGTTGTATAGCTGGTGCAATTATGGAAGGAGACATCTTATTATGTACTAGTTTTAAGGTTTGGAAAGCTTTCCAATGATGTGAAAAATATCTGAAAGCTATCTTCTGAACCATTTATTTAATTTCAAACTCCGCATCCTCGCACTTTACAAGACTGCAGAAGTGCTCTTTTCTTTCTGTGCAATGAATAGCATTTTTGTAATTTTGTGTGATGTTCAATTAGCTCTGCAACTTTTGCACCATACGCTGCAAGCGCTAGCTTCTGCATTTTTATGGAAACCTAAATTACAAACACGAAGTGTTATATGTGTATCGATTATACTCATGAAGAAGAGGATAGGAAAGCCTTTGACATCTATACTGACAAAGAGTGAGAAAAAAGAGAAAAACTACGTGGCCTTGTTCATGTCGTCTTTTTCCTGCTTTTTATCTCTACCGACGAGAATTGTTTTGTGTATGATGCGCTTGTTGTCATGACCCTCCTGCGGAAATCGAAACCATTCATATAGGTCTCAACGTTCGTTGTCGTTCAAATCACAAATTCCGATGTATTGCTTTCAATATTGAATCAATATAAGAGACAATAGCCACAAAATATTAGCATCATTCCAAAAATGCCACCTCTTATTGTTAGTCATATGTGCAAAGTCATCCTAGTCAGTGGTGTTTCTTGGCAACCCTGCTGCATTTTTGAAAAGTTGCTGCTGGCAGATGTCTTTTCTAAAGCACTGAATCTATTAAGCCATAGAATAGCTCAAATTTGTCATCGACTGCTAAGTAATTTTTTATATCTATGTAAGAGCGATATGACAAGCTAACATATTAGCTTGGTCCTTTTTTGATGCTATTTTCGAATACAACTTTGAATTACAATGAATCCTTTCCCACGGTAATAGGACTATTCTTTCTTGCCCGAAAGCTGCCAAATTTTTTTCCGAATTCTAGTTTGAGAATGCGTGCCACACTCTGAGATGTTCGAGGGTAGGGCTGTGCTCATTACGTAGCCAATAATCAAGCAATCATACCAAGCTTGAATTCTACGGATTCTCTTCGGGAAAAATGTAACAAATCAAAAGCAATCAATTATGTGACTTTGCTTTTTGAGGTTTCTTTATTTTTCCCCTGAAAGTTCAGAAATTCCTAGCTCTGCTCTTCTATTAGTGAATTTACTAGGCTTACTCCTTCGTCGTAGAGCATTTCTGCAATCGTTCTTGTGATTAAAATATGGCATAGAAGGTTGATCTGCCAAGATTTTATCGGTTTCTCTTGAAATTTTTTAACTCTCACTTTCTGAAAAATCATTTTTTGAGGAAAAATTTTTATTAACTATGCATATTTTATGGGATAATACCACCTATTTTCCATGGACTTGAAGCAAGCACGCGAAAAAAGAAACTTTGAGTTTTAGCCTATTCTACTGTAAGAAAAGGTCTACATAGGTGAAGAACTATAGGAGAAACGTTCTTTTAAACATTATGAGAAGTTTTCGAAAAAAAAAAGTTTTTTACGAGAGCACCGCCTGAAAAGTAAGAAAAAAGTCCAGTAATCAGTCATTTCAATAAACTATTAGGTTGATGCAAAAATTCGTTCCTTGAATTTACTTTTGTTCGAAAGTTAAAGCCATGATCTTCACGGAACCACCTCTGCCGTAAATCGGTGTAAGCAAAGGCAAGATTTAGAAACCCATGAAAAAATCAATTAGAATTGAATTTCCAACCAAATCGCAGAAATTTCAAGAGTAGTGTTATATGAAAGCGGAAATCATGCGCTTTAGAGTAGTACTTTTGCCATGAATTAGAACGAGAAAATACGAGAGCTAGACGCAAATGAAGGAAACTCAATTTTAGCAATTTCTAAACAAGCTCAAAAATATCCAAAAATTTCACAGCGAAATTAAGATAAGACCTACTCTTTCTAGCTGTGCAAAATAGTGGTAATTGAGAACAGATTGTTTTCCGCGAAAAAGAGCATTCCTCACAGAAATCTTATCTTTTCGAGGGGACCTTCGTTTGCACGATTAGCTAAGAAGATAGAACATCCTTCATGTTTTTTTTTACTTTTTTGTAAAGCTTTCGCATTTTTGATGTGCTTACTCAAAATTACCCAAATTTGAGGCTTCTTTTTGTTGCATTCTATCTCTGCGACATCCTACAATTGAGAATTACATGATCTCTTCATTCCAACAAAAGTTTTCACAGCAAATCATGCAGATGGACTGAATAACATTCTTCCGCGAACCGGTGTGAACGAACCTTTTGACCAACCTAACACTTCTGCTCCTCAACTTCGTCAACTAACTCTCTTCTGAATCATAATAAATTGAGTAAGACATCAATTTCCCGCAAATAATACCCAAATCTGTCCCAGTGGAAGCATCACTACACCGATTTGCACAACAAAACAAAAAGTCCTTTCTGACATGAGTGAATTCATTTTATTTACGATATATGCATGGATTGAAGATGTCTTGAAGAAAGGCTGGCATAAATTATATGATTTTCCATGTTGCTTCGTGCCATTCATTCAACCAAATTCCACTTTAGGAATGACAGCTGTGTATATTTTATGTGGATTGGTAATTGCTTTTCTCTTCTATATGAGTTACGATGTATTCGTTGAAGAAACGATGAAGACAGCAGAGGATCAGAGTTATTCACAAAGTTTGTGCTGGATTATTTTTTCAATACTTCTGTTTGAAACTATATGAAAGAACATTTGAACACATTTCCAGGAGGCGCATTTAATGAGAATAAGATGTCGATGTTTAGCACAGGCTTTCGGAAGTCAACGGTGAAGTCAGGTAAAAATAAAAATTTCCTTCCTGAATCATAAGTCTCCTTATGAGTAGTTGTATCCCCTTATCAGTTGATCTGGTGATTATCCGGAAACGAAACACACCAAAGACTTCTTCGCCGTCTTTCTGAAGTCATTTCATTTACGCAAAACAAGTTCCTACTCAAACATGGATATTTTGAGAATCAACTGTATAAGTCGACGCAAGAGTGGCGGTAATATCTCCAACGAAAATTCTATTCCGTTAGAATTTTTAGATTCACTTTCAAGCCAGCTGCATCGGTTAATCAGATCCCTTCTTCAAGGTTTAGATTTACGTGCTGCATACACTTTGAGCTCTAACAAAAAAAAAGAAGATGAAAAGCTCTGAAAGATAACAATTTTATAGCGATTTCAAAACAAAGCGGATCCATTAAGTTCAGGGATCGGTATAGGTATCTTATAAGGGAGCCGGACATTGTTTTTGGGACAAGTAGCAAAGAGGTTATCTTTTATGAGGTCTGAACAACACAAGTTATTTAAGGTTTTTTAGTCAATGTTTCCGATTTTGGGTTCTTTCATATTTTTTGTTTTTGACTTATTAGTGCAACAGGTCATCAGCTATAATATCTAAATAGATCTCAAGGCACATTCCATAGAATAAAGCAAGCTTACAAGATGGTCTACAACAGTTCGCACTCGCTCCACCCCAAGTCTTGTTTTAAAATCTGAAAAAAATCCAAATTGAAAGAAATTTTCTACGAATCGCTTACTCGAACAGCATACAGTCGTTTTCAATACGTATTGGTTTTTTCTACCGTATGCCTTCCAGCCTCAACATGACGTGGATTGGTGTGAATTGGTGTGGATTGGTGCGGCGTCGCCGAGAAAAGCAACGCGGCGCAAACCCGAAGCGATGCGGCGCCTCACCAATCCATACCAATCCACACCAATCCACGTCATGTTGAGGCTGGAAGGCATACGGTAGAAAAAACCAATACGTATTGAAAACAACTGTATATACTTTCAACTCACATGTACCGTTGCTGTATCCTTCGGTTGTCTAAAAATCGATAAAACGAAAATACAGTGCTTTTCAAAGCAAACCTATGCTGTTCCCATATGCACTATTTTATGTATACTGTGAATCTTTAAAAGTACAGTCGTAAATTCTTAGCTTCTACAACTTCTAGACTCCAAAAAATATTGATTTTATAATATTTTTTTCAAGAATTACATAGTGTTTGTAGGAAATTGGAAATTCACAGTTGTACTTTTAGCGGTTTGTAGTAACAATCTAAACAGCATAGCTTCGCAATTCTAAAACTATATAAATATTCGGAGTTTTTTTTCCAATTTTTAGCAGGGTAAAGAGTGTAGCAATATATTTGTGAATGTGAGCATGAGAGACCTGTAGAGCCACTCACTAAATTATGAATTTTTTCAATTTTTCGGGCTTGAAAAACTTCTTAGACAATGGCTCCAAGTTTGAGGTGGATAGTAGAAGGCAGTGCAAACAGACGTTCATTGTTTAGTCCAGGTTACTTTGTTTGTCGAGTGATACTTGGTAACCTCAAATGAGAGAAGTATTGCATATTATTTTATTGCGGTAAAAAGTCAAAACCGAGATAAAGCATTATATAGACAACTCAATAAACTGTATTTATGTTGAGATGTGAGGAAATTAGTTGAACAAAAAAATTTTTAAAATTTTTTAGAAAATCAACTTAGCCTCATAAAAAAATTTTTTCGGGGGCGTGGCTGACGCCACGCCCTCTTTTTCTAAAATTTTGGGGTTATGGGCCCGCGAAAATTTTGAGAAGCATACCAAAAATCTTTTCTGGGTGCGTGGCTAACGCATATATGCAACCCCAATTATGAAAAATTCGCCATCTCAGATTCAAAGCACAGCCATTACTGCCCAACCTTGGTAACCGGCTCGTGACCAGTCTAAAAGCCGACTTTCTTGAAAAGAAGATAAATTTTGTTCGACTGAAGTTTCTGTGCCAGATATTGCTTCATTTTCTTGAAAGAAGACAAATTGAAGCATTCTCACATCTACTCTTTCTTTTTCAGCTCGCTTATCTTAGCGATTGAAAGGATCATCTTGCATCTTAGAATAGAGATACCTCAACAAAAGTAGATTAATAGTGCTTATGTTTCCAGTGATGACGAAAAAATTGCCAATTTCTGCTTATGATGGAGAAAAGACAAACGAAACAAACGAAGGTGACATTTTTGATGAATGCCCATTCCATCTTCCTGATCCATGGCACAAATCTGTCTTGAAGTACGTTGACGTCAAACATGGATACAAAGCAGTGAGTACGTTGTGATTTAGTGGGTAGATAAGTTTGGTTACTACTTCAGTGACGTCACTCCAACTAACTGAAAAATAATGAAGATTTTCCGTATGTTTTGACATATTAGGGCAAATTTTTACTACCGCCTCGTGGTAGACACTTTTTTCGCGCCTTTAAAATTTGTAACCACCGTAAGTAACTGGTAGTTTTTTAGTAAAAGTTCAAAAAATGTCAGGAATTTGCGCACAGGAGTTATCGAAGGCACTTGTTATTGATGTTTATTTCAATTTTGGCATGATATCATTTTGGTTAACGTCACGGTAGTGAGTACGCTCTCAACATCATAAATTTTCAAAAAAAATGTAGTGAGGTCACCTCAGTGCTGATCACGAATCTCATTTTTCTTCACGGCTGCAGGGGTGGTAGGGGGGAGGGAGGTGTTACGGTAGCAGCACGGTAAAATTTTTGTAAGACAGGAAACTGTTGAGAAAGAGCAATCTTGGATTTCAAAACCAAAGTATTCAGCGTGCTAAACATTCTTATATGAGGTTTTTGCTCAAGAGGACCAAACTTCGAGGTGGAGCATGGCTCTTTTGCCCGCCCTGTAATTTATGCGCTCTTGGTTTCTAAAGAAATCACACAATTTCTGAAGAATTTGAAAAGGACTTCAGCAGCCTTTCCCTGGTTACACCCACTGTAAATTGTTGTAAGTATCCCGAGCGCACATCACGCTGGCCTTGGCTTCGCTCGGGTGTTTCCAGTTATGTGCCAAAATTCTATGGGATTCCATTTGAAAGGCAAAGCTAAAACTTCGGAAATTAACAACTCACCAGCTGATCGTAATGTCGTGAATATTTTATGAAGTTGTTCATCATATCAGACCTGTGCGGCACAAAAACTTTCAAAAATTGTTATTGTCTGGCAAAACTTACAGGCATGTGCGATAAACGAAACTTCAAAGCCGGTGACCCAACTTGTTAATGGAACTATAAAACTGCTTCCAGGGAAGGAAAACTTCACTTGCACGGCAAGGTCGGTGTTCGAAGCACAAACTAGTATGGATCAAGTTACTAAAAACTTGACCTATAATGTTCTATTATCAACTAGCAGTGGAGATCGATATGTTCATTTTCAGATGTCTTACGTATGGCAATGACAAAAGTTACATTGCTGGAAATTGGTCTGACATTGAAGGACAAGTCTTTGATTGCGACTTTGTAGAGACGAAATGCGAGCTCGGAGATTCCCTAAATCGTTTCTTGCATATGCAGATCGCTGAGCAGAAGTGGGTGATTACTTCATATTTAGAATAAGACATCGTACACTGTTTTCACTTGCAGTCCACTAATTCAGAATTTTTCCTCTTGCAGCAGGAAGTGGTAAAATAATTTTTCGGAGTTTTTACGGACAAGGCAAAATTTCGTACCTAGTGAGATAAGGAACATAACTGAAGTCTGAAAGTCGCTTTATGTGCGTATAATATGTAAGAACGAATTCCAGCGTGGTTTTGGAAGTACGCCATTTCTTAAGCGCAGAAATGCAACTTTCTTGAGTTCAGTCAAAATATACCTGAAAAATCACATCAGTTCTCTTATAATTATAAGTACTTCACAAGAAGTGCCTCAAGCTCAGTCTCGAACAGATTTTTCAAAATTATCTTTTCTTCTCTTTTCTGACTTATCCAATAAACGCTCGTTTTCAGCGCACATGCAACAATATGTTGCGACATTTGTGATGTTTATGTCTACGAAGGGCTAAGAAGTAAGCATGAAACAATTTATGAGCCTGAAGACTAACAACAGTGGCGTCAATAATCAGTCACATTACACAATTACAGCAAATTTTACATCAATCTGATTTGGAAAATATCTCAGATGGCAGAAAAAATTCTGGCCAAACCTAATGCACATATCAGTTGAAAAAAATATAGCGCAGTTACGCTCAAATGCTAGCAATGACATTATGAAGAACGTTTAAAGATACCTCACCTGCCGAGCCTCGTTATATTAGGTTGGTGCAAAAGTTCTTTCCCACCAAATTCAAAAATTCATAACTTGTTGAATTCTCAACGAATTTGCAAGATCTAAATTTTTTGTAAAAGAAAAACTCATACTCTTTGCAACTCTACTTGAACTGTTACTCTACTCTACTCTACTTGAACTGTTCGCTAATGTGTACAATTGAAGGAGATAGAAGTTCAAAACCAAAATCACTCAAAATTTGAATTTTTCGTGTAGGGTCATAAAAAATCGGAAACTTGCGATAAAACTCGGAGCAGTCAATATTGTAGGCTCTTTCACGAGCTCTTTCCAACAGTGCAAAGTTTGCGCCGATTGAACGTCTCTATGAAAAGTTATGATTTTCGAGCAAGCAATACAAAAGGGCGAACTTGATTTATTTAGCATTTTTCAGGGAATTCATAACTTTCCACAGAGACGCTCAGTCAGCACAAAGTTTGCACTGTTGGAAAGAGCTTGTGAAAAACGCTACAATACTGACTGCTCCGATTTTTATCGCAAGTTACCGATTTTTTATGACCTACACGAAAAATTCAAATTTTGAGTGATTTTGGTTTTGAGCTTCTATCTCCTTCATTTGTATACATTAGCGAACATTCAAGTAGAGTTGCAAAGAGTATGAGTTTTTCTCTTACAAGAAATTTAGACCTTGCAAATTCGTTGAGAATTCAACAAGTTATGAATTTTTGAATTTGGTGGAAAAGAACTTTTGCACCAACCCTAATATCTGTCTAAACAAAACACGATGTCGTTGATTCAGGCTCCCTCTAAAATCATCGAAGATGGAGCGTTCCATACATCCAGATGTGCACATTATCGTTATAGATTCCGTGGCGTCAACTCAAATAATTAGGTGAGACCTCACAAACTTAGTTCAGTCGTGAAAAGTCAACTATTTTACTGTCTTGTGCCGGCTTTGTTTTTACTATTTTTTTACTCTACTTACTACTTTCTTTTTACTATGTGTAATTTTCATTCATCTTGCTAGAAAGACTTTGGGAGCACGAGCTCCATTAGTCGAGCTTCTTCTTATGTTACGTTGAGAAGGACAAATATTAGTTCCAGTTTTCCTCTCATACGTTTTAGTGCAGACTTCACGCTGTCTTGTACCACATCTTGTTTTCGCGAACAGGCAGCGTGTCTAGCTTTGATTTTCATTGAAATAGAAGGTATCTTGAGAATAGTGACTGCTAAGATCAGTATGAGAGGAGCACAGAATTCTTAGAATCAGCACACAGAAGATACTCAAAACATAATGAGATGTGCAGAAGTGTATAACATACATAGCAAGTGCATCCAATTTCTTTTCCTCACATCCATGTCCGGCAGGGATGGTTCGGGTTCAAACTAAAGTTTTGGGGGAAAGCAAAGGGGTATTGTAGAATTGCTAAAGAACATATGTAAGTGATCTGGGGCGGTAGGTACCAAGACCTAGGGCGGTATGTATTGATCTCTCTTCGCGTAGGTTTTCCTGTACAAGTCGCAATCGTAATCCAGTCAGACGCGGGCGCCCACTACCCATAATGCGCGAATGTGGGGCCTGACCGTGCAAGAGACCATTCAGGCAGAATCGTGTAGGTCTGCAGTGCATGGACACCTATCCGTCTCGTTTGTGTATGAAATGTATGAAAAAGTGCGTCTCTTTGATCACGTATCCGAAAACGTTGGCAAATTAAGCGGTTCGACCACCAGCCTGCGTGTAAGATTTGTAACTGCTATGTTGCAAGAGATTTGTCTGTTTTGACATTTGATCTGATCTTATATTGAAATTTACAAGAGCTCAAACTGAAGAGGTCGGGTTCTGAGCTCTTGCGTATTTCATAATCAAATAAAACCAAATGCCAAATCAGACAATTATCCTGCAACGTAACAATTATTGAATCTTACTCGATGACTAGTGGTTGAATCATTCGAGTTGTTAACGTTGTCGGCCACGTAACCAAAGAGACGCTCTTATCGCTCTAATCCGTTCACAAGATCGGATAGGTGTCCAAGCATTGCAGACCTACCAGATTTTGCCTGATCGGGCTCTTGCACAGTCAGGCACTCACTTTCTTGCATATGGGCCTTGGGCACCCGCGTCTGACTGGATTACGACCTTTACGGGGGCACTTACCCGAACGGGAGATTGATATCGTTCTTTCCCCAAATTATAGCGGGGGGAGCTTTGCCGACGTTTGGCAACGTACACGCGTGGCAGTTTTTGGCAGCTAGAGAGTACAAAAAGTAATGCTTTAGAGTGGAGGTTCAACAAGTTTTTCAATGTGTTGAAATGTCTGCACTGTCACGCCCGCTATACGCATGGGAAACGTCTATACTTACCGCCCCTGATATGCTAACCATCAAGTTCGTACATGTATGAAATGCTCTAAAGTGTTCTCTCATTAAGCGCTCAAGCTCAAAATGATGCTCAAATTAACCAATGGCTTGGAGCGCACAAGCAATCTAACCAATGGCTTGGAGCGCACAAGCAATCACATAACACCAATTTTCGGCTATGTGTGTACAATGCTGTGCTAAACTTTAGGTGAAAAGTATTGAAATTTATGCGACCTAATGCCCGTTCCCGAGTTTCTTGGTTTGTAGAACATCGCCAAACCAACTGGGTAAATTTAGCGCATAATGCAGAATTCATATATGCTTTGGCCTATCTGATTCAGATGATTGGAACAATTGTCCTATCTAATTTAGTTGATTGGAGCAATCAAAAGATTATTATATAGTGAGGAGAGGAATCAAACCATTGCCTCTTCTCCTTTTTTTGAGCCAAAAATAGTAAAATAAACGCACTGATAGAATTGGTGCTCCAGTCACGCGCCTACCAAGACTCCTTCAAAATGGAGCCAATTGTTTTTTGTTTTTATTGCTGTTAGTGCTTCTGATTGCTGTCGTTTCTCATCTAGATTCATGTCAGTAGCGACTTCGTGAGAACTTGAGGAGTCATGGCAGACACCATTTTGAAACATCCTCCAAATCAGCACATGCCAAGCCGTGCTTCAATCCTTTTATTGGTCACTAGATCTCCACTATTCGTGTAGCAATCTGGTTACGCTCAATGTTGTAGTCAGCGTCTATTACATCTATTTAGGCATTGGCTATACTTTATCTGTGTTACCCGTGTTACCGTTGTTACCAGTGTTACTAGGTTACTCGTGTTACTCGTGTTACTGGTGTTACTAGTGCTACCACTTTTATTGCTGTTGAATAGTGAAATGATCACAATACCGTCTCATTTCAAAACGCAATATCACTAACTGGTGAGTAACACGAGTAACACTTGCATTACTAGTAACACTAGTAACACCGGTAATACTGGTAACACGGGTAATGTGTGGCCAAAGCCTTAGACTCAGATATACTAGCTCAACAAGGGAACGGTCAGAAGTCGAAGTGGCCAATTCAAGCAAGCTATAAACCATTAGATGCAGCATGAAACGCCGGCTTTGAATCTGTTCCTTATACACAACGCATTTGTGGGCGAAGTTATAAGTCATTGAAGGTATCATTTTGCTAGGAAATCGTGCGTGCAAAGTGCAAATTTGGCCGCATACAGCCATGTTCGGCTCAGTGGTAGAACAAAACTTGTAGCTGGGTTACTTCTATATCTTATACCTATCTGAGCTAAGGGCAATAATTGGCTCAATTTTGCAACTTTTATCTTGGATTTTTCTGCAATAGACTGCAGCAGATGCGAAAACATATTTGAAGTCAGCGTTGCATACTGCATTGAATGACATGCAGTTGTTTGAATTGACCAGTTC